>CM027837.1:50429113-51029113 GCA_016097545.1 Eucalyptus victrix | reverse complement strand
CAAAGATGGCTCCCGGAGATGCTTCCTTTACAGCTCCATTTAAGCTTGTGGCAGAACGTGATGATTACATCCATGCTCTGGTGGCATACTTTGATGTGTCATTTACCAAATGTCATAAGTTGACAGGCTTCTCTACTGGTGTGTACTTTTTCCTTGGTTGGCTGTGCATCTCTTTATCTGCCTTCATTTTAATTGGGTTTGTTTACACTAAATGACTTCTAAGCTTTGATGCATCTCCTTTTTTCTCATGATGACTATAAAAGAACGTTTTTTCATTCAAGCCTTTGTTTACTCAATGTTTACAGAAAGAGTTACATAGAACACCTTGGAGTGGAAATGTATATGATAATTAATAATTTATGGATTTTCTGCCTAGTCATCGGGGTGCCATCTGGCTGCATGATGAACAGCCGCATGAGTGATTAAATAAAATGTTGAGGTGGCTCTGTTTAGTCTCTTTCTTATCCATTGCATCCATGTGCAGGGCCTCGATCACGGGCTACGCATTGGAAGCAAACAGTCTTGTACTTGGAAGATGTGCTGACTATATGTGAAGGTGAGGCATTGACTGGGAGTATGACTGTCGCACCAAACAAGAAGAATCCTCGTGATGTGGATATAAAGGTCAAATACTCGCTGAATGGTAGACGTTGCTCCGTCTCCAGAACCCAAGTCTACAAGATGCGATGACAGGGTAATGATTGTGGCATCTTATTCTTCTTCTGCAATTTTCAAACCTGCAATTGCTAAAGTTTGCCAGTGCTTGTTCCTCAAATGTACGGAAGCTGAGGCAACCGTCGAGGGCTTATTTAATTTTTCACTCTTACGTGGCATCTTTGTTTGTATCACTAATTTATTCTTTCCTGACATTTGGAAGTTCTTAAGAGCTTTCAAATCATTATCCAAAGTTAAGAAAATGCTTTTTTTTTTTAATGAGCAATCCTTCTTGTCCGCCTCTCTGCACCTCTCATTAGTTACTAGACACTGTACTTCAACCATTTTCTAAACTCCTGCAGCAATTAGCCCAGATAAGTCGAGTTGCGTTCTGTATTTTTCGATGCATGCCGGGTCTGATCCTCATGACCTGAAGAGTCCAAAGTCAATTCATTTTTCTCACCAAATCCTCCCTACTTAAGAAGGGAGTTCCTTTGACATCTTGTTTCACCATTCGCTGTTCTTTGCTCATGCTACATGCCGGTGAATCGACAATACTTTGTGAATTGCAAAATCCTAGCAACTAAAATCTTACGTAGTTGTCACTCTCAGATGGTTAGAAAAGAGTGATCTGTCTGCTTGAGACTAGACAGCATTTCAAGTTGATCTTGATGTGTGAAGGTCGCTCTCCCGGGCATATATTCTCCACTTCCACGACTTTTGTAGCTTCCCATGCTATCATGGGTCTGGCCATAACTATGCCTTTTGCAGATTCGTCTGTATCTATAACCATTCCCACTCTTTGAATTAGACCGATGGGTACTCATCTTTCCCTTGATCGTCCGGACAATCCCCGGATCAAACCCTGGCGCTTGATATATCCCTCATGCTAATGGAAATTGTCTAGCATAGCTAATGGGTACTCTCCTTGGCTACAAGGACCTACCGACGTTTGCTCCCAAGCACCCTACCAAATTTCATCGGAATTAATGGGCTGGAAGTCCTAAAAGTTATAGTGATAGGGCAATACAGTATTAGCACTTTCAAAGTGCGATCGAGTCTAACTTATCATCTCATTACAAATTCAATTAATGCCATCCAAATTGAGTAATAGAAAATGCTAACGAAGCATTTGGTAATATTCGACCAAGACATTTGGGCTAATATTACAAAGAATAAAGAAGATAAAAACTACAGAATAAAGAAGTTGGGGAAACAAATTTCGGGCCGGACCGGGTTTCCGGGCTGGCAGATCATTTGCACATGTGAGGATTCACGACGGTCAAGACGACGTCGCACGTGCTCCTTCTGATTTAGGGTTTAGGGTTTTACGTCTTCCTCCCTCTGCCTCTCCCTCTGTTACTTGGAGCTGCTACTTGATCGTCGGAGAAGCAATCCTCCCATCAATTCTCAGTCCTCCGCCATGGAATTGCTAAGAAATGAGGCTCTCGAACCGTCAAGGCCCGGCCTTCTCGCCGGCGAAAGCTTCGATCTCGCTCTGAAGCGTGCAATGGAGGACCTTTCGGCCGAAATCCGCGAAGGAACCCCGGAAACCACCACCGCTTTCGTCGACTCATTCTACCAATTGATGCAATCCAGAGCCGACCCAACTCTCGCGTCCATTTGGGTCTACGCCGCATTGTCCTTTCGCGGCCGCAGTCGCGCGGAAGCCGACGTTCTTGATCGCGCGGCGGCCGCCAAAGACTCGTTTTTGCTGATCAAGGCGTGCTCCTCGTCTTGTAGCCGTAGGAAGAGCGTATCGCTGCTCGCGCCAGTGGTGTTCGAAGCCTACGGGATCGTTTCCGAGTTGTTCGCGAGGGGCTCGTCATCGAAGAGGGACAAAAGGGCGATGAGGGAGGTCGGGTCCTTGGTCGATGCGGTTCTTGGGTACATGGGCATTTGCAGTTGCGACGGTTTGCACGAGGGCGGCGATGAATCGGGGATGATCACGGATTTTGCGGATTTGGTCCGTGTTTGGTTGGGTTCGGGGGAGGACCTGGAGAGGTTCTTCCCGCTCTTGACCGATGACATGAGCAGAGCTCTCATACAGGGAAGTTGCGGGGTTAGTTACTTGGCAGGGGCGGTTGTTGCGGAGGCGTTCTTGTTGAAAATGTGCTTGAAACTTCATGTCAAAGGATCTGCGAGGTCGGAATTGGAGAAGGAGTTGAGGAGTTGGGCTGTTGCTTCGATAACCGGTTTTCGGGACTCTTACTTCTTTGGTTAGTGTTTGCCTTTGTTTGTGTCTGATATGTGAGTTTGCTGGAAGTTTTGTCAAGGTGCTTGTTTCGTTGGTGTCACTCGAGTTTACAGAATGTCTAATGAGACTAAACTTTTATTATGTACAAAGAGATGTGTCCTGGAAATGTAGTTTGTGGGCATCTCCTAGGAAAGTCAATCCTTGCACCTGACAGGCTTTATGCCTTCTTTTCTGCAAGGGATAATTCGTTGTTATGATCTTGTTTCTTGTCATTTAGTTTCACTTTCACTTGTTAATTTCCATCATTTGCTTCCAAACTAACAAGTCCTGTATTCTTGACCAGAGATTCTCGTTAGGATGCTTATTCAGACTTCTTTACCTGGCATCTCCTTGTTGGTGAGTTCTGTTTTCACTGGAGATCTCATTTCGATATTCTTATTGGTATGCTAAGGTGTCTATTGGATCTAAGCAGGAAAAATCATTTTTGGCTAGACATATGCTTCTTTACTTGCTGATAATGCTGCATGTACATAGTGACCGTAAAGTATTAATTATATGTTTATTATACCTTCCAAAAATTGAGGTCATATTAAGGATATTCCAAATCTAGTATTGAGCTGATATCTATACTGTGAAGCCAGCTGCAATTCATCTATATTTTTTTCCTTGAGAAGTTCTCTTTCTGATTTCAGTTTCAATTTGGCCAGGGGTCAGAGTATCAAGATTTACTTAGGAAAGTCCTATATGATGCGATTGTACTGGTGGAGTACTCTTTCCTCGGTCCTGAGAAAATAGCTGATTTGCCTACTGAACATGTTAAGAATCTTTTGATGACAAGACTGGTCATGGCTTATGAAGGCATAGAGTATTTCAGGTACCAACATTTTGATGGTGTTCGTTTGGATTTTGATGCAATAGCCTCTTGGCATCTCATGTTTGACATGTTTTAGGAAGCATGGGGACCAAACTCTAGCCATCTCTTACATAAATGCCTTCTCTAGTTCTGCTCTGCCTTCGCAAATAATGAAACTGGCGAGGAGAGAGATTGGGGTGGAAATCAATGCAGGCGGATCAGTAGGGTCATCACCTAGAGCTCTCATAAGTAAGTGGCTCTAAAATTCTGACATGGTTGTTTTTCCATCAAGTGTTTATCTTGTGTATCCTGAAGTGCCAAATGTGCATGAGCCCTCAAATTTGTTTTATTTTTCTGTCCAGAGTGGTTATTGGAACTCGAGGACCAAGGATTGAAGTTTTTTGATGATAACTTGTTGAAGTGCCGTGCTAAATTGGTCTTTGATGTTCCTGTTGCAAATGAGAAACCAGTCTTGGAGTTGGAGGATAAGAAACAGGAAGATAGTGTTCTCTTTTACATTGATAACAAAGGGGAAGAGAAAGATAAAGATGAAGATGGAGATGGAGAGGGCAAAGACATAGATGAATCAACGAGCGCCGCATTTATAGCAGCTGCACATGCGATGGATATGACTGAAAATGAAGGTAAAAAGAGGAAACAGAGAAAAAGGGCTGGGAAGGAAAAACGGATAAAGTTTCTTAAATATGAGCTTGCTGAGAATGCTGATTTACCGGGAGAGAGGTCCAAAGGGGTTGGTGGTGATGGCAGCGGAAGTGAAGTTGATAATCCAAGTTCAGATGAAGACGAGTAAATTGTGAGTCCATAAGGAAGAAATATGAAAAATGTTGACAACCTATACCTACTCATTGCTTCCGTGGTGACACATGCTGAATTTTTGGTATGATCCAGGTGTCTGGAGATTGATAATCCGGAGCTAACAAGCTGGTGAATATGTTTCAGTGTTTTTGCCCATGATTTACTTAGCTGTGCATAGAGCACATGCTGATTTTCACATCACGAAGTCATATAGAAAAATTTTGTAGGTTCTCCTGTGTCATGAAAGTTAGTTAAGCTCATTAGAGAGTCGAAAATTCTTTTCCTTTTCTTTCCTCAGATGGTATCATGTCCTTTAATGTAAAATTCAAGAGCTCTATGTTGTACAAGACCGGCTTATTAACATCTGTAGTAATGCCATTGCATTTATAAGTTCTTTACAAATTCACATTGTTGAGCAGGTTGACAAGTGGTTTTTCGTCATTCATGAAATTTTGCAGTCTCTGGGAAATGCAAATGTTCATGTTTCGTTTCAGAATAACAATCAGCGTGGCACATATGTAGTAACTGGTGAGGCTTTCAGGCAACACAAATGGAAACCTGGAAACCTGGGAAGTGTATTCCCCATATTATTTTCAGTCTCTTGCAATGTCATGAACAATACATGCAGGAGAACATATTGGGGCCATGTTTCATTAGCTGCTGATTTGGTAGAAAGAACTATATGATGCTGGAGTGAGCTTGACTGGGGATAAGGCCGTGATGAGTCATGGAGTCAGTCGAACGGCAAGCAACAACACAGATTCGTTGCTTCGGCCGTCAAACACTACCCAAAAAGACACACCGGAGCCTTCCAATCCGGGGAGGGTCATTTGGCACCTTTGATAGATAGACAGATTAGCAATGCGTGATATGATTGGTTTTGTCAATACCAGGTGCATTAATCATGATGTGGCTGACCTTTCTTTTACGTGAGTCCACAGTCATGTTTCGACAACACCTCCCACATATTGAGAGAGAGAGAGAGAGAGAGAGAGAGAGAGAGAGAGAGAGAATCAAGGGTCATCGAATGAAAAAGATTTAAATGATTGTCAAGATTACCTTATTGATAAAAGAGGGAAAGAGAAAAGACTTTGAGGAAGGGTAAGCCGGGAAATGTAAAAAAATTAAATTTGATCGTGAAAGGCTATTTTTTGATACAAAAAAAAAGTGACATAAAATATTCTTAGAAATCTCTGATTTGCAATATTACGTTTCTCTTTTTTGGCTATTTTTCTTGAAAAAGCAAAACCCTCCTAACATAAATATCTCAAATTGTATTTGCGACTCCATGAAAGTAGTCCTTTTTATAAGTTGGCAAAAAAAGAAAGGAAATTCTTATTTTTTATATAAAAAATATGAAAATGAAATTCCTCTGCAAACTCGAATGATCTTTTTTTTTTTTTTTTTTTTGGTCGAATGCAAACTCGAATGATCAAAGTTCGTTTTTTTCGGCTCTTTTTGGCCAATCCTCGTACGG
This sequence comes from Eucalyptus victrix, assembly GCA_016097545.1. Taxonomy (NCBI): domain Eukaryota; kingdom Viridiplantae; phylum Streptophyta; class Magnoliopsida; order Myrtales; family Myrtaceae; genus Eucalyptus; species Eucalyptus victrix. Next base: position 51,023,116 of record CM027837.1, on the reverse strand, counting down.
CCACGTCATGGGGATGACCTGTAAATTTGACCCCCCGTGGGGGACTTTTGACTTTTGACCGTGTCGACACACCAGGTTTATTTTGCTATTTTCAGTAAATCCCTCCTTTCGTGCTGCTCTGCTTCCTTCTTCACCAGCCTCACCTTCTCTGTCACACAGAAGAGAGAGAAAGAAGAGAGAGAGAGAGAGAGAGAGAGAGAGAGGAGAGAGAAAGTGGGGGTTCTCTGGTCGGGTATAAAACCCGAAGCAGGGCAATGCATTGAGGAAGAAGCAAGCAGCGCGCGAGAGAGAGAAGGGGCGGCAGTTTCGGGTTCTTGCAGGGGACTCTTGCAGGTGCAGGGAAGCCTCGGCCATGCGCGAATCTGATAGTTCCGTCTTCGTCTACCTAGAGAAGAAGATCCCCCTCGGTGGTGGGAAGGTTCGCTTCATTAGGCTCTTGCCCATTCTCTCTTGTCCCTCCAAGTTTTCTTTTTTCAGGTTTTCTTGCGTTTCGGCCCAGTGTCGTTCGCTGCATTTGGAAGGGTATCTTCCTATGGTGTTCCGGTCGAAAATGCCGATTATGGGCCGTGTCGGGTTAAGATAAAAATTGCATCTTGGGTTCTTGGCCGAGAGAATTCGTGTCTGCAAATGTCTAGTTTCGGCTGCTTAGACGAGGGGTGTGCCCGTTAGGTGAATTGGTTGAAGGGTTTCGAAGAGAGCTTAAGATTTCCTGGAAATGAGCTTCGCTTCTATTATGGCTGTCTTTTTTTTTCTTGGTTTGGTTTTCTTGCTTGGTTGTGATATAACTTTGTTGTAAAGTTCGTTTCTTTCGACTTTTGTTTTTAGGAATATCTTATACGCACTAGCCGTGGTCCTGTATCTGTAATTGTCTACGGAGAGCAAAACAAGCCGGCCCTCATAACCTATCCAGATATAGCCCTGAACTGTAAGTGCGATTCTCTTCAGATCTTGGCGTCATTTACCATTCGTGATTTTGAGGCATTTGTGTGCTCTCCCTGGCCCTCACATCTCTTTACCTTGTGATGCTTGACCGTGGCTTTAGTCGAGTGTTTCCTTTTGTTGAGATTTAAGGCGGTTAAGAGCATGTCGATCGGCATTCTTTGTTTTGATCCGCAATAAAGAAAGGGATCGGTTCAGCATATTTTGGAGTCGTTTCTTTGCTGGTTCATCATCTTCTGCACAGTTGTTCTGTTTGCCACCTGCCTAAATTCTGCTGTGCCTGGACAATGATATGCATCTTCCTTATGCACATTGGTCTTTGACTAAATCTCTGTTTTGTTATAGTAATGACAGGCTGACAACCTTTTCTTGGCCAATGTGAAATGTTTAAATACGTTGTCTAGGATAAGTGGTATTCAGCAGTCTCATTCTTTCTTTGTTTAATTCTCAGATGTTTCTTGCTTCCAAGGATTATTCTTGTGTCCCGAAGCATCTTCTTTGCTGCTCCACAACTTCTGTGTTTACCACATAAGCCCACCTGGACATGAGGTTAGTGATTGGTTAACCAAAGAGCCTTGTTGATATATTGAATTTGTTTCTTTCTGAGTTCTCTTTTAATGTACTACTCTAGAGCTACTGGGGACTATTACTCATGAGTTTATTTTCTGGTACTCTGTTAAGAGATCTTACAGTTTGGAGCTGCAGCAATATCTCATGATCATCCAGTGCTTTCTGTCAATGATTTAGCAGATCAAATTCTTGAGATTCTCAACTATTTTGGGTAATTATGATGCTACCACTTCGTGTTGCTTTGCTCAACTAATGACATGAAAAACCTGTCAGTGGTCGGTTTCATTACTGTGCTTGGACACCGCTGCTCATTAGGAGAGGCGTAGAAGTAGAATTTGAATTTCTAAACTGAATATCCCTTTCTGAGATAGAGTGAGTTGCTGATTGGATACTCTCTCCTTGTCCAGGCTTGGCAGGGTTATGTGCATGGGTGCGTTGGCTGGTGCTTACATTCTGACTTTGTTTGCGGTATGTGCTCAGGGCTTGTAAATTTTTCCTCCAGGGTTGTTTCTAATGTTATTAAACTAGCTTTTTGTGCTCAAAATAGATGAAGTACGGGGAACATGTTCTTGGTTTGATACTTATATCTCCTTTATCCGGACACCCTTCCTGGTCTGAATGGTTTGGCAATAAGGTATTTTATCAGATCTTGTTATCAATTTTTTTTCCACAATGAGAGAATCGCATTCCTCAAACTTCAGTTGCATTTTTTAGGTCATGTCACATCTTCTTCATTTCCATGGAATGTGCCACTTGCTGAAGGAATACTTGCTGAAACGCTACTTCAGTAAGGTATAATATACTTCTGTGTTCCCAAAATCTATTTACTTTCGCTTATCAACTTATTTTCAATAATATTGCTGATTTTAACAGGAAGTTCGTGGTGATGCACAAGTTCCTGAATCTGACATAGCTCAGGCTTGCATAAGAGTGAGTACTCACTGGCTATTTGCTTCACACTTTCAATTGAACAGGTTTTGTTGTCCTTTATACGAAGGTAAACTGATCCATTTTTTTTCTACAGTTGCTAAATGAGAATAAAAGTACAAATGTTTTGAGATATCTTCAAGCCATTAACAGGTATATGCCAGCAAATCTCTCTTTGCTATGATTTTAATGTTTTGGACATACTTTTAACTGCTTCCTGGTTTGCTACTTCTAGGAGACATGATCTCAGCAAACGCCTGAAGAAACTTAGCTGCCGCACTCTTGTATTTGTTGGAGAACATTCTCCTTTCTATGAGGAGGCTCTTCACATGACATCTAAGCTTGATAAAAAAAATTGTACGCTGGTTGAGGTACCTATTTGTCCTGTTCTCTATGAAGTACTATGTCGTATCTGGCATTTTAGATTCATAAGAATAATTAGCTCTATTATATTGTTATATTTCTTGGCAATTCAATAATTGTTGTAACTTGTTGTACTTAACATTTCTAGTGCAAGTATACCTGGATATTAGTTTTTGAGATTCTAACTGGCCAAGAAATGAGAAATGCTATTTACACTTACAATCTAAACTTGTCAACCTCTTCGACCCAAGAAAAAAAAATCTTGTCGATGTCATTGTAGAAGCGGGCAAATTATGCAGCTATGGTAATTTCACTGCTAGAGCTCTGATTGTTAAAAGATTCGGTTGTCTCCTGCAGGTCCAGGCTTGTGGATCATTGGTGACAGAAGAGCAGCCTTATGCAATGGTAGTTCCTATGGAGAATTTTCTCAAGGGATATGGCCTATATAGGCCATCTCTGTTCAGCCATAGCCCGAGAAGCCCGCTCAGCCCTTCTTACTCCTGCCCTGAACTTCTCTATCCTCAAAGAATGGGCTTGAAGCTCAAACCGATAAAAACGAAACTTGCATCAAAATAGAAGCCCAAGGTTGTTAGGTGGAGTCCGAGGAAAAACTTGAAAGCACTACTGTAAATCTGTTAATAAATATTTTTTCTTGCTTGGTTCTTTGGGTATGTAAGAAAGGTTAGAAGCTACTAAAAGGGGGTTAGATAGATAGGAGAGGAGTTTTTGTGGGTAAATAGGGAGAATTCTTCTTATTCATTCATTTGTAGTTCATAATTGGATTATGCCAGACCTATCTGTGAATGCTCCAAGGGGCCAAAGTTCGATCTTGGACAAGCAAATAATAATGGAAAGGAGTACATATCATGGAGTTTTGCTTCTCAAAATCTCTCTCTCTCTCTCTCTCTCTCTCTCTCTCTCTCTCTCTCTCTCTCTCAATGCACTTGGGCATCTACTCTCTCGCGGGCCTGACCTGTACATCTGAATTCTGATCAAGTTATATGTATGACCTTCATTGTTAATCTTGCCAAACTTAAATCAAATTGGGGAAGATATCCTTAGCCGGTTCGCCTGATTGAATTCCTTGTAATAGTATCAAAGACTGAGGGACTATCTTAGAGACCAACAATTTCTCTCGCCACAAATGCCTATGTTGCATTGTCCAAACTTTACCTGTATGATGAACTTTGAAACAAAGCTTTGCTAAGCAGGTCATGACTTAAATTTTCTCTTAGTTTGGATCGAAATCTTTTGTGGGCTCTCAAATGGGCGAAAATTATTTTCTCCTCTTTCTTCAAGCGCTAGACATATTTTTCTTGATAAATTGTTCAACTCTCTCCCTTTTATCCCATATGCGTTGAACAGGTTGAAAGTTTAACTACGTTTTGAACTGAAGCCGCTTTGAGCTGAGACACTGATTCAGCATGAAACATGAGAAGAAAAACTTCGGTACTACTGGATCTTCCTGAAGATCATCAATAACAACATGTCATGGTTCAACTTGATCATATAGGATAAGCAGCATGACTGAAATACTTCCAAGGTAATTCTCATCTTATTCACGTTTGATGCCTTTTTCCTTTTCTGGTGAGAAGAGATGTAAAGTCATAACTTTAAATGCAGAATGTGCCAATTTGGCATCATTAATATGAGAGATCTGCTTATGCTTATCGACATTTTGTCTGCATTCTATAGTTTTCCATGCCCCTTCAATTTTGTCTGATGGCAACCTTATAAGTAGGAGCAGCAATTAACCTGAGAAGCCATGTCGATGGATTTGAACGGGATTATTTCCTTCCCTCCCCCCCCCCCAATAGTGCATTTATGCAGCTTTTCTGTCTATTACAAACTCGATTCTAATGACCACAAAACGAAGTATAGAAGGGAAAGAGAATTAAAGAATTGAAGCTGTCATATAATGTGGACATGAATATAAAACTAAAGAAATCAAAACTCTTTCCGACAACTAACATTGGTCTTACACTGTATAGACTGGCATTTTCCCGCAGTCATTCTCCCCCCCTCAGCAGCTGTACAACTTCAGAGAAATGTCGTGTTAGCATGTTTGACTTTATACTTCCCTTCGTCAAAGTCGAGTTAGTAGTCACGGCTCCCTTTGCATGTATAAACTTCTACGTACTGCAAAAAGAAGATGAATGTTGGTACCCTTGAGCATCATCTGAACAATGGAAGTTGCTTGATTCCAGCTATCAACAGCATAAAAACTAAGAAAGCCATATGAGGGCCATGCGAAGTGCCAGCCCCCTGGCTACCCCTCATTCTTTGGACCAAAGAAACTTGGGTTGGGTCGCCGCCCCATTCCTCAAAAACGACCAATAGATTGCCTGTGGGATTGAGCCACGATCTTGGAATGTGGTACCTGAAAGTTGAGAGCTTGTAACAGATGTTCATCTTAAACAGAAGAACCATAGAGAAAAAAAAATGTAGTCTTGACATTTTCTCACCATCTTTGAGAAGCCTCCCCACAATTACTCAGGCACTTGCTCAAATCAAAGGTTCCCGCATAATTGCAGGTGCCGCAAGTGCCATGAGATGTATAAGCAGGCCAGTGGCGTCCGATGCTCCGACCGTTTATCCATATCTGACCCTTTCCCATGCCATTCATGTCCAACGCTAATGGAGTATTTCCTGCTGGGGCATGGAAAGTTGTCTGCAGACAAAGCATGAACTGATTTTTATAGTGGAACCGGACTCACAGTTATCATTTAGTGAATTTTTTTGAAGGTGATCTTCACCTTGTACCAGATCAGGGGCTGATTTTGGGCCAATGTCGAGCCTCCATCCCATTCAACTGAGGAACTACCACTTGAGGTGTGAAGACTCAGATCTTCGCCCTTCAGACCGACCTGTTCCCAGAAACTACTATTTAGGTTCTGTTGATTTTGTAGCAGATTATTCTCAGTGTCTCATTTGATGCAGTATGTGAGTCATGTCCAAGAGACTAATAACTTCCCACACCTTATAGAAGTGAATCATAGTAGCAACATTTATCCGTACAAAACCTTGATTATCAAGACTAATCAACCATCGATCATGTTTAGCAGAAATGACATTTTTCTTTTTTTACAGCTCCCCGATTTTGATAGGCATTTTCCACTTTTTTGTTTTTTTTTTCTTTGCAATGACGACGAATGCACACTGATTTGGTCTCTTTAATTGCTGGAAATTATTGGTTTGGAATGCTAAAGAAGAACAAAGGAGCAGTGGACAAACTAAAGATACCTTGCAAGACCATTTCCATTTCGTCATGTCCCATTTTCCAGAATTCATACCCTCTAACGTGATTGGCCCGAGAACCCCAGCATTCCATGTCTCATAGTGCAAGCCAATATTCTGAACATTGGAAACAGAAGCGACAACACTCTTTGTCAAAATGTATTTATCCATCTTAACAATATAATCTGTTTCTGAGAACAATCTGGGAAATGGACAACTGACCGGAAGCCCAACAGCTACACTTAATAGCGACACCTTGTTGATGCCGGCTATCAGCTTCACTTTATCACTATATGTTAATTTCGGATTCTCTTGTCCCCCATATACCGACCCTGTAGTATGGCCAGATGATCGACAAAACATATCTTTTAAGTAGAGATTTCAAGGGCTAGAAAGAAATTGCAATTTCAGACATGAGACAGAAATTGGTCTACCTGCTTGTTGACCATTGACAAAAACATGGAGCGCATGTCCTGCTGATGATACATTGAGAACGGGATATTGTCCATTCGTTAGAAATGCTTCGTCTTGACTTATTGTGAAGCTGAACGAGCAAGAACATCAGAGGAAAGCAAAACTTTAAGCATGCGACAATTCAAGATTGGAACTTCAATAATGTTAATAAGATGTAACTGGGGAAAGCAAGCAGCACTCACTCGATCGCATACCACAGATAGTCTGAAAAATCTCTAGTGACACTAATTTGCTCTGGTGGTCCTTCATTTATAGTTCCATCCTCGCCAAAACAGAAAGTTTCTTCTCTATATGACTGCCAAGGGAATGCGCTTTTTATGGGCACCATTTGGACAGGAGAACTCTTGTATCCAACCTGTAGAGGAGTCGATGGCACCATATCAGTCTCAACCTTGATCACTACAAGAAGGATTTTGTGCTTCATCCACCAGCAACAATGGCAAGATGTTGCTTGAAGTGAATCTTGTTTTGGGGGCAGATTTTTGTAATGCTTCTAAATCTTCCAAAATACAGCTTTAGATGGACTTGGTAATTTTTCATGGAGAGTAACAAGATGGGTTGAAATGAAAAAAGCTGACGTGAGATGTTCAAGAAAGTCTCTCCTAACCGTGGCAGTGTTGTAGACAGCAGTTTGGCAGTCAGGAAGAATGCTGATGGACCATGGTGGCAACTCATATTGCCTGTTTCGGAAAGTGACTTTCACAGAGTCCTGTGTGTCATAGTTTGCCAGAAAGGCCGCACAAGCCCCAGATCCGGATTGGAAGACATGAGCCTAGAAACCAAAATTTGATGGGTAAATTTATTTCCACAACGGAATACTCATCAGTGTTGGGTAAAATTAAGGGGGCTGATAAACCAAACCTCCTGTTTGCTTCCAAGCGATGACACTGCAGGATCAGCAGCAACTAGAGCTGATTCGCTTTGCTTTATGGCTAGATGCAAACCTCTTAAGTGACTCCATTTCGGTTCCTGTAATGAACCTGGGACAAAAGTGTGAATTACTCCTAGTCTTGGGTTCAGTAGCAACAGTGGATAACGAGCATGATGCACAATTTGCCCTTGGTCAATCAAACTTCCGAAAGCGTAACTCTTTATCCCAATTAGAAGGACTTATTAACAATTAGTGACAATAAGGAAAAGAGACGTATGATAAACTTAAGCTGACCTACTCTGGGATGCCAAAATATACCCAATCACATACCAAATTCATCAATAGGAGCGTCAAAATCATAGCTGGTGGCTATGAAGGGACCCCAGTGGTCCTGCCAAAGTTGGTTCCCCCGTGATACTAGAGAAAAAAGACAATCCAGCAGAAGAAAAGAAATTAATCAGTAATGATAAGGGAGGAGGCAAAAACCAGATAACTGATCCGAAATGCTATGGGAGTGGAGATTACCATATAGTAGTTAAAAAATGAACCACGGTTCTGAATGAACCTTGCAACTGCGAATGCCAAGTCTTCTGCCGGCCTGTGAAGCACCGCTCCCCCGAACCCAGTGAACCTGGAAACAATAATGATGATGAGCTTTGAGACTATGGCATGATAAAAAGGAAAAGTCCATGCATGAGTTTGCTGGCATTGGCTGCGGCAACGCACCAGCCTGTCCATACTTCAGTCCACATCTTGGGTTTATCGTTTGAGTTCGGTTCAAAATTTTCGCAGTAGAAGCCATTGCAAGTGTTGATCTGTCACGCAATGAACTGACACAATTCAAGGACCGGAGAAAACTGTTTCCCAGAAAGCTCTTAGTCCTAGTCTTAAGGTAACTCGTCCGAGATTAGTCGAGATTTAACGACTGCAATACCAAGAAAAACCAGTTAAAACCCCACGAAGCAGAAGGAAAATGCAGACCACAGGATCAGGAGCATCCGCCTGCTTGCACATGACCCAGGGGACACCGGTGCCAAGCCCCACAGCCATGTCAGCTGCCCATTTTGTATATGCCTTTCCTGGTTCACCAATTTCCCATTCCACTAGTTCAAACTCATTCTCTATCTGTCCACAGGCCACACGATTCCAAAATATCAGCTAGAGATAAAAAGTGATAATTTCAGAAATACCCTAAAACTTGCAAAAATTGCACTTCACGTATTTAAGTACTGAAATTTATAACTTTTGAGCCACTTGTGTCTTTCTGCACAAAGTGCATTGAAGTAGTAAATTGTGAAAAAGAGTCACTTTGCAAGAAACTCAATTTTTCTTTTTTTGGTGAGAAAATAACAAATCGTAAGAATTTTCTCACCTGAGACAAAATTATTGGACCTCCCTGGGGCTGAAACAACTTCTCTGCCTTCATCATGTCCACTATCTTCTGCGTGAAACCTTGCATTGCATTCTTCATAAATATAATCGATCAATAACTGTTTAAGACTATTCAAATAGCCCCTTTTAGATGACATTTGACCAGGATTCCAGAAAAGTTTTACCATAAATATTTTATAATTAGAACAAGCCAGTACACCGCAAAATTAGCGTCACAGGATGTTGGTTTCAGCTATAAAAGACAATTTCCCACACGTCTTATGTTCCGTGATTTGTTCCGTCGACCATATTATGTAATTTTTCTTCTCAACAAGCATCCAAAACAGTAGTTAATAAAGTCATCTTAGAATAGCAAACCACTCGTCAGACAATCAATGAGGAATTTTTCTATTCCTAAATGATTAAAATTTACTTACAACGCCAAAAAAAAAAAGAGTAAAAAGTAAAAAAGTAATGGATTGACTGAGACTTTTCTATCGGGGCAGTCGATGAAACAAAGTCCTTATCAAGCAGCACGAACCTTGAACGGCTGATTGTCTGTCCTGAAAGCGATTCCGGGGACGTATTTCAGCCACACAGGGAATCCTCTGCATCGCAAAACAGAACAAAAGAAGAACAGGGGATTCATATTTCTGAAGAACAGATTGGATAATGCAGAAGAGCAATGGCAAATCATATTCATGTAACCCTTACCCAAAATTCCACTCGGCACATACGTAAGGCCCAATCCGGAGGTGAACGTAAAGACCGGCATGTTGCACCAGCTTTATGAACCGAACCAGATCAAACCTGTCCTCGAAATAATACTGCACAGAGGGTCATCAAAACGGGGGGCAAGAAAGAACCAACTGTATCAGTTTATAGCAAATAATTTAAAAATTTAAGAGAGCGGGAATGATCTAGCCTTATAAATTTACTTTTCCTCGAGAAGGTTCATGTCCATTCCAGAAAACATAGGTTTGAATAACATCCAACCCTCCGGCTTTTGCCTTCTGTATAAGATCAGGCCACATCTGCAACCACCCGAGAAAGATTCGCCGCACAATGCTTTAGACAGAATCAGAAGGAAACAAAGAGAAAAACAGAGACGCATTGTGAATTGCACTGGGCAATTCGGTTACCTCAGGAGTGCTTCTGGGGTAGTGAATGGAGCCGGAGATGAGAATCCGCCTCTGCCCATCAATGACGATAGCTTTCCGGTCGTAAGAGACGGAGCACGACACTGAACGAGCCCACGAGATCAGAACCAATGCCAGCACTAATCTAGCTCCAATCACAGGACAAAAAGCACGAAACTTTGAACCCATGACGACGACGACGACGAAGCCTCCCCTGTTTCAGCCTCAGTCAAAAAGCAACGGCCTTTTGTCTTTCCTTTTCTCAGACAGGTTTTGCACGTACCGAGAATTCAACAACAACGATCTGTTGCTGTCGAGTGAATCAAGAAAAGAGCTGCAAAGCAAACGGGAGAGAAGAAATGTCGAGTTCCTGTTTTTTATTAGTCAACAAAGCGAGACAGTTATTCAAGGTAAGTAAATATGCAATGTCCTCATCTTAATGCATTGAATCAAATCTTAAACAATCACGATGTATTGAACGCAAGATGCGAGGAATCTCCGAGGATGTTGCTTACAAAATATCCCCTCAAGTCCAACGTTGACGCGAATGTAGTACTTGTGATTTTCTGGATTAGAGAACCCAAAAAAAAAAAAAAAAAAAAAAAAGGGGAGAAGAAGAAGAAAGAATAGAGAATGCCCAGAAAGAACTCTGTTCGAACGCTCTTTTTCATCGTGTTTATCGTGCTCGTTAATAAGATTAAATGCTGCTTAAATAGCACTCACACGGTCGAAGTAAAAGGGTCGTGCTTCCGAATGGTTAACTTCCTATCAAGGTTACTTGTACTGAAAGTTTTAAAACCTATTGTCAAAGTACAATTTAGTCCCGTAATTTAAAAATGTATAATTAAGTTTTAAAACTTATCATGAAAGTACAATTAAATTTTTAAAACTTTTAGAAAGTGTAATAAAGTTATAAAACTTGTTAAGTTTGTGCAATAAAATCTTAAAACTTGTTAGTATTTTCATTTGTTAAGTTGGATGGAGTTAATAGAATGTCCTGATCACATTAATTTAAAAGTTTTTAAGACTTAATTGTACTTTTTAAACATTTTAGATATTAATAACACTTTTATGACAAATTTTAAGACTTCCGATATACTTATCCCTAATTGGAATGTTATAATGGCAAGTGCGGTGTTTCACTAAGTGACAATTGTTTCCTCTAAGGCGATGGTTTCTTGATTGATTGCATTCGTGGCTTAGGAACCTGAAATACCTCCTGCCAAAGTCAATTTTGGTTTTTGCAATTGGGAACCAAGCCGGTTGATGATGAATCGGCCAATTCAAAGGTCAACTCAAAAATCAGCCTACCTTTTTTTATTTTTTTATTGCAAAGACATGGAAAATTGATAAACAGATACGATTTTCACATATGGTGGGAAAGTGTATAACACACTTAACTACCAATTTGGTTTTGGCCCGTCCAAAACAATTTCTAACCTTGCCTAGCCTTACACTCTATAGAGTCGAGAACCAAATTGATTTGTGTGTGAATCGGTTTGGAACCAATCAGAGGAAGGTTGGTTTATTTTGATTTTCGAATTGAATTAGTCCAGTTACTCATCCCTAATTTCTTTATTGTTGCTCAATGAATTTTTAATGGCCCTTGCAGAGCAAAAAGAGAGATTCTCTTGAATCTCTTGCCTTCGAATTTAAATTCAAGATTGTGTAATAATCTAATTATTTTGATTTTGCAAGAATTTTGAAATTGTAAAGAAACAAGGTTAAATTTCTAGGCACGTTTTTTATTCATCTATTGCATAAGAACTTTTTTTTCAACTGAGAGTACAAATCCCCTCATGGTCGCTTGGGGTCTTAAGTGAGACGTCGGGGTGGTGGGTCATCCCGCTTACGTGTCCCCTCAAGTTTACTCACGGGCCGCTAACCGGGATTTTGCTTCTTGGAGTCACAAAAAAAAAAAAAAAAAAAAAAAAAACTTTTTCTTCAACTGGCCATGCGCATGCCCTTTCTAGAAGGAAAGAGTCACATTGTTTTTAAGTAAGCATTTAACAACTTTAGTCGTTATTGAAATATGGGGACCCATTCATTTGCTTTTCATCCCAAAGAGGAAGTTATTGAAAAAAAAATGAAAAAAATACGAGCAAAATAAGAAAAAGAAAATTAGCAATAATTTGTAAAGTTGTGGTTTATGAGTGAATTAAGTTAGCAAGAAAGCACAAGGTTCTTTTATATGATTTGATTTTGAGACACCAATTTCTATTTAACCCAATCTCTCTTCTCTTCAAATTACATTAATGCCGCTTAGTTCATGTTGACATTCTAATTGCACCAAATTATATGCTGCAATCAAAGAAGGAACAAATGGTTAATAAAGCCCGAGGACTATTTAGAATGCAAAAAATTGAGCGTATAATATAAGATAATTTAAATTGTTTCAGAGATGTGGCTGAAAAAAATTTGAAAACTGAGTGAAAATATAAAGTATGCTTTTTTTTTTAATAGATTAATGTTTTGCTTTTTTTTTTTTAATAGATTAATGTTTTGCTTTTTTCCCCCGATTAAAATAGGTTTTGAGCATCTCGTACTCTTTTATTTTATTACAAATAAATAAACTTCTAGTCACAAGTTCACGAACGCAAACTGCGTTTCGTCTCTTTCCAGGTTGCGTCCTTTCCAGGTCGTCGGCGAATCTTCGTCTTCGCCGCCGTCGTCCTCGTCGCCGGCGACCATGGCGGAAACGGCGGCTGTCGTTTTCGACTTCGACCGGACGCTGATCGACGGCGACAGCGACAACTGGGTGGTGACGGAGATGGGTCTGACCCAGCTGTTCCGTGAGCTCTACTCCACCATGCCCTGGACGTCTCTCATGGTTCGTTCCGTCTCAAACTCCGCTCTTTCCCCCGTCCCCCGTCGCTGTCTCGGCGAGCGCAATCGGCGGCGTGGAATTCGACTTCCGTGGAGCTCTTGGGCACGTGCCTTTGTGCACATCATGCTCAAAGCTTGTCGCTTTTTCGATCTCTTTGCGTGAAGTTCAGCAGCAATTGATCTTTCATGATGTTTTTTCTTAATTTTTCCCCAGAATAGGATGATGGAGGAGCTCCATACGCAGGGGAAGGCGGCCGAGGACATTGAGGAGTGCTTGAAGAGGATGCCTCTTCACCCTCGTGTGATCGAATCGATTCGAGCAGCTCATCGACATGGGTAATGAATGCATACAATGTGCTAAGTTGCATATGTGTGGGTGTGATATGAGAAGGAATTGAAGTATGTAGCTAAATGGTTATGTTTATTTTGGGGGTTCTGTACCTGTAGATGCGATTTGAGGATAATCAGCGACGCGAACCGGTTCTTCATAGAGACGATCCTGAAGCATCACGGGCTGTTGGATTGTTTCACCGAGATCGTCACGAACCCGGCTTTCGTAGATGCGGAAGGCAGGCTGAACATTGTCCCTTTTCACGATTCTGCCAATTCTCCTCATGGGTGCAGCTTGTGTCCTGCCAATATGTGCAAGGTAATGTGGCAACGATTCGCACCCTGGACGCTGCTTCACATACGCGATTCTGGTGTTTATGTGTTGCCTAAATTTCGATGCATTCATTGTCGGTGACCCAGTTGTTTTTAGCTGGATGATAATTAAGCTTTGTCTGCGTGCATATTGCTTAGGGCTGCCTGTTGAGAGATTTGAGCTTCACGAGGAACCATGATGAGGGTTCCTTTCTGAGAGGATTCTGTGCTTGAATTTACTTCGTGCATTTTCCTCTATGAAGAATGTAGATGAAATGTATTATTCTTTCACCAATCGGAATTGGATGAAGTTGAATAGCAGGGGGTTACATCAAGAACTACAGAGAATAATCTAATTGGTAATAAAAAGTCTTACTTTTTTCAAATAGGTGAGGGAAGCATGCACCTCCGTTTTAACAATCTGGCTGCAGATGTGCAGAGGGTGGTTGGAATACCCTCGGATATAACATAGGAGAATTGTAATTGACTGCCTGGATATATAAAAGGCCATGGAGAAAGGAAAGAGGTCGATATTTGACATAGATGCAATGTTTTGCGTGCTTATTACATGACCTGGGGGATTCAATGCGAGGGTTTGTTGAAATGTAAAAATCAATCCAAATGCTTGTGAATTTTCAGTGACACAAACGGTGTTTTTAGTGCTAACCGTGGGAAATACACATTGATCCTATTTGTATTTTGTCGCCTTTCTTGTATCCCCAATAGAGTTATTACTGCTTTTGGATCTTCAGATTTCCACAGATAGTTCATTTTGTTTATTGTCTTAAGTAAATCTGCAGATCTTTGGTGTGCCGGCTCATCAAAATTCCTTTCATGCTCTTTTAGTTTATATGCATGGTGCTTTTCTATACAGGGCCTGGTTCTGAAGAGGATTCAAGCTGCTGATTCTGAAATCAGGAACAGAAGATATATATATCTTGGAGACGGGAAAGGCGATTACTGCCCGTGCTTGAAGCTCGGAACACAAGACTTTGTAGTGCCAAGAAAGAGTTTCCCTCTCTGGAAACTCATTTTCAATGACCAAACACTTATTAAAGCTGTGATCCACGAATGGAGCGATGGAGAAGAGCTCGCAGCAATTCTTCTTGACATTATTGGTAGGATCCTAATGGTGAAAATACCAGGACAGGGCTCACGGCCTTGCCCGATGACGGTTGTAAGACAACTCCAGTCTCTAACCCCTAAACCATCTTTGCAGAACCTACCTATTTGATCACCAGGAACTTGGTGAGACATAAAACTGACCTTAACACCGTTGCAGTTGTGCTTATCACCATTATAGATGTGCTGACTAGAACACCATGATGCTGGCAATATTCCATCAAACCAATAATTCTTTTTCTGTAATTTTTTGCTCTGTCGTTTGTGTTTCTGTTTGGCTGATACATTTTGCCAGATTTCTAATAAGAAGTTTGGTTCTCAGAAAGTTTGGTTTCACTTATCTGATCTGTGATCTTATTCAATCTAACCGGATGATTAATTTAGTTCATAGTGAACATACATTGATCTGTAGTTTGGGTTGACTATGATTCCGTTAACATGATTTTGGCTTTTCAAGTTTTGCTTCTACCTGTGGTTATTCCAGAGTTTGGATTAGGAAAACGTGGCTGTCGAGTGGTTATCATCTTTGGTTCTGCTTGAGTAATAAATGAAATTATATAGGGAAAGAATTTCATAATGTTGTACATTTCAGTACTATCTATATCTATATGCATATACAATAACAAGCTGTTTGTTAAGAAACCATGACTTTTAACTTGCATGGGATCCGATCATTCCCTTTGCAACGAGTGCTTCCATTCCTTCTGCTTCAGAGTAGCATTTGTGGTTTCCTCGTTTCATAACATTGGGTTTCGTTCGACAAGACATCAAAATGAGGGAATGTTCTAAAACTTGTTTTTATTTTTCGATCTTACCAAAACTTGATATTAGCATTTGCTCAAAGCACCACTTTCCAAATTACCAAAATATTTCTCCAATATATATTGAACCAGGTTTGAAACCAAACCTCTCTAGAGGAGGATAGATGGAGCGATTTAGGTGAGATTTAACGTAGATTTAACTTTCAATTCATTCATGGGATGGGGGGGAGGGTCGGAGGGAACCCCGCGGCTCTTCTCTTCTTGAGAATTCATACATCTCTTATCAGTACATGGACAACTATTATAGATTTAGACTCGTCCTCAATGGGAAAATAAAATGGAGCATCTAACAAGTAACGGCGCATCTTCACAAATCAAGAACTACAAGATCAATCATTTCATTTTGGGGTGACGAAGGGATTGTACGATTCGAGCATTTCTCTTTTTTGCTTTTTTTTTTTTTTTTTTTTTTTTTTTTTTTCATGCTACTTAGAGGTTTGTTGAAAGTTGTAATCAATGGGATTTTCCTAATCTCTCTCTTTTCTAAAATTCTTTTCTTTTCTTTTCTTTTTTCAGCAGATATTAAGAGATTGGATCTAGCAGTTAAAAGAATATTTGGATGATAAATAACCCGCTTACATATTCTATCCTAACATAAATAGCCTAACCAGAATTTGGTACTTGTATGTAAACTCAACTCCGCCACAATCACCTTGGAAATTGATAGCTCATATCCGTATAAGATCCGGTTAAAACCTTAAACGTCGGTAGACTTTTACGGGATTGGCAGATAAAGACGAAAGATCACATGGTATTTTCACCGGTGTACCTACCGTCGCACGTGCGGCCGTCTTTTGTCAGACAGTCTAGTTGGACCGTTAACGGCTGTCTTTCGGTCGGGCCGAAGTCAACGGAAGAAGCGCGCACAAAAAACGGCAGCCCGTTCCGGTCACCGCGTTAGTACCGATCGGACGCGGCAACGCCCAGCTGTTCTCAGTTTTTCCCCCTTTCCGTTAAAAAACAAACTAAAGTAATTATTAAAAACAAAAAATCGGAAAGGCGCCGCAGACGGTGTAACAGCCTCCTCGTCCAATCACGTTCCGCCGCGCGCTCCCCGGCCACCGGGGCTCGGCTCCTGATTGGGTGACGAGGCCGGGAGCAGCGAGACTGAAATAGAACTGCGCGCACCCGATCGCAACCCTTCCAACCAATAGGCGACCTTTGCTGCCGAGGGTGGGCTTCTCCGACTGGTCAAGATTCTTTTCTTTGTCGCTTCTTCTTCTCGCTTCTCTCTCTCTCTCTCATCCACGACCTCTTCGCGCCCGCCATCAAAAGACGTCTCGATTTCCCTCTCTCTCTCTCTCTTCAACGCGAGAAGGAAGAGAGAGAGAGAGAGAGGGAGAGAGAGAGAGATGAGCGCGGCCATGGACGGCGTGATCGAGGCCATGCCCGTGTTCGCCAAGGAGCTGGTCGCCGGCGGTGTCGCCGGCGGCGTCGCCAAGTCCGTGGTGGCGCCGCTCGAGCGCGTCAAGATCTTGTTTCAGGTTCGTCTCTTTTTTTTTTTCCCCTCTCTCCTCAAAGTCCGGATTCCGCCGCGGTTTGATGGGTTCGACTCGGCTCTGCTCGGCGATTCGTTTGGGCCGTGTTTTTGTCTGAATCGTTAGTCGACGAGGGCTGTTCCGATTGAAGGCAGACTGTGCTTTGACTGTTCGTAGCGAGTTAATGCGAAGATGGAAGAGGCGGGAGGAGAGAGAAGATGAACGAAAAGGTTTTACGTGGTTCGATCGGCGAAGAAAAAACGTTTCTTTGGATTCATACTCCTTAAATAAAGAAGAGTACGTCGTAGTTGCTAGACATAGTGTATGATTTTCATGGTAAATACGGCTACTACACGTTGGACCCTGATCCTCAATCTTATCAAGATTAAATTTTTCTGGCCGTAGAAGCTTGTAGTCACAGTTAGTGTCGAGATCGGGTGTATTGATTTTGTCTGGCAATTGGCATTACTGATTCCGCATGATTGAGAGAGTTCTGCACAAGCTATTATGCGAGAGGGGCAGTTTGTAGTGAACCCAATGAAATAAAGGGGAATGTGGTCAATGGCTTGGTTAGCGCAAGTGATGGAAAATGTATGGTCTTCCCTTCGAGTTTCCATCGTGGTTGCATCAATATTCAGTACGAAATCTGATGAACTCAATTGTAGCAGAACTTGGATGTGCGACCTTGTCCACCTTGCTCCCTGTAAGACTGATTAGAGCAGTCAGTCGGAGGCTGAGTTAACTCTGTTTGGGGTTTGGCTCTCAGTTGTTGATCATTGAAGTTTCTTTTCTGTTGAAATGGACTCTTGCCAGATATTTTATGAGACAAATAGACAATCTTGAGCTGGGGTAGTTAGTTAGTGTTGGGTTCATGAGTTCTTGTATGCTTGGTTATCCTGATTTGAAAATGATCTTAGGACAGTTTTGCTGGAGAGAGAGGGAGGGAGGGAGGGACTGTAGGACTTAGTCTTTTGTAGCTGGAATGCTGGATGCCATAATCTCTCTCTCTCTCTCTCTCTCTCTCTCTCTCTCTGTCTGCCGAATGCACTCTGTTTCCAATTATGTCTGTCTACACCTTTTGTTATAATGGTATATTTTGAGTAATATAATCATTCTGGTTTTATGACCTATAGCAGGATATTGGTGTTTGACATGAGTGAATCAATCGATAAAGCTAGTTGCTAAAGCTCCATAGGCTTACTTGGAATCCACTTACGATTAGGCTTACGAAGTTGGATTAGATTCCTTCTTAACAAATATATGTGGTGTGCTTAGTAGCATGCAAGCAAATGAAAAAATAAAATATGTTTGTGGAGGATTCGTGTTTTTATTTGGAAATGGTGCTGATGTACATTTTGAGGATTATCTTTTTACAGTATTATGCTTTAGCCCTGTATTTCAAGATTCTATGCTGTCATAGGCTTAATAAGTGCATTCAAGTTTTTCTTCTAAATGTATCTTACTAGTATTCATTTAGACCAGAAGAGCAGAATTTCAGAGCATGGGGCTTTCTGGATCTATGAAAAAGATTGCAAAGACAGAGGGGCTTTTGGGTTTCTACAGGTAGATTGATATTAATTGTCATCATGTTAAAGTTTTTTATAGGATATATTTGGTATTGATTTTCTTGTTTGTTTTCTCAGAGGAAATGGTGCAAGTGTTGCTCGAATAGTGCCCTATGCAGCACTTCACTATATGACCTATGAGGAATACAGGAGATGGATCATTCATGGCTTTCCGGATGTTGGAAGAGGCCCTGTGCTTGATCTTGTGGCAGGATCATTTGCTGGGGGAACTGCTGTACTTTTCACGTATCCCCTAGATTTGGTTCGGACTAAATTGGCTTATCAGGTAAAGCAATCATGTAGGATCCCCATGAGAGCATATGCATGACGATTAAAACTGAGTGACAACAATATGTTCCCTGGTAACATATTCGACCAATTTGCTGTTTTTGGGCAGGTTGTTGGTTCATCAAACTCTTCTGTAAAAGGAGTGCTTGGTTCTGAACAATTCTACAGAGGAATCCTGGATTGTTTTTTAAAGACATATAAAGAAGCTGGGATTAGAGGACTCTATCGCGGTGTTGGTAGGATTCGTCAGCTGCTTTTCTTAAGGAGGACAATATTTCTTCTGTTGCCATTAACATGCAGAAACATTTTCAGCACCATCACTCTACGGAATCTTCCCTTATGCGGGTTTGAAGTTTTACTTCTACGAGGAGATGAAACGCCATGTCCCTGAGGAACATAAAAAAGATATCACGGTGAAGCTTGTCTGTGGATCTGTTGCAGGTTTATTGGGTCAGACATTTACTTATCCGCTTGATGTTGTGAGGAGACAAATGCAGGTAATATGAATAAAAGATGTGGAGTTGACTATGGATACCAATTGGAGGGTGTATAGGGATGATCCAAAAGAAGTTTTTACCTTGACAGGTTCAACGGCTCATGGCATCTAATAGTGCAGAACTTGAGGGAACTGTGGAAACCCTTGTCATGGTTGCCAAGAGGCAAGGATGGAAGCAGTTATTTTCAGGATTGAGCATCAACTACATGAAGGTGGGAAATTAAGCAAGTTTCCATTTGTTAATCACTGTGCTTTTTTGCTTTTACTAAATGCCAGTTCGTTTCCTTCAGGTTGTACCATCAGTAGCGATCGGGTTTACTGTGTATGATGTTATGAAGTCAAACCTAAGAGTCCCTTCACGAGATGAGGCTGTGATTGAAGTAGAGTTGAAAGAACAGAGTAGTCATACATCTTCATTGCACTCTTGAGGACGCTGATCGCTAACATCATGAGGCAATCAGAGGACTCCATTCTGCAGCTGGCTTTTGACCCTCTTTATATCCTTTGTACCATCAGGTCATTGGTTGTATATTTCATTTTCCCTTGGAACATTTTGCGATGCTCCAAGCTACAGCATCCAAAAGGACCTCATTTGAGGTCCATAATTTTTGGAATAGTCAATAAGGTTTCATACGGCATTCTTTAGGATTCAGATGGTTTAACCATCCGGTCCAGATTACCTGTATACTAGGATAAGATTGACATGCAAGTTGTACATATGTTAAGGTGTAACCATCCAGATTTCCTAGCGTGTTAGTATAGACCACCAGATTCTGTTCTGCGAGTTTCTGATCTGATCACCTGGCCTCCTGAACATGTTCTATTTTTTGTAATTGACCCTTCCTTTTCAGTATACGCATCATCAGTTCTTTACGAAAGCAGAGTGGGAAGATTGTTATGCGATCAACTCAATAGGTTGATCTAGACATTTTAGTGCTTCGCAGAGTTAGGCCAATTATGACGAGGAGACTAATCAAAGATTTCCTTTTGCATCCTTCTTAAAGAAGCAATCTATCGCCGGTTATTTTTTAATAACTGGAAGGCAGTTTGGCACCTACTTGCTTTGGAAAGCAGAGACACAATCACTTCTGAACCCGGACATTGATTGTAGGTGTTGTCATTGTTCTCAAAGGAGAAAAAGCATTCCCCAAACTCATGGAGGAATTGAAAATTGCACAGATGAAAAATGGACGAGACGAAGTGAAAAACATTCAGACTGCCTTCCAGGATCTCACCCATAGTAAAGGTGCTAATGTCATCGCTATAGGTCCATGACTATGAGCATCCTGTACAAGATCAAACTCACAGGTCTAGACAATCATTTGATCCTCTGGAAGGAAAGTGGTAGAACTTGGACGGAACAAGAGCTCCAATCACTAGGGAAAACCAACATCACCAAAAATCTCCACAGGAGCACTGGCCATCCCTAAAATGATGGAATCGTTTGTTATCCCTCACAATCAACTCCCTCCCAACGATTTTAGACATGATTTTAATTGCATTGTGACAGTCACCGCAAATTCGGAGATTCTTCATGATCCTCAGCGTCGTTCTTGGTGGTGTGCTAATCAAACCATAGGCAATTGCCAAGCGCTCACTGTGATATTGCAGGGCCTGCTCTTTCGCCTCCTCGTCAATGTCATGAAGGACGTATCTCGTGTCGGGTACATACCCGGCTTCCCTCATCTGCCCATTCAAGCCTCTAGAATTCCCCCCTTCCTTGTATGGTTCGATGCATCGATACTCGCTCAGCTTATTCTTCTCCTCAATCATATTGACCGCAGAATGCTTCCTTCTTGGAGGTAATGGGAGTTTATTGGCAATTGCCCGGGAAGGATCAAGAGCAACCAACAACTCCTCGGCTCGGTCCTCGAGCTCAAGATCTCCATGAATCCGAGCATAATTCCTCAGTGCCTCCCAAATCTTCAAAGTGGGTTCAATGGGCATTTTCTCGACAAAATCCCATGCTTCGCACACATGACCAGAACTTCCATACACATCAATAACCCTTAAATAATGCTCGATGCTGGGAACAACACCGAATTCGTTCCTCATCGAATCAAAGTGCATGAGCCCTTGTTTTACCGCTCCGGCGCTCGCACAAGCTGCTAAAACAGCCAAGAACGTCTCACCATCGGGGACCAGCCCCGCCTTCCTCATTTGCTCGAACAAAAGCAGCCCATCATTTCCTTGGCTGCTCGCGGCATACCCATTGATCATCAAGTGCCACAGACTCATATCCTTCTCGCGCATTCTGTCGAACATCCGGCGCGCATCCCTCATACTGCCACATTTCACGTACATCCTCACCACTCTCTCGCTCAAATCGACATCGCCCGGCAAGCCAGACCGCCTCAACAAATCGTGAACTCTCTTGCCCAGATCGAGAGACTTCGAATTCTCGCACGATTGCAATAACGCGCTGAAAACAGCATAACCCGCACGGACCCCCCGTTCCATATACCCAACAGCTTCTTCCACCTTACCCTCCTGCAGCAAAGCCATCAGATCAACTCCCTCCAAGCCACCTCCTACCGACCCCTCGCCATCTACCCGATTCTCCGCCAAATCAGGAGCATCCTTCGAAGGAGCCTCGCGGCCCTGTTTGCGAGGTGGGTTCTCGGTCCTGTACTTGGTGGCGGAGCCAGGACCCGCGCTTCCTCCGCCGCGGCGGCGGCGGCGGTAGACCCTGGGGTTGTCGGCGTTCGGGGCGGCGTAAGTGCAGAGCGGCTTCAGCTTCAGCTTCAGCCTCAGGTTCTCGGGCGGCCGGAGAGGAGGCAACGTCCCGGGACGGAGGCCGATGGGGCTCGGCGTCTGCGGGTGCCCGAAGGCCGGAGCGGCAGCGTAGAGTGACGGAGAGGCGAGGGAGGAGGAGGCCATCGCCGCCGCGCTTCGATGGCGGAACGGAAAGCGGGGAGCTTTGTCGCGGCGGGAGCGAATCTCAGCTGTTTGTCGTTTTTTCCCGCGGTCGAAAAGACTCGACTTTGACATATTCGGTCCGAATTTATAGAGCTGGAAATCCTAGTATCGTGGGATCTATCCGAAGGTCCCCAAGCTCAACTCGGTCTATTCTGGATCAGTAACTTTTTAAGTACACGATTGCTGGGTAAGAATGATTCTTTGTCGGGTGCCCGTCGTCGCCGCCCGACTTTCCTAGTCCGGCTGAGCTGTCGCGGGGCGCGAGACCAACACATTGTCACTGATCGCTGCAGTTTCGTGCTTGTCGGGTGGATCGAACAGGACCCTTCTGTCGATCTTCCCTGCTAGGATGGGAGACTGGGTAGCCAGCCCGCCCCGTGGCCACAGTTGCTGATTCCATAGCTTGTGCACTGCTCATGATCCTGGTTCGCACGACCAACATATCAATCCACGCCATCGATTAAACAATTTCAAGGTTTCGTGTTGGGAAAAAGATTGATAAAATTTCCATTATGTTGGAAATTAATAAATTTAATCAATGAAAGTTCAGTGACAATATTCTTCTCGAACTAAGCCGGATTGAATCCGAAGATTCCGATGATTTATTTCCACCATCACAAACGTACGGATGAATCTCTGAAATACAAAGGCTTGGTGAAGTGACAGATCTCGAAAAGTCCTGGAAAGAGCTGTTTGTCATTCAGTTCTTTTCCCTCTTGTTGCGGAGTCGGAGTTCTGCGATATGCGGACCGAGGTGATTGCAAGTGATACGAGGCTTGAGATTTGCGATCTCCCAAGAACAGTCCCATCCTGAGACACTCATAGTAGCGTTTAGATGATCGATCCGCTTTGCTAGGTAATCTGGTCAGGGAAATGGACTTTAAATTGCAGATTTGCTGCCTCTCAGTTGAAGACACTCTCGTTGCGCTCTATTTAACACATACCATCATCACTCCTGATTAATATTGTCTGCTTTAGCTGAAGAACTGCAGAAACAAGACAGAGAACCGGCTCCTCTTTCGACTGCACCCCTTGCTGTGCACGTCGATTTTCAAGTCCTTCGCAGAAAATCACTGTGAAAATTCGCGAGTTTTACTCATCGGAGGTCCTTTTCTCTGTCTGTCTTATTTATACATCCATCTTCTTTTGTGATTGTTGTCCTGAAACAGATGTTATCTGGAACAGACATAAGAGAGGTCTGTGTACATCCTGAATACCGTTGGAGCTCAAAAAGTTTTGAGCATCTTGTTTCGCCTTTGGTATCTGAATAATCTGTCGACAAACCCCTCCTCCAGCAAGACCAGTGAAGTGGTTCATGTTGAACTGGTCAGCCCATTTCCACCTTTTGCAAGTCCGATACAGACACAATTTTTTTTTGATATTTCCAGGAAGCATGCAGGTAAAACCACCAGGAACGTCACAACTGACGTAGTCTGGTAGATTTTCTCAAATTCTTCTGTAATAGTATAAGACTGTAAGTGACTTGACGCGGTTTTCTTCCGAGATAGTCAAGTTCAACTCTGGATGTCCGGAAATCGGCACATAAGTGCTCTGAAATGTTGCATTTATAAATCAAGGAGAGCTATATGGACTTGACCACATAATTCATTGGCTCTTTGTTTTTGCTTCTTTTTTCCAGTAGTTTATAAATATTCATATCTTGCTCGGACTCATTTATAATTGATGCAGCCTACATCGACGCTAGACAGTTGACCAGATTTTCTGCGCATAATCCGGCTTTTGTTTGAAGTAGTCATTGGTTTTTCCTTTTAGTAGAAAAGGACATTTCAGTTTATAATGCCTGTGTTTGTTGACTTGATATAATCACCCAATCCTCAGATACAGTTGACCATAAAATAATCTGTGATAAACGAATCGACAACCTAAGGCAACCTGCATTACACTATGGAATATCAGATAAAACCTGTGTATGTGTAATCATATGTTGGGACGGTAAGAAGTTGATCTCTGTTTATTATTGTAGCTTTCCTTGAATCGGTCTTCATGAGGATGATGCTGTATAAGATGTCTGGTAGATACATTGAATGAACCTATAAAGGCGCGTGTGCATACGACACGTACATTTAATCCGTGGGAGGGACTGTATGGAGTTGACAGATCTTAGATTAACATTGCAGCTTTCCTTAAATCGGTCGTCATGAGGATGATGCTACGTCTGGTACATACATACATTGCATCGAGTAACTCTCCTATAAACTAAGCATACAGTACCAGAGCATGACGTCATTTTATTGTGTTTGTTAGACAGATTATGCTCATTCGCCTGTGCAGAAAGAGGAAACAGGACATAAGTTGAAGTTGAGCTTGCCATTGCAAATTCTACCTTTTCGATCGAAAGAATGCTATGCTTTCTCGTCTGCAAAATTCTAAAATCTTTCGCAAGTTGGGAACTCATTGCTCCGCAAGATGACGCCATTGGCGCAGAGAGCTTATAAAAATTTCTTCCTTTATGGAAGCTTGGGAAGGAATCAGTGCCTTGCTTTTCTCAATCTCTTTCTTGATTCGTTCTTGTTTTAGAAAGTGACGAAATGCATGTCCATTAGACATCGCACTTGCTGCACCCATTCATCTTTTTTCTACTATTTAAGGTCTCGAGTGGCAGTCCATATTATATTGGGGGCGATTTCCATTGAAATTGCACTAGCTCATATAGGACAAAGAGGGTACATGTGCACATTCCTTTCTTTTGTCAATCAGATACTCTTGTTAAACAGCAATCTTTTGAAGCAGTCTTGAGTATTCTTTAATCTTTCTTTCATTTCAATTCCAGGTGGGTCGATTCTTGTTCGTTCTTGACCAATGACTGTCTTGTCAATGGCTGAAGTCGCAATCGACTTCCTCCACACGTTAATTCTGCAGAGCCCCTTGAAATTGGGAGCATGATAGGATGCATCTTGAGAGAATATTCTAATCCCTAATCGTTGCCGGTATATATCTTTTTGACAACCCATCAATCTTGTTTTTGTTAAAGTTGAGCCTCGTCTCATGATTAGGGTTTCACATAATCATGGGATAACAGACTCTAATGGTGGCAATAAGGACCAATATGTCGTACCTAACATGCACATGCTTTAAATGAATCTTAATTCGAACCAGGCAAGTTGCAGGTGCAGATTCACGGCCAATCCAAACAAAGAAAAGAAAATCAAGTATAAACCACATAATTCTCCCATCGAAGTAACTTCTTTAATTCTTTTTCATGCGTTAGATATATTTGTATCTCTTAAAGAATTCGAAATCTCACGACAGGTCATCAAGACGGCCCAAAACAAGCTGCGAATCATTCAAATGGCACTTTATTCTTTTTTCCTTCCAATTGCAGATTCCTCTTATCAAATCACTGATGTGACATGAAGCCTTCATTGACATGCTGCCTTCACTAAAATAATACCAAAAAATGAAAAAAAAAATACAACATTTAAAGAATTACCTAATTCTGTTGTCCACTATTATATTCATATGCAAAAGTTCCCCATGATCCATCTTATTCGTAGTCAAACTAGGTTGGGGCTAGCTCTTTAAATAATCAAGTAGCCTAACATACGTAAATCCAAAGAGGAGAGAGTTGATTCCTGCTCCAAACATGGGATAACTAAAATTATCCTCAACTTGGCTTCCAATTTCCATGATCAAATGTTTGGTTAATAAGCTTAATCAAACCTTAATTACGTGCAAGTTGGCTCATGTCTCCATATATTTTTATAATATTAAGGCAAGACCATATCCAGTTGGAGAAGATATGCATTAGTTATGTGATTAGCCCGAGTCTTAGTCAATTTTATTATTATCTTGCTTGCTTATCTTGCAAAGAGATATTCTGCTTTCCCCTTCTTTGTGTCGGCCCTGCTTTATATTATTGGCAATTATCTAATTAATTTTGCTGAAATAGTAACATGGGTAGGCCTTACTATTTGGGTGCTTTCAATTGGGATTTGGTCACGAAGAATCCAATTAATGAGGTGCAGTGTAATTTAATTTATCTTTGCAATGCATGATAAGATTGATTGAAAGGACAAGTAATCGCTGTCCCAAGACAATTACAACTTCCGATCATATTTAGTATAAATCGAGGCCGGCCGTGTCATTATCTCGTTAGTTGGAAATGCTAATCGAAGTTGAGTTCTATTTTACCGAAGATAATGTTTTTCTCGAGCTGATATGAACATATCGAATATTTTTCTAATTAAGTGGGGTCGATTAAATAATTTTTTTTTATGACATCGGGTCCAATTAAGTATTATCCCGAAATATTGGTCCTCAAAATCTTATTATGATTCAAGAGTGGTTCAATTAGGTTAAATCAACTTTTGGTTTGGCCTCTCTCTCTCTACAACTTTTCCAAGATATTTACTTCATTGTATTTAATTCTTTTCTCTTCAATCAGAGGAAGCATTGTCAAAATGCCATTGTTAAACGTCTGCAATTCTTAATTAAGATAATATATATTTTTGAATATATTTTAAAACTTTGGACCTAAGCAAGTCCTTGAAAGGTCTCGTCCTAATTCAATTTGGGCCTCAAGATTTTCGAGATGTAAAGCACTATGAAGGCATTCCATCCTCATGAGGAAGACAACTATACTAAGCGGACTTGTAGAATTATTGGGCATGTAGGCATTGGCATGGAAAAATAAGGAATGCAATCATGTCAATTCACAGGGTTGCCTAGAAGGTGGGGTGGCCCCAGCATGGTGAAAAAAGTTATCTCGCGTTGACAGAACCGCTACAAAAAAAAAAAAAAAAAGTCCAATTCAATTTAGATTAATTTTCTCCCATTAATAATACTTAGTCAAGAAAATGTCTCTAATCCTCAACTTTTCCTTAGTAAGTTGTTAATCTAATATATATGAATAGAAGATAACTATAACTTTTAGATTGCCAAATCGGGGAACCCGAAATCCAGCAATTGATGAAAAGTAAAATAGGGAGGTCTAATTGCATGGTCAATGTAATAAACGAAATAAATTGGCCGACTTAGCAAAACAATATGATAATGCACGTCATTATTTTGGTTTAGCAAAAATGGAGAAATAGATGTGGCACGATACACTTAGCGAAAAGATTATATTGAACGGATTTTTGAAAATTTAGTGACAAAATTAAACAGAAAAAAGTTTAGGAATCAATTCAACATAGGGGAAAAGTTGACAGACCCCTATAGTATTATTTTGTTTTTTTTTTAGTATATCCTGTTATGGGTTTTCAACTACTTGGTATGCTCTTCTAAACTTAGGTGGGAAAAGAGAAAGATAAAATATAGTTTTCCTCTGAAGGAAATGAGAGGAAGCTAACTACGCATTTACCAATCTTTTGGTCATTATGATTCATGACTCAAGTTGGGATAAAAGAAAAGCATCTCAGCAAATAAACTATGTCCATCCAATCATCTTCCTTTCTTGTGCATCCAGTTTCCACCATATATACCAGCCAGACACACATACATTGTACCCTTTCTCTCTCTCTCTCTCTTTCTCTCTCTCTCTCTCTGAGTTCTCTCTCTCTCTCTATCTGAGTTTGGTGTTTGTGGGACTAGTTTGGTCTGTGAATCTGTCTGGGCAAAGATGGGCAGGAAGTGTTCGCATTGTGGCAACATAGGACACAATTCCAGGACCTGCACAGTCACCTACTCATCATCAGCTACTGTTGGTTTCGATAATGGTGGGCTCAGGCTCTTTGGCGTCCAGCTTGACATCTCCCCATGCTCTTCGTCTCTCGCCATCAAGAAAAGCTTCAGCATGGATTGCTTGCCCTTCACTTCGTCGCCCGCCTCGTCGTCCTCCCTGTCCTCCTCACGAATCTCGATTGGCGAGAACTCTGATAAAGTGCCCCTCGGCTATCTGTCGGATGGCCTGCTGGGTAGATCTCAAGAGAAGAAGAAAGGTGAGCTTTTGGAGATGCAAAAGACCCAGTTCTAATCATTGCTATTAGCTAAAATTGAAGTATAGACTTTGTTTGTTTCATTTGAATTTATATGACTTCTGTTCTCATATCAAGATGAGCATTTTCGTTTTCCTGCTATGTCTATTTTTTTACTTGTATTGTTTTGACCAAGTTGGTTCTATCTAAGTTCTTTCTGTCGACATATATTTTAATCAACCTTACACTGTGCCAAGACTAGTTTAAATGCACTTCTTTTGCTTTTTTGGGAACTTTCATTTGTTAAAGCTGAGAGTTTTTGATATCTGAAATTTTGTTGGGTATATGAGCAGGAGTTCCATGGACAGAGGAGGAACACAGGACCTTCTTGGTGGGGCTTGAGAAGCTTGGGAAGGGTGATTGGAGAGGCATCTCTAGGAGCTATGTGACCACAAGAACGCCAGCCCAGGTTGCAAGTCATGCTCAGAAATATTTCCTCCGGCAAGCAAGCTTCAACAAGAAAAAGCGGCGCTCGAGCCTCTTCGACATGGTAAAAAATCATTGCTCCTATAAACTATTACCATCATATCGCTATCATCAATTAGTTTGACGGGGTTTGATAAATTCTTATTGTATAGGTTGATGTCAAAACCGTGGCGGGTGATCGTTTAGGCAGTTTGACAGCCAAGCCGAGTGAGTCAGTTCCTAATTGCAAAATGGGAACCTTGATGTCTCATTTACAAGTTCATGATGCCAGAACCACTCAGCTTTTTACTGCACTTGGATCCTCAAAAGAGGATGGCAAGCTTAAAGTTCAAGAAAGCGTGAGGATGATGACTGGTTCATCAAGCCACGGGTTGATCAGCTCCTCACAAAAGCCATCCAATGCTCCAAAATTGATCCGCGTTTTGCCAAATTCTGGTCTTGATCTTGAGCTCAAATTAGCTGTTTCAAGGCCCTTGGAGCATAAAAAGCCGTCTCTTGAAGCTCCTTTCTTTGTGGGCCCTCTTGCTGTTACATGAAAAATTATTTGTAAGACTAGCAAAGAGATAATAAAAACTCTTCCTTCTGTCCTTTTATTCCCTAAGGCTCGAGAAGAGAAGTGGACATTACCATTAATGCTAGTTTTAGCTTCAATTCATCAGTTTGGAAGAGAATTTTTTGTTATATCCACTTCAAAAGGGAAGTCTGTAGCTGTAGTTCAACTGATAATGACGATGACATTACCTTTATAATAAATAGATTAAATTAGTGTTGAAGAATGTTGCCTTTCGTTGTTTCCTCTTTCCATCTGACAAGTGTGCCGAAATTGTATACATATAAGGGATATTGATTAAAGATGATATTCTAGCTTATTCACATATGGCAACTTTTTAACTTTTAGTTTGCTTCATTTGGAGAAAGAAGAGCTGACAAACACCGACATATAAACATAGAAAAGCAAAGGGATTCACACAGGAGTTAGGTAAAGAGAAGAAAGGCATCTTTCTACGGCAGATAGTTTTCCTGCCAGGCTCATCCAAAGTTTCTTCTTTGGAATCTAGTAGTCCCTTGCATTGTTTACATGCTTTAAAAGCAATAGAATATTGAGAAACACCTGAGGAATAACTTGTCTCCTACAAAACTTTCCAGAAATATATCGAATGTGGAAAAGATTGGCTGTGTTGAGTGTGGAAAAAGATTGGGAAAACGAAACAAACTTAAGACTTGATACTAGCTTCTTGTAGATGAAAGAAAAAACTTATGGATTGAATTGATAACCAATGAAAACATGTTTCGTATGGCCAAATTAGTGAAAACTCCTTCTAGTAAACTGCACAGTAATTACTTTCTCCTTATATGAGTTATCGGTTTGGAACTTCAAGACTAAGACTGAAGGACATGTATGTAGTCGACATGCAGGTTGTAGTTATATTCTTTTAATTGGAAAATTAGGAAATTATTTTTATAGAAAAAACGTAAAGCTCTTTTAGTAGCCACTTTCGCATTGCTGGAAAAAGAGGTGGTTTTTAGAAGACGCGATATGGGAGAAGATATAAGAAAAGAAGAGAAGACGCAAGCCACATCAAACCAACCATGAGTTAGAACAAGCCTTTCCATTCTGCTTTGCTGAAAAAGATGATACATGAATAAAACACTGCAAGAATTGAACTAACAAACGACTGGATAAAAGAATGAACCAAGTAACTTTCTGAAGTTTCTTGGCTTTGTTTTCAACAATAATTTTTGTTCATGCTCGTTCAAAGTTTTCATTTTCTGGTTCATCCTTTTCTTGTCCAATTGGAATATGCTTGTTCACTTTGCAATGAAAAGCATCTAGTTGAAGGTAACGGTTGATGCATCCAATAAATACGAAGGGGACACAAGTTAGCAATCATATTTGTCCAGCCATGAAGATTGGACCACACGTCAGTGGTTATTTCTATAGGCAGTTCTCCACAAGCCAAACCCAAATTATTGAACATTTCTTGGAGCTTCTTCTTTGGGCCAACTCTATGCAATTTGTGAGAATATGGTAGTAATATAATTTGTCTCTTCCCCAAACAAGATTCAGAATGCCTTGAGAGAACCCTTTGACTTTCTGAATATATCTGTTTCCTTTTTCACCAATTTTGTCAAGCAAATGGAGGTTTCTAGGTGAAAAAAAACAAATATCTGGAAAGAAAGAAATTTAGTTTAGATAAAGCAAACATGAAATCACTCATGCTACAAATTAAGCATGAACATATCGAAAACAAAAAGGCCCGTTGTTGTCAGTTGAAGAAAAGACAGATTAGAAATTATGTGACTACAAAGCTGACACAATTCCAGACATCTAGTGATTTTGAGGAAGATAAGGAAGAAATGCTGCTTGTCCACAAGCTCGCAACGAACCAACTTTATCATCTCCTCTCTCCAGGCATTTTCTGTTCCGTCAGTTCATTGAAAAACAAGCCCCTATTATGCTATATCTTTAAATGGGACGGATGGCTAGCTGCTAAAAATATATAAGGCACATCCTACGCATAGAAACACCTTAATCCAATCCACTGTATTTGGCTAATCAAACTCGGGCTCAAATTTTTATCCCCACATGCAAATTATGAACATAAGAAAATCCTTTCGTAGGGATCAACAACCACCGGGAAAAAAAACAATTTTACTACTGTGAGTGAAGTAAATCAATGAAGCATCTGCGTTCTCAGATCCAGATTATGTTTAGATGAAAAATACAGTCAGAAACACAAAAATGAGTGATTTTCCCCTTGTTCATCATCTTTCACGTGTTTATATTGAGTCCTCATTTCGGCCGTGATCTGAGCAGAAGGATTAGCAACGCAGGACCACGAGTTGAGTATCAAGAGTTGTCCCAATCAGGATCT
Organism: Eucalyptus victrix; assembly: GCA_016097545.1. NCBI lineage: Eukaryota > Viridiplantae > Streptophyta > Magnoliopsida > Myrtales > Myrtaceae > Eucalyptus > Eucalyptus victrix. The sequence continues at coordinate 50,991,830 of CM027837.1, read as the reverse complement.
TGGGTCTGTCCTGTTGGCTTCAATCGAACCACAACTGGTAAAATGTACGAGACTTTTAACGTTTAGCATCTCACTGGGGTTACCTCTTTGGAATGGTCCGTCTGTGTTGGCATGATTTGTTGAGTGATTGTAGGTAGCCTTTTGAAGAAAGTGACTCTTCATCTAACCACTGTGCCTGGCTTTAATACCTGTAGCCATCACTGAGGTGTCGAATCCCTCCACCTTGGATTCACCCCACAAAGCAAATCATGCACACAACCATTTAAATTCAGCTTATGAATCATGTGGATGGTACAATCTTGTTCTCTAGCTAGAGATACAAATATCCTAATTGCTTTTGTATCCTTGTGCTCCTGTGATTCTAAAAAAGTCCAAAACTGTCATTTTCGTAGTCATTTTCATGAACGAACTCACTGGAAAGACCTAGGTTTTTCTTTACTCCCTCCGTCCTCATATGCAATGTTCTTTTCCTGAAAAAAGAATCAATCAATCAATTTTGGCCTCTTATCTGTAGAAACACCCAGCACAAGTCTATAATATCCTCTCAAGTAAAATCTGCAGGAAGTCAGGATGCTTGTGCTTTCACAAATCCCCACTTTAACGACAGCAAAGTAGCGTTTGGCTTTTTTCGTTTTGTCAAGGGGCGAGTTGTGATTAAGAATTGAATATTATGCCAAAATGCTGCAATTCTGAACTTCACTACTTCCATTTTCGCTGCAGACAAGAATCGCCTTTGTTAACCCCTGACAATTCCATGGATTCAAAACTTTAGGCATGTCGTGTTTTCAAAGTTGCCGCCGTGAAAATTTACATACCAAGCTATAGTAACAAATCAATATTCTCACTAACTGTGCAACCTATTGAAGTTTCATGGTCAGGGCGGTAAAGAATAAGAACAATCATCTACTCGGAGCATTTAGTGTAAGAACAAGTACTGACAAAGATGTGAACAGAAAATTGCAGTTTAATTCAGCGATCAGAGAATTAACTATCAGTACAAGATCTAAATCTAAGAAAAAAGATGAACTGAGTCATCAGAAAGAGGCTCGAGCGAGCAAAACAGCAACTATTTGCCGATTCATGCCCGAGCCGGTCCAATAAATAGGAGTTTGGCAGAAGCTGTTGCTAAGCAAAAGCATGTTGCCATGTTATGAACAATGAAATTATGTTCTGTGGCTAAAAATAACACGCCAACTCTGAGAGGAGATAAGAAAACCAGAACAAAATGGATATCCGGGGTGACATCAAAATACATCAGCATGAAAAGGTATTATTATCCAATAAACTGAAGTTCATATTACTCAAAGAGCTACAAGTTCAATTCCTGCCAACTCAAAATTTCAACTTTTATTCCATGCTGAAGTCGAGTTCTTACAATTATGCTCAGCTGCTGCCACAAATTTCAAGTCATTCTGTATTGCCTAAATTTATCTGAGACTCTGTTAACTGTGTCGCGGTACATGTGAGATCAACCGACACAACCATCTAAGGAAGAACTGGCACTTTTTTTTTTTGGTTGAAAATGGGTAATTTCTTTTATTTGGTCATACGAAAATTACAAGATAAAGGTAAATAAACTTCAGAACATAAGATATCCCTAAAAGGCTGGGGATTGTAAGACGTCCAATTGAGAGGGAGTTTTTTTGTTCGATATGCTTTTGCTATCCAATTGGCTGCTCGGTTTCCTTCCTGGGGGCAATGGGTTGTCTTTGCTTGGCTGAATTGGGCTAGAATTCTTTTTCGTTCCAGAAGAACTGGCATTGATTTTCCTGTTTTGCCGATGCTATATGGTTCCGTTTGATTCATGGACTTAGGCAAAGTGCTATCGGTCTCACTTGAATGGGCCGGTGGCCCTGGTGCTCTGTTTACAGAAAGGCCTTGCACTTGAAACCAACTTCCAAATCCATATGATAACTTACTCCAGTCTTTGTAAATTTTTTTACAATTTTGTAAACTTTTCCAAATCAGTTTTTGTTACCATCTTTCATTTTTCTTCACGTTGTCGCCTCCACTCGTCAAGAAAAAAAAAAAAAAAAAAATGTAGTTGAAGCTTCTTCTTTTAGTTTTCTTTTTTGGTTTTAGTGTTAAATTTGTGTCTTGGCTAGTTTATGTGCATTTCAGTTGATCCACCACTCCAAGTGATATTAAAGGAGGCACTCCAGACATCAGCCTACTGCACTCAGGATTTTACTTCTGGAGCGCTTCCAATAAGATTTGAACCCAAGACCACAAAAATGAAGATTTCATCGACATATTATTTGAAAATGGAATCAAGTTTTGTATGCCAAAATTGTGGAAGTGTGTTATTTGATTTCACCACCGCATATGGATAAAGTAAATGCGCGATCATTGAATTTGTCCATGGAGCCTAAGATCACGGAGTTGCGGTTTGTAACCTTTAAGTTGAATATCGACTGCTTAGGATCGTCTACGTCTTGCAATAGGGTTATATAAGCCATGTTGAATTATTTGTACAAGGGATACAAGATCATCAGTACGGATTATGTATCTTTTAATTTATCGACTTAATTTTCTAGTTCCTGCATTTTAACTTTCCGGTTCTTGCATTGCTTTCTTCTAGAGTAATTAGTTATAGTTCTTGATTACATGTGCCACTTCCTGTCCGAATTGGCACGGAACACAATTCGATAGAAAATCAAATATTATCTTTTGGTGAAAGGAATTTCGTCAGGAGGATAGATTAATCACATGGACTTGGTCTCCACATCGCCTAGAGAATAATGACACTGACATAATTTTTCGGCAAAAATTTAATGCAGCCGAAGTAGTGTAGTCAAACGAGCAACAAAACATGATAGTCTTTGTCCTTTCGAAAAGAGTGATCAAATCGCCAACCATCTTTTGAAAAGGAAAAGTTGCAATCAAGCCTTTGGCATTCTTTAGCTCGCTTTCATACCTAATTGAACTTGATTTTGCTAGAAACTTAGATCTCTATGTGATGTCCATTGTCGCGGTATCATTAGATGACTGATGACATGCTTTTTTTTTTTTTTCCCATTAACCGACGGAACTGTTTTCGCTTTTTATGAAGACCATTGAATTTTCTCCCAGGTCGGGTCCACTCTTGCCATCATCGGTGGCTTCGTTTATTCTATGGTGTCGCTCCCATTTTGCGCGTGTTTTGAAGTGCACACCGGTGATAGGACAAAACACTTCAGCTTCAGCATCTAGGGCTTTTGAAAAGGTCATCTGTGGTTGCCACATTGGCTTTAAAATCGAGTCTCTTTCCCACCCCTCTGTACCTGGTTCGATATTAGCCGATATAAGCCAATAGGCAAACCTCTTGACTTTGAACTTTGAACTTTGGACTTTGGACTTTGAACTTTGAACTGATTCTTGCTTTATCAAGAAGCTTCCCCTAATCCTCAGAAGTGCACCCCAAATGGTGATCTCTCCCCTGATAAAAGAGAGATATCAACCATAGGGCGAAAGAGGACGCGACATCCCCACATGCAGCGCTCGCAAGGCCGGACGATGAAGCTACCCTACCGGGGTTTTGATTTCACCCCACAAACAAAAATGAAATATCATCAAATTACCAGATGATACATTCATTTGATAATGTAATTAATGAGTTCTCGCATGAAATGTTTCTTTCCTTTCATCTAATATCCTTTAAGATATTATTCCTCAGATAAATGAGAAATTAATTTTTTTCTCCCTCCCTTTGGTCAAACTGATACTAAATAAAGTAAAGGACCTCCGCCTTGTCCCCATAATCTGTCACCACCACAAGGTAACGCTGCACGTATCGGCTGGCCACCCGGATCGAATTTTCCAATAGTGCCATTGATGGTGACATTTTTTTGACTTTCTCTATCGGAAAAAAGAAGGGTTGAAGATTCCGTGCGCTCCGAACACGCAACGTAGATTGGATTGAAGTTTACCTCTCTCACGTTTTACGAGGAAGCATGACCTAATGTTGACCTCCACCTTTATATTGTGAGCAACTCTGAATATAATATTTCATTAGGCTAAATTAAAGGAGGAGATGTCGATGATGGATTCGTGGTTCAAGGAGGAGATGAACCTGCAACGTAGATTGGATTGAAGTTTTCCGTCTTCATCTTTTTCCCGAGAAAGCATAGCCTAATGTTGGTTTCCGACTTCAAATTGCGACCAAAGATGACATCAATGTAATGTTTTATTAGGCTAACTTAAAGGAGGAGATGTCGATGATGGACTCACGATTCAAGGAGGAGATGAACCCACAGCATAGATTGGATTGAACTCTCAATTTTTCAGTTGACAATAAGAAAAAATGTTTAAAACTGAATTGGTAATGTTGAAAGCAAAAATGCAATATATTTAGGATTTTATGGACAATTTTCCTGGGATGAGCACACTTAATTAGAATTTTTAGGCTCCATTTGGAAGTCCAAATGGAAAAAGAGAAGGGAAATCGACATAGTGAAGGGACATATGTTAATGCCATTGGCGGGATACTAATAACATGACCTCAAGAAATATTTGAATGGGGAAATATATCTAGGAATCGGCTTAAGAGGATGACTTTGCAAACGAAAACCCACGAAATCGGGGAGATGAGTCCGAAGTTCTACTTCCCTAGACTAGGTCAATTTACGCTCTCTGTCAGGAAAAAAGGGCAGGAAAATACAGAGCAATCCAAGCCTGAAGAATCCAAAAAGGGCCAAAGAAAATGCCCGACGCATTTTCATGCATCGACAGAGATACATGAGTGTGGATTCCTCGTATCGTATAATGCGGCAAGGATGACAATGACACGACCCAAGGCTATCATGCGCCGCCCAAGGAATATGCTATATTGACAAAGTCCTCGGAAACTGACGGGTGGTAAAAAGACGCATTTAGAAAGCCAGAATAACAAAAAGGCAATTTGAGTGGGTTCTTTATCGGTGGTCATGGAAAAACTTGGTTATGAAGGTGCCATCGGAAAGATCATCATCTTCGACCTACTGGAAGTATTTGAATTGGGAAGTTTTCAATACCCCTAATAGGTCGTGGGGCTGGAACATACAGTTGTCATTTGTCGAAGCGAGAAAGATATGCGGAAGCCGAAGATTCAGGAGCCTTGGGATTTAATTGAAGCACTGGGTTGAAATATAATGGAGAATTCCAAGAAAAGAGAAACTGGAACGAGGAGTAGCTTGCATCAAAATTGAGGACGAAGATGAAGATGAAGATGAAGATGAAGTTGAATCAAAATGAAATCTTGTCGAGTCTCTATACCATTCCAAAAGAAGCAATGACGAATGGTAATGGTTCGCGAAACCTACCGATCAGAGGATGATGTGTCAAGATGTTACAAAGGCGAGGATAAAGTGGTTGTCAAAATGCGGAGCGCGAAGCATCGGAGATATAATACTCACCCATCCAAACTTTTGAGAGGTAATCATCCGTGCCTTTCAAATTTTTAAAAGAACAAAAATGGGAGTATGTGTTTATACCAAAAAATAGCCAAGTCTTTATAATCGACATGATCCTGATCCGAGCAAGTATAACTTGGCATCAAATGTGGTGTGGCTATCGACAATTTGTCAATTCCGGGAATTTTTTGTCTACTGCCATGCGCATTGATGACCATGAACACAGTCATTGGTATACAGTGACGACTGATCAACAATCGAGATTTGTGTAAATTTAAATAAGCGTGGAGAACCAAAGCCGAGGAAGATGAAGATGCCGATTGATGGTTGAATGGAGTGAAGGCTTAAGAGTTATAAGCACTCGGACGAGCGAGGTAACAGCCAGAATTCTACAAGCCTGTATTTATTTAATTTGGCAAGAGGGTTGGCTTTTTATCAGGCTTAATATCATTTCCTCCACGAGGCGACTATTGTAGACATAGAATTGGATGAGGGTCAACTCTTCCTTCCACTCTTCGATTTTCTCTCTCCTTTTGCCTGCTTTAATTAATCATTCAGGAGCTTAATACGGTTTTATGATTGGCATAATCAGGCCGAGTTCAAGGCTTGATTAGACAGTCGTGGGGTACTTCGCTTTTCCCATGATTTATTAGCGCATCTGTCCACAACCCTTTTTCAGATCCGAAAGAGAATATAAGGATCGAAATCGATCGGTTTTAATTATATCGTGTTGTCAGCAGCAATCAATTTGCAGTTTTTTTTTTTGGACGGTAACACACTAATATATATATATATATATATATATATATATATATATATATATATATATATATATATATATATATTAATACGAGTAACTCATACAACCAGCTGCTATAGCATCTGCACATAACAAGTTCATGGAGGAGAGGGCGGAAGAAGAGCCCAACTACGAGTCAAAGAAGTTCTATTATGGGCCTTGTAGGCCCAGTCGGCTACCGTGTTAGCCTCCCTTCGGCAGAACCCTAGCGAGAGATTGGAGAAAAGGGTTAACAGGAAGGCTGCCTTGGAGAAGAGAGCGCGATCCGTCCATAGCAAACTTGTGTGTCCGACGATTCAACGTTTCCACCGGGTGAGATTATCGATTCCAGCGGGAGCTTTGCATTTTGGAGCCCCTGATCAAGAAGATGCCGAAGCGTCAAGGAAAGGGCTTGGATCTCGACCTGTATAGCGGAGGACGCAGCGACACCTGTGGAGAAATCATCAGTAAGTCTACCCTGGTGATCCCTGCAAATACAAGCTATGTTGTCTTGATTGCTACCCTGTTGATAAGATCCATCCATATTAACCTTCAGGACCCCGGGATCTGGGGGACGCCAGAGAGTTTCCTTATTTTTGACCGAGAGATCCTTTTGTGTGCAGGAGGGCAAAGACAACCGATCGACCTAGGTATGTGTCAGTGCTGCTTCTGCGACCTGGATCGGATCGGGAAAAGTTCCTCGAAAAAGGAAAGCATTCCAAGCTCGCTAGATCTGCCACAATATATTAGAGATAAGCGCCAGTCGAGGTAATCGATTGCCATTCCCTACCGTGGACACAATCCATGAGTCCAGATGCTGAATATTGTTGAGGCTGATAGAGATCCCGATCTAAGAGTGTGACCACACTCGATTAGTCCACGAACAGAGTAAGAACAAATGTTCTAAAGTTTCTGAAACCTGATTTTTACATAGAGAGCAACAAGGGCTTGCTATAATATGCCTTCGATGCAGGTTATCAATTTGCAGTTTTATAACATGTTTTTTTGGATGATCACATTTTGCTTATCTAGGAGATATGTGTGGCCATCCTTTTGATCAGCTTAAGAAGATGTTACCAATGATCTCTTGGGCCAACTCCAAAAGCTTGATCATCAGCTCCATTTTTATTGATATATGTCCGATTTTTAAAAGAATTATTCGATGGAAAATTTTTGTTTTATTTTATTTAATTTTGTGTTGCCTAATGCGTTGATCCCACGTAAGAAAGTTCTATGAATGGGAGATTCCTAAATGGAAAAAGAAAATCAAGTACGGCCATGTAACGATATATACGTCTAATCACGGATTATTTAACAAGCAATCTTAGTAATAAATTTGTAAATAGAATAATGGGTCATTCTTCTTGTTTCTAGGTTGAAGCATATGAGTAGCTTCTATTTTATTTTATTTTTTTGATATCCAGGGAATCCCGTATAGTCTACAGCTGGCGGGTAAACCCACCACCCCGATGTCACACTTAAGACACCAAGTGCCTCCATTGAGTTTCGAACCCATCACCTTTGGGCAAGGATAAATGGAGCTCTTATCCAGCGGAGCCACCTCGGCCGGTGGTAATATGAATAGCTTCTATTTATCTTCAAATAAAGTCTCTTTACTAAGCATCTGGTCGGAGTAAGTCTCTTTTCGATTCCTTCAAGTCATTTAAAATGTACCCCGGGGAGACTAGAATTATGGAGATTAGTCGAGTCCACTACACAACCGAAGAGTTACAACCGCTTATGGATAGGTTAACGTGCGATCATGGAAATTGTTTAATGGAGTGTCGGATAGTGGAGATGTGGTGGGAAATGATTTGGTTTGATGGTACGTTTCCCCGCCCCCCCGCCCCCTCCCCCCACCAAGAATCATCTCCGGAGAAAAGCGATATCTCCCATATACCAAGACGACAGAGCCATATTTCCATATTCCAACCGTAATACCGGAGAAAAGATTGAGAAAGCGATATTTCCGTGTACCGTGTACCAATAGTAATCTCCGGAGAAAAGATGAGAAAATGATATTTCCGTGTACACACCAATAATAATCTCCATGCGTGTGAGCAACTCCCACTTGTATTATCCATCTAGAGATGTAGTGATTTTGGAGAAAAGATGAGAAAGCAATATTTTCATGTACACACCAATAATAATCTCCATGTGCGTGAGAAAACTCCCACTCGTATTATCCATCTAGAGATGCGGTGATAACCTTTTAATCGGAATTTTTGGCCGACAAAATTTTTCACGGCATTAATTCAATACAACAACGAGAGCGGAAGTAACGTAGCCGGATAAACAATTGACATATGATATAGTCTTTATCCCTTCCAATAAGAGGATCAAATCACCTACCATGTTTTGAAGGGGAAAAAATGCGAACAAGCCTTCATTATTCTTCAACCCGCTACCATAGCTAATCAAATTTGATTTTGCTAGGAACTCAAACATATGTGGGTAATACCTATCAGGTTATTGTTAGACACTAGAAAGACCATTGTCATTTTATCATTAGGTGACCTATGACATGCTTTCTTTTTTAATTAACCAACCAAATTCTCTTCCCATATTGTGAAGACCCTCGAATGTTTCTCCTACGTCGGTTCCCCTCTTGCCATTATTGCTGGCTACGAGTGGCCTATGCTCTAGATTGATCATATTGATAGGATTCACTAGGAAAATAGAAAAACGCAAATGAGCATCGATCTTTTGGCAACGAGTTCGAATGGCATTTTGCTGACTCCATGCCGACCTCACATCCTGTTTCTCTCTCCCTCCTTTACATCCTTGCATGCATGTCGACTTTCCACGATACCCAATTTTTCTTCTTTACGTGCATTTAGATGCAAACAAGGCCGCTCATGTGCACTTGGATGAAACGAGACCTGTACTGGTTTCATTTGATTCCAAACCGCAAAATCATACTTTTAACGCGTCTGTGTTCCCACGAGTCTAGTTCCACAATACCACCCCTCTCTTCTGAATTTTTGCTGTATATAACTCCATCTACAGCCATCCCTCAGGCCTCCCTGCACCTCTCACTTCATTCTTCTCTTGGCCATTCTAACCACACCGACTCTAATTCCTTCTTCTCAATTCCATTATCCAACTCTCTCTCTCTCTCTCTCTCTCTCTCTCTCTCTCATGGAGAATCCAAACAACCAGATCGTCCATGCATCCATTGATGTCCCCCCAGAAGATGGCTCCGAATGCTTCAATGACGACCGTCCTCCCAAACGCACAGGTGACTTTATTTTTGTCTTCATTTCTTTCCCGAAAAGACTGAAGTGAAAATTACCACGACTTGTTATGAAGGACTTGGGCGAGCTACCACAAAGAATCACCTGTCTTCAAGATCAATGGCATCATGTCAATACCGCCAACAAACCAGGGAATAAAGCAACAAAAGTATGAGATATTCTTCACAGGAAAAAAAAAAGGACTATTTCTATAAAACAGAGTCAGTGAAAAAAGAAATTTATCTCGCCAGTAGCCTAGCCCCGCAAGCATTTCGCGTCAACCCGTGTTGTGATCTCAGGAGAGTAGCTGAAATTAGGACCTTTTTTTAAAAAAATGCTTAAAGATACATTCCACGGTACCCCCTAATTATTGTTGTCTGGCAGTATATTCTATTAAAAGTAAATTTGAAGATGTGTGATGAGGAGGGATAAGTACACTAATGGTGCCATAAGTTGTGTACGGCGCTCACTTTGGTGCCAAAAGTTTCCGTCGGATCACTTAAGTACCAAAAAATTTGAAAAACACTCACTTTGGTGCCAACTCCGACAAAATTGGCCGGAAATCCGACGTGGCCTTTTTTTATTAATTTTTGACGCCGACGTGGCTATTCGGAGAGTTGAGTCGGTATCCAAACACCAAAACAACGCCGTTTGGTGTCTCCCCCAATTCAAAACCCTAATCTCCGGCCGTCGCCGTCCTCAACGGTCCTTGCGCTCGGCAGCCACGGCTTCGAACCCGACCTCAACCCCAACGCTGACGATGGCCACTCAACGGCAGCGGCTCCGACCTCGACCCCGACCCCGACCCCGACGATGGCCACTCGGCGGCCGTAGCTCTAACCCCAACCTCGACCCCGACCACGACGATGGCCACTCGACGGCCGTGGCTCAAACCCCGACCCCGACCCCGACGATGGCCACTCAACAGCCATAGCTTCAACCCCGACCCCGACCCCGACCTCGATGATGGCCACTCGGCGGCCGCAGCTTCGACCCCAACTCCGACCCCAACCCCTACGACGGCCACGGCTTCGACCCCGTCAAAACCCTAATTTCTTCCCCATGTGAGCTAAACGGCATCGTTTCCATGAAGCCATCCACGTAGGACAGCAAAACGACGTCGTTTTCTTAAGGAGGACCGAAAACGACGTCATTTAAAGGCTTATCGATTTTTTTTAAAAAAAAAATCATTTTGGCCGGAATCTTTCGTCGGAGGCCGGAATCTTTCGCCGATGGCACCAAAGTGAGCGTTTTTCCTCCGATTTGGCACTTAAGTAATCCAACGGAAACTTTTGGCACCAAAATGAGCGCCATACACAACTTATGGCACCATTAGTGTACTTATCCCGTGATGAGGATGGTTCACTTTTCTTGCTTTAGCTAAAGCAGCAATTCTCTTCTCTTTTCCATTTTAACGGAGTAAATTAAAATGGAAAGCTAGAATGTTTAGTGACATGTTACATTGGTTGCATCATGTGATGATTGACAAATGCGACACATGTTCAATGGGCCCACTTTGTCTAGCTAGCAAACTTTAAGCTGAGCGTCCTCTTTCTCCCGCCCCGACCAAGAAATTATCCCCCCGCAAGCTCTCTCTCTCTCTTCTGTCGCCCTAGTCTCTCTCTTCCGCCAAGCCTTCGGAAGACCGACGAACCACCGCGCCGCCCCTCTGGCTCCGGCGTCGCCTGCGCTTGCGGCCGGGTCGCGTTGATTACAGTCCTTCTGGTTTGTCACGCTGGCACACAAGATGCACTGAATATTTTCTTGGCTTGTGTGTGAATAAATGCAGAGACGGTATGGACAGCGAGCGCTCTCATAATCACAGCACTGATCGGATCTGGAGGCCCGTCCCTGGCTTGGGCCATCGCGCAGCTCGGCTGGATTGCTGGCCCCACCATCGTGCTCCTATTTGCCTTCGTCACTTACTACACCTCCACCCTCCTCACCACCTGTTATTGCTCCGGCGACCCCACCACCAGCAACCGTAACTACGCCTACATGGGTGCTGTCCGTGACAATCTTGGTATGTCACATTTGTATGTGTTCATGTTCATATTCACATACTAATGTCTGAGTCAAGTCCAATCATGTTGTGTTGGGTGCTAAAATCTTCTCTTTGATTAAATTCTCCAGGTAGCCTCAAAATCAAGCTTTTTGAGCTGGTTCTATACGTGAACCTATTTGGGGTTGCCATTGGTTACACCATTGCATCTTCCACCAGCATGATGTGAGTATATTTGCAGTGAGAATTCTAGTGATTGCTACTTCGATGGTGTCAAAAGTTACGTGAGTTTGATCTTATCGGCTTCCATGGTCATTGCAGGGCTATCAAGAGGTCCAATTGCTTCCACGAGAAAGGCGAGGACCCACGTCACATCAACAGCAATCCTTACATGATTGCGTTTGGCTTCGTTGAAATCATTTTCTCTCAGATCCCCAATTTCAATCGGCTGTGGTGGCTGTCGATCGTCGCCCCCTTCATGTCGTTTGCCTACTCCACCATTGAACTTGGCCTCAGTATTGCCAAACTTGCAGGCACGTGAAATTTTTTTCTTGCTAAGCTGCTCTATTTATGTTTCTAAGCTATCTCCATTGGTGATAGAACCTAGTCGAATTATGAAGTTCTGATTTAGTGTTCTCTTCTGGTTTGTTGTATCTTCAGAGACAGGGAAAATTAAGGGAAGTCTCACTGGAATCAACATCGGGGCCTTGACCTCAACGCAGAAAATATGGAGGAACTTCCAGGCTCTTGGTGACATCATCTTTGCCTTTTCGTACTTCCTTATCTTCTTTGAAGTTCAGGTGAGCAGAGCTCTCTCAAATGCATGACACAAGAAAGCACTAGTGATGGTTAATAGTTCTGATGAATTGAAATCATTGACATGATGAGTTTATATTTGTTTTAGGTCACCATCCGGTCCTCTCCATCTGAATCAAAGATGACGAAGAAGGCCAGTCTTATCAGCATAGCAGCCACAACCCTTTTCTACATGATCTGTGGGTGCATGGGCTACGCAGCCTTTGGCGATATGGCACCCAAAAACCTCCTCGCTGGGTTCGGCTTCTACAACCCATGCTGGATGGTCGACATTGCAAACGCCGCAATCGTGATCCAACTCGTCTGCGCGTACCAATTCAACTGCCAACCGCTATTCGACCATGTTGAGAAGACCTTGGGTAAAAAATTTCCCAACAGCCAGTTTATCTCGAGGGAGATTGAAATCCCCGCCCCTTGGCGCAGATCTTACAAGCTCAAACTCTTGCGGTTGGTCTGGAGTACAGTGTTCGTGATCGGGACCATCTTCATCTCCATGCTCCTCCCTTCTTCAACGACATTGTTGGGCTGCTCGGAGCTCTAGGTTTTTGGCCCCTCACGGTCTTTTTCCCGGTCGAGCTGTACATTAAGCAGAAGAAAATACCCAAGTGGAGCACCAAGTGGGTGTGCCTCCAGATTGTAAGTGTGGCTTGCCTTATTATCACCATTGCTGCTGCCGCTGGCTCTGTCGCCAATGTATTTCTTGACCTCAAGTCCTTCAAGCCATTCAGTACCGACTACTAAATAACGTGCCACTGACAGGCATGTCGCAAGTAAGGTAAGGAAAGAGTGAAGGCGGAGAGATTTTTTTCGTGTTCATGTTCGCATAAAGGTTTATTGCGTCTGTGAAATTTGCTGTGTGATAAGTTTTAGGGTCAAATTTCAGTTTCACTCTATAATCTATGTTGGGACGGAAGGGCCATTTTAGTGTCTGCATGTCGTGTGCATCGTCATAAGAATGTAACTCTTGTATAATTTATCGATAAAAATTGGAAGCTTCAAGAAAAAGGAAGTTCAAGGTCTTCTCTTGCTCATGTATTTTTGATTTTGGGGGCTATACACAAGCAGAGCTCGTGAAAAAAGGAAGTATATGATAACCGTCAAATGCAACGACAGGTTTGTAATCCGAGCGCATAGTCATGACAAGGACAAAACCGACGGAGCTTTTAGTCCTATCTTCACCACCAAAATGTCGAAAGCCTCTCGATGAAAGGCATTCGTTTGATTTAATTTCTCTTGATCTCGATAGTGTACGAATTCAATAGAGCACGAACTCAGTCTAGTTAGATCTCGAAAGCAAAGAAACCTCTTGTTATGGTCCATCTCTCTCCAATTTCACCATTTATTCATGAACTTGCAATATGGAATCGGTGATCATCCCACGGTCATTACGCAGTTTCTGGTCATGCATAACATCATATTTGCTTTTAGCAAAAATTAAAACCAACATGACAAGACTCAAACTTCTCTCTTATTTGAGCGCTATCTTAAATTTGATCACACAAAGACTAGGGCATTGGAAAAAGTACAAGGAAATGGCCCCGTTCACACATGTGTACAATAAAGTTGCTCGGTGTTCAATAAACCCTTAGCAGCTTAGTGCCTATTTGGTAACCATTCCAACAGTGTCTGATTCTGATTTTTTGTTCTTTAGAACAGTTTGGGAACCGAATCGCATTTAGTAAGATTTGTTATTTTTGTTCCCGAAAACAAATTTCTTATTATTTGTTCCCGGAATTAGATTTGGAACAATGAATTAAAAAAAAAAAAAAAAGTTGATTCTTATTTCGGGAGCAAATCTAAGAATCAAAATCAACTATTTTTATTCTTCTATTTTATCTTCTTCTCTTTTCTTCTTCTACGCCGGCCTCCGCCACCGTTGTCCACCACCGTACGCTGCCCTTCACCACCGTTGCCAATCCCCTAAACCGGTCTAGCGAGCTCGCCAGAGGCTCACCAAGCCAGGGCAAGGTCTGGCGAGTTCACTGGAGATAAGCCCAACCACTGGCGAGGCTCAGCCCAGCCAAATATGATGAGGCTCAACCGAGCCAAATCTGGCGAGGCCCACCTGGCCCCGGCAAGGCTCACCTGGCCCTGGTGAGGCTCACCCAGCCCCTCGCCTAGCCATCAGCGAGGCTCGGCCGATGAGGGCTGGCCTCGCCAAGGGCCGGCGAAGCTCTAGTGAGGTTGCCAGCCCTCTTCTAAATGGTGGCCAATCACTGGTCCGACGATCGGCCAAAAGAAGAAGAAGAACAGGAGAAAAAGAAAAAAAAAAGGTTGAAAAATGAAAAAAAAAAAAATTATTTAAAAATTAAAAGAAATTGATTTGGAACATAATTAATGAGCACGGTACCGAATGCAATTCTATTCCGAATCAGAAATTTTGGACGATTATCAAATGGCTTAAAATGTTTAGAAAATATTCTTGGAAACAGAATAAAAAAAGAATCATTTCATATCATAATTTGTTTCTAGGAACAGAATCGTTATCAAACGCGTCCTTAATCATCAGAGCTTTTTTAAGGGGACCCAAGAATAATCCGGGGGTGCGGTTGATGTTCCGTGTGTGCCAGGCATGCTTTTCTTTTATTTTTTTTTGTGTGGTTCATGCTCATAATTAGTGAATACGATTCTTATTTTTTATGAGCAAAAGGTAAGATTCTTTTGTGATTAAGTGAGAAACACGAACTCATTTTGTTGGCACGTTTTTGAGGAGGCAAGCTAAAAGGTAGGAGTCGGGGTAGGAGGCCGCCCCATGGAGACTTTCAGCTGCTAGTGGTTGGCAAACTCTCCAAGGAATATCATTGGAACTTATTGCGAAAAGCTCGGTACTTTATATCATTTTTCTATTTTTTTTTTCTAGCAAATCCTATCAATAAATATGACCATCGGAAGGTCATGAGAAAGGGAAACTGTAATATTATGTTAGTGGGCCCTAAAAGAAGAAACTAAAAAAGAAACTGAAAAATCATTAAAGCAAAAAGGAGAGGGGAGACGGTTCGATTAAATAGAAGTTGAGGGGTCCTCGACCAGAAAGAAAAGAAAGAAAAGAAGAAGAACAAGAACAAGAACAAGAAGAACAAGAGAAAGGGGAAGAAAGGAAAGGGGTTTTGCCACGTGCACGCCTCGGATGCCTCGCCAAGCTAACTCAACTCCATAAAGCAGCACTCGGTAAGAGATCAAGCCCCTCGTTTGTCCAATTGAAGTAATTTATGGGTTTAGGGTTCAAAGTCGAAATTTTTGGAAAATCAAGCAGGCGAAGTCTAATTTTGGAGTTGTTGACCGCATATTTTTGTAGGAATGGTAGTTTAGGGTGTTGTGGAGCCATGGGATTTTACGGATCGTGATTTGAGCTTATGGTTTGTCCAAAACAAAATTTCAAAGTTTCCCACGTGCAATGAACAGTACGCGTCCAACAGCTTTGGGCCCGTATTTTGTCATTTTTCGGCTTGATTTTGGAATGGCCAAGTTGGAATTCTTATAATATGTGTCAAGGGCTCTCTATTGACTATAAGTACGTTCGGATCAAGATTCGGAAGAGAAAATTAAGGCGCGATCAAGTTTTGTGCTTAAACTCCGCGTCACGAATGGCTTGAACAATCGTTTTGGTTATGTGACTTGTTAGTGCGTGGAAGTCCTTTTGTTGGAGTTAAGGCATAATGTAGTTGTTTTGTGGTGGAGATAGAGTTTTATTAGATTTTAACATTTTTCTCGGTTATTTGATAGGGCCTTGAGTTCGACGATACGAGTATCGTTCGTCGTTTGGTCATAGATGACGAGGTGAATGGTACTATATCTTCTTTCGTTTTATAAAATCATGTCTTGAGGTATGTATTTATATATATTGAATCAAGAAGAGCATTTTTATTGCATAAAAGCTAAATTGAGCAATTGCTACTCTTTGGTTGATTGTAAATATTTGAAAAGCATGTTATACAAGGTTTGTTGAGAAATATATATGAAATTGCTTTGCGACTGATTTATGAAAAGACTTATGATGATTTGAGAAACGGATATGAAATGGATGATAAGCTATGTTGCAAAATGTTATTTGTTTGGTTTAAGATATTGATTTATGGATTGAATTTCTGGTATTAGAGAATAGTTATTTATGCTCAATATGATTGTGAACCCAATGAGGGGTTTTTGAGGTATGCATACCAAGTTTAGGATATCTTTCTGGGCCCAGCCACCGGCTTTGTAGGTGGAGACCTTACCAATGGGATAATCTTGATCGCCTTGTCAAAAGGCATTATGTCGTGACCATGGTTAGTTATTGAGCAAAAGATTGATCAATGTATAGACCATAGATATGTGTTTTTGATGGAGATTATTCAATGGATTTGACCATTGATACTTGACTTTTGATGGCGATTTAAATGAATTTTCCATATTAATATAAATCTTTGATGATAAGAAATAACTCTTATAAGATTTAATATGTATTTTATATATTGAGTTTGTGTTATAAAGTTTGGTATTACTTTGTATAGATGCATAATGGTTGTTCAATCTGCTTAGAAGATATGTACTACTCACTGAACTGTGGTTGCTCGTCCCACTCCTCCTTTAATCTTTTCAGGTTCCTCGGTTAGCGACGAATAAAGCGAGAGCGCCGTCGGTAGAAAAATTTTGGAGAGTTCTATTTTTGTTTGGTATGTTTTAAGGAAGTGGTACATACAATCCTTGCTAGTGGTTGGATTGTCTGAGTTTAAATGTCTATAACTTTTAATGGATTATAGAAACTCTGATGTTGCAACTAATTTCAAGGTTTATCTGATATATATATATATATAAGTTGATATCAGGTTGTTGGTTGTGTTTGAGGCCGCGTTCTTCGTGTGGAAGGACGGCCGTGTCATCCCCATTCTTTGTTGTTTTGGGGTGTGACATATTTTGGTATCGGAGCCTAAGTTTTTACCTTTTTGGGTGTAGTTATGGGACATTGTGAGGTTGTGTGATAAATTTTATATTTTGCATTAGTCTTTTAGATTCTAAGGTGTAGCTTCATTCTTAGATTCAGGTGATCATAAGTACCGACTCTGAGACACTTGCCTCGCTTCGTAGGAGCAGCAAAGGCAAATGAGTCGCTACCCCTGATGCTAGCGACATGCCTCAAGCTTCTCGAGGTGCGTCTTTGAGAAGGAGACTCGAGGACCGCTATGATAGGAGTCCTGACTTACACGAAGTCAGAGAAGAGGATCAAGAGCCAACCCATTCAGCTGAATTTGAACAAGTAATGATCCATTGGTATCACCAAGCAAAAGAATTAACTGGAGATGGAGCAACTGGCTCAGGCACTTTTGCCCATTTTAGAAAGGCGAAACCACCCACTTTTGATGGAAAGCTAATCCTCTCGCGACTGGGCGTTGGATTAAAATGATTGATGTAATCTTTGAAGCTGAAGAGGTTCCTAAGGATTGGAAAGTTAAATTTGCCACCTAATACCTAGAAGGTGAAATAGAGTTTTAGTGGGATGGAATGAAGCCAAGTCTTGGAGGTGGGATGTTATTATATCCTGAGAAGACTTTAAAAAGGCATTCAATGCTCAATTCTTCCCAAAGTCATTCCAAGCAAAGATGAAGGGTGACTTTGTACATATATCTCAGGGTGACTCCACAGTTTTGGAGTATTCAGTCTGCTTTAATTAGTAGAGTAGATTTGCGAAGCACTTGGTAGCAAATGAGGAAGATAAGGCTGACCATTTTCTAGGAGGGCTTCGACCTGAAATTAATTCCACGCTTGCACCTTTCGTATTAACAACTTATAAGGATGTGCTAGAACGGGCAATCAAGGGGGAACAAAGCATTCTGAAGCATGGCACACAAAGAGCGCCTCAACCCAAAAGGTTTAAGCCCACAAATGTGCAAGGTAGCCATACTGATGGTAGTGAAAGGTGAAGAGGCTTCAGTCGGCCAAGACAGTTTAGAAATCCAAGTAACCAGGGCCCTTGTAATACATGTGGAAATTATCATCATGGTGAGTGTCATCGGAAAACTGGAGTATGCTTCTCATGTGGGAAAGCGGGACACATGTTGTGAGATTGTCCTACACGAAGGGATACTCCTATTGGTAATAGATCATATAATCTATGTCAGCGACAAGGGCACCTAGCAAACCAGTGTTTCAGGCGGAGGAATACCCCTTTCGTTGGTAGGCCCCAAGAGAACCAACAAAGACAAAGTACAAGTGGGAAAGTTTTTGCAATGACGAAAGAGGATGCGGCAGCATCTAACGCAATTGTTGCAGGTAATATTTCTATTGCCTCGCATTGTGCTTATGCATTATTTGATACCGGTGCTATGCACTCCTTCATTTCAACTGAATTTGCAAAGAAATTTGATGTGTTGCCTAACCCTCTTGAATGTGAATTGTGTGTTGATACTCTTACTAGCGATTTCTTAGTTGGTCATCATGTGTTCAAGAGATGTGTAATTTGGATTAACAATGTTGAAATGCCTGTGGATCTAGTGGAGTTAAATATTCGAGATTTCGATGTTATTATAGGGATGGATTGGTTATCTACCTATCGTGCTATTGTTGACTGTTTTTCAAAGAAAGTGATATTTAGACTTTCGAATCAATCCGAATTCTTTTTTTCGGGAAGTTGTCAAAACACTTCTCCAAGGTTGATCTCGGCTTTACAAGCGAGGAAAATTTTGAGAAAAGGTTGTTGTGGTTATTTAGCTTGTGTAAAATAGACAAGTAAGGTTGTAGTAAAATTGGAATATGTTCCTGTCGTTAGAGAGTTTCCAAGTGTGTTTCCTGAGGATTTACCAGGCTTGCCTCTTGATAGAGAAATTGAGTTTTGTATTGAATTGATACTCGATACAACACCAATCTCTAAGGCACCATATCGGATGGAATCCACTAAATTAAAAGAATTGAAAACGCAACTGCAAGAGCTTTTGGATAAGGGTTTCATCAGACCTAGTGTTTCTTCTTGGGGAGCTCATGTTCTATTTGTGAAAAAGAATGATGGTAGTATGCGATTTTGCATAGATTACCGAGAGCTTAACAAGGTAACGGTCAAAAACAAATATCCTTTGCCCTGGATTGAGGATTTATTTGATCAACTTCAAGGAGCTCAAGTATTTTCCAATATCGACCTTCGTTCTAGGTATCATCAGTTGAAGATAAAGATAGATGATGTGCCTAAAACCACTTTTAGAACAAGGTATGGCCATTATGAATTTCTCGTCATGCCTTTTGGATTAACAAATGCACCTGCTACCTTCATGGACTTGATGAACAAGGTGTTTAAGGAATATCTAGACAAATTTATTGTGGTGTTCATTGATGACATCCTAGTGTATTCGAAGAGCTTAGAGGAACACGAACAACATTTGAGGGTTGTCTTGCAAACTTTGCATGAAAAGAAGTTGTATGCCAAATTTAGTAAATGTGACTTTTGGCTTGATCATATAGAATTCTTGGGTCATGTAATCTCGAAAGATGGTATATTAGCGGATCCAAAGAAAGTTGAAGCAGTTGTTAAGTGGAATTGTCCAACTAATGTTATAAAAGTGAGAAGTTTTTTTGGGCTAACCGGCTACTATAGGCGATTTGTAGAGGGGTTCTCAAAGATTGCTGGTCCACTTACCCATATAACTTAGAAGAAAGTTAAATTTGAATGGTCAGACTAATGTGAACGCAGTTTTCAAGAGTTGAAGAGACGATTGGTATCGGCTCCTATTCTAACTCTACCTTCTAGAAGTAGTGGCTTCGAAATCTACTGCGACGCATCCAAAGAAGGTTTGGGTTGTGTTCTTATGCAAGATAGCAAAATTGTTGCCTACGCTTCTAGACAATTGAAATTACATGAGAAGAACTACCCCACTCATGATTTGGAGTTAGCGGCGGTTGTGTTTGCCTTGAAGATATGGCGACAATATTTGTATGGTGAAAAATGTGAAGTCTTTGCTGATCACAAGAGTCTGAAGTATATCTTTACTTAGAAAGAACTAAACATGAGGCGTAGAAGATGGCTAGAACTTTTAGGCTCCGTTCGTTTCGCGGAAAATAACTTCCAGGAAAATATTTTCCGAAATTTCTAATGTTCAGATGGCGGAAAATACACGGTCAACGGAAAATCCCTCTTGAAATCGCGGAAAATGATTTCCTCTTTTGAAAAGAGGAAAACATTTTCCGCACCTCTCGCCTCTCGCGCTCCCACTGCTTTCTCCTTCCTTCATCAATTCTTGTTCTCTCTCTCTCTTTCTTGCTCTCCCTGCTGCAATGGTTCAACAACATCCTTCTCCGGGATCAGCCTTCTCCCTCCCCGACCGCTCCTGTCCGCCTGCTTCGGCCGGGGCGCCGCCGCTGTCGCCGTGCTCCGCTTCCCCGACGGCTTGAAGCCGCTCGAGAGGATCCCGCACCGCAGCAGCGCCAGGAGGCTCGCGGGGAGCCCACCGTCCAGGCCGCTCGTTGTGCGGCTGCAAGCTAAGCTCGTCGGATTTGGCGGCAGAGCTCGCGGCTCGCCGGATCTAGCAGCAGAGCTCGGGCTCTCGATCCAGGCAAGCTCGAGCTCTGTCGCCAAATCCGGCGAGCTCGAGTGAGATCAGCCGAGCCTCGAGCTCGCCGGATCTGGCCATCGGGTCTTGGTCAGCCGCTGGGCAGCCGGCCATCGTCAGGCAGGAAGGAGGTGGCGGCGGCGAAAGGAGGAGGAAGAAGGAGGAGGAAGGAGGAAGGAAAAGAAAAATAAATAATAAATAATAAAAATTTCTATTTTAAAAAATATAAATAATTAAAAAAATCATTTTTTAAAAAAATATAAATAAATAAAATAATTTTTTATTCAATTAAAAATATTAAAATTCAATTTTTGATAATTTTTTTTCAGAAAAATGTTTGAGCTAACAAACAATGGAAAATATTTTCCACTCAAATTTTAGATTTTGGCCGAACGCCGGAAAATAGAGTCATTTTCCTAGAAAATGACTTCTAGGAAAATGTTTTCCGGAAACATGATATTTTCCGTGAAATGAACGGAGCATTAAAGGATTATGACTTATCCATTAATTACCATCCGGATAAAGCTAATGTGGCAACAAATGCTTTGAGTCATAAATCCTTTGGAAATATGGCAACTTTGCTCACTTCGAGAAAGCAATTCTTGAAGATATGAGGAAGTTAGACTTGGAAGTATTGGTGCAGCAGCTTGGTGTTCAATTAGCTAATCTTCAAGTACAACCTATGTTGATTGACATAATTAACGCTAAACAGAATGAAGATCCACAATTACAAAAAATTAGAGAAAGTGTGGAAGTTGGAAGACAAGCGGATTTTAGTTTACACGTAGATGGATCCTTGAGGTTTCGTGGTCGACTATGTGTTCCTGAGGACTCAAATCTGAAAAATGAAATCCTGCAAGAAGCTCACAGTACTAGATTTTCAATTCATCCGAAAAGCACTAAAATGTATAAAGATTTGAGAGAAACTTTTGGTGGATCAACATGAAAAAGGATATTATAAAATTTGTCGATCAATGTTTAGTTTCCCAACAAGTGAAAATTGAGCATCAGAAACCAAGTGGACAGTTGCAACCTCTAGAGATACCTAAATGGAAGTGGGAGCATATTGCCGGTCTACCGATGACGCCAAGTGGTGAGAATGTTATATGGGTGATTGTTGATCGATTAACTAAATCCTCTCGCTTCTTGTCATATCGATTTGGCCTTTCAATGGAAGATATGGCAAAGCAATATGTTAATGAGATAGTGAAGCTTCATGGAGTTCCAGTAAGCATTGTTTCCGATAGTGATCCTAGGTTTATGTCTAACTTTTGGAAAAGTTTGCAAGGAGCATTGGGCACTAAACTCAACTTGAGTACAGCTTTCCATCCACAAACAAATGGATAGTCAGAGAGAACGATTCAGACATTAGAGGATATGTTGAGATCATGCATCATTGACTTCGGCGGTTCTTGAGATGAACATCTACATTTTGCAGAATTTTCTTATAACAACAGTTATCACTCCAGCATTAAGATGGCACCTTTTGAAGCTTTATATGGCCGAAAATATAGAAGTCCTATTTGTTGGGACAACATTGGTGAGAAAAGACTAACTAGCCCTGCGTTCATTCAACAGTCAGAAGAGAAAGTTAGGTTGGTTCGGGAACGTTTCAAAACGGCTCAAAGTCATTAGAAAAGTTATGTGGATCTGAAAAGACGCAAGCTAGAATTTAATGTGGGGGATCACGTGTTCTTAAAAGTTTATCCTATGAAGGGTGTAATGAGATTTGACACACGTGGGAAATTAAGTCTAAGGTACGTGGCACCCTTCTTGATCTTAGAGAAAGTTGGTGAAGTCGCTTATAAATTGGCTTTGCCACTGGCATGTCCATAATGTGTTCCATGTCTCTTTGTTGCGGAAATATGTGCCAAATCCTAAACATGTGCTTGACTTTACTCCATTGAGATTATAGGAGAACTTGACATATAAGAAGCAGCCTATTCGCATTGTCGATAAGAAGGATTAGGTATTGCGGTAACGAACCATTCCTTATGTGAAAATACAATGGCAAAACCACACCGAGAGAGAGGTTACTTGGGAACTCAAGGAGGAGACAAGATACAAATACCCTCACTTGTTTCGTGATTGAAGTACATGTAAATTTCGATGACGAAATTTTTTTAAGGAGAGTAGAATGTAATATTATGTTAGTGGGCCCCAAAAGAAGAAACTGAAAAAAGAAACTGAAAAATCATTAAAGCAAAAAGGAGAGGGGAGACGGTTTGGTAAAATAGAAGTTGAGGGGTCCTCGACCGAAAGAAAAGAAGAAGAAGAAGAAGAAGAAGAAGAAGAAGAAGAAGAAGGGGAAGAAAGGAAAGGGGTTTTGGCACGTGCACACCTCGGATGCCTCGCCAAGCCGACTCAACTCCATAATGCAGCACCCGGTAAGAGATCAAGCCCATCCTTCATCCAATTGAAGTAATTTATGGGTTTAGGGTTCAAATTCGAAATTTTTGGAAAATCAAGCAGGCGAAGTCTAATTTTGGAGTTGTTGAGCCGCATATTTTTGTAGAAATGGTAGTTTAGGGTGTTGTGGAGCCATGAGATTTTACGGATCGTAATTTGAGCTTACGGTTTGTCCGAAACAAAATTTCAAAATTTCCCGCGCACAATGAACAGTACGCATCCAACAGCTTTGGGCCTCTATTTTGTCATTTTTCGGCTTGATTTTAGGATGGCCAAGTTGGAATTCTTGTAATATGTGTCAAGGGCTCTCTATTGACTATAAGTACGTTTGGATCGGGATTCGGAAGAGAAATTTAAGGCGCGATCAAGTTTTGTGCTTAAACTCCGCGTCACGAATGGCTTGAACAATCGTTTTGGTTATGCAATTTGTTAGTGCGTGGAAGTCATTTTGTTAGAGTTAAGGCGTAATTTAGTTGTTTCATGGTGGAGATAGAGTTTTATTAGATTTTAACATTTTTCTCGGTTATTTGATAGGGCCTTAAGTTCGACGATACGAGTATCATTCGTCGTTTGGTCGTAGACGACGAGGTAATGGTACTATATCTTCTTTGATTTTATAAAATCATGTCTTGAAGTATATGTGTATATATATTGAATCAAGAAGAGCATTTTTATTGCATAAAAGCCAGATCGAGCAATTGCTACTCTTTGGTTGATTGTAAATGTTTGAAAAGCATGTTATACAAGGTTTGTGGAGAAATATATATGAAATTGTTTTGCAACTGATTTATGGAAAGATTTATGATGATTTGAGAAGCGGATATGAAATGGATGATGGGCTATGTTGTAAAATGTTATTTGTTTGGTTTAAGATATTGATTTATGGATTAGATTTCTGGTATTAGAGAATGGTTATTTATGCTCAATATGATTGTGAACCCAGTGAGGGGTTTTTGAGGCATGCATACCAGGTTTAGGATATCCTTCTAGGCCCAACCACCGGCTTTGTAGATGGAGACCTTACCAATGGGACAATCTTGGCCGCCTTGTCACAAGGCGTTGTGTCGTGACCATGGTTAGTTATTGAGTAAAAGATTGATCAATGGATAGACCATAAATATGTGTTTTTGATGGAGATTATTCAATGGATTCGACCATTAATACTTGACTTTTGATAGCGATTTAAATGAGTTTTCCATATTAATATAAATCTTTGATAATAAGAAATAACTCTTATAAGATTCAATATGTATTTTATATATTGAGTTGGTTTTATAGAGTTTGGTAGTACTTTGTATATATGCATAGTGGTTGTTCGATCTACTTAGAAGATATGTACTACTCACTGAGCTATAATTGCTCATCCCACTCCTCCTTTAATCTTTTCAAGTTTCTTGGTTAGCGACGAATAGAACAAGAGCGCTGTCGGTAGGAAACTTTTGGGAGCTCTATTTTTGTTTGGTATGTTTTAAGGAAGTGTTACATACGATCCTTGCTAGTAGTTGGATTGTCTGAGTCTAAATGTCTATAACTTTTAGTGGATTATAGAAACTCTGATATTACAACCAATTTGAAGGTTTATCTCATATTTATATATATATAAGTTGATATCAGGTTGTTAGTTGTGTTTAAGGCTACGTTCTTCGTGTGGAAGAACGACCGTGTCATCCTCATTTTTTATTGTTTTGGGGTGTGACAGAAACTTCAATCCAATGTAAATTGTGGGCTAGGAGGGCACAGGATCTCAAGCCTTGCTTTTTCTGATGGTTAAAGTCAACAGTTGGTTAGAAAATTTGACATCAATGTAATCTTTCTGGCCAGGAGTTACATTTTGGGAGTGACCCATCATATGGAGATGGTAGAGGTCATTTAATTTATTTTGTCACGCCGACAAGAGAGGAAAAAAAGAAGTTAATTTCTCATTTATCTTAGCAATAATATCTTTTAAAAAAATCAAATAAAAAAAGAAATATTTCATGCAAGAACTCATTAATTACTATTGAAATAATTAAATATTATACAACGTCTTCATCTAATAACTTAAATATTTAAAACAGTAGGTAATTGTCCCATAAAATTTTATATGGTATCGAGAGCGTAAAGGTCCTGAGTTCATATCTTTCCGCACCCCTTTTACCTAGGGAAAGTGTTAAAAAAGTCATAAACATTTTGCATTTGTGCCAATTTAGTCATAAATATTTTTTTGGTATCAATTAAGTCATGTTATGCCAATTCAATCTTTTCCGGCCAATTTTGGTCGGATGTTACTGACTGGACACCGGCCGACTGACCTGGCTTAATCGGCGTTAACATGAACAATTTTTAATAATATTTTAACATTTTTGAATTTTTTTTTCTTTTTTCCTTCTCCTCCTCCTTCCTCCAGCCAGTCCCTGGACCTCGGCAACCAGCCAAAGGCGATGATCGGTGAGGTTGAGGTCGACCTCACTAACCATCTCGCCAATAGCCACGAGGGCGGCCTTGTGTTGGGCTGCAAGGGCAGCACAAGGCTAGCTCGGCACGAGAGCAACTCCAAGCCGCCCAGGCTGAGAAGGCGGCCTCGTGCCAGCCGAGTGAGGCTCGCCCTCGACCTCGCTGGCCGTCGCCTTTGGCCGGTCGCAGAGGTTTGGCGATCGCCTAGATGAAGAAGGAGGAGAAGAAAAAAATTAAAAATTAAAAATTAAAATAAATTAAAATATTATTAAAAGTAGTCTACGTCAATGTTGATCGGAGCCACATCGGTCGGCCGACATCCAATCAATAAAATCCAGCCAAAATTAGCCGAAAATGATTAAATTGACACAACATAAAAAGATTTAGGATTTAATTAGCACCAAAAAAAGATTTAGGACTAAATTGGCACAAATGCAAAAGGTTTATGATTTTTTTAACATTTTTCCCCTCTTTACCTCTCTAATTAAATATGTCCATTCTTAGTATTAGATATAAAAAAAAAATCAGACTAAGCGTGAGAGGGAGTATTTGAATAATTAAATATTATACAATGCTTTCATCTAATAATTTAAATTTTTAGAACAGTTGACAGCGTTGAAATAATTAAATATTATATCACACTTCCATCTAATAGTTTAAGTTTTTAGAACAGTTATCGGTAGTCCCACAAAAGCTCATAATTACATAATTAAATGAATATATTGTCTAGTAATTTGATCGTATTTTGTTTTTGCTTGTGGGGGTGAAATCGAAACCCCGGCAGAGGAGCTCCAACGTCCGGCCTTGCGTCAGCGGCATAGCCCTATAGTTAATATCTCTCTTTTACGCTCTCAGGATCATTTCCTAAATCTGATCAATGGATCAGAACGCTTCCGGTAGAGGCCGCCCTTCCAAGAACGATCTGAAAAGGATTCCGCGGTGGCGATTACGTCTTCTTTTTCATGGTTCTGTCTACTTTTTTTCCCCTTTTCTTAATTGTTTAAATGGTGACTGATGCGAAGAACCCTACTCAGAATTCAAATTGGAGTTTTTGGTTTTTAGGTTTTACCCTTTTTTAACCAAGTTGCAAATTTTGGACAAAATTGCCTTCGAACCGGTGGAAATTTGGTAGGCTGACGCGTTTGAACCTCTGAGCGCCTTATTTAGAAAATGGCCCTCTTTTAAGTGTTCATTTAAAATTTTCCCAACATAATATAGTAGCATTAAAATCAGAACTTAAAGCGGGACTGTTTTCTCAAAAAAAAAAAAAAAAAGGACTCATGCTTTTTAAATACATTGTATGGAAAGTTCTAATTACTTTACAAAATATTATCAAGTCTTAAAATATTTTAATTGGTACAATCAAGTCATACACCCACGTTGGAAAAGAGTAACTTAAAGATTCCTATCTTGCCAGCTCGAAACCATAAGCCATTTCCAATAATGCTCGTCGAAAGAGTTTGATTAAAGTTCTAACGAGAGGTTTAGCACTTGATTTCACCAATTGAAAAGTTAATTGCAATTCACATGTAAAGTTTATGTATTTTTTAACCTACGATATGAAATTAAAATTTTGCCTGTTGTTCACAATCTTTAATTACATTCAGATCCATAAGTCTAACCTATAGATACATTTTTTGGGGAAAAAAAAAAACTTGCGAATAATGCAGACCAACTATTTCTAATTCATTCCACCAAAAAAAAAAAAAAAAAAACTATTTCTAATTCAAGATTGTCTCTGTTTACTTCCCCGACAATTTCAGTTTTGACAAAATTGGATTCTTAATTGGTGTCGGGGTGCACATTGGAGGTTCAAATCTTGCATAATTCTACTACTTTGCTATCTGCTCTTAGGTAGATGATTTACATAAGGTCTAGTTTGATTGATTTTACCCATAGTGGTCATTATGCCAAACTCAACAACCCTACTAAATGTTGCATTTCAATTATTATCTTGTGTCCAAGCTCTACTGATTTTTAGCACAGACAATAGGAGGAAGATGAAGAACAAACCACTTTGACATAATACTTTGGAACTCCTGATTTGCTGCAAATCTGACTCCTTATGTGAAAACTTGATAAATCTGTCAGAAAGAGGGGAAAAAGAAGCTAAGTCTTTGATTTTGATTGAAACTAAACATTCCAAAGTACACCCTTGCAAGACATAGAAGACGCTGAATCCCATGCTACTGAGACACTGATGAAAGAAGTTGGGCTGGGAAAGGAACAGCAATTCTTAAACCCAGGTTATGCTTAATTTGCAACTGAACTCATTTATATATCTTTATCTAATAATGACATTGACCCCAAAATGTAAGCAAAAAAAAAAAAAAATTCACTTAATTCCCCCATTGCGAACCCTATAACCATCTCAATAAACTTGTCAGAGAGAGTTCGGAGCTGAAGAAGGAGGAAGGCAAGAGCACGGAGATTACAATGAAAGATTTGAGTGAGTTTAATGGTGAGAACGGGAGCAAAATAATGGCACTACTTCACCATGCTTGTGAGAAATGGGGCTGCTTCAAGGTAACACTTTGTGATTGGTTATCATCATCGAGAAAGTTCGATCTTTTTTATCAATCGAATTCACTCTCTTATCTTAAGAAATGATATGTGGATGATGATGCTTTTCTTGCAGATTAAGAACCATGGGGTTGACCCTGAACTGAGGGAGAAAGTGAAGCATTTGTCAACGCCCAACCGTGAAGAGAACTTTAAGGTAAGTTTCTCTGAGTCAGAAACTGCCAATGGTACATCTGATCTAGACTGGGAATGCCCCTTTTTCATCTGGCCCTCCCGAAGTTAAACATTGAGGACTTCCTGAACCTCTGGAGCGATCTTCGGTGCGTGAAAATTAGTCCCGATCACAAGTTTACAGCTTTACAAGACTGCTTTGGGCCTCCATGTCCTTTGAGTAAGTTGTGGTGTTCCGGAAAAGATTTTGGACCACTGTTACTCAAAGCTGGCATTAGCATTAGCAAAGCGCAAAACTCAAGGCAGACCGTCCGTTCTTTGTCTTTACTACATTCTTGGAAGGCTCTTTATAAGGATTAATGAATTTCTTTCATTTCCCTTTCATTTCCCTTTATTATCCTCCGAAGCTCACTGAAATTTCGCTTTTACACCTTAGTTTTGCATTATTCATCGTCTCTTACCTTTAGACCTAGGAATTGTTGAGGTAGCTCAAAGGAGCCAAAGGGACTCTGAAGTGGGACCACTTAAGGTCGCGTGACACCGGCATCACCTTGCCTGGGGTCACACAATCTTTGGTGGCCCATTGCCTAGGGCTTGCAACGTTAGCGTCCCTTGTGTGATGCTTGCCTCTTGTCTATATCTAGGTTGCTAGAAATTGTGCAACCTCCACATTTCCTCGCTTGGGGTTGCACGACTCTAGCATCTTTGACGTCTATAAAGTTGCTTCTTCATGCACTTTCAGTTACAGTATTATTTTTTTTACCAAGCACTATTTGCTTGAAGTCCTATGATTTACCCAAAAGGTTTTCTAAAATGCTCTTCCAAACGCACCAGCCCATTTTACTAAACCAGTTTAGGGTCCGTTTCGTTTAGTTTTGCTTATTTGTAATGTAAATGTTGAGTCAAAGCTATTTGGCGAAACGCAAATTGTATTTGTAAAAAATCTTTATAAATCGACTTTTGAGTTGAATGTGTGTTTTGCGATGGGCTTTACGTATATTTTATATTTATTTTCTATTTTTTATTTTTTTAAAATGAACCGAACCCTTTGTCAGTCCAATGGAGGGTTGTCTACTTTTTTCAATAAAAGAAAATTTAACTGGGGACAAAATTGGAAATTTGACATATTGGTGAGGATAGTTTTGGAAGGAAAAAAAATAAGTTTTGGCATTTGACTAAATGTTGAAAGCTCAATGCTAGTCCATACTAGCATTGGGTTTTCAGCTTTTCCAAATCTAGCATTTGGCCGAAAGCTCATTCAAAATGGTTGTCAAATGGTCTAACATTTCTCCAAGGGATTTTTGGATGCCAAAACCCCCTGGGAATGCTAAATGAAACGCACCCTTTAAAGGATGGATTAACCTCTTAGAGTTCGTTGCATGGCTTTGTAGACCAATTTAGTCCACTGGTCATACATATTAATTATGCAGTGACTGACTAATATTTTGCGCTGTACCTTTTAGGGAGACGGTGGATGACAGGATGAGTACATCGCTCAGGTTATAAAGCTAGCAGAAGAGCTCTCAGAGCTCATTTGCGAGAACCTTGGCCTAGACAAGGACCGCCTAAAGAAGGCATTCTCAGGGAAGGATGCCCCTTGTGTGGGGGACAAAGGTGACTCAGTACTCAGATTGCCCCTACCCCAAGAGAGTGGAGGGACTCAGGGAACACACTAATGCGTGTGGGATCATAGTGGTGCTTCAGGATGACCTAGTCTCCGGCCTTGAGTTCCTCCTTGATGTGCAATGGGTGCCGATCTGGCCGTCCGACGATGTCATGTATGCGTCAACAGTGAGGACCAACTCAAGGAGATGAGTAACGGTTGGTACAAGAGCATCTTGCACCGTGTCATGGTGGAGAAGAATGGGAGCTGGCTCTCCATGCCCCCGTTCTACACTGCTAGCACCAAAGCTCCTGTACCCGGAGAAGTACACCTTCAGGGACTACTTGAAGCTTTACGGAGCCCCGAAGTTTCAAGGAAAAGAGCCAAGGCTTGAATCAGCGAGGAAACTGACGAGCAATGGATGCAGTGGGGTTGCCTAGGATAGAAGCCGAGCTTTGTGATTGGGACTCCTAAATAAGATATTGCACAAAAGTCTCCTCTTTCTTTCAAAGCTGGACTTTTAAGTGAAATTTGGATCCTGTAATTTCCATCCCACGTTAGATGTAAGAGGCCTTCTCGAGTAATCCATATTACTAATTAGTCATTTCGTGAGGTGATTTGAGTATTTCTATTGGAGGCTTGAGGCTTGATCCTTGCGAAACGGATCTGGAAGTATATAGAGAGATCTTTAGCCTCCCATTATCCTTCAGAAACGCCAGAACCCGGCACAATATGTGCTCTACATAAACGGCCTTTTTAATCATCATCACCAAAGTTACTTCCCTTCTTTCAAAAACTTCTCATTGCGAGTTCCTTGTCGAGAATTGATCTTTGTCATGTAACTTGCTTTTAAAACCTCCAGCAAGCAAAATGGTACTATGTTGAATAATATCTTATGTATCATTTGAAGCAAACGCGTGATTTGACTAGTTATAATTGTCATGAGCTATATAGTACCATGTTGAATGAGTTATTATTGTCTTTGCATAGTATCCAACTACTAGTCAAATTGTTTTAACATCATTTCACTTGTCCCAAAGAAAAGTTAAATTAGATCTACATTATCTTGTATAAAGTTTTTCAGCCAACCATCAAATATATAGAGAGGTGTACTAAAATGATCAATCCCAATTGTAATTTTTGTTGTTTGAAATGACTTTTGTCCTAGTAATATATACTTGTACATGAAAAAAGCTACAACCTCCCTTGTTCAAGGTATTCACGTTAAAAGGTCTAGATTTTATTAATTAATGAGGCTTGCGAAAATTTTACAGGCCTCCAATTGGCCAAGGGCACGTTTGGTAATGATTTTGTTCTCGGAAGTAGATTCTGATCAAAAATGATTATTTTTTATTATGTTCAGGGGAACTGATTCTAAGCATTTTAAGTCATTTGGTAACTGTCCAAAATTTCTAATTCTGGAATAGAATTGCGTTTGGCACCGTGCTCATTAATTATGTTCCAAATCAATTTCTTTTAATTTTCAAATAAATTTTTTACTTTTTTCCTTTTTTCTTTCCTGTTTTTCCTTTTTCTCCTATTTTTCTTCTTCTTCTTCTTGTGACCGGTTGCCGGATCGGCGACCGGCCAGATAAGGGCCTGCGACCTCACCGAAGTGTCACCGGCCCTCGATGAGGCTAGTAGCTGAGCGAGGCTCACCTAGCCCCGCCGAAACCGAGCCTCACCAGTGGCCAGGCCGGCCTGGCCACCGGCGGCGCTAGGCGTCGTGAGGCTTGCCCAACCCCGGCGAGGCTCGCCAGATCTGGGGAGGCCAAGCCTTGCTAGTGGCTGGGCTTGCTTTCGGCGAGCTTGCCGGACTGGCGGACGGCGGCAGCGGATGGCGGCAGTGGATGGCGGCGAACGATGGCAAGCGGCGATCGCGAGATGGCCGAAGGGAAGAAGAAGAGTTGTTGGTTTTGATTCTCAAATTTGTTCCTGGAACAAGAATTAACTTTTTTTTTTATTATTCTTGATTCCACTCCCAATCTGTTCACGGGAACAAATTTGTTCCAAGAAACAAAATTTTACAAAACGCGATTCTAAACCCAAACTAATTATGGAAATAAAGAATCAAAATTTGGCCCTATTTGGATGGTTACCAAATAGGGCCCAAGTCTCTCTTTCCCCACCTTGGATTATCAAAAAGGAAAGAAAAAGCTACCATCACGAAACATATTATATTTATTTCCTGTAAGTATTTCATAAGTCCCAAAATTCATTGCAAAAGCATGATCGATGCTAAAATTTTTAAATAATGTAATCAGTCCTAAGACTTGTTAAAAAGTATTATTAATTTATTTTGTTAACTCCGACCAATTTAAACGATGGAAATTTTGATATGTCATTTTGTAATATGTCTTAAATAAATGAGATATTGATGTGGTGCCCAGTGCCCCCGTAAAAGAAGAGGCAAAGGATGAAGGAAAAAAGTAATAAATAAAAAAGCTGGATAGAGAGAGAACGTAAGAGGATGAAAAGGTAGAACCTTATCAATTACGTTCGGAGGTGATCAATGATGGCGCTATCGTGAGGGTCAATGACCTGGGTCGCGGCGATCCTGGGGGCCTGGAAGTCCCCACCCAAACCTCCCATGTCGTGAGTTTCCTTGGGGTTGATTCTTGCATTGAATTTAAGAAGAGAGGGGATGAAGCTTGAGTAGTTGGTTGAAGCCACTCACCGCTTTGTCCCAATTTCTCTTTTTCTCCACAACTCCATCGCCATCTTGTCATTCATCGCTGTCTTTTCACTCTCGACGCAAAAGACTTTTAAGACCAGATCGTCGAAGTTTAATGGGTTGGGGAGGGCGGACTGGGGATTGAAGTTCTTTTGCCCTAAACAATGATATACAAGAGGAACAGAAATAAGTTCTTAATTGATGAGTTCAGGTAGATGGACTCGTGTATTAAATTACATCCACGTTAATAACAAGGGCAAATAAATGTTCATATATTGTTCCAGAAATTTATACCAAATTAAATGAAATGATTAAATTTTTCTCTATTTAATATAAAATAATGTGTCTAATTAATGTCAAGGGAAGTGAGAGTGATTCGAGTTTTTGCGTGGCTCAACCGCAAAGTTCTATTATATGCGAACTTAAGTCTAGTCCCAAGTCACTAGAAGACAAAAAGGGACACATTTCCTCTTATATCTAGAGGAGTCGAATCCATGGAGGTTATCCGTGGTGAGGCCCAAAAGTCAAAACTTTCGGCCGAGATACAGGGCTGGGGTTTTTTTTAGCCAATAGAAATTGAAAAAAGATGCCCTTTGCACTTAGAATCAAAAGTTGGTGGTCTAGGTCAAACTGGTGCTGTTGAAGCCGTACGAAAAAATAGGAGCCGCAAAACGTCAAGCCAGAGAGTGACCACCCGCGTGATCAAGAAAAGGAGAACGCGAAGCAACACTTACATGAGAAAAAAAAAAAAAAAAAAAGATGCTGGAGTTACTACTTTCAGCGTACATAAAGCGTTTTACTTTGAGCTTGAACGTGTAGTGATTTTATTCCGTAAATTTATATTCAAATAAGTAATTTATTTATAAATATTATGATTTGAGGTTAAATTTAGATAGGAAAAACACTCGAGTGTGTAAACGATTATAAATTCTGATTTTTCGATTATAATGAATTATTTACTCACGACTTTTTCCGTGAATGTAGATACGATATTTGGACTGAATCATGTAAATTTCTAATATCATTATTATTTTTTATGTATCTCTCCGAGCTTTTGCGTTATATAAATTGTAAGATTTTACGTAAATTTCTGATATATTTATTATTTCTCGTTTATCTCTTTGAAGTTTGCATGTTGACATAAATTACAAGATTATGCCGTCTTCGCATATTATATTCGAACACACCTATTGACTTCTGCTATCGCAAAAAGAAGGGTTTGAGATCCTCTGCCTTCCTAACTGACGACGTAGATTGGATTGAAGTTTTCCATTCTCACGGCCTTCCAATGATCATATTGATAGGATTCACAAGAAAATAATAGAAAGAACGCAAATGAGTATTGATCTTTTCGAAATGAGTTTCAATGATATTCCTCGGAGAGTCCGCCGATCACTAGCGGCTGAAAGTTTCCGGCGGTGGCGTCCTCCTACCCGCACTCCCACCTTTTTAGCTCACCTCATCAAAGCGTACCAATGATTCCCACCGGCGGTTGACCACGTGACATGAGCCGTCCCGTTTATTTATTATTGAGTCCCATTAAACGCTCCGAGGAAGGTTGTACGCAGGTACAGTGGGCAGGCCCGTATCCGTACTGCTCACGTAACGAAGTGGGCGACTTAGAAGTAGAAGATAGATATCGAGCAGCTTAATTGACTACAAAATGCGAAAGTAGCTCTCAAATAGCAAGAATTTTGAACAGCCCTTTTTTTTTTTCCAATGCCCTAGTCTTTGTGTCTTCAACCTTAAGATAGCCTCAAATAAGAGAGGAGTTCGAGCCTTCTTATGTTGGTTTTGATTTTTCCTAAAAGCAAATGAGATTTTATGCATGACCAGAAATTGCATAACGACAGCGGGATAATCACCGACTCCATTGCACCTGAATCTAGGGAAAGATTAGATGATGCAATTGATTTCGTTGTCAGAAAATTGTTAATGCATCATTCCCTTCTAACAATTGTCAGAACTGAACCCCGGGCCTATTAATTGTCAACCCCACTCTTTAGAACCCCTGGGCGGGGTCTATTAATTGTTGACCCCACTCCGACATGAGTGTTAGAATCAGTTGGACGAACTACCATAAAGAATCATCTGTCTTCAAGATAATTGTCACTCGGTGTCAACGGTCGGGTCGGGTTGGATTTTCATAATACCCTACCCCGACCCCGAAACCATAGATGTGCACTTGACTGGACCCAATAACCAAAATATCATATAATGGGTCGGGTTAGGCTAGGCTGGTACCAGCACTGATTAGCTAGGCGTTTCGTCCATGAAAAAATCAATGCCGATCTGGCTCGGCTTAATCCATCCCAACCTGATTGTAACGCAAATAATATCAATACCTAAAAAGACCCGATCCTAAAATACCCATGGATACAGTCGATCGGATTGGGCCGGCGTGGGTTTTTTTGACACCCCTAATATTTGCCATGCCATAATGTCGATACCGCCACCAACCCAGGAAATAACACGGCAAAGTTTGAGATATTCTTCACAGGGAAAAGGGAAATCTTTTTCTATAAAACACAGTAGTAAAAAAAGTAATATATTTCGCAAGTAGCCTAAGCCTAGCAATCATTTCACGTCAACCCGATGTTGTGATCTCAGGACAGTCTGTGAAATTGTTACCTTTTTTTTTTCTTGCTAGACTAAAGCGGCAATTCTCTTCTCTTTTACATTTTAAGGGAGTAAAACAAAATGGACGTTAGAAATGTTTGGTGAAGGTTGGCTTGTGCCCGTCGCACGAACCAGAAGGGTTGTGATAACGTGACACGTGTCCACTGGGCTCAACTTGTCGAGAAAATATTGGGTGGTCCGGGACCTCCACGTCAGCGTGGTCCCCGGCCACTCACGAAATGCCATGTGGATGGTTGGGCTCCACTTGTGTCTTCTGCTTTCTTCCCCTCTCTGTCCTCTTCCTAGCCTGCCGATGCCCTCTCTCCTCCTAGCCTGCACGCTCTCTCTCCTGTCAGAGCATTTATTGCGGAAACTTTTCTCTCTCCTTCATTTCAGAAAAAAAACGGAGCGGAGGTCGCACGTCCCTCTCCATTTCTTTCTTTTCGAATTTTTGAATATGGAATTCTCTCTCCGCGCTCGTTCCCCTGCCGTCGCCGAGCATCAAGCGGCCGTTCCCCTGCCGTCGCCGACGAACCACATTACGGCCGCTGCTACTCCGGTGCTCGCTCGCTCTCTCTTCGGGCTCGTTGCTGCTCCGTCGTTCGTTCCCGGGATCGCAGATGCAGCACGCGGAGGAAAAGCAGGCCTCTTCGACCTCCCCTCAACGTCGGCGAGCGTCGCCCGTCGAGCGAGACCCCCACACACCGGAAGGCTCGGAGGCGAGGTTGCTGGAGAAGCTGGTGCCGTACGCTGCTAGCTTGGTGCTGAGCTGCCTCGTCGTGTTCAACGCTCCTCCGCCTCCCTCTCGCGACGTTCGCTCTGCTCTCTCTCCCCCCTCCGCGAAGTCGTGCCTCTCTTCCAGCGAAACGCGACGCCGATGGCCCTCCACCTCCGCCAGTTGACTCCGTCGCCCTCGACTCCGACGCCGACGCCGACGCCGACGCCGCCTCCTCCCCTGAACCCGACTCTGACGCCGACGCCCCTTCGCCGGTTGCCTCCGTCGGCGTCAGAGTCTGTCGCCCCTGACTCCGACGCCGACGCCCGTTCGCCTCCCTCTCGCGACCTCCGCTCCGCTCTCTCCCTCTTTTCTCTGCGGAGCGCCCTTACTGGCCAACCCCGCGAGCAACCTCTCTCCGAGTCTCCGTCTCCTTCGCGGCCAGGTAGACGTCGTCCATCTCTCTCTCTCTCTCTTTCTGGTGTCACGGATTCTTCTTTCTTATTTCTGTTCCATGTTGATGAGCAAGTGTACTCTAGCTTGATGATGCATCGTGGGTAGGTTCGTTTCATGAGATTGAGATTAAGCTACACTGGTGCGGAGGTTGTTCGTAATGGGATGTGCGTCTCTTGTGCCGCATAGAGTGTTGGGTCGTGCCTTGGAAGCTCAAAAGATGAACTTTAGTTGTTTCCTTGTTCTGATTATGCTATTAGTCTGTGATATCACAAGTTCATTCGATGTTGTGATTGAAGTTTCGGTGTCGGGTTATGTTAATATTGGGAAGGTTCATGCTCTGTGTTAGTTTTTGTTCACACACTGGATTCTCTTTGTGGTATCGGCTGGGGCGTGCTCGAGGGGCTTTGATCAACTTGATTCTTGCTCTGCTGGCCATCCTCTTAGAAAAAAGGCGAAGCGGCTCGTAGTTAGTTGTTTCTTGGCTTTGTAATGGACCAAGAGTCCCGAGTGGATGAGGACTTCCCCCTCTTCCAGAAATGCTCCAAACAACCTAAAACGGCTGATTTTTCCCTATATGCATTTTGTAGTTGCGGCCCTCATACCAGATGCTACTCCTGAAGAGTTCTCCATGGGAGCTGCTATGTGTTGATGCAAGCTTGTGATAATGTCGTTAGCTGATTAGCTGCTCTATTATCGATCAGCCTTTTTTACCTCAAGCTGATGAAGTTTATCGGAACAGTTGGTTTTCATTCTCTTGGGCAGCAGAGTTTCTAAAACATTATGATAATTTCTCTTTGTCATTGGAAATGAGTTGTTTGTCATTGGAGAATGAAGTGCAGGCTGGAAGGTTCTTGTTTTTGTGCAGAAAAAAGAAACTTCTGTGCATGGTCCTTCTATCTTTGTTATGTAAAGTCTGGAGGGAGAAATGCAAAGGCATGGAATGGGGGGAAATATCTGTCGGTAAATCGAATTGCTGGTTATTCACTGGAAAATTCATGTTTCTAGCACAAGACCTCGTGTGGATATCTTCATGAAACGGGGAATTTATGTGGATGGCATGCTAGAGATAATAAAATCTTTGTTTGTAAATGAATTTTGTATTTGGACTGGCACCTCCTTGTTGCTATGTTGGTCAGATTTGTTTTTACAAAAGAAAAGGAGGCCCTTTATAGTTTTTTATTTTGCATGATGTTTAAGACCTTTCTGAGGTTTTGTTATATTTGAGTGCTCCAGTTCTGATGGCTTCTTGTATGCAATTTTTCAGGTGCCATCCTTTAGGAATATTTGCAAATGGCAAGTTGTCTTCATGATAGTCTGCTGGAAATTTTCTTTTGATTGGGATGAAGTGCTGCCGCTTAATGTACAATGGATACAAGAGATGGTGTGCGAAGTGGTGCAGGGGAGAATATGGTCAGTGGGATGAAACGGCTGTTACAGGGTTTGAAGGTGATATTGATTTTGAACCACGCAATGGTATAGAGTTTGACTCGCATGAAGCAGCTTATTCGTTTTACCAGGAGTATGCCAAGTCTATGGGATTTACCACCTCAATAAAGAACAGTCGACGTTAATTTTTCACAATTTGCAAGTATGTGTCTATAGTCATTTATCCTAGTGATGCCGTGTAATAGTTGTTCTATCATTCGGGGTTTCCTGGGTCATAAATAAATAAATAAAAGAAACAGAAACAGTTGATCTATCAATCTACTTTCATATGTAACAGTTGTTATATTATTCGGGGTTTCCTGGGTCATAAATAAATAAATAAAAGAAACATAAACGGTTGATCTATCAATCTACTTTCATATTTCAACGGTATGTAAATCTCTATTCCCTCTAAAAATGAGTAGGTCTCAATTTCCTTTTATCTTCACCAGTCGTATGATTTGCCATCCAACACAACCCAGCTATTGGCTTGCTCAATCGTTTGTTCGGGGAAACTTGAGCATCGATACATCAACCCCCAATGCCTGACTCGTGGCAGCAATTTCATTCAGTTGCGCAAAACCAAAGGCTCTTTTTGTCTCGTCGATGAATGTTCTCCATGAAGATCATCGCACAGCGTACGCATCTTTCATAACCAAAGTACCATTCTTAATCATACTGCTAAAAGTTTGAACCAATACATGTAATAGAAATCTTAGTCCTCGCTTCATATCAAATTGCTCCAGCCGATTCTAGTACCAGGATGAAGCAGGAAGTTTACGTAGATTCGCCGGCCCACTCATTCCTCTCTACTCTCTTCATATGATCCATTTCTGTGTTTCTATGTAGCCGACAAAATATCAACAAATTATAGTCCATCCAAACAAACAAAACAGTACATGCATAGAGTACCGTGAATATATAACATGATGTTTCACATGATTCTGAAGTCTTGAAAACTATAACAGTGATAATTCATCTTCAATAGGAACTTCTAATTACATATTATCTAGAAGTGGACTATCAGGCTGTAGACCTGCACAACTGGTGAGTTACCATTGTCAAATTCCTTTTCCTCCAAAATGACCACAAAGCAAGGTAAAAATTGCCAATGGTTTAATTAAAAAAAAAAAAAAAGTAGAGCTTGGATGAAAAAATGATTTGCTAGCCCGCAAGAACTCTCGTAAGGGTGCTCTGAAGTGATGCGACTGAATCTATGGCAGACTTAGCAAGCCAACTCATTCCCACTTTAATTCGATGCTCATCTGTGGGCAATCTTATCAGATGTGCAAATTTTCTCGCTGCAAATGCAGAAATATATGGATTAACATCATTTTTTTTTCAAAGGACCAGTGTGACGGAAGTAAAGAAAAGAACCTGCATGTCCAACTGGACCTTCCAGAGTTAATCCATCAATGAAACTTGGTGAAATTGCAGCATCATTTCTTCCCAATGTCATCATCTCGCCCAAGTTTTGAAACCTGAAAATTATATTAACAGAATCATGCACCAGTCCCATATCCAAAGCTTCTACCAGTATGATCTACAAAAAATAAAAGTTGCCACACACTAGTAGAGGTACCACAGAAGGATACTTAATGGTGTTTGTGATGGATAACAGTAAAGTGCTCCTTGTCACTGGGGGATGTCAATGTGCAACTGAAGCTAACTTGTTACCTCCACCCAAATTTAATAGAACCGCAATCATTGGGGGAAGGAAGGTGAGATAGAGCTACAAGATGCATGCTGATCACAAGCAAGGGCACTGCATTGCAAATCGAGCAAATTGAACCATAAAAAATGTCCAGCACAAAAGGCACAAGTGGAATGAAAGACCTAAAAGGCAGAAGAGGATGGTCATTGATTGCTGCCCACAGATTCCAACCAGTGTAATCCGCTTGCTGAAAAGCAACCTGGTAGGCCACGAAAGAAATGACTAAAATTGGCGAGGAGATAGCAAAACTAAGAAAGGTGCAGATGTTAAAGTTGCACTACAACATCATACTCCAATAGAGGAATTGCATTTCTTGCTTGTTTACCTGAGCGGTGGCTGGAAGAATCTTTCCATCTGAATCTCTTAATGCAGAAGAATCACCAAGGGCAAAAATGCGTGGGTGGCCCTTGACACGTAGAGTTTCGTCAGTTTCTGTTTGACCAGGGGCAGTCAAAGGAAGCTCATGCGGCTTATCCCAAGGTTCTAATTCGGGAAGTGAAGGCTTAGAGCCCACAGTCCATAGGACCAAATCCTCCTCCAGAATTTGACTTCGTAGTCCCCTTTGAGCAGGTTGAAGTTCCAATATAAATGTCTCAACATCATCTTCTGCCGCAAAGCCCTTAGTGGGTCCACTCTTTTTCTGCATTTCAGGATCTTCAGAGTTTCCACTGAAACAGAAAGAATCTTCAGCATCGCTGGACTTCCTTATATTGTGTACAAAGTAACCTAGAAGCAGCTCAACTTTCCTTGATGAAAGAACCTGGTATGAATAGCAAAAGCTGTACATCATGATCCACCCTCTGTAGTGTCATATCTTCATACCTCAAGATAAAAGTTCATATCGCATTGGCTTGAAAACAAACCACTCAGATTGGTCAACAAGGACCTACCGCATCATCAAAGTGACCCAATTTAATAAGATGGCTCAAGCTGAATAAGTAATTTGAACATTATACGCGGCATAAAATGACAACATACTGGTTTCAACAAAATATACAGACTTCTATAAGACAGTTTGGTATAGTCTAGAGGAGTGATCTTTGTTCAAATATGCAAGTTCTGCTTACGATTCCATTCCAACAACAAGGAGGTATCAATGTAGAACGCATAATAACTATACAAGGATAAAAGGAACTACCTGAGGTTTCTTGCTGTCAGGCCAGACAAGTGATTCCAGTCTCAAAGCAGTGTATAAACCCCCAAATCCACCACCTAATATTACATACCCTTGGTCTCTGCAAAGAAAGGTTTCTTCTGTAAAACTTAACAATAAGTACCTTGGGATTCATGTAAAACTTAACAATAAGTACCTTGGGATTCATGTACAATAATTTCAAAAGAATATGAGCAAAATAAACATATTCAGGAGCGACGACAGAGAATAAAGCAAACACCTCCACCCACAAAACCATAGTGATTAGATTCAACTAAACTCTTCTCAGTTTCATCATTTCTTCTGCTTCTAACCAATCCATGATTAACCTCATTCCCAAGCCACAAGGCTCAAAGTTATAAATTATATCAAAGGCAAAGCCCAACCTTAAACACTGAGCTAGAATGAGACTGACTTTGGGCAGAGCCCAAGTGGCACACGGAACTGGTGGGAGGTTTTGGAGTGGACTGATCCATTCACAGAAACCCACACCCAAACTGAGGATTTGACCCTAGTGTTTCAACCAGGCATTGCCAATGATGACACAGAAAATTTCGTCCAAGATGAGAATTTCCCCATCATCAGCAAAAGGAAATAACTGAATTAGTAATGTTGGGTCGGTATCACCATTTTCTGCGATGCATGGACTTGGCGAAGGGGCGTCGGCGTCGGCGTTGGCGTCAGGCGCGTAAGCGGAGGCCGAGGCGTCGGCGTCGGAGTCGGGGGCGACGGACTCCGACGCCGACGGAGGCAACCGGCGAAGGGGCGTCGGCGTCAAAGTCGGGTTCAGGGGAGGAGGCGGCGTCGGCGTCGGCGTCGGAGTCGAGGGCGACGGAGTCAACCGGCGGAGGTGGAGGGCCGTCGGCGTCGCATTTCGCTGGAAGAGAGGCACGACTTTGCGGAGGGGGAAGAGAGCAGAGCGGACATCGCGAGAGGGAGGCGGGGGAGCGTTGAACACGACGAGGCAGCTCAGCACCAAGCTGGCAGCGTACGGCACCAGCTTCTCCAGCAACCTCGCCTCCGAGCCTTCCGGTGTGTGGGGGTCTCGCTCGGCAGGCGACACTCGCCGACGTTGAGGGTAGGTCGAAGAGGCCTGCTTCTCCTCCGCGTGCTGCATCTGCGATCCCGGGAACGAACGACGGAGCAGCAACGAGCCCGAAGAGAGAGCGAGCGAGCACCGGAGTAGCAGCGGCCGTAATGTGGTTCGTCGGCGACGGCAGGAGAACGGCCGCTTGACGCTCGGCGACGGCAGGGGAACGAGCGCGGAGAGAGAATTCCAGATTCAAAAATTCGAAAAGAAAGAAATGGAGAGGGACTTGCGACCTCCGCTCCGTTTTTTTTCTCAAATGAAGGAGAGAGAAAAGTTTCCCCAATAAATGCTCTGACAGGAGACAGAGCGTGCAGGCTAGGAGGAGAGACGGCATCGGCAGGCTAGGAAGAGGAGAGAGAGGGGAAGAAGGCAGAAGACACAAGTGAGGCCCACCCATCCACATGGCATCTCGTGAGTGGCCGGGGACTACGCTGACGTGGAGGTCCCGGACCACCCAATATTTTCTCGTTGGAGAAAAACTTTGAACTAAGCTTCCTCTTTCTTCTCTCCTCTCCTCTCTCTCTCTCTCTCTCGTGTCGCCCAACTCTAAGCCCTAGATTTGTGCTTTAGAGCTCAGCTTGACCTCGAATCAACGGATTTGAGTTCGACCAGGGTCGGGGTAGGCAATAGAGAAGGCGAAGGCAGAAGTATGGTTCGTTGACGCGGCGGAGGGCCTCGAGTTCCTGGCCAACGCAGGTGTCGATACTGGAGGTCGGAGAAGAAGTGAGCGAAGATAGAGGCGGAGATCGAAGCGGATTGCGGAGGCAGCGGGCGAGAGGGCATTTTAAAAAAAAAAAAAAAAAAAAAAACGGTGTGTATCCACAGAAGAGAGAGGGGAGAGAGAGTGAGAGGAGGAA
The DNA here is from genome assembly GCA_016097545.1 of Eucalyptus victrix. Lineage (NCBI taxonomy): Eukaryota > Viridiplantae > Streptophyta > Magnoliopsida > Myrtales > Myrtaceae > Eucalyptus > Eucalyptus victrix. Next base: position 50,949,277 of record CM027837.1, on the reverse strand, counting down.
GAAGAAGAAGCAGGAAAAAGGAAAAAGGAGGAAAAAAGTTAAAAAAAAATTAACCGAAGAGAGAGGGGACGCGAGGGTATCTGTCAAGTTTTGGCAAATAAAGATCAGATTTTGGGCGTCCCACGACATAAATCCCCCTTCCCTAACAATAATCATCATCGTTAAGACAACTCGTTTGTCAGGCTTAAATAATCATCATCGTTAAGACAACACATGGAATCGGATGAGCGTCCTCCTTCCACTCTTCGATGTTCTCTCTCCAATCAGGCCAAATTCAAAAGCTTGACTAGACACTCGTGGGTGTCGCGACCTAATTTTCGCGGGTTCACCACCTAAAACTAGGTTAATGGATTACTAAGTCTTTAAGCTTAGCTCGGGCTCTCCCAAGCCCATACCAATTCGCGACTTAGGTTTGAATTCTTAACATGCAAATGATTTTTAATCAGGAGTCGCCACTAATCTATTTTTGGTGGGTCGATTAGAAACCCAAGTAAAGTAACGGGAGATTTACTTTACTCCTACGAACCGCAGATTCATGAGTTCGGACTTGTTACACCAGATTATCCTAGTGCCCTTTCGTACCTTTTTATTTCATTTTAAAAAATGTTTGGCAATTGAATTGATTTTAATTTAACTTCCTAACACGCGAGGTGATCATACGTGTGCGCATACCACCAATTTAACATTCAGGAAAGCAATTAAATAATTCAAGACTTATCTCCAAGTAACGAAAGCAAGCATCTGTAATATTAAATTAAAATCCATATCAACAACCCTAGATATGGTTTCTAATTAACACGCAATTATCCAATTTTTGTTTTTTTGTTTTCACTTTATTTAATGAAACTCATGAGATGCATGCTAATAATCTAATATGACATGGCAGCATGACCTAAACTATATGACATGAATAAATGCAATAATTAAATGCAATCTAAATTACCTAATTTTAATGACATGTAATGCGATGCAATGAAATACGAAATTATTTAAACTAAGATGACATTTATTAAATGACTTAGTCTAATAATGAGGAAGTTCTAATTAAATGAACCTAATAAAAACTAAATGACATGCATTTGATATTTCTATGCAAAAATGATTTAGCTAGATTAAAATTCTATCTAATTTAAACTAAGGATTAGGTCACATTAAATCCTAATTTAAATTAAGATATTATCTTAATCTAACATGTAATTGATCTAATATGCAATGACGTGCGGAGCAAGCCCTAATTCTACATGACATATGCATGATATTTTTTATTTTTTATTTTTTTATTTAATTTAAAAATTGCCATGTAATTAAAAATGCAACTAAAATTAAACATAAACTAAAAATCCTAAATGAATGCATTTTTTAGTTTTTTTTTCTATCGTTTTTTTATATTTTCCGAAATGAAATCCTTATCCTAAATATGCCATATAACAAAAAACATTCTAAAACAAACTAAATCCTAATTCAAATATTTTTTAGATTTTTTAGTGGTTTTTTTTAAATAATGCGATTACCAACTAAAAACAAAATCTAAACTATTAAGATATGCAATCAAATAAAGGATCACAAGAATCGAAAAAATAACCTTGTTGTCTCACAGTCAAATTAACGATTATCCTAACCCTAATTATCACAACAAAGAGGTCAAAATAACTAAAAATCTGATCCGAATTCTTACGGATCAAATTAATAATTATATTGATTCAGTATTTAAAAACTATCAACAAACCCCAAAATTAAAGTAATTAAAAAAATAACCCGATATCTTACGGTCAAATTAATAATTACAATAAGTTTAGGGATAACCCTTGCGGATGATGCCTAGAATATCCATAAAGATTATCTCACAATATTCAAACTTAAACAATATTAGCAAAGCTTAAAAATAAAGTAAATAACATAAAATAAGAAAAATAAACAACCTAAAGAAAATGGACGGGCAGCCAATTGGGTTTGGGTCGCCGGCGTTCGAGGTTCCGGCGAGGTGAGTTGCTGGTGCGGCTAGGCGGCGATAGCTCAACTCGGCTTGGGCAGGGGCGAAGCAAGGCAGACAGACGGTTGCTATGGCAGAAGCAGCGGGTGGAGACGTCGGGTCGTCGGGAATGGTAGGGACTTCGCGAGCGTCGCAGACGGGCTGAAGGCGAAATCCGCGAGGGTTTCGACGGCCGGCGGCTCGGGCAACAGCGAGCGAGCAGGAGGAAGCGCCGGGGGGCCGCAGCGAGCGCTGGGTTGAGCTGATCGCGCGCAAAACAGGGGCGGCAGTGACGTCGCGGGCGAATCTCGAGCGGCGGAGACCGGCGAGGGGGTTCGACAAGCGGTGGTGGCGCGCGGCGGAGCTTCACGGGTCGTCGAGTTGGGCAACGAGCAGGGACCAGCGAGCAAGGGACGCCGGATCACTGGATTTGCGATGGGCGATCGTGGTGCGCTTCGGCTGGGAGCAGAACAGAGGCAGATCACGGCGTGGGCTCTTACGGCGACGAACGGCAGGAGGGTCTCGGGCGCTGGGCTCACGGTGGTGAGGAGGTGCGGCGACCAGTAGTGACGAACGGGTGAGCTGCTGCGACGGCGCTGGTGTGGCGAGGACGTTCGCGGAGGGAAGTGCAGAGGAGAAGCAACGAATTTTAGGGAAGATGATGAACAGTGAGGGTCACATCACCTTGCCTTTTTATCTTTTCTCCTCCCTCTCTCTCACGTTCTGACTTTTCTTTTTTCTTTTCTGCAACTTTTTCCTTTGCAGAGACTTTTCTCTTGACCTTTTTTCCTTTCTTCCCAATTTTTTCCCCCCTGAGTGAACTCCGTACGTATCCTTTTATAGGCTAAACAAAATGTGATCTTTTTGTTAATATCTTCATCTCACGAATATTGCTTATAACCTCTTGATCACAAAAAATCCCTATCTCACGAATATTCACTCCGATTTCCTCATCTATTGATAAAAAATAAGATTACAATGCGATTTTTTTTTAATTTTCAAAAACCATAATATCGCATCAAATCTTAATTTTTCGCAAGATAATCAATTAAAAATAACAACGGGCTTGGGTTAATTTTATCCTTTCATGGGCCTAGCCCGGCCTGCTAATTTAAAACCAAAAACAACCCATTCACAACCGGCCCAGTAAATAAAATGCAAAATATGCAAACTAAATGTAGCTATGCAATTAATATTTTTTTCAGGGATAAAATTAACCCCTAATTTTTATGCAATAAATGACTAAATGGATTGCCAAAATTTAGGTGTCAACAGTGGGGTACTTCACTCGTCCCCGCGACTCAAAAGCGCGTCTTTCCACAACCCTTTTTCAGATCCGAAAGACAATATAAGGATTGAAATTGATCGGTTTTAATTATATTGTTTTGTCAGCAACAATCAATTTGCAGCTCATAGCATGTTTTTTCTGGACGGTAACATTTTTGCTTATCTTGGAGATATGCGTGGCCATCGTTTTGATCAGCTTAAGAATATGTTCCCAATGATCTCTTGGACCAACTCCAAAAGCTTGATCATCAGCTCCATTTTCATTGATATACGTCCGATTTTTAAAATACTTATTCGATGGAAAGCTTTTGTTTTATTTTATTAGATTTTGTGTTGCCCAATATGCCAATCCCACGTAAGAAAGATATATGAATGCAAGATTCATAAACGGAAAAAGAAAAAGCGAGTACAAGACGGCCATGTAAAGATGTACGTCTAATCACAGATTATTTAACAAGCAATCTTTTATTAGTAATAAATTAGTAAATAGAATAATTGGTCATTCTTCTTGCTTCTAGGTCGAATCATATGAGTTGCTCCTATTTATCTTCAAATAAAGTCTCTTTAGTAAGCATCTGGTTGGAGTAAGTCTTTAGATTCCTTCGAGTCGTTTAAAATGTACCCTGGGAGACTGGAATTATGGAGATTAGTGGAGTCCACTACACAACCGAAGAGTTACAACCGTTTATGGATAAAGTTAAAGTGCAATTCATGGAATTTGTTTAATGGAGTATCGGATAGTGGAGATGTGGTGGTTAAATGATTTGGTTTGATGGTACGTTTTGGGTCCTCTCCTTAACCCCCCCCCCCCCCCAAAAAAAAAAAAAAAAAAAAAAAAACTCTCCGGAGAAAAGAGGTGAAAGCGAACTTTCCATGTGCGTAAGCAAACTCCCACTTGTATTTATCCATCTAGAGATGCGGTGGTAACCCATCTAAATATTTGGCTGCGTAGGTGTGTTTGCGTCTTGTAATGGGGTGACTGTTCAGATGGGCTTGGACTCCATGTTGCCAGATCAATAAAAAAAAACCGACAGAATTTTTCGGGGCATTAATCTGATGCAACAACGAGAGTGGAAGTAACGTAGCCGGATAAACAACTAACATATGATATAGAGTGTGTTCGGTCCAACATTTTGAAAACTCATTGAGAAAATACAGAGTAGTTTAGCTTAAAGGATTTCAAGCAAATGTAAAAGCCATTTGGTAAACTATGCTTTGAGAATCAATTTTGAGAGAAATGTCATTTCGTAGAAAACACATTTGAAAAACTCTTTAATGATTAATATTAGTTTTTTTTTAATTCATTTTTTTAAAAATTGAAAAATAAATCATGTATGTAACTTTTTAAATATAAATTTTGACAATAATAATAAAAAAATAAAATACATATATAATTTATTTTTTTAAAAAAAGACCAAACCCTCTTAATTTTTTAATCTTTCTTTGCTTAAAATTGAAAAAAAAAATACTATATACAACTTTTTAAATATAAATTTTGACAATAATGCTAAAAAAAATCAAATAAATATATGTAATTTAAAAAAATGATCAAATCCTTCGTCGAAATTTTTAATTTTTATTTGTTTAAAATTGAAAAAAATAATAATAATGTATGCAACTTTTTAAATATAAATTTGAAAATAATGCTAAAAAAATCATATACATATATATAATTTTTTTTAAAAAAAGACCAAACCCTTCATAGGAGTTTTTTAATTTTTAATTGTTTGAAATTGAAAAAAAAAGTAATGTACTCAACTTTTTAAATATAAATTTTGACAATAATGCTAAAAAAATCAAATACATATATAATTTTTTTAAACACCAAATCGAAATTTTTTAATTTTTATTTTTTTAAAATTGAAAAAATAATGTATGCAACTTTTTAAATATAAATTTGAAAATAATGCTAAAAAATCAAATACATATATATAATTTCTTTTTTAAAAAAAGGCCAAATCCTTCGTCGGATTTTTTTAATTTAAATTTGTTTAAAATTGAAAAAATAATGTATGCAACTTTTTAAATATAAATTTTGACAATAATGCTAAAAAAATCAAATATATATGCCAAAAAAAGAAAATATATAAATAATTTTTTAAAAGACCAAAATATATTTAATTCTTTTAGCATTTATGTAAATTTGATTTTTTTAGCATTATTTTGGAATTTAAAAAAATAATAACAATGGCAAAATAAGAAATTTGAAGAATGAGTAATGATAGTTTTGGAAAAAAATAAAAGTTTCAGCATTTGACTAAATGCTCAAAGCTCAAAATTAGTCCTTACTAGCATTATAGACTTTTAGCATTCCCAATGTTGATTTTCACTTAAAAGTTACTTTAAAATGATTGTTTTTCCAAGAGGTTTTTGAAGCTAAAAGCTCTTTAGGAATGCTGAACCAAACACACCCATAGTCATTGTCCCTTCTGATAAGAGGATCAAACCACCTAGTACCTACCATGTTTTGAAGGGGAAAAAATGCGAACAAGCCTTTGATATTTTTCAACTTGCTACTATAGCTAATCAAACTTGATTTTGCTAGGAACTCAAAAATATGTGTGTAATAACTATCAGGTTATTATAAGACCCTCGAAAGACCATTGTCATTTTATCATTAGGTGAACTATGGGATGCTTTCTTTTTTAATTAACCAACCAAATTCTCTTCCCATTTTGTGAAGACCCTCGCATGTTTCTCCCATGTCGGTTCCCCTCTTGCCATTATTGCTGGCTACGAGTGGTCTATGCTCTAGCTTGATCATATTGATAGGATTCCCTAGGAAAATAGAAAAACGGATATGAGCATCGATCTTTTGGCAATGAGTTCCAATGATATTCCTCAGCGAGTCCGCACGCCACTAGTGGCTGAAAGTCTCCCGCAGACGGTGGCAGCCTCCTACCCCCACTCTCGCCCTTTTAGCTTAACTCCCCAAAACGTGCCAATGACACGAGTTCGTTTATGCTCACTTAATCACAAAATGATCTTATGAGATTTGGTTAGAATCACTGCTAAATATTATAAAAACTTAAATTATTAAATGAAGAAAAATATTATCAAAAACCCTAAATTTTGCTCAAGGTGACAAATTTACCAAAAAAAAAAAAAAAATTGTGACATGAAAAATCCTAAATTTTACCAACGTGACACATTTATGTCAATTTTTTTTTTTGTGATATAGAAAACCCTGAATTTCTATTAATTTGACACATTTACTCTAACGTATAAGGCATTTTGGTCTTTTCTCTTTTTAAAATTTTTTTTTTTTTTTTTTCCTTCTTCTCTCTTCCCTCCCCTGCCATGGCAGAGGGAAGCCGGTGTCGGGAAGAGAGAAGAAGAAAAAAAAAAAAAAAAAAAAAGACGAAAATGTCATTAGCTGAGTAAATGTGTCACGGTTTATAAAGTTTGGGATTTTTCATGTCAAAAAAAAAATTTGGAGTAACTTTATCACTTTGAGTCAAGTTTGAAGTTTTTGGTGGTCTTTTTCCTTAAACAAATGTATAGTTTAGTTTTTAAATATTCCAATACTTATTCACTAATTAGGAACCACCAAAAGAAAAAGAAGAAGAACGGTTGAGTGGACCATGTAACATGAGCCGCCCCCCATTCTATTTTTGGGCCTCGCTAAAAGGCCATGAGAAACGTCGTATCTAAGGCTAGGCTAGCGGACCCCCCGCAGAGTCGTTCGAACAGAACAGGGTTTAGAAGTAGAAGAGTCTAGTGAAAAAGTAGGGGACCGCAGATCTCTCGGGGCCATTAATTTGCGCAGGCTAAATGTTAGGGCAGCAACGCTCTCCCTTGTGCACGCAATTAATTTTCCCCCCTCCTCTTATCATATTGATGTGTATCGACTTCCCACGATTAATTTTCCCCCATCTACCATGCCGATGTGCATCGACTTGCACTACCTCCTTTGACAATTAATCTGATTTTTGGCGTGTTATAAAAACCCCAATCCTCTCTGCACCTCCTCTTGGCAACTCTAACCACACCCTCATTCCTTCATTATCCAACTCTTCCTCCTCCTCCTCCTCCTCCCCCACGCATGACGAATCCAAACAACAAGGTCTTACATGAATCCATTGATGTTCGCCCCCCAGAGGATGGCTCCAAATGCTCCAACGGCGATCCCATGCGCACAGCTACTTTGTTTTTCTCTTCATTTCTTTTCCGAAAAGAGTGAAGTGAAAATTGCCACTGACTTGTTATGAAAGACTTGGACGAACTACCATAAAGAATCACCTGTCTTCAAGATCAAACCAGGGAATAACACAACAAATTTTTCTCACCAGTAGCCTAGCCTAGCAATAATTTCACGTCAACCCGATGTTGTGATCTCAGGGCAGTCAGTGAAATTATTACCTTTTCTGTTCCTTGCTTGATTAATGCAGCAATTCTCTTCTCTTTCCCATTTTAAGGGAGTGAAATAAAATGGAGTTAGAATGTCTGGTGAGATGTCACTTAGGGTTGGCTCGTCTGCCCGGCCAGCAGCAAAAAGGGTTGTGAGGTCATGGGGGATGGGGCTCAACTTGTCTGGTCAAACCTTGAACTGAGCGTCCTCTTTGTTCTCTCCTCTCTCTCTCTCTCTCTCTCTCTTCTCCCTCCCCTCCCCTGCACGCTCTCTTCTCTCCTCTCTCTCTCTCTCCTGTGTCGCCCAACTCTCTCCCTTCCACCGAGCCTTCGGCCGACCGACGAACCAACGCGCCGCCCCTCCGGCTCCGGCGTCCCCTGCGCTCGCGGCCGGGTCGCGTCCCTCTTCCTCGCTGGCAAGAACCTCTTCGGCTACATCCCTGCCGAGCTCGGCCTCCTCGGCTCGCTCAGACGGCTCAACCTCGCCGGCAGTGACTTCTCCAAGCCCATCCCCTCCCGCCTCTTCAATGTGATCTCGCTCGTCTCTCTCAAACTCTCCGTAAACTCGCTCTCCGGTCCGATCCCGACCCAGATCAAGAACCTCCGCAACCTCGCCCACTTGGGCCTGTCCTCCAACTCGCTCAGTGGGTCGCCTCCCGAAGCGCTCGCGAAGCTCAGGAGGCTCTCCGGGACGCTGAACCTGTCATACAACGGGTTCTCCGGAGAGGTCCCGGCTGTGCCCTCTCTCTCCCCCTCCGAGTCACGACCGAGCCCTCGTCCAACGAACCACCGCGCGGCCTCTGCCTCCGCCGTCGCGAAGTTCGTCGGTCGGGCGCGATGGTTCGTCGATCGGCCGAAGGCTCGGTGGGGGAAAGAGGGGGCGGTGATCACAGTCCTTCTGGTTTGTCACGCTGGCACACAAGATGCGCTCGATATTTTCTTGGCTTGTGTGTGAATGAATGCAGTGACGGTATGGACAGCGAGCGCTCTCATAATCACAGCACTGATCGGATCCGGAGGCCCGTCCCTGGCTTGGGCCATCGCGCAGCTCGGCTGGATTGCCGGCCCCACCATCATGCTCATATTTGCCTTTGTCACTTACTACACCTCCAGCCTCCCCAAAGCCTGTTATCGCTCCGGCGACCCCGCCACCAGCAAGCGTAACTACGCCTACATAGATGCTGTCCGTGACAATCTTGGTACGTCACATTTGTATTTGTGTTCATGTGCATATTCACATACTAATGTCCGAGTCAAGTCCAATCATGTTGTGTTGGGTGCTAAAATCTTCTCTTTGATTAAATTCTCCAGGTAGCTTCAAAATCAAGCTTTTTCAGCTGGTTCTATGCGTGAACCTCTTTGGGGTTGCCATTGGTTACACCATTGCATCTTCCACCAGCATGATGTGAGTATATTTGCAGTGAGAATTCTAGTGATTGCTATTTCGATGGTGTCAAAAGTTACGTGAGTTTGATTTTATTGGCTTCCATGGTCATTGCAGGGCTATCAAGAAAACCAATTGCTTCCACGAGAAAGGTGAGAAGGACCCGTGTCCCATCAACAGCAATCCTTACATGATTGCGTTTGGTTTCGTTGGAATCTTTTTCTCTCAGATCCCCGATTTCGATCAGCCATGGTGGCTGTCGATCGTCGCCGCCTTCATGTCCTTTACCTACTCCATCATTGAACTTGGCCTTAGTATTGCCAAAGTTGCAGGTATGTGAAATTTTTTCTTGCTAAACTGCTCTATTTATGTTTCTGAGCTATCTCTATTGATGATGGAACCTAGTCGAATTATGAAGTTCTGATTTAGTGTTCTCTTCTGGCTTGTTTTATCTTCAGAGACAGGGAAAATTAGGGGAAGTCTCACTGGAATCAACATCGGGCCGTGACCACAACGCAGAAAATATGGAGGAGCTTCCAGGCTCTTGGTGACTTCGCCTTTGCCTATTCATTCTTCCCCATCCTCATTAAAGTTCAGGTGACCAGAGCTCTCTCAAATGCATAACACAAGAAAGTACTAGTGATGGTTAATAGTTCTGATGAATTGAAATCATTGACATGATAAGTTTATTTTTGTTTTAGGAGAACATCCGGTCCTCTCCATCTGAATCAAAGACGATGAAAAAGGCGAGTCTTATGAGCATAGTAGCCACAACCCTTTTCTACATGATCTGTGGGTGCATGGGCTACGCAGCCTTCGGCGATATGGCACCCAGAAACCTCCCCACTGGGTTCGGCGTTTGCAATGTCGACCACCCATGGGTGGTCGACATTGCAAACTTCGCAATTGTGATCCACCTCGTGTGCGCGCACCAATTCAACTGCCAACCGCTATTCGCCTATGTTGAGAAGACCTTGGTTGAGAAATTTCCCTACAGCCAGTTCATCACGAGGGAGATCGAAATCCCCATCCCCAGGTACAGCCCTTACAAGCTCAAACTCTTCGGGTTGGTCTGGAGGACGGTCTTCGTGATCGGGACCACCTTCATCTCCATGCTCCTCCCATTCTTCAACGACATTGTTGGGCTGTTCGGAGCACTAGGTTTTGGGCCCCTCACGGTGTTTTTTCCCGGTCGAGGTGTACATTAAGCAGGAGAAAATACCCAAGTGGAGCATCGAGTGGGTGTGCTCCGGATTGTAAATGTGGCTTGCCTTATCATCATCATTGCTGCCACCGCTGGCTCTGTCGCCGATGTATTTCTTGACCTCAAGTCCTTCAAGCCATTCAGTACCGACTACTAAATATCGTGCTACTGCCAGGCATGTCACAGATAAGGAAAGGAAAGAGTGAAGGCGAGAGAGATTATTTTCGTGTTCATGTTCGCAGAAAGGTTTATTGCGTCTGTGAAATTTGCTGCGTGATAAGTTTTAGGGTCAAATTTCAGTTTCACTGAATAATCTATGTAGGGACGGAAGGGCCATGTTAGTGTCTGCATATTGTGTCCATCGTCATAAGAATGTAACTCTTGTATTATTTATCAATGGAAATTGGAAGCTCAAGACAAAGGAAGTTCAAGGTCTTCTCTTGCTCATATATTTTGGTTTTGGGGGCTACACACAAGCAGATTTCGTGAAAAAAGAAGAACTATATGATGACCTTTGAATGCAACAATGAGGTTGTAATCCGAGTGCACAATCATGACAAGGACAAAACCGATGGAGCTTTAGTCCTATCTTCACCAGAAAAATGTCGAAAGCCTCTCCGAAAAAGGCATTCGTTTGATTCAATTTCTCTTGATCTCAATAGTGTGCGAATTCGATATAGCACGAACTCAGTCTAGTTAGATCTTGGAAGCAAAGAAACGTGTTTTTTTGGTCCATCTCTCCCCAGTTTCAACATTAATTCATGAACTTGCAATATGGAATCGGCTATTATCCCAGTCGTTATGCAGTTTCTGGTCATGCATAAAATCTCATTTGCTTTTAGCAAAAATCAAAACCAACATAAAAAGACTCGAACTCCTCTCTTATATGGGGCTATCTTAAGGTTGAAGACACAGACTAGGGCATTGGAAAAAATAAAAGGAAATGGCTGTTCAAAATTCTTGCTAATTGAGGGCCGCGTTCCCACTTGTGTCTACAATAAAGCTGCTCAGTGTTGAATCATCTATGTCGCCCGCTTAGTTGTCTGGGCAGGGGAAGAAGAAGAAGAAGAAGGTGGCTTTCCATGGTGGTGAGTTTCCCCTCTGGAGAAAGAGACCAGGGAGAGGAGAATAGGTGGACGATGAGAATACGTGGGTGGGGAGGAAACAAGGAAACAAGCGGCGCGGTTGTGGGACATGCCGTCAGCAAAGTACAATTCGCACGTGGCGTGTATTTATTGCGATAAGATCGATACTCATTTGCGTTTTTATATTTTTCTAGCGAATCCTATCGATAGGATCCCGTGCCTTGCTTTTTTCCGGTGAAATTCAAAAAAAAAGCAGGCCATTCTTAATGGCACTGCTAGAAAACTCAATAATAATTTAATACAGCTGGCCAGGGGTTACATTTTAACAGTGACCCATCATGGATATGGCAGAGGTCATTGATTACATTTCATTTGCATCGGTTTTGACGAGAGAGGAAATAAATAGTTATCAATTTTGTATTTCCTGCGAGAACCCGTTAATTGCATTATCAAATGAATGTATTGTTTAGTAATTTTATCGTTTTTCGTTTTTGCTTGTGGGGTGCCCCGGCACAAGAGCTTCATCGTCTGGCCTTGCGCTCGCAGCATGTGGGGATGCCATACCTTCTTTCGCCCTATAGTTAATATCTCTCTTCTGTCGGGGAAGAGACACCTTTTGGAGTGCACTTCTGAGGAATAGGGGAAGAGACACCTTTTGGATTGCACTTCTAGGAATAGGGGAAAGCTTCTTTATAAAGCAAGCGATAAGTTTAAATTCAAAGTCGAGAGGTTTGACTATTTGCTTGTATGGGCTAATGGTGAATCTGGTATTGAGGGGTGTGAAAGAGTTATTCGATTATTAGATGTCAGACGGTAGGCAGCAACCACGACTTTTTAAAAAGCCCTAGAAGCCTAAGCGTTCACAAGAAAACACAAGTCTAGAGCATGAAATACTAAGGGTCGGTTTGATTTGGCTTTGAGGAAATGGATTTAGGAAAATATAAATATCTTTAAAGTAGATGGATTTTTCGAAATGTTATACCATTTGATAAATTATAACTTCAAATAGCATTGAAAAATAGTTTTGGTGTAAATACCGTTTAGTAATATCCATATTTATAAATGACTTTTGCTATTTTTTATTTTTTATTTTAAGTTTGAAAATTAAATGAGAGGGTGCTATTGGCCAGCCGCCGCGTGGCTAGATCTGGCCTAGCTTAAGGTCGCGCAACCTACACGACCTAGGTAGCGTCACCAAGGTCATGACCTCAGGCGACACCGCCTAGGTTGCGTGAATAGGTGATTAGTTCTTGACTAGCCACCTGCCTTTTTATCAAAATCACTTGTGTATGACGATGACGCCTAGTATTTTTCCCAACCCGGACCCTTTTCTTTTCCTTATCTTTTCCCTAGAAGTTTCAAAAATTGTAGGCGAAAAATTCATTGAACTTCCCCCATCTCTAACCCCATATGTGTATGCCCGGTCCATCAACCATCTCAATAAACTTGTCACAGAGAGTTCGAAGGTAAAGAAAAGAGGAAGCGAAATCATGGAGATTCCTATGATAGATTTGAGTGAGCTTGGTGGTGAGAACAGGAGCAAAACAATGGCAATACTTCAGCATTCTTGTGAGAAATGGGGTTGCTTCAAGGTAACAGTTTGTGATTCATTGTCGTCATCGAGGAATTTCAATCTTTTTTATCAACCCAATTCACTCTCTCATCTTAAGAAATGATTATGATGACGATGCTTTTCTTGCAGATTAAGAACCATGGGGTGACCCTGAACTGATGGAGAAAGTGAAGCGTTTTGTCAACACCCACTATGAGGAGAATTTGAAGGCAAGTTTCTGTGTCAGAAACTGCCAAATGCTTGGAATGTGCCAATAGTACTACACCTGATCTAGACTAGGAATGGCCCTTCTTCCTCTGGCACTGCCCGAAGTCGAACATCGAGGACTTCCCAAAACTCTCGAACGATTTCAATGCGTGAGAAAATTAGTCCCAATCACAAGTTTACAGCTCCTGATCATTTGAGAACTTTCATTATCCAACCTTGCTGTAGTGACTAAGGGCGCGTTTGTTTATGTTTATGTTCAAAAAGTGTTCCAAGAATAGAAATAAAAAAACTATTTCGTTCTAGGAATAATTTTTGACCAGTAAAATAAGTTTGGTAAACCTGTTCTGGAAATTAAAAAAAAATAGAAATATGTTTGGTAAATTTGTGTTATTTTTTTGTTTCTTTTAATTTTATTTTCCCTTTTTTTCTTTATTTTTTCTTTCCTTTTCCTTTTTTTTTCTTCTTTTGGTCGGCGACCTTGCCTTGGTCCGGGCGAGCTCGAGCTCGCCAGATCCGGCGAGGCCGAGCTCGCCCGCCACCGGTCGCTTGGCGGTGGCCCAGCAAGGCCGAGCCTCGCTAATGGTTGGGTGAGCTTGGCCTCGCCAGATCTAGGTGAGTTGGGGCTCGCCCAGCCAAGGTGAGGCCGAGTGTCACCGGTGCAGGCGAGGCTCAGCCTCGTCGAATCTAGGCGAGCTCGAGCTCGCCCAACTAAGGCGAGGCCGAGCCTCGCCAGGGGTCGGCGACATTCAGCCTCGTCGGGGGCCAGCGATCCTCCGGCGAGTTCGCAAGCCCTCAACGGCCGATCGTCGACCATAGCCAAGGCTGGCAATTGGCCAAAGAAAAAAGAGGAAGAAAAGAAGAATGAAAAAAAGAATGAAAAAAAAAAAGAAAGAAAAGAAAGGAGAGAGAAAATTTATTCTTAAAAATTGTTTAGAAACAAGAAATTTCTTTTTTTTTTTGTTTTTGTTCCAATTTTGTTCCTAGGAACAAAAAAAAAATAGATTTGGAACAAAAACGCAAACAAACGCATTTCTGTTCTTTTTTTGTTCCCGGAAAAAAAAAAACAGAAAATCTGTTCATAAACAAAAAATAAAAGTGCAACCATGCGTGCCCTAAGTGATCAGTAAAGAGACTAAGCCTGGTATATTGAACCAGTTTGAAAGGTGATTTGGCATATTAACCACTTAGAGTTCATCATATTACATTGGAGATCAATTTAGTCCACCTGCCTTAGTATCTATAATGTTTACTTGGTGACTAACTAATACTCTGTGCAATATTCTTTTAGGGCAATAATGGATGAGTACATCGCTCAGGTGATAAAGCTAGCAGAGAAGCACTCGGAGCTCATATGTGAGAACCTTGGCCTAGACAAGGACCACATAAAGAGGGCATTCTCAAGGAGAAATGGGCCTTCCGTGGGGATGAAGGTGGCAAAATACTCGGAATGCCCCTACACTGAGAGGCTGCGGGGGCTCCAGGAACTCACCAATGCAGGTGGGATCATAGTGATGCTTCAGGATGACCGAGTCTCGGGTCTTGAGTTCCTCCATGAGGGGCAATAGGTGCCGATCCCGTGGTACAACTACGCCAACATATGCGTCAACACCAGGGACCAACTCGAGGAGGTGAGCAACGGGCAGTACAAGAGTGTTTTGCACCGTGTCATGGCTGAGAAGAATGGGAGCCGGCTCTCTGTGGCCACGTTCTACAATCCCGAGGATGATGCCATCATCTTGCCAGTGACAAAGCTCCTGTACCCGGAGAAGTACGCCTTCGGGGACTACTTGAAGCTCTATGCAGCCGTAAAGTTTCAAGGGAAAGAGCCAAGGCTTAAATCAATGAGGAAACTGATGAGCAATGGATGCAGTGGGGCTGCCTAGGATAGAAGCCGAGTTTTGTGGATGTGACTAGTAAATAAGGAGAAAATAATAAGAGATGGTACTAAAGTCTCCTTGAGTAATTTCATAAGACTACTAGTTAGCTTGTGATGTCACTTGAGTATTCCTATCGAGGACTTGACAGTTGATCCTTGTAGAGCTTACCGGGAAGTGAATGCCAATGATCTCAAGATCTTTTAGCCTATTATTATCTGTTAAAGATACCTAGAACCGACACAATATGCGTACCACATAAATGACTCTTTTAATCAATAACACCAAAGTTGCCTTCTCTTCCTTCAAAATTTTCTCGCCTACTAACCGGCAAAGTAGTAGGAAAAATTATCCAAAAAATCCTAAACCTATTACTCTTTTATGATTCGATAGTGAACCTTTCATTTGTGTCAAATAAGTTTTAAACCTTTTCAAGTTTTGTCAATTGAGCCCATGTGGTCAATTTTAATTGAAAATTGCTAACATGGATACTTATGATGTCTCATTGGACAATCCATGCCGTGTAGACACTCTTTTTATAATTTTTTTAAAAGATTGAATTTCTTTTTATTATTATTTTTTTCTTTTCTTCTTTCTTTTCCTTTTTTTTAAAAAATTTTCTACCAAGTTCAATGAGGGCTTCACAGCTAGGGTTGGCCACGCGACCCTCTGGGCTTGGAAAAAAATGGAAAATAATGAAAGAAGAAGAAGAAGAAATAAATAAATTCGAAAAAATGCTAAAATATTTTTTAAAAAAATTGACCATTGGATGTGCCATGTAAGATGGCCGAGGTTTATGTTAGTGGTTTTTAACTAAAATTAGTTAGACGGACTCATCTGGTAAAATATGAAAATATTAAGAACTCAATTAGCAAAATTAAAATATTTATGTCTGAATTGGAAAAAGTGTAATTCATTTAATATTTTTTAAATATTTTTTCTCAAAATAGTATTATTATTATTTTATTTGAAAGCAAAATAATGCTATGTTGAATGATATCCTATATACCAGTTGAAGCAAACGCGTAATTTGTAGATATAACTAATTACTGTCATGAGCTAAATAGTATTATGTTGAATGAATTATTGTCCTTGCATATTATCCAACTATTGGTCGAAATGTTAAGCATCATTTCACTTGTGCCAAAGGAAAGTTAAATTATTTACCAAGAAAAAGAAAAGTGAAATTAGATCTACACTATTCTACTAAATCATCAAATTTTTATAGAAGTGTCAAAAAGAACAAAAGAACCATCCTGTTAATTTTGCAGACTCAGTTGTAGCATTTGTTGTTTAGCCACAAAAATAAAGGGCAAAAGTCCTATACCATGTTCAGTGATAACAAAAATCTCAAACTTATATCTATGAAATATATTTACTCCCATTAAAGTTCTGTTACTAGAAACTGTTAAAAGATCTGACTACATGGACGCGGGAAAGCAAACAATATTGACTTGGCACCCATGTGGCTTAAATAAAATAAAAATAACGAGTTTAAGGTAAAATGAATAGCAATAGGCATAATTTGGGATTTTTTATATCCATGATGAGGTTAAAATACATCAGCATGAAAAGGTAATTATTATCTTGCATATCCGAACTTGTGATGTCAAACATTAACTGAAGTTCATATTACTCAGAGCTACAAGCTCTTAATTCCTGCTAACTCAAAATTTCAACTTTTATTCCATGCTGAAGTTGAGTTCCTACAATTATGCTCAGCTGCTGTAACGAATATCAAGTCATTCTGTACTGTATTGCCTAAATTTATCTCGAGACTCTGTTAACTGCATCGCGGTTCATGTGAGATCAACCAAGGCAACCATCTAACGAAGAAATGGCATTGATTGTTCTGTTTTGCCGATGCTCTATGGTTCCGTTTAATTCATGGACTTAGGCAAAGTGCTCTCGGTCTCATTTGATTGGGCCTGTGGCCCGTGGTGCTCTGTTTACAGAAAGGCTTGGCACTTGAAACCGACTTACAAATCCATATGATAACTTACTCCAATCTTTGTAAATTTTTTGAAAGTTTTCTGGACTTTTCCAAATCAGTTTTTGTTACCATCTTTCATATTTCTTCCCGTTGTTTGCCACTGCCCAAGCCTCGTCATTTCCCTGAACTCAGCCTAGTATGCTAGGAGAAGGGCTTCACGGGGATCAGAGGAGGGTCCCTTACCCTTTCGGGCTTTGGCCGGGTAACCCAATGGGACCATTATCCCATACTACTCTCCCCCACTTGCCTGTAAATGGCTTGTGGGGGTGAGTCCTCCCGGGATGGTCAATTTCAGGAGGAAGCCTTTTAAGGTCATGCTTAGGACCAACTTACAAATCCATATGATAACTTACTCCAATCTTTGTAAATTTTTTGAAAGTTTTCTGGACTTTTCCAAATCAGTTTTTGTTACCATCTTTCATATTTCTTCCCGTTGTTGCCACCACCCGTTAAAAAAAAAAAAAAGTAGTTGAAGCTTCTTCCTTTCGTTTTTTTTTTCGGTTTTAGTGTTAAAATAGTGTCCTGGCCAGTTTTTGTGCATTTAAATTGGTCCACCACTCCAAGTGATATTAAAGGAGGCACTCCCAACATCAGCCTATTGCACTCCGAATTTTACTTATGGAACGCTTCCAATAAGATTTGAACCCAAGACCACAAAGATGAAGATTTCACGACATGCTATTTGAAAACCGAATCGAGTTTTGTATACCTACATTGTGGAAGTGTGTGTGTGTGTGTTTTTTTTTTATTTCACCGCCACATATGGATAAAGTTAATTTGCAATCATGGAATTTGTTCATGGAGCCTAAGATCGTGGAGTTGTGGTTTGTAACCTTTAATTTGAATATTGACCGCTTAGGAGGAGTGGTTACGTCTTGTGATAGGGTTATATAAGCTGTGTTGAATTATTTGTGCGAGGGGTACAAGTCATCAATTCAAATTATGTATCTTTCAATCTATCGACTTAATTTTCTAGTTCCTGCATTTTAACTTTGTTCTAGAGTAATTAGTTCTAGTTCTTGGTTAGGCGTGCCACTTCCTGTCCAAATTGCCACGGAACACAATTCGATAGAAAACCAAATATTATCTTTTGGCGAAAGGAATTTCGTCTGGAGAAGGGATCGATCAGATGGGTGTGGTCTCCATGTCGCCTAGTGAATAACAACTCCGACATAATTTTTTGGCATTAATCTAATGCAACGACTAGAGCCGAAGCAATGTAGCCAGACTAACAGCAACACATGATAGTCTTTGTCCTTTCGAAAATAGTGATCAAATCACGAACCGCCTTTTGAAGGGGAAAAACTGCAATCAAGCCTTTGTCAGTCTTCATCTCTATCATACCTAATTAAACTTGATGTTGCTAGAGACTTAGATCTCTGTGTGATGCCCATTGTCGCGGTATCATTTGATGACTATGACATGCCTTTTTTTCGCATTAACCGACGGAATAGTTTTCGCCTTTTATGAAGACCATTGAATTTTCTCCCATGTCGGGTCCACTCTTTCAATTATCGCTGGCTTTGTTTATTCTACGGGGTTGCTCCCATTTTGCGCGTGTTTTGAAGTGCACACGGGAAATGGGACAAAACGCTTCAGCTTCAGCATCTAGGGCTTTTGAAAAGGTCATCTGTGGTGCCACATTGGCTTTAAAATCGAGTCTCTTTCACACCCCTCTGTACCTGGTTCGATATTAGCCGATACAAGCCAATAGTCAAACCTCTTGACTTTGAACTTTGAACTGATCGCTTGCTTTACAAAGAAGCTTCCCCTAATCCTCAGAAGGGCACACCCAATGGTGATCTGTTCCCTGATAAAAGAGAGATATCAACCATAGGGCGAAAGAGGGCACGACAATCCCACATGCAGGGAGCGCAAGGCTGGACGATGAAGCTCCTTTGCCGGGGTTTCGATTTCACCCCGCAAACAAAAATGACATATCATCAAATTACCAAACGATACATTCATTTGATGATGTAATTAATCAGTTCTCGCCTGAAATGTTTCTTTTCGTTCATCTAATATTTTTTAAGATATTATTCCTATGATAAATGAGAAATTATTTTTTTTTTCTCCCTCTTGTCCAACTGATACTAAATAAATTAAAGGACCTCCGCCTTGTCCCCATAATGTCTCACCACCACAAGGTAACGCTGCACCTACCGGGAAAGTGCCAGGAGGAGTAAGTCGACATTTTCTAATCGTGCCATTCATGATGACATGTTTTGACTTTATCGGAAAAAAGCAGGATTGAAGATTCCGTGCCTTCCGAACACCCAACGCAGATTTGATTGAAGTTTCCTTTCTCACGGGTTTACGAGGAAGCATGACCTGACGTTGGCCTCCACCTTTAAATTGTGAGCTACTCTGAATATAATATTTCATCAGGCCAACTTAAAGGAGGAGATGTCGATGATAGATTCGCGATTCCAAGAGGAGATGAACCTACAACGTAGATTAGATTGAAGTTTTCCATTTTCACTGCTTTCCCGAGAAAGCATGACCTAATGTCGGTTCCCGCCTTCAAATTGCGAGCAAAGATTACCTGTAATATTTTATTAGGCTAACTTAAAGGAGGAAACGTGGATGGTGGACTCGCAATTCAAGGAGGAGACGAACCCACGGCGCAGATTGGACTGAAGTTCCCTTTCTCACGACTTTCCGAGAAAGCATAACCTGATGTTGGCTTCCACAGATAAATTGTGAGCAAACATGACCTCAAGGAGGAGATGAACCCACAACATAGATTGGATTGAGGTTTACCTTTCTCACGACTTTTTGAGAGAGCATAACCTGACGTTGGTTTTCACATTTAAATCATGAGCAAAAATGACCTCCATATAATACTTTATTAGGCTAACTTAAACGACATCAATGATGGACGTGCGATTCAAGGAGGAAAGGAACCCACAACATAGATTGGATTGACGTTTCCATTTTTCACGACTTTCCGAGATAGCATCACCTAATTCTGATTTCCACATTTAAATTGCGAGCAAAAATGGCCTCAATATAATTTTTTATTAGCCTAATTCATAGGAGGAGACGTCGACGATGGACTAGCATTCAAGGAGGAGACGAGCTTCACCATCCGATCCACCGAGGCTTTTTACTTATTCAAATAGCCAGATGAGATCTCATCATATCATTATTCTAAAAGCACTTCGTACGTGTAATGGAATAATTACAATAACTCTTCGGTTTTGCAGTGGACTCGACTAATATTCACAATTCCAATCTCCCCGAGGTACAATTTAAATGACTTGAAGGAATTGAAAAGAGACTTACTCCGACCAGATGATGAGTAAAGAGACTTTATTTGAAGATAATTAGAAGCAACTCATGTGAAGAAGAATGACCAATTACTCTATTTACTAACCAATATATTACTAATAAAAGATTGGCTGTTAAATAATCCGTGATTAGGCGTATATCTTTACACGGCCGTCTTGTACTCACTTTTTTTTTTTTTTTTTTTTTTTCATTTATGAATCCCGCATTCATACATCTTTCTTACGTGGGATCGGCATATTGGGCAACGCAAAGTTAAATAAAATAAAACAAAAGCTTTCCATCGAATGTCTTTTAAAAATCGGACATATATCAATAAAAATGGAGCTGATGATCAAGCTTTTGGAGTTGGCCCAAGATAAGCAAAAATGTCACCGTCCAGAAAAAAGCATGCTATGGAACTGCGAATTGATTGTTGCTGACAAAATAATATATTTAAAATCGATCAATTACAATCCGTATGTTCTTTTTCGAAATCTGAAAGGATTGGGACCGCTTTTGAATCACGGGACCAGTGAAGTACTCCACAACTTAGTCAAGCTTTGAATTTTGTCTGCTTGGAGAGAGAATCGAAGAGTGTAAGGAGGACCCTTATCCGATTCTATGTCTATAATAGTCGCTTCGAGGAAGGGGGTGGAGGAAATGATATTTAAGCCTGATAAACGAGTTGTCTTAATGATGATGATTATTGTTAAAGAAGGTGGATTTATGTCGTGGGGCGTACCAAAAATCTGAACTTTATATGCCAAAAGCATATATAATCTTTTGCTTCCATCAGGAGAAATGCTCATGACTTTTCTCGCCTCCTACCCGCATCTTGCCAAATTGACCAGTGACCTCCTCACAGTGACCCCACGGGGCGCCACGTACTATCTCTCTCCTCTTTCTCTGCTGCCTCCCTCCCTCCCTCACACGTGGCGCCGCGTGAGTGGTCTCGGAGCTATCCGGACCACCCTATATTTTCTCGGGTCATTGCCACAGCTTTTGGCCTTTCAAGGCAGTTGCGTATCCCACTGACCCTTCGCCTTTTTGTGAGTTGTGTCCCCGCTGACCCTTCGCCTTTTTGTGAGTTGTGTCCCCGCTGACCCCACAGTTCGCCACTCCAAAACTTGCAATGACACGAGTTCGTTCATACTCACTTAATCACAAAAAGATCTTGTGAGATTTTAGAGGAATTATTGCCAAATGTTCTAAAGTTTAAACTATTATATAAATATATGATTTATTTATTTTAATATTTTAATGTTTATTTATTAATTAGGAAAAGAAAAAACAGTTGAGTGAACCATGTAACATGAGCTGTTCCTTTTATTTATTTTTGGGTCTCGCTAAAAAAACTCTTGAGAAACGTTGTATCTAAGGTTAGATTGGGCAGGCCCCACACTGGTGCAAATCGAATTGGTAGACTCTGAAGCAGAAGTTTTAAAACACTTCGGCGAGTCCCCTCTTACACGCTTGACATAATACCTCCTTCACCGCGTCGTTTTTTGGCTCCGTATATAACCCTAACTACTGCCATCCTCATTCATCCCAGCAACTCCTGCTAGCGACTCTAACCACACCCTCACTCCTTCTCAATTCCAATGTCCAACTCTCTCTCTCCCTGCCCTCCCTGCCCCCCTCCCCTCTCCCCCGCGCATGGAGAATCCGAACAACCAGGTCTTCCATGAATGCATTGATGTCCCCCCAGAAGGTGGCTCCGAATGCTTTCATGACCACCGTCGTCCCAAACGCACAGGTACTTTTGTTTTTTCTCTTCATTTTAAGGGAGTTAAATAAAAAGGAAGTAAGAATGTCGTCTGGTCTGGGGACGCAATCAAATCACTTCAGGTTTGCTCGTCTCGTATGGGGGCCCAACCTGTCGGAGCGGGCGTCCCCCCCCCCCCCCCCCCCTCTCTCTCTCTCTCTCTCTCTCTCTCTCTCTCTCTCTCTCTCTCCGCTCCCCCGCACGCTCTCTTTCTCTTCTCTCCTCTCTCTTCCACCGACCCTTCGGAGGACCGACGAACCACCGCGCCGCCCCTCCGGCTCCGGCGTCGCTTGCCCTTGTGGCCTGATCGCGTCCCTCTTCCTCGCTGGCAAGAACCTCTTCGGCTACATCCCCTCCGAGCTCGGCCTCCTCGGCTCGCTCAGACGGCTCAACCTCGCCGGCAGTGACTTCTCCAAGCCCATCCCCTCCCGCCTCTTCAATGCGACCTCACTCGTCTCTCTCGAACTCTCCCTAAACTCGCCCTCCGGTCCGATCCCGACCCAGATCAAGAACCTCCGCAACCTCGCCCACTTGGGCCTGTCCTCCAACTCGCTCAATGAGTCGCTCCCCGAAGCGCTCGCGAAGCTCAGGAGCCTCTTGGGGACGCTGAACCTGTCATACAACGGGTTCTCCGGAGAGGTCCCGGCTGTGCCCTCTCTCTCTCTCTCTCTCTCTCTCTCTCTCTGTGCCCATCCGAGTCACGACCGAGCCCTCGTCCAACGAACCACCGCGCAGCCTCCGCCTCCGCCGTCGCGTAGTTCGTCGGTCGGGCGCGATGGTTCGTCGATCGGCCGAAGGCTCGGTGGGGGAAAGAGGGGGCGGTGATCACAGTCCTTCTGGTTTGTCACTTTGGCACACAAGAAGCACTGAATATTTTCTTGGCTTGTGTGTGAATGAATGCAGGGACGGTATGGACAGCGAGCGCTCTCATAATCACAACACTGATCGGATCCGGAGGCCCGTCCCTGGCTTGGGCCATCGCGCAGCTCGGCTGGATTGCCGGCCCCACCATCATGCTCCTATTTGCCTTTGTCACTTACTACACCTCCACCCTCCTCACCACCTGTTATCGCTCCGGCGACCCCACCACCGGCAAGCGTAACTACGCCTACATGGGTGCTGTCCGTGACAATCTTGGTATGTCACATTTGTATTTGTGTTCATGTTCATATTCACATACTAATGTCCGAGTCAAGTCCAATCATGTTGTGTTGGGTGCTAAAATCTTCTCTTTGATTAAATTCTCCAGGTAGCTTGAAAATCAAGCTTTTTGAGCTGGTTCTATACGTGAACCTATTTGGGGTTGCCATTGGTTACACCATTGCATCTTCCACCAGCATGATGTGAGTATATTTGCAGTGAGAATTCTAGCGATTGCTATTTCGATGGTGTCAAAAGTTATGTGAGTTTGATTTTATTGGCTTCCATGGTCTTTGCAGGGCTATCAAGAGGTCCAATTGCTTCCACGAGAAAGGTGAGAAGGACCCGCGTCACATCAACAGCAATCCTTACATGATTGCGTTTGGCTTCGTCGAAATCATTTTCTCTCAGATCCCCGATTTCGATCAGCTGTGGTGGCTGTCGATCGTCGCCGCCTTCATGTCCTTTACCTACACCGTCATTGAACTTGGCCTTAGTATTGCCAAACTTGCAGGCACGTGAAATTTTTTCTTGCTAAACTGCTCTATCTACGTTTCTAAGCTATCTCCATTGGTGATAGAACCTAGTCGAATTATGAAGTTCTGATTTAGTGTTCTCTTCTGGTTTGTTTTATCTTCAGAGACAGGGAAAATTAAGGGAAGTCTCATTGGAATCAACATCGGGGCCTTGACCTCAACGCAGAATATATGGAGGAACTTCCAGGCTCTTGGTGACATCGTCTTTGCCTTTTCGTACTTGCTTATCTTCTTCGAAGTTCAGGTGAACAGAGCTCTCTCAAATGCATGACACAAGAAAGTACTAGTTATGGTTAATAGTTCTGATGAATTGAAATCATTGATATGATGAGTTTATATTTGTTTTAGGACACCATCCGGTCCTCTCCATCTGAATCAAAGACGATGAAGAAGGCGAGTCTTATCAGCATAGCAGCCACAACCCTTTTCTACATGATCCGTGGGTGCATGGGTTACGCAGCCTTTGGCGATATGGCACCCAAAAACCTCCTCACTGGGTTCGGCTTCCACAACCCATACTGGGTGGTCGACATTGCAAACGCCGCAATTGTGATCCACCTCGTCTGCGCGTACCAATTCAACTGCCAACCCCTATTCGCCTATGTTGAGAAGACCTTGGTCGAGAAATTTCCCAACAGCCAGTTCATCACGAGGGAGATCGAAACCCCCTTCCCCGCGGACAACCCTTACAAGCTCAAACTCTTCCGGTTGGTCTGGAGGACGGTCTTCGTGATGGGGACCACCTTCATCTCCATGCTCCTCCCATTCTTCAACGACATTGTTGGGCTGCTCGGAGCGCTAGGTTTTTCGCCCCTCACGGTCTTTTTCCCGATCGAGATGTACATTAAGCAGAAGAAAATACCCAAGTGGAGCACCAAGTGGGTGTGCCTCCAGATTGTAAGTGTGGCTTGCCTTATTATCACCATTGCCGCCGCCGCTGGCTCTGTCGCCAATGTATTTCTCGACCTCAAGTCCTTCAAGCCATTCGGTACCGACTACTAAATATCGTGCTACCGACAGACACGTCACAAGTAAGGAAAGGACCGAGTGTAGGCGAAAGAGATTGTTTCCGTGTTCATGTTCGCATAAAGGTTTGTTGTGTTTGTGGAATGTGCTGTGTGATAAGTTTCAGGGTCAAATTTCAGTTTCACTGTATAACTATGTTTGGACGGAAGGGCCATTTTAGTGTCTGCATGTTGTGTGCATCGTCATAAGAATGAAACTCTTGCATAATTTATCGTTAAAGATTGGAAGCTTCAAGAAAAAGGAAGTTCAAGGTCTTCTCTCGCTCATGTATTTTGATTTTGGGGGCTATACACAAGCAGAGTTCGTGAGAAAAAGAAGTATACGATGACTGTTGAATGCAACAATGAGGTTATAATCCAAGTGCATAGTCATGACAAGGACATAAACAACGGAGCAGTCTTCATCTTTTCCACAAAAATGTCTAAAGCCTCTCCGAGCAAGGCATGTATTTGATTCAATTTCTCATTATCTCGATAGTGTGCGAATTCGATAGAGCACAAACTCAATCTAGTTAGATCTCGAAAGCAAAGAAATGTGTTTTTGTTTTTTTTTCTTGTTTTTTGTCCATCTCTCCCTAATTTCACCATTAATTGATGAACTTGCAATATGGAATCGGTGATTGTCCCACAGTCATTATGCAGTTTCTGGTAATGCATAAAATCTCTTTTGCTTTTAGCAAATATCAAAACCAACATAACAAGATTCGCACTTATCTCCTATTATGTTAAGGTTGAAGACACAAAGACCAGGGCATTGGAAAAAATAAAAGGAAATGGCTGTTCAAAATTCTTGCTAATTGAGGGCTGCGTTCCCACTTGTGTACGATAAAGCTGCTCAGTGTTGAATCATTTATGTCACCCGCTTCGGGCCCGCCTCCTTTCTCGGAGCTTTTTAACGGGACCCAAGAATAGACAAAGTGGGCGGTAGATGTCCCGCGCGTACGGGGCATGCGTGTTTTTTGTTTTTTTTTTTTGTTCTGTGGTTCATGCTCATAATTAGTGGATAAACGTCTCCTTTTTCGATGAGCAAAAGCTAAGATTCTTTTGTGATTAAGTGAGTAACACAAGCTCATTTCGTTGGCACTTTATTGAGGCAAGCCAAAAGGCAGGAGTGGGGGTAGGAGGTCGCCACCGCTACAGACTTTCAGCTCGGCGAACTCTCCAAGGTATATGTCACTGGAACTTATTGCAAAAGGATCGATTCCTATTTGCGTTTTTCTATTTTTGCTAAAAGCAATCGGAAGGTCATGAGAAAGGGAAACTTCAATCCAATCTACGTTGTGGGCTAGGATGGCGCAGGGTCTCAAATCTTGCTTTTTCCGATGGTGAAAGTCAAAACTAGGTCATTGTCAATGGTACTGTTAGAAAATTTGACATCAAATCTAATCTTGCGGGCCAGGAGTGACCCAGCGTGGGGAGATGGCGGAGGTCATTTAATTTAATTTGTATCAGTTTTGACGAGAGAAGGCAAAAAAAAGAAGCTAATTTCTCATTTGTCTTAGCAATAATGTCTTTAAAAAATATCAAATAAATGGAAGAAATATTTCATGCGAGAGCTCATTAATTACATTATCAAATGAATGTATTGTCTAGTAATTTGGTTGTATTTCTTTTTTGCTTGTGGGGATGAAACTGAAACCCCGGTAGAGGAGCTTCACCGTTCAGCCTTGCGTTCGTTGCATCTGGGGATGTCGTACCTTCTTTCGCCCTATACTTAATTTCTCCCTTTCATCAGGGAAGAGATCGGCACTTGGAGTGCACTTCTGAGGAATAAAGGCGAAGTCAAAACTAGAACAAAACAAGAGCACAAACGAAGCCACGAATGACGGCAAGACAGGACCCGCCACGGGAGAAAATTCATTAGTGTTCATCAAAAGGGAAGAGAATCTCTGATTGGATAAGTAAAAAAGCATGTCATCAGTCGCCTAATGACACCATGACAATTGACAATAGGTTCATAGAGATTTAAGTTCGCAGCAAAATTAAGTTTAATTCGGTATGATAGCGAGTAGAAGAATAAGAACGGCTTGATTGCATTTTTCTTTTCCCTTCAAAACACAGCTGGTGATCCCTCTTATTGGAAGGGACAAAGACTATATCATATGTATTCGTCAGGCTACGTTACTTCGGCTCTCGTGGTTGCATAAGATTAATGCCAACAAAATTATGTCAGCATCATCCTTCATTTGGCTACATGGAGGCCATGCCCATGTGATCAATCCATCCTCTCAACGAAATCCCTTCACGAAAATATAATCTTTGGTTTTCTATCGAATGGAGTTCCGTGGCAATTCGGATGGAAAGTAGCACGTGTAACCAAAAACTAGAACTAGTTACTCTAGAAGAAAGTAAATGCAGGATGAAGAGTTGAATTGATAAATCGAAACATACATAATTTGTATTGATGATAATGTATCTCCTCTACATTAATTCAACACAGCTTATATAACCTATTACAAGACGTAACTGCTCCTAAGAGGTCAATATTCAAATCAAAGGTCACAAATGCATCTCCAGAATCTTAGGCCCCATGAACAAATTCCATGATTGTACATTGACTTCATCCGTAAGTAGTTGTAACTCTTTAGTTGCACAGTGGACTCGACTGATCTCTATAATTCCACTCTCCATGATTGCACGTTATCTTGCTCTTTGAACGCTTATAATGCTTAAGCTTTCGTTTGATTCAATTATCAATCGGCATCTTCATCATCCTCAAATTCTGTACTCGATACTTACTTAAATTTACACCAGTCTCAATCATTGATCAGTCATCACTGTATACCGACGGTTGCGTTCATGGTCATCGATGCACATGACCGTCAACAAAAATTCCCGTAATGACCAATTATTTTTGGATAAAAAATGTACCAATATCTTTAACTTATTCTCTCAAGAGATTCTTTTATCATTCTAGAAAATCCAACTGAGGAATTTAAAAGAATCAGTTTTTTTGGGGAAAAAACCTTACAAGCATGTCTTAAAATCGGATGTAGTCATTTGACTGGATATTTTGTCAATTTAAGAACCCAAATTTTTTTGGGGGAAGATGTGGATGCTTATCTAGGAATTTAATTTCGAGACGTCATTTTAGGATTAGCAAGTATAAAACCGATGAATTTCTTACAACGGGTTAAGCCAGGGGTGGAACAGGAGAAGAATGTTGAAGACTCTTTGATGGAAAAAATGCAAAGAATTATGACGATTGGGCGGCAACTAATTAGGAATTTATAAGTTCTCAACTTTTATCTAACGAATTAGGGCTTTGCATCTTTTATCAAATGAATATACAAGTAACTGCAGATTAAGAAGTTTCTCACATCAATTTATGACAATATGTCTTGGAATATTTATCAAATAATATGATAAAAATGGTACAAATTTAGCGACAAGATCCTTGAGGTAAACCATACCTAGATGAGTTTTCTTTGTCACGAAGCACCTTAGCTATTTGTACGCTTTTCATGTCACTTACGATGTTGATTCCAAATATAAATAGTCATGTTGGAACTATCTGGCCCTTATGGTCGTGCGATTAGTCCCAAGGTGAAAAATATTTGATCTCCGTCGTTGACTATTTTAGCAAGGACGAGCCCCACCGCCCATGGCGGCAGTGGGTGGAGACCTTGGTTTGACCCACGCCACAAGCGGAACGAGGTGGTTCTGCTGCTGCTGCTGGTGGCGCAGACAGGCGAAAGAGGGGTCGCCAGGTACGGTGAAATCACGCGATTGTTTCACGGAATTCCCCGCTTGTTTTCATAATATTGTGAAAGGACGCTTTCCATTTTGCAACACACATCGTCACATGACATGTTAACGAGTGATCTTTAAATTTCATTGAAAATCCGATGTTTTACATTAATTTCACAATTTTTCATTATGGACGATCACTTAAGCCATGACCGGACCTGGGAAAAAAATCGTTTTTGGCCGCCCAACCCAACATGAGACAATTAATCTATTAACTTTTTTCAAAAGGTAGAGCCAAATCCATCCGCTCTCTAATTAGTTCTCTTTTATATCCACCATCATGAATATAATTTCTACAAGGGGATAAGATAAATCCGATGATTGCGCGATATGCAATTATCTAACAAATTCTTCCCTACGTGCATCGCCACGTAAGCTTTTTCCATCTAAATATTTTAAACGAGTGGGCTATGCATGGAGTTTGTGTTATTTAATGCCTCTGATGGATCGACTGCTTTCGTACGTAACACCACGACATTTCCAAAAAAAAAAGTACAACAATAATGCCTGTTCAAAAAAAAAAAAAAAGTACAACAATAATGTTTTTTTTATTTTTTAACTTTTTTTAGAGTGCTAATGCTTGAAATAGACATCAGACTAAGCTAGTTTTCATGCGTCAAGCGTGGTTAATTTTCATTTCTCATGCAATATAAGAAATTAACAATAAAGGTCATAATTTTAATTACTGAATTTTAAAAATGATTAAGATTCGTTTTTTTTTTTTACCACTATTTGAATGATTTTAAAGAAAAGCAAACATTAGATAGACATTTTTCCATACCAAAGAAGGTAGATGGTTCTTGCGTGATCAATCAGGTTTTCAATCCTCCTATGATCAGCTCAGTCTGTAATCATTATTAGCCCCTTCTACCAATTGTTCCACCACCTCCTCTAGTCAGTCTCGTGGTAGTTTGAACCCCTATATTTCCCCATTCACGTAGGGAGTTCTTCTCAGATTTAGGCCTTATCTTATTTATCATATCTATAGCGGGATAAGACACACCGCGTGACTATGTCGACAACGATTGAACCACCCCTTCACCACCATTGATCTCTCAAACTCCATCTCAGCTTTGTTGGTAGGAGATATTTTTGATCCAGTGTGATATCATTATAGTGAAGCGGTGGCACACACGATTAGTGACATTGGTAAAATCCTAAATCTTAAATCGTTTTATAATTTGACAAAATTCTTAGTTGGCGATGGTCGTTTATTGCCTATTAAATGGTAAATTCTTTTTACAATGAATAATGAAACAAATTGTATCTAAACTTTAGTCCAACATGCAATGTCATACATAAACTTTTAATTTACCTAATGTGGTCCCTAAATTTTAATCAAATATGCAATGACATCCCCGAGCTTTTAATTTGTTCAATGTGATCCTTGAATTTTTTATACATATTCAATCTAGTCTTTGAACTATATGAAAATGTGCAATGTTGTCATTGTCAAAGTTCATAACCATTCGTGTCTTTTCGCTTTTGCATACTTGTCCTCAATCTTTGTTGTTATCTCGTAATCATGTCCCTAATCTTGCTTGCAATCTCCTCTTAGTTACTTAATTTGGATGCAAAGTTCTTATGCTATCAATTTTAATGGTTCGTCCTTTTCTTTAAAGGATCAATGAATTGAGAAAACTCTCCTCCAAGCTGACTCCTCTCATGGTCTTTATTTAATTTCCAACTTATTGATGTCATTTCACTCACACCCTATCGTGGCTTCCTCTACTTCACTCATTCATTCACTAGCATGCTAGGCATCCTAATAGATAAATTTTGAGTCATGTTTGCAATTCTAGTTCTAGATTAGTATCTTGTGAGTCATGTCTCATGGGCAAATCTTGTTAATTGCCTTTTGAGCTTGCTGTTCATCGTACATCTTTTCCTTTGATTATAATTCATCTGATGTCTAGATGAGTGCAATTTTATCTATGTTTAGCTTCAAATCTTTTGTATTATCCATTGATGAGTACTCACGGTTTACTTGAGTCTTTCCTAAGAAAATTAAATTTGTAGTGCATACACACTTTTATCGCTTCCATTGTTTTATTGAAAATTTGTGCAACACCAAAATTGAATTTTTACAAACTCATTACGGAGGCGAATCATCTTAAAATGGCCCATCAAAGAATGCAAAAAACTTAGTCTCGATGTCTTGATCCTTATTAATCTATGCTCGTATGCTTTCTTTAGATTGGGTTGATGCTATTTACACTATTAATCGATTTCCCAATTCTGTCGTCTATGACATTCATTCTTTCCATTTTTTTTTTTTGGGGGTTTTAGTTTAATTAATTGTGTTTCTCACAAGTTAGCAACCCATTTTATGCCATGTATATGTCTTGGGTACGCGTCAAATCACAAAAGCTATTGTTATCTTGGTCGGTCAAGTGATCGTGCTTTTATCGGTTGTCATGCTTGGCTTGATTTGAGGAGTTTTTCCTTTTTATATAATCCTACAACTCTTTGTATCAGCCCCTTGGTTTTTTGGTTTCATTCAATCAATTTATTCTTCCTTCTCGCTCCTCTGGCACTCTCTCCTCCTATCCTACTCAAACTCCTTCGCCTCTCCTCTTCTCTATCCTAACCTCCTAAACTGCTTCCCTCCTCTTTTTTGCCCACCAACCTGCTTCCATTTAGGGCGCGTTTGGCAACGATTTTGTTCCTGGGAACTGATTCTAACAAGAAATGATTATTTTTGATTCTGTTCCCGGGAACTGATTCTGAGTAAAAAAACGTGTTTGGTAACTGTCTAAAATTTTTGATTCTGGAATAGAATTGCGTTTGATAACGTGTCCATTGATTCTGTTCCAAATTATTTTTTTATTTTTAAATAATTTTTTCTACTTTTTTTCTTTTTTTTACCTTTTTTTTTTCCTTTTTTCCTTTTCTTTTTTCATTTTTTCTTTTCATTTTTTCCTTTTTCTCCTATTTTTCTTTTCTTCTTGTGGCCGGCCGCCGAACCGGCGACCGGCCGGATGAAGGCCGGCGACCTCACCCGTAGCGTCGCCGGCGCTTGGGCGAGGCCGGCCCTCGTCGGTCCGAGCGTCGCGGCCCTCGCCCGCCTACCGCCGACGCCGCCCGGCCCCGCCGAGGCTCGGCCTCGCCGGGTTGGGCGAGGCCCGCTTGGCCACCGGATCGCTAGGCGGGGCCTCGCCCCCCCGGCGAGGCTCGCCGGAGGCTCGACGAGGCTCGCCGGAAGCTCGACGAGGCTCGCCAATGGCTGGGTGAGCTCACCGGACCTCGCCAATGGCTGGGCAAGCCTTCGACAAGCTCGCCGAACCTCGCCCTGGCCAAGCGAGCCTCCGGCGAGCTCGCCGGTCCAGCGGCCGGCGAGCTCGCCGGACCGGCGACCGGCGACCGACGGCCGGCGGCGGGCGGCCGGCGGTGGTGAGCGGCGGCGAGACGATGGTGGGTGGCGGCGGGCGACGGTCGCGTGATGGCGGAAGGAAAGAAGAAGAGTTTTATTATGTTGATTCTTTTTTTGATTCTCGGATGTAGAATCAATTTTTTTTTTATTCTCAAATCTACTCCAAAACTGATTCTTGGAACAAATTTGTTCCTGGGAACAAAATTTTTACCAAACGCGATTCTCGTCCCAAACTGATTCTGGGAACAAAAAATCAGAATTAGTCACTGTTTGGAGTGTTGCCAAACAGGGCCTTACTTTCCCCCTTCATCGCCTCTCCCTCTGACCCCAATTACCATGTCCCAACCTAACTTCTCCCTCGATTGAATTCCTCCCACAACAGACCTGCATATCCTCTTTACATCTATGTCAAGCTGCTATACTTATGTTTCTTTTCTTCCCACTCATCCTATTCAGATTCGTGACAAATCTAAAACTTCTAAATCCAAAATCTTTTTTAATCACTCTCACTCTTTCACCAAGGGACATCAACGTGCTACTCTATGGCCATTCTTACTTGACCCATGTTAGAAAGCAACCATGACAGATGAATTTTTTAATTCCTTGTTCGTCAATCATACTTGGGATCTTGTACAACCTAATCTTTCTAAAAATTTAGTTGGTTGTAAATGTGTTTTAAATTTAAGGAAAAATTCGCTGGAACTATCCAACACTTCAAAACTTATCTCTTTGCACAAGTTGAAATATTGAACATGTACATACAATTCAGGACAAAATTGAACATGTACTAACGTCTAGAGACCACATTAAACAAATTAAAAAATTCATGAATGATATTGCACAATGGAATAAAGTTCAATGAACATATTGAGCAAACTTAAAATTCATGAATTACATTATAGATCATTAAATCAAAGTTCATGAATCATTTGTGTTATTCACCTTTACTATTACTCCTAATGCTGGTTGGGAATTCTGTTTTACTTTATTGGCCAAAACCCAGAAAATGGGAGGACTCCTTCCCAAAACAAGCCCAGAATCGGTCTAGATAACCCTCACAAACTCAAGAGCCAGCAGGCCCGACCTCAAACCTAAATCATTGAACCTCGATGTCCAAAAGAAATTCCCAAGCTAAATACTAAGCCCAACGCCCAGAAATCCACTCGCATAATGGCCTGATGGCCCGAGTCCCTTATTTCATACCAGCTGAGGGGAAAAACGGGGACTTCTTCAAGAACGAGGAAACACGGCACAGAGGCTTGGATTTCAATCTAATACAGGATTCTCCATTCATAGTATAGATTGTTAACTTCATCATTTACTGCTCTCCTTCCATCACTTATTAAAGCTTCAAAAGGCAGTTCTAATTTATAAGCAAACTGCCCGCCAAAACCTTGTTTACATGAGGAGTGGTTTGCTCATGAAGAACCATATTTTGCTCCTTCCAAATGCTATATATAGTGGCATGCCATGCTAGTTTTATCAAATCAATCTTTAACCTTTTTCCCTTCAAGGATTGAAGAGCCCAAGAGAGCTCATATGGCCAACCTCTGTTTGCCTATTCAGATTCAGCAAAACCATGACTATCCCAAACCTGCCTTGAGAAAAGAAAATACACATAAAAGAACAGATGATCACGAGATTCATCATCTTGCTTACAGAGCAAACCTACACCATTAATAGAACTCCACTACTTCATTCTATCTTTTGGTTGTAGCTTGTTTAATATGACAAGCTATAAACGCAAAATTATGGGATATTAGGGCAGAACCAAATGAGTCTATGCCACTGAATTTTTGGTCCCCTGAAGCTTTAGCAGCTTCCAAGCCTATTTCTGGAGAGATCTTCCTTGATAGCTCCCAGGAAAATCACTTTTTCTTTTGCAACTGGAGGAAGGACAACACAAACTGCAGCTTTGATTTCAAGCAATTTATTTAATCTTGGGGATGGTCATCTCCATTCATCTTCCTCTGTTACTGCAGCAACCTTTGCATCTTTAATAAATGAAGCATCATAGATGATTCTCAATGAGCAGCTTTCCAAGAGAATTCTATTTGGTTACCAGTTAGATTTCTTGGTCATTGGCTAGTTCCTACTAAATATCTGACATGACGTTTCAACATCTTTCTACGTGAAGCATTTTGTCAACGCCCACTATGAGGAGAATCTAAAGGCAAGTTTCTATGAGTCAGAAACTGCCAATGGTACATCTCATCCGGATTTGGAATGCCCCTTCTTCATCTGGCCTTGCCGAAAGCTGAACATTGAGGACTTCCCGAACCTCTGGAGTGATCTTCGGCGAGTGAAAATCAGTCCCGGGCACAAGTTCGCAGCTTTACAAAATTGCTTTGGTTCTCCATGTCATTTGAGTAAGTTGTGTTTGGTAAAAACATTTTGGACCATCTTATCTCAAAGCTAGCATTAGCAAAAGCCCAAAGCTTAAGACAGACCATCCTTGCTTTGTCTTTACAACATTCTCTGGAAGCTCCTTTTAAGGATTAATGAATTTTTTTCAGTTTCCTTTCTTATCCTTAGAAACTTACTAAAAGTTCTCTTTTAATCTTTGGTTTTGCATCATTCATAGTCTCTTACCTTTAGATCTAGGATTCATCGAGGTAGCTCGGAGGAGCAACAGGAACTCTAACGTGGGATTGCTTAGGGTTGGGTGGCACCAGCATCACCTTGCCTAGGGTCGCACAACCTTGGTGGCCATTGCCTAGGGCTTGCAACTTTAGTGGCCCTAGTGCGGATGCTTGCGTCTTGTCTAGATCTAGGTTGCCTGAAATTGTGCAACATCTGCATTTCCTCGCTTGGGGTCATGCAACTCCAGCTGTATACATATATATATGCATGTATGTATGTATTCTGTAACCGAAAGTGCATGACTTTACTGACGTCAAAGATGCTGGGACGGATGGCCGTTGTGTGGGAGGACAAAGGTGGCTCAATACTCAGATTGCCCCTAACCCGAGAGAATGGAGGGGCTCAGGGAACACACTAATGCGTGTGGGATCATAGTGGTGCTTCAGGATGACCATGTCTCCGGCCTTCAGTTCCCCCATGATGTGCAATGGGTGCCGATCTGGCCGTCCGACAATGTCATGTACGCATCAACAGTGGGGACCAACTCAAGGTGCTGAGCAACGGGTGGTACAAGAGCATCTTGCACCGTGTCATGGTGGAGAAGGATGGGAACCGGCTCTCTATGCCCCTGTTCTACAATCCCGATGCCGTCATCTTGCCAGCACCGAAGCTCCTGTACCCGGAGAAGTACACCTTCGGGGACTACTTGAAGCTTTATGAAGCCACGAAGTTTCAAGGAAAAGAGCCAAGGCTTGAATCAACGAGGAAACTGACGAGCAATGGATGCAGTGGGGTTTTCTAGGATAGAAGCCGAGCTTTGTGATTGGGACTGTAAATAAGAGATGGCACAAAGTCTCCTTGTTCTTTCAAAGCTAGACTTTTAAGTGAAATTTGGATCCTGTAATTTCCATCCCACGTTAGATGTAAGAGGCCTTCTCGAGTAATCCATATTACTAATTAGTCATTTCGTGAGGTGATTTGAGTATTTCTATCGGAGGCATGACGCTTGATCCTTGTGAAACGGATCTGGAAATATATACAGAGATCTTTAGCCTCCTGTTATCCTTCAGAAACGCCAGAACCCGGCACAATATATGCTCTACATAAACGGCCTTTTTAATCATCACCACCTAAGTTACCTTCTCTTCTTTCAAAAACTTCTCATTGCGAGTTCCTTGTCGAGAATTGATCTTTGTCATGTAACTTGCTTTTAAAACCTCCAGCAACCAAAATGGTACTATGTTGAATGATATCTTTTGCATCATTAGAAGCAAAATGCGTGATTTGACTAGTCATAATTGTCATGAGCTATATAGTGCTATGTCGAATGAGTTATTATTGTCTTTGCATATTGTCCTTGCATAGAATCCAACTACTAGTCAAATTTTTTTAACATCATTTCACTTGTCCCAACGAAAAGTTAAATTAGATCTACATTATCTTCTATAAAGTTTTTCTGCCGACCATCAAATATATAGGGAGGTGTACTACAATTCAAGCCCAATTGTAATTTTTGTTGTTTGAAATAACTTTTGTCCTAGTAATATATACTTGTACATGAAAAAGCTACAACCCCCTTGTTCAAGGTATTCACGTTAAAAGGTCTGGATTTTATTAGTTAATGAGGCTTGCGGAAATTTCACGGGCCTCCAGTTGGCCAAGTCTCTCCTTCCCCACCTTGGATTATCAGAAAGGAAAGAAAAAACTACCATCATGAAACATATTATATTTATTTGCTGTAAGTATTTCATAAGTCCCAAAATTCATCAATCAAATCCTAAAATTTTTAATAATGCAATCAGTCCTAAGACTTGTTAAAATGTACAATTAATTTCTTTTGTTAACTCCGGCCAATTTAAACGGTGGAAATTTTGATATGTCATTTCATAATATGTCATAAATAAATGAGACATTGATGTGGTGCCCAGTGCCCACATAAAAGAAGAGGCAAAAGATGGAAGGAAAAAGGTAATAAATAAAAAAAGCCGGATAGAGAGAGAACGTAAGACGATGAAAAGGTAGAACCTTATCAGTTACGTGTGGAGGTGACCTATGATGGCGCTATCGCGAGGGCCAATGACGTGGGTCGCGGCGGACCGGAGGGCCTGCAAGTCAAGTCCTTACCCAAAACCTCCCATGTCGCGAGTTTTCTTGGGGTTGATTCTTGCATTGAATTTTCGAAGAGAGGTTTGGTTGAAGCGACTCACCGTTTTGTCCCAACTTCTCTTTTTCTCCACTACTCCATCGTCATCTTGTCATTCATCGCTGTCTTTTCACTCTCGACTCAAAAAGACTTTTAAGACCAGATCGTCGAAGTTTAATGGGTTGGGGAGGGCGGACTGGGGATTGAAGTTCTTTTGCCCTAAACAATAATATACAAGAGGAACAGGAATAAGTTCTTAATTGATGAGTTCAGGTAGATGGACTTGTGTATTAAATTACATCCACGTTAATAACAAGGGCAAATAAATGTTCATATATTGTTCTAGAAATATTATACCAAATTAAATGAAATGATTAAGTTTTTTTTTTTTTTTTATAAGATAAGATATGTATTGACTTTTAACCAAAAAGTTATATAGCAACGGGTTTTGGCACCAAAAACTTACACTCATGATGACAAACGTGTCATAACGAGTGGAAGGATATCGAGAAAAAAGGGAAACACAAACAGCCAAACAGCGGCAAGCAAACAGCCAAACAATGGCAACCAACAAGAAGGAAAGAGGAAAAAAGGAGGGAAACCAGATAGCGAAACAACGGCAACCCTCATAGCATTACAGGGAGGAAACTGACACCTCTAAAAAGAAAAAGGTGGGAATAAGTCCTCAACTTTTTTAAATCCTCTTGTTCTTCGGTGTGTCCACAACGCGGTTGAGGGTCAAGCAATGGCAACCTCCAAAGAGAAAGTAGCTGGATTTAGCTCCCAATTTCGCTGAGTTCCCCTATTTCTTGGTGTATCCACAACCTAGCTGAAGGTGAGAGCCTTGTCTTCCAGATTAGGTGGCAAATGGCTCCAAAAGAAAATCTCGCAATACATTGAGAAAAATCATTGCCTGAGAGACAATCTAAGGCCTAGTGTAAAGTGTCCATCCATGACCTATTTTGCCAAGTAAGATTGCATTTCACAGCCCAAAATGAAGCGAGGCTAGCAGTAATCCGACAACCAAAGAAAAGATGATCAATAGAGTCTGGCCTCAAATTACAAAAAACACAATAACCATCCACTATCCTACCATAGGAGAGTAAAAAAACTTGGATAGGTAGCCGTTTCCTAGTGATGAGCTAGAGATGGAACTGGTACCATGGGGTAAGAGTTTTGTTCCAAACAAAAGAGAACCATGGGACCAAGTTTCTCTTTGGTCGAATGGCTTCTCAAGCTGAAGCAAGTGAGAAGAAACCTAAGGTGTTCTCCAGGCAAATAAACTGATCATGGTTCTACAAAAGGTTTGGGAGAGGGTGCCTCCTCAACTCTAGATTAAGTTTTTCTTTAGTTAATGTAAAATAAGGTGTCTAATTAATGTTAAGGGAAGTGAGAGCAATTTGAGTTTTGCGTGGCTCAACCATGAAGTCGTATTATATCCCAACTTAGATCTAGTCCCAATTCTACCTGATTTTTTTTTTTGTCGGATAAAAAAACCATCAATTTTTACTTGAGCCCATAATCTACCACCATTAGCCATTCGTCTAAGATTTTTCTTAACAACTGAGAGATGGAAAACTCTCGAGCCCGAGATGTTCAAGCATCCCGAGTTGAGTATCTCGAGTGTGAGCTCTCTGACCACAAGAGATGGAAGACTCCCGAACATAAGAAATGAAATATTGAGCGCAAAATTGAAGATCACTAAGTGAGAAGGAAGAAAAACTTTAAAGAATTGAAGAAAGCCAACCCCAATCACTATTTTTTACCTAAATTTTAGATCCAATAAGATGTTGTTTAGGCTAATATGAAAATTAATCTCAAGAAGACGTTTTATTGAATATGTAATTTGGGAAAAAAAAACTAGAGTAATGACAAGAAAATGCCACATCACTAAGGGCACTATTGGACAAAGGGTTAACAGAAGCAAATATAGGATTCAAGCAAAATTTTCTGATTTTTTATGAAACAAAAACAAAAGGTTCAAAGTAGAATTGTGATGGCACCTAAAGTTAATAATTTTTTATGAGACTAAAAATAGTTCAAGGTAGAAATGAGACTAGATCAAAAGTTGGAATTTTTTATAAGATAAAAAATGTCTAGGATGAGATTGGGATCGGAGTTCTTTTTTTTTTTTATTGAACAGATTGGGATCGGAGTTAAAGTTGTGATTTTTTTTTTAAGGATATTAGGGGTCCAACTTATTTGTTATTTATAAATAGGGAAAGGATGCTCTCCTTTTCTTCTTTCTCACCGACATTCTACGGGGAACCTGCTGCGAGGGTTCATACGACAGTTCTTGCTGTCTTATCAAGACACTTGGACGGTGATGGAGCGACCGATTGGTGCCGGACCGTCGTGATGGGTCGAAGGAAACTAGTTTCTTAAGACTTGGTGGAAGTCAAATAGCTTCGGTTGAAGAAAGAGTTGACCTCGAATAAGGCAAAAAATGGAATTTTTATCTATCTATTTTATTTATGGGAATTACATTTCCCTGCCTTCAAGATCTTCATCAGACCGACCAAAAAAAAATAGAAGATCTTCATCAGATTTTGTGCCCCTTCCCCATCCTGAATTCAAGAAGCTTAGCTTAACCTGGACACAAGAAGGTCAAGTTTAAATTAGTTTTTTGCATCTAGGCATGTGTTCATATGCTTCCCCTCTCCTTTAAGCATCCTTCTTTAACTGAAGTTTCTTGGCACATGTATGTCTCATTAAAATTGATTGTTTTTAGTCCACATGCAAGTCAGGTTTCTTGCATGAACATGCAGGATTCTGCAGAAGTTCCGTGCATGTCTCCAGCGCCAAACACAGCACCTTCTGTTTCAGTGTTCTGGTGTCAATTTTTAATGCCTTGAAACTGTCTAAAACAGGAAAAAATTGATATTAAAAAAGGGTTTTGGCTTTACAAAACTGTAAGATGTAAAAAGGAGCTTTTTAAATTACAAGTCAGTTCATAAATAAAGTATAATCGAATCTTAAATCTTACAATTGGTACGTTCAAATCCTGCACCCACATCAAAAAGGGGCAGTTGATGACTTCTATTTAGGGAATTTTTTTAATACCATATGCAATTTCCAATGATGCTCATTGAAAGAGCGGATTGCATTTTTCATAAGAGAGGTAGCACTTGATTCCACCGGTCGAAAGTTGATTACATTCACACGTAAAGATTTGTTGTTTAACCTATGATATGAGGTTAAAGTTTGGCTAATTGCTTACAATCTTATATATTTGTTTCTCGGAAGAAAGACTAGTAGATCACATAAACCGACTGTTTCTAGTGCAAGTTCCTTATGTGTCTACTTCCTTGACTTTTTCCAATGATGCTTATCGAAAGAGCTAGATTGCATTTTTCACAAAAAGACGCAGCACTTGATTTCATCAATTGGAAAGTTGATCATATTCAAATTTAAATATTTGTTATTTAACCTATGATCTGAATATAAAGTTTTGCTAATTGCTCACAATCTTTGATTAGTCATTGAGTCATTCAAATCCGTGAGTCTCATGTATTTGTGTTTCTTGGGGGGAAAGACTTGCACATCTCATAAACCGGCTTTTTCTAGCACAAGTTTCTAATGTCACGGCTTCCCCAACAATTGAGTTTTGACAAAATTGGATTCCAAATACGGTAATGTGTTAGAGGTTCAAAATCTTGCATTATTCTACTTTTGTATCTGCTCTTAGGTTGATGGTTTTACTTGAGGTCCAGTTTGACTGATCTTAGTCTTAGGTAAGAATTCAAAACTCACCAACTTTATTAAATGTTGCGTTTCAGTCGTTGTCTAGTCCATAGGCTCTACAGAACTCGAACACAAACAATGGGTGGAAGATGCAGCAAAACCGCTTTGACACTATGATTGGGAGCTTTTGATTTGATGCAGATCTGACTCTTTATGGAGAAGACGAGATAAATCTGTCAGAAAAGAAAAAGGCAAGAGTCTTGATTTTGAATGACCTCATATAATTCCAAGAGTAAGGGACATCCCAACCATCTGAGCAGTCAAATCGCCCATTGGGAACTGGAAATGGCGTGGAGCTTCCCCTAGTTTCGATTGGGCTGTTTTGGCTCCAGAGAACTGCCCACAGATTCTTGTCACTACCCAATGATTTGCGTTTCAAGAAACCGTGAATGACCCAGAAAAGGACCTAATTGGCATATTATAATTATAGTCCTGCGTATAGGTGCATATCTATGTCTCTCCATGCATCTGAAATTGGTCAGCTGGAAGGAGAGTTCATTTGTTGATTTTAGTTCTATACAATAATGTCAATGGTTTTACCAAAAAAATAAAAATAAATAATGTCAATGATTTGCTTCTGCATCACAGATTGAATTTTAAAAAGGGCCACTATGCCGAGGGAGACGTAGATCTTCGATTGTCGACTTTGGATTTGTGTACCCCATTTCTGAATTGGGTTCCAATCCATGTGTCGAGTTTAATGCTTGAAACTCGGTCAAAGTGAGATTAGCGTACTGAACAAGCACTCCGCGGAGGTTGTAGGTCTGTTTCATAATAAGTTGAACGAAGTAATGCTTTGCCAAAAGGACTAGTGCTTAGAATACAAGACATGGAAGACACAGAATCCCATGCCCCTGGGGCACTGATGAAATGAACATGGACTGCTCAGCTTTGCCTTTCTAAAGGAACAGCAACTCTCCAACCCAGGTTACGGTTAGTTTGCAACTAACCTTATTAATTTAATTATATTCATATAATAATGGCATTGACCCCCCAAAGGTGGGCAGAAAAGAAAAACCAGAATTTTCCACATCTCCAAGGCTATATATACCCTTGTCCATCAAGCATCTCAATAAACCTGTCAGAGAGAGTTCAGAGGTAAAGGAGGAGGAAAGCAAAAAAATGGAGGGGATTCCTATGATAGATTTGAGTGAGCTTGATGGTAAGAGCAGGAGCAAAACAATGGCACTGCTTCACCATGCTTGTGAGAAATGGGGCTGCTTCAAGGTAACAGTTTGTGATTCATCATCATCATCAAGGAAGTTCAATCTTTTTTATCAACCCAATTCAGTCTCTTATGTTAAGAAATGAGTGTGATGATGATGCTTTTCCTGCAGATTAAGAACCATGGAGTTGACCCAGAACTGATGAAGAAAGTGAAGCATTTTGTTAACACCCACTATGAGGAGAATTTGAAGGCAAGTTTCTATGAGTCAGAAACTGCCAAATGCTTGGAAAATGCCAATGGTGCCACATCTGATCTAGACTGGGAATGCACCTTCTTCATCTGGCACCGCCCGAAGTCGAACATTGAGGACTTCCCGAACCTCTCAAATGATCTTCGGTGTGTAAAAATTAGTCCCTATCACAACTTTACAGCTCCTGATCATTTGAGAACTTTCAATTTCCATTCTTGCTGTAGCTATTAAGTAATACCACTAGAGATGCTAATCCCAGTATACTAAACCGGTTTAAAAGGTAATTTGGCAGATTAATCGCTTAAGGGTTGGTCACATCGCTTTGTAGATCAATTTAGTCCACCGTTCTTAGTATATATAATATTACTGAGTGACTGACTCATACTTTGTCCAATACCTTTTTCAGGAAGACAATGGATGAGTACATTGCTCAGCTGGTTAAACTAGGAGAGAAGCTCTCAGAGCTCATGTGTGAGAATCTTGGCCTAGACGAGGACCACATAAAGAGGGCATTCTCAGGGAAAGATGGGCCCTCTGTGGGGACGAAGGTGGCCAAATACCCGGAATGCCCCTATCCGGAAAAGGTAAGAGGACTCAGAGAGCACACTGATGCAGGTGGGATCATATTGCTGCTTCAGGATGACCAAGTCCCAGGACTTGAATTCCTCCATGATGGCCAGTGGGTTCCAATCCCACCGTCCACAAACGACACCATCTTCGTCAACACCGGAGACCAACTTGAGGTGCTGAGCAACGGCCGGTACAAGAGCGTCTGGCACCGTGTCATGGCTGTGGAGAGCGGGAGCCGGCTCTCTGTGGCCACGTTCTACAATCCTGCGGGCGATGCGGTCATCTCGCCTGCGCCGAAGCTCCTGTACCCTGAGAAGTACACTTTTGGGGAGTACCTGAAGCTTTATGCCACTACCAAATTTCAAGAAAAAGAGCCCAGGTTTGAGTCGATGAAGAGTGT
Organism: Eucalyptus victrix; assembly: GCA_016097545.1. Classification (NCBI taxonomy): domain Eukaryota; kingdom Viridiplantae; phylum Streptophyta; class Magnoliopsida; order Myrtales; family Myrtaceae; genus Eucalyptus; species Eucalyptus victrix. The sequence goes on along the minus strand of CM027837.1, from coordinate 50,906,631 downwards.
GATGAGCAATGGATACAATGGAGTTGTCTAAGAGCTGCCAATAACTAAATGGATCAGGCTCATTTGTCTCTGTTTAGATTTTGTTTTTACTTTTTCTTGCTTTGATAGAACCACGGTCTTGTGGTTATATATGCCAGTTGTCTCTTTTACAGTGAGTTTTGTGTAACTCCTAAAGAAGAGATGGTATAAGTCTGTCTTTATCAGCTTTCTTGGCCCCCTTTGTGCTGATGTTGAATGGGCTGAAGTGAAACTTTGGTCCTTGTGTTCACTGTCCATTTGAGTCAAATAAACAAAAAAAATACAGCGTAAGTCCTTGTAATCACCATCCATTTCGACTTAAATTGAGTGTTTGCCCTGGCTTTCACCTCCCTGGCTTTCATCTTCAGATTTGACCACCTATTTCCTGTGTTATGCCACAGTAACCCCACAAAGTACACTTTCACATGCTGTGGTCTTTGATTGATTACTTGAGCATTTATTTAGCGATGTGAGATTCCAACAAACACATGGCCTTCAGCTCATCACATAATTTGATTTTTTTTCCCCCTCCAATCAGATGGCTTCATGCCTTCCAAGAAGACAGAATTGAGGAATACTTGAAGAGAACAAAACATTTCATTGAATTTGCGCTTAAACAAGTGAAAAACGATCTTGAATTATTTAATTTCAGAAATATCTAATTTTAAGAACACTCACGATCCGGATAAGTAAAGTTTCCTCAAGTCCACAGTGATGCCAATCGTGTTAAAGGAGAGGAATTGTTAGTGACATGAAATAAAGATCTAACTGATCCATTTCTAGCTCCAGCCAGCTACTGAAAAATATTACCATAAACTTCACAATTCATCCCTTTTATGGTATCGAAAATTGCCATAGAGAGAGAGAGAGAGAGAGAGAGAGAGAGAGACTTATGTCAAGGCAAGCATCTTTAATCAGTAGACCTTGCTCTCCCTTATCATGCGACTTGTTGAACTCTCTGGTTTGATAATGACTTGTAATTTACTCTTTTGGCACTCACTAATATGAAACCAATAAAGAATCCTTTGCCCCACCGCGTAGCCAATCCCAAAATCAACCAACCAACGCATCCTTCTCGCTCTTTTTCACACAGCACCACACCCCCCCGCGGCCCCCCCTCTTCCCAAACAAATCTCCCCAAAGTTCTACTTCACATCCTCCCCAGAAAAATTCCCAGATCCCATCTTCTCAAATCTCTCACTCACTCCCTCACAATATTCCCAATTCTCTCAGCATCAATCCCATGGGTGTGAGCAACAAACTCACAGCGCTGCTCAACTTCATAGCCCTCCTCAGCTCAATTGTCATAATTGGTGCAGGCTTCTGGCTTTCCTCAAGGGCAGACAACCAGTGTACCCACTACTTCAGATGGCCAGTCCTCATCCTGGGAATTCTGCTTTTGCTAGTCTCTCTGTGTGGCTTCGTCGGTGCTTTCTGGAACAAGAAAGGGTTCTTGGTCTTCTACCTCTTCTGTATGGCGCTGCTTATAGTCCTCATCCTCATACTCCTTGTGTTTGCCTTCGTGGTGACAAGGCCTGATGGGAGCTACTCTGTGCCTGGGAGAGCGTACAAAGAGTACAGGCTTGGTGGGTTCTCTTCTTGGTTGAGGGACCATGTGACAGATTCTGGGAATTGGGGAAAGATCAGGAGTTGTATTGCTGAGTCTGATGTTTGTGTGAAGTTGGATGAGGAGTACGTGATTGCTGATCAGTTCTTTGCTGCTCATATCTCCCCTCTTGAGGTGAAAGGCTCTGTTTTTGCCCTGTTTTGGGTGATTTTAATGAATGTGCAACTGCTTTCTTTGCCTTGAATCTTGGATTTCTAGGGTTTCGGCTTAGAACAGAGACACTCTGATTTGGAGCTGCACTTTTGAAGTGCAGCTCATGGTAGATGACTTTACCTGCTGTTTTTCCTGCATTGCATGAGGATTGTAGATTTACATTGTCTCGAGATTTTTTTTTTTTTGGTAAAGTACATTGTCTCGAGATTTGATATTAGAGTAGCTGTAATTTTTAACCCCAAGATGAAATTGTTTCTTGCTCATTCTTATCCCTAAAGTGACCAGGAAAGAAAATGAGATAAAGGGACAAAAAGATGGGTGCAGGTGGCATTTAGTTCTGAGGACACCAGAGTCGAGACACTGACACTATCTTCTAGTTGCACACAGCCACATAGCACCATGTGATTCAGTGAATTCTAGGTAACAGACTGTACTTGGGAATCAAAACAGGGCCTACCAAAAGTCTAGATTCTATCAACTGCAAATGAAATTTTCACCTTTCTTATTTTAGTTAATACAAATCATGGAAACAATAGAGATAACTGATTACTTGGTTTTTACCCCCCTTCATGCAACCCTTTAGCTTCTCTACTGTGGATCAAGGAATAGCAACAATCAGAATATCCGAAAGTGTGAAACTATGGAAATAATTTTTCCTCACAATCACAAGTCATAAACAAGTATTCTGGGGGACCACTTGTGAAAAATATGGAGGAAAAAGAACGATATCAAGATAAGATTTTTATTCCCCAAGTTTGTACCCTCCTTCTTGCTCCCTATTGACACTGTTTCTTTTCTTGTCCTTTTTTCTTTGGGCACAGTCTGGGTGCTGCAAGCCACCAACAGTGTGTGGCTACACATACACGAACCCAACAATGTGGATGAACCCGGTGAACCCCAATGCAGACCCAGATTGCTTCCTGTGGAGCAATGACCAGACCCAACTCTGTTACAATTGCAATTCATGCAAGGCTGGTCTCTTGGGCAACCTGAGGAGTGAATGGAGGAAGGCCAATGTCATCCTAATTGTCGCCGTGGTCATCCTCATCTGGGTTTACCTCATCGCCTGCTGCGCCCTCCGGAATGTGCAGACTGAAGAGCTCTTCCAACGCTACAAGATGTAGTTACGGAGTACTGTGTTGTATATTCTTGATCATTTTCTGTCTAGAGTATACAAACCAGAGCAGAAAATAAGCCAAGGATTGATTTCGACCGAGTCTGAATTTTGCCCTGGATAATGTAAAGCAAGAAATAGTGGCATGCCAATCCCGCAAGCTCTTAGTTTTACTGCCACATGCTAACGTTTCATGTCTAAACTCTACCATGGTTCTGTCTATAAAATCGATGCAAATGCGCGCTGCAAATCGCGACAATCCGAAGATACTGCTCAAACAACGCATTGTTTAAACCCTCCGTGATTCATCACTTGGGAGAGATCTTCGTGGTTTTTCCTTAAATTTTGTCGGGGGCGGAGCAATGAACCGACTGCTAACGTGACCTAGACTCGACCGGTTCGCTGTGTCGTTAGGACGACCATATATGGGCAAGTGGAGTACGAGACCTTTGCGCATTTTCAGCTAAATCTATGTGGTTCTGCACGTTTTCAGCTAAACCTCTGCAACTTTGCACACCTTTCTCGCTCCCTCCCTAAAAACAGGAACAAAAATCCTCTCCCCTCTTTGTCCCATTTCTTTCACTCCCAAATTCAGAAAAACAAATGACAACTTATGGAACCATACCATCAGTTTCGTCACCCCTGCCGTCGTCCAACCTCGAGTTCATCTCCCATGCCAAGGCGCGGATCAGGACCGGCCTCGCCACCCGCCGGCCATGGAAGGAGATGTTCCGGCTCTCCTCCATGGCCCCTCCGGATGGCCTCGGCGCATCCGTCGGGCGGATCCAAACGAACGTCGCGGTCTTCCGCATGAACTATGCCGTCATCGTGCTCACCATCCTCTTCCTGAGCCTCCTGTGGCATCCCGTGTCGCTGATCGCGTTCATGGTGATGATGATCCTGTGGCTGTTCCTGTACTTCCTGCGAGATCAACCGCTGATCTTGCTCGGCCGAGAGATCGACGACCGGGTGGTGATGACCACGTTGTTCGTCGCCACCATCCTAGCGCTGTCCTTCACTCATGCGACCGATAACATAATCGTGGCGCTGTTTATCGGAGTCATGGTGACCGTAGTGCATGGAGCATTGAGGGGGACGGACGATCTGCTGGTGGATGACGATCGACAAGCCGCCGGATCCGGCGGCGGAGACGCCTTGAATCCACAGTTTCGGGATCCTATGTATTCTTTGTCTTAGGAAATACTGATTATACTCTGCACATTTTCAGGTAGTCTCCAAGGCATAATGTATGATTCCATATAATAACTCCAGACTTTTTATTATGGTATTTACACGGACTTCAAAGAGGAAATAGTGCAAAAATTATATGTAAAAAGAAATCTCTTCGTATATTGATTGGGGGGATTAGTAGGATGAGTTTTTGCAAGTGAATTTGAGCAAAAACATTAAAAATATAAAGATTCTCATTCACAAAATAAATGTCCCATCTGTCCATTGTTTTGTAATTGGAAAAAAAAAAGAGATTAAATGTAAATAAAATTGTCATGAAAAATATGGGCTATGTAATTTGTTTCACAAAAAATGAATGATTTCAAAAATATTCTTAAAAAATGGTCACTTGTGTCGTTTATAAAATTGAATGAATAAAATATATTTCCATCACATACTATGATGTTTTATATATAAATTGTTGTCAATAGCAAAAACATTGTCCATTGACGAATTATTTCAAGTGATACAACTAGTCTTTTTTAGGAAAATAATTTTCAAATTATTAATCTTTTTGGAAATAAATGGAGTCTTAGAAAGAAGCTAAAAGTGAGAAGTAAAATGAAATGAAAATTTAGGACGGACAACTAATGAAAATGTTTTTTCAAATCATTCCTTCTTACATTGAAGAGGGGGAATTGTTTATTTATATAGATCAAGAGTACTCGATAATCTCTTAATTATCCACTCTAGCTCGTTTTGTTTTGTCATGCTAATTTTCAATATATATATTATGACCATATGTTTTACTACAATTTAACCAAAATTTGGAAAAAAAATTCAAATAAGAGCCTAAAATACCCATGTTTTCCTAAATAAGAGCTTGAAGTAATTATATTAATCTCAAAAAAAGTCATTGGCCCTCACTCGAGGGTTGGCGACCTCGTTGACCATCGCTGCCACCTCATTGACAATGGGGTGGCGGCCACAGGCTGGAGGGAGCCTCCTTTCCATGCGTGTTTATTTTTTTTATTTTTTATTTTTGAAGGAAAAAAAAAGAAAAAAGAACAAAAAGGAAAAAAAATTAAACAAATTTAAAAGACGAAATTACCCTTCAATAGATAGTGAGTTTAAGCCCTTTAAAAAAAAAATTGATATGGCCATTTCAAACCCTTATTTGAAATAAAATTCACTTTAAACATTTATTTAAGAAAATAAGGACAATTCAAGCTCTTATTTGAGAAAATAATGACACTTCATATCCTTATTTAAATCTTTTCCCAAGATTTGTCTATTTTTCATTTAAATCTATAGGCACCCAAGCGAATACCTCAACTACTTGAATGATATGAAATAGCCTACAAGTCTCATAAACCAATTAAATCTATACTTTTGTCTTGTCCAAATGGTCCTAACCTAAAGAAGCCACCATCCGGTTGATAAGATTCAAACATGCAACCTCTAATTTTCGAGCTAGAAATCCCCCAACACTGAACCAACCACTTCAATCCTAGGTGCATAGAATTAAGAATTTCTTAGGCTCTGTTTGTTTTTCGAAAAATGGATAGTTTGAAATATATTTTCTTAAAAAATTCACTTATACTTGCAATAATTAATTAATGAAAAATATTTTCGTTATTGCCAATAATACATGCTTAGTATTTTCACGAATGATGAAAATGTTTTTCATTTGTTTATTTTTATAGGCAACATAAGTAATCACTTTTAGAAAATATTTTTCAAAACATTCATTTTTTCTCAAAATAGACGTAGCATTAATCCACTCCACCGTCTCATGCAAAGTACATTAGATTTATTTTCACCTTTAGATAAATTATTCATCCGTACAAAAAAATTAATTTGTTTCCTTTTTTTTTTTCGTTCGATAGATTAATTTATTAATTAGTAGAAAATATCGTTTCTTTTTTATCTTGCTTTTCTTTTGTCCAGACTTTTCCTCGTCCTCCTTCCTGCGAAGAACTGCCGCACCTTCTTCTCACACTTGCAGGCAAGCATCCGTAGATCCCTCTTCTCTTTCTCCATCGCTTTCGATCCATCGTACGTGGGTCGCTCTCTGTTCTTCGTAATTTTCACTAAATCTCAATACCCAAGTGGACGATTCGACTTGCCCATGCGTGCTTGTGGAAATTATTGGAAAAAGTTCGATCATTTCAGCCTGAAAAGTGTTGGGTAGATCGGCCTGATAGCGCAGGGTTGCTCATTTGATCGATTCGTTTGTCAAATCTGCGCATGCCCGCATTGTTCGTCGACCGTTGCGGTGATGCTAGATGGTTTTCAATCGAGATGCACGTTAAGTGTTTGACGAAATGACCCTTTAGGCAGTGATTATGTGTTGACTGTGTTTGTTTGTAATTTAGAAGAAGTGCGTGGAGACTGCTGCGTGCAATATGCTTCTTGCTTTGCTCATCTTCAATTGCTATTCTACTCTCCAGCTCAGTGATGATTAACGTGTGAGGCGGGTGAGCATGACGAGTTATCTATGGAGGAAATACGCTGATTACTTGTACACCAAGTGGGAAAAGAACATCTTGTGGACCATGGTTGATCCGTATCGACGGCCTAAATCTTTCACGCCTCTGGTCACCATCTATACCGCTGCTTTTTATACCGGCGTCGTTGGGGCGGCAATAACTGAGCAACTGTACAAGGTGCTTCTCCAACAGCCCGAAATTAGTTGTGCTGGAAATTTGTCGTGCTGGAAATTTGTCATTAGCTTCTTGATTCAGTGGCAATTGTGCAATGAGTCAATGTTTAATTCTGAGTCCTCACAAGTTCTCGCCTATCTTGTAATAGTAGAGTCAATGCTATCCTTCGACCTTAAACATAATTTTGAAGCTTTTAAAGAGATTATCAATTAGGCAAGATCTTTGGATGGCTACATCAAAAGTCTCTGGATTGAAAGGGACATTGATGGACATGATTTTGGAGAGCAGGGAATTAGACTAGAAAAGAGAACTCGCCGTTTTTTACCATCTTTTTTTGCGGTACGCCAGAGACTTTCTTGTATTCGATTTCTCTAGGTTTTGACTAAAGCACGTGTTATGATGCTGAACAGGAGAAGTACTGGGAAGATCATCCTGGGCACGAGGTTCCTCTAATGATGCCAAAGTTTTACAAGGGACCCTGGAGGGTGTACAGAGGCGAGGCCATTCAGACAGACAAGTGAGAGAAGTTGGCGAATGCCTGGGTTCTGTGCTTACATCTTCCATGCCACACTTCTATTGTCTCTCAAGTCCGATGATTTTACAGATATGGTTTCTGTAAATGGAGATATTACTCTAATTTAGAGCATTGACGAAGTAACACCTGCTGTTGCTATGTTGGAACAGACTGAAGATGCTTTAGTAGGAATTGGTTTGTGTATCAATAAACAGACTTATTTCTCCTTTCTCAACTATACCCTTTGTCTTATATCCATTTATAAATACATAAGCCTAGCTCGCCACAGATAATGTAACTTGTATGTACACATGTTCCTGCTTTATGATTATGATATCAATTAGGTTTTTCGAATTGTTGTATTTACTAGTAGTTTCTTCTCTCATTTAAAGTTTAACTAGTAAAAACTCGCAGATACTTGTGCGTATAGTTAAAACATAAGGCACCTATTCAAATCTCGATCCACCAAATGCGTAATAACTTGATAAATACTAGGAACTAAACATATTTGCTAACACAATTAGAAAATGACTAACTGTACGGTCGACTTGAGTTGTCACCAAAGGTTCTTCGAGATAGAGGCACAATTTCATTTTCTTCTTCATGCTAATTGTATATTAACTGCCATAATTAAATAGTGGGTAATTTAAGCAGAACTATATATATATTAACGAAACGATGGAAGACAAAAATCTTCAAAAATGGTCGGCTTAACAAATGGATTATTTAGTTGAAAGTTGGTCATAAAGAACAAACTAGTAAAGTTACTTGACTTCACTGCAATTCTCATAAGTCACATTCTTTATTTGCTCTTTGCTATAACACAGACAGATATATCACAGAGAATATTGAATGACACAGGACTGCAATGCGCAGAATTTGCCATCAAGTCCTCTTACAAAGAGCAAAGACATTGTGCAAACACTAATCAACAGTAATCCTTTTATGTGCAATATGGACAGGGAGGATGCCCCATATGGCTAAATAACCATTATAAAGGTCCTAGAATGAACTAGATCCTGTTTGATTGTCCTTCAGAAGAGACCCAACTTCAAGATTGAGATCTCCAACTCCCTTTGGCGGGCCAGTGCTGCTCCAAGCTGCGCTGTGCTTTTCAATTGCATCCTTTATCTTCTGAAACTGCGCATTATCACACGAAGAAATGATAAAAAAGTGAACATGAAAATCACAAGCTGCAGGTTACTTATTGTGCAACCACTGCAAGCATGCTTCAGTTGCCAATTTTACCATTATTCTAGCAAGTCGAAAGAAAAAGAGGAACACTATCATTGATCCTACCATTTGCATACTCAACTTTGAAAAGTGTTAATTATTCTCTCTATATTTGCAAGAATCTTTTGGCACCCTTGGATACCCAGTTGAATGCAAATATTTAATCCCTGAAAAATTATCAGCCAGTCAAGGGCTCCAATTGAGCTCAACATCTAATCTTTTTCTACCTTTCAAAAACTACACCGCTTTTTTCCTTAGATTTGTAACTCAACATATACCAAAACCATCTCAAGAAACGGTAGTGTTCAAATATTACAAGATTCATTACATAAAAAATATAAACATAAACTGCAACTTACCTTAGCAAGGGAACATGAAAAGGACTCCACCTGACAATCAGCACCACGATAGAAGTGGAAATACGGCAGCACCTTAACATTCAAGCTCTTGCACATTGGCTTATTCTCATCGAAATTAACTTTCAAGAATAAAATCTCAGGGTGTTCTTGTGCTGTCTTGCAGAGCTGATAGACATAGACAATCAGATAAATATATCACAATGATGCTTGATTTATCAAAAACAATTCCAACAATAGATATTTCTGAGGCCAACGGCAGTCAAGACAAATTTAATAACACAACTTTACGGGAAAAAGAAAATTTGCACTTTATTTTCTTTCCTAAAACCAAGTGCCTAATTGGTTATCAAGAAGCCATCTTCATCTTAAATTCAATAAGTTCCTTAAACTTTTTTCAAGATCCCAAATATTCAGAACATGTTTGTAGAAATAAAAGTCTGTCCACAGGCGCAGATTGAGAAGGCTATTACATCTTCATTCATTGTGCTCTGGTCATGAATGCTGAGAAATGCAACCAAACACCCCAATAAACATTAGGGCAGAACGAATATCAAATGGCAAAGATCACCTTATGGTGTTAGCAGTCTGAGATACACACGTACACGCACACCTGTGCGCACGTGCGCACACAACATGGTACGTGTATGTATCACCCATCAGAATTTCCTATCCCAATGCTATTTATCCAGGGATAAAACAAAACAAATATTCCTCATATGCTGGCTGCTGTAAGGTAACTTGCGAATTATATAAAGAAGGAAAATAACAGAAAAGTTGAGAATTACCTTTGGAAATAATGCTCTGCAAGAAGCACACCAAGTTCCATAAAATTCGACAATTACTAGTCTATCTCCAGCTTGACTTAAAGCACTCAGAAATTCTTGTGTAGAATGAATATCGACCATATTTGGTCCTGCATTCTTCTCCCACCATTTTGGCTGATCAGTTTCAGTAATAGCGGCATGCACCTGAAGTGAAGCCACCGAAAAGACAGAGAATGAGAGGAGAAACTAGGAACTGAAAAGTACTGGTTTTAGTGCTGGGCATCACTGTAGCATAAACAATCGAACCATAAGAACCAAAGATCATCAAAGATTGTCAACAAAGACATGACACTACAGTCTTACATGTCTCTTTTTTGGCGTGTCCCGTATCCATAATTCTTTTGTTACAGACAGAAGCAAAATCAGGCTCCATCATCAAGAATGATATGTGATAACCATTGTGCATATGTCCTTGTTTTAAATGAAGCTTCAGTCAGCCTGGGGCTAGAGCAGAGTGAATTGGAGAATGGATTGGCATGAAATGAAAACGTGAACAAGGAACATTGCTTGTCCTAGAAGTGGCACAACAGGGTTAGAGGCATCCCCGATCATTTAATTGGAAAAGGAGACATTCTGATATACTAGATGCTTATGTAAAAGGGTCGCATTCCATGCCAAAAAAAAGAAACTCCTTCTTGAAGTCTACTTTAAGATCCGATGCATGTAACAGCATAAATCAGATACCATAACAAAGTGGCATGGGTGATTTCACTACTTGGTCACCGGGAGTATCAGTATAAAGATTCCAGATCGCCAGATTCCAACTTTGCAAACAATATCCTTTCATCTAGAATCTGAATTTCAACTACAACTAACAACCCATCAACCCTATTAACTATCATCGGTGAATTACAAAAGAAAGGCTGGATATTCAACTGAAACGACACGAAAAGCACCACTTGCAGACAAGATTGGAGAATCAGACCACATTATGAGCAAATGGACCCCTACCAAATCAACCCAAAAGAATCCGAAACTGTCTCCACAAGACCAATCATTGACAGTTCAACAAAAACTGAGCGGGCAATAACACACAACATTAACACAGAAAGGCCAAAACCAAACAAAAACCGAAGAGAACAACACGCTAAAAAAGGTAAGAGACCTTTTATACCTTCAAAGAGTTAAACTGCTTTCTGGGTCTGAACGCGAGCGGCGAGAAATCACCGATCGAGCAACTCGCGACCGAAAAAATCCTCTTCGGTGGGACGACGGAATTAACAGGAGCCGGGAAAGACGCCACCGGCGAACTGGAGAGCCGGCGAGTGTACAGAGACGGCGACCCCAGAACATCCGCCATCTAAAGATTCACAAACCCGCCCCTCCCCCCTCAAAAGGCGAGATAGGAAGACGGAAAATCGAACGGATTCCACAGAAAAGATTCCAACTTTGCCGGAAAAGAAAGCGAAAAGAGGTAAAGGATCGAACTTTCGGATACTGGGATTAGAATGGGACGGCCATAGCCAGAAGGGCACGGATAATTTATGGGATTCGGAGATGGGTTTCGATTTTTCCGGGAAAATTCGCAGAAGAATCGGCCGAGTGAGCTTGCGGGTGTTCGGTCTTTGGCTCGAGAACCCGTAGGAAGAAGGGAGGAACAAGAAAGAGGGTGTCGATATGGGCGGTTTTTATTTTTTATATCGGGTTCGTCGTCGACGATTTTGCTTCTTTAACGGGCGGTCTTTCTTTTTTTTTTTTTTTTTTTTGGTCGGTTAACGTGCGGTCTCTCTCTTTTTTTTTATTGGTTATATTCTATTCTTACTTTTAACTTTTACTCAAACTTTTACGTTATCTTTTACCTTACCTCATTGTATAGCGTAAAAATTATAATTCATTATTGAAACGAAATCATCCCATCTCAACCCTCAAAAAGTAAGGATTTGAACCCCCACCTCTCCTTCCACGTTAAAAAAATGTCTACTAGAACAAACCCTAGTAGTTGTCGTGCGATCTTAAAAGTGTAGGTTTTTGTTTTGTTTTTTGTTTTTTGAGTTCTTCGAATCTTGGAAATAGAGCATCGATAGCCTCACTGTCTTGGTCCTTTTGAAATGTGGAGAATCGAATTTCCCACCTTTTAAAAATAGAAATTTTGTTTTTTGGTCAAATCCCATAAAGTTTGGCTTGTGGAAAATGGGGTGATTTTTATTGGGGGTTTGAATTTAATGTTTGCCTAAATTTTGGCCACAAATTCAAAAGATTCAGCTCGTTTGATGTAGAAGGGAGCATTGGCCTAGACAATGCATTGGTCCAGTGTAGACCCTTGAATGGGACCAGACTAATCTTGCCCGATTGGCTTTGATCTAATTTTGGAATTTTTTAAGGTAGGTTTCATTTTCTAAAAATTGATTAAGGTTTGAAATTTCTTGGAGCTTGGAACCTATCAACCTTGTAACCATTATTTGTCTCGATTGCAAATAAAGAGATATTTTACTAAATTCTATCCTTTAAAAAAATGAAATAAGAAAAATGAATTGGGCAGTTCTTGAGTTATAGTTTCCAGGATGCATAAGGTAGATTCCAGTTAAAGAAACAATAGGAACCGATTCTACAGTTTGATGTTAAAGGAACAAATTTGCCCCCACCCCATTTCTATCTTTTTTCTCTGTCAAAGTGGCTCCCCTCTTTTGATATTAGCTACACAACAAAGAAGAATTTCAAGAATATATTAAATATATTAGGAAAGAAATTTATATTAGGTCCATTATCAGTGCAACGAATTTATTCCACATCCACCTTTAGACAGGCAACATGTTTACTTAGTGTAGTTTAATTAGCTTTCTTTGAAAACCCATCATAAATATACTTACTTCGATCGTTAGTTACAAGTAGAACCCAAATCAATAATACAAAATGAAGTGACTTTGAAGCATTTTACTGTGGTTTTTATTATTAATGCAATCAAGAAACAGCTCAAGATAATTTAGACTAAGTAACGCAACCAAATACTCAGCCTATAATTTTACTCTACATATATAATGATATACACACACCACTAATGATGTATAAATTAATTAATTAAAGAATTAATATCCGGCTTTTTAAAATAAGATTCACACAAAAAGGGACTTGGTGATGATATCATACCTGTCTATTTCAAGTGAATATAACTATGTTGGGAGTTCCTTTTGGAATTTACAACATGAATTACTCACTGGGTGATCCAAACCTTTGCTCTGATCTAAGCTTCCCAAGAATAGAAAGATCGGAGTATAGACAGATCTCCTGACAAATTCATCTTTGTTTCAAAGCAGAGACCAGAGTATTAACAGACAACAGAAGAAGACAGTTCTAATGCAAGAAAATCAGATGCAATTTGAAGGACAAAGCAGTAGCCAGCACATTAGAGGTGTGAAAATTCTCTGTGGATTCATGTCTTGGTTCATTGTCTCCATGAAGGGAGACACGTTTCTCTGTTTTTTTTTTTACTTCTTCCACATGTTGAGTTGAGTTGCATTATTAAGTTTATCCACCCCCAGAAGAAAACCTGGACCAGCCCACCGTCCCCCACTAAATAAACGGCCATGACTTTGACAAATGAGAACAACAATCGTGGAGCTATGCCAGTTCTTTGTCCCTTATATAATTGGTAAGAATTTCCTGATGACTGGGTTGCGTTTGCGCGTCTGGAGAAGTCGGCATCAGGGCACGTGGAAGACGTTCGTCATGTTTGCTTTTATCTCACTCATAAAGATATCTACTGCTGATTCTCATGTTCACTTTTATCTCACTCATAAAGACATCTACTGCAGATTCACACAGAAATCTCGTTCAAGCACTCCCTTTGTAATGACAGATTTTCCTTTGCCTTAGGTGAAATCAAGGTCTATGAGCCATAGCCAATTGGAAGAGAAAGGGCAACAATAAAGATGAATCGATGCAAAGTGAGTCGTAACAACAGAGAGAAAGATAACCACAGAAAGAAGGATAACCATCCAGGATCTGTGCGCGAAACAGGCGCACGGACATGGCTTAAAGATACGATTACACGTCCAGGCCATCCGTCTAGGCTTTGGCTCAAGTCTTTTGCATTATCGATGATGTTCATGAAGTACTTTGGGATTCGAGATTTACCTACTCTAGGTGGAATTACTCGCCGTTGAAAATTTACGGCAGGAAAGACACGATGCAAAAAAGGATCGATCTTCCACACAAAACGGTTTTCTCATCAGAAAAATTCTGCAGATATGAGTAAACAGGAAACGCTCCACAAGTTAAAAAGTAACACATTTGAGTTGTAATTTTGCCTTTACCACCACATCACCAGCAGCTGTGGCGCGACCACCCGTCCCCCGTTCAATTTACCTCTGTCTTCACCTCCAGTTCTGCTCCCACCTCCATCAATACAGCCACTAGCAAGTCACTGTTGCTGCCACCAGCCCACCACCACAACCACCTCCACATGGAACCCCTGTCTAGCTCAGGCAACAAATTCTCAAAAAGCTTTTGGCGTGTATACGCATGAAATGTCGAAATTTATTATCTCAAAAATCTACCTTCCAGGACGGAGTACTTAAAACAAATTACAACCTGAACACAAGGATCGTCAATCGCTGCCACCAGATGCTGCTTTGGCAACATGTATCATCGGTGTCACATAAATCATTTATGTTCTTACAAATTGAGCTCATAATGAATGGAACTGACTTAGGCAAATTAAAAGCATTCCACTACTAAACTTATATGCCACATTACTAACCGATGAGTGATCCAAAGCATTCTAGAACCTCACCTTCCTAGTGAACCGCCTGATTTCTAGATACGTGCCCGTTACCTAGGCAAACCCTAGATACATGTCTTCCGCATTATATTACAATGCTCGCTTTGCTTCGCTGATGTCCTAGAACCGGTGAGGTGAGGCTGATCAGAAGCTGCTGTAGAGACAAGCATCACGGGCTAGGCAAAAGAATAGAGCTCGCAAAAGAAGCAGTTCCATTATTTGCAGCACCCTGTATCTTCAAAATTGAAGTGACCACGTTGTATATCTGAACGTTTTCAAAAGATGGGACTTTTTGACCCCTAGCGAACTCAGGACCATGACCAATGAAGATTGTCCTCATGGAGAAGATATCATTGTCATAGCCGTGCGCTCCTCCACATTCCTGGTGCTTTGTTCTCTTCTGTTCCACCTTGAATCCCTCTTCGATCAACCCTATTATGGGCGGAATCCGATCACTCGCCACATAATGAAGCCTACTTGGCAAGTCTTCCTTGAGATACACCTTCAAATACTGTCCATTCACAATTTTGCCCGATCTCAATCCATCGTTCATCTTCTGAACGACATCTGCTGGTGACACACCCGAAGGCGGACGGATCGCCAGCAACGGAGTGTGAGATTGCACCCAATTTGCTGGGATATCAATCCAAGATTTCAAATCATCCAAGAAGATCAGCTTTTTATCACAAGTCCCAACCATCCCATGATCACCAACCATGATTATATTAACATCCTCGAAAACCCCTCTCTTCTCTAGACCCTCGATCAACCTCCCAATCATCCTATCAATATTAGCAACCGCCTCGGTGATCTGAGGATCGTCAGGCCCGACCTGATGACCCTGATGATCAGGATCCTCGAAATACAGGGTCATGAACACAGGCATCTCGCTACTAGGCATGTCGAAATACTTCAAAACTGTATCGACCCGCTCCTCGAATGGCACCGAGCCATTGTAAAACCGGCAGTAACCCTTAGGGCAAGTCCAGGATCCCTTATTAACCTCGGACCCTGGCCAAAAGTAAGTGGCGGCCTTCAACCCATGATTCACCACGGTCTCCCACAGCGGCTCGCCGAGCCACCACTTGGGGTCATGACTACCCATGGTGAAGGTGTCCCCATTATGAGGATCCACAAAGTGGTTATTGATGATGCCATGATAAGCAGGGTACAAGCCAGTGACAATGGAGTAATGATTAGGGAAAGTGAGAGTAGGGAATACCGGAATCAGGCCCGCCTCGGCCTCGGTCCCGTTCGCGATCAGCCGGCCGATGTTCGGGGTCGCGGTCTTGAATTGGTACCCGAACCGGAACCCGTCGGACGAGATCAGAAGAACCACCGGCTTCTGCAGCTTCTTGAGAGGGCGAGCAGTGGTTTCGATCGAATCGGAATCGGAACTCGACGCCTTCGACGCCGCCGCCGACGCCGCCGGCGCCGAGGACGCGGCAGGAGCGGAAGGCGAAGGTCTATAGAAGAACAGGAACGCGAAGGTGGCGGCAGCGGCGACCGCGACGCAAGTGATGAGGATGAGAGAGACGAGGACGACGGTGGCCGCGGGCCTCTGAGCCGCCGAGGCCTTCGGTTTCGTCGACTTGTCGGCCGAGTCGGTGTCGAACGAGAGGAGAGCGGTTGATGGGTTTGGCGGGTCTTCCTCCTGGGCGAGATTCGTGGGTTGCTTGTCGGAACCCATGTCGCAAGATCGAAGCTTTCCCTCCGGAGAGAGCTCCAAACCCTCTGCTCCGTCCAAGAATTGCAGAAATTTTTCAAGAATCGATCAAATGAAGCGGGCTCTCGATCTGGGTCTGCAGCTGGTCAAGAGATGAAGTGAAAACGAAGGAGGGGTTTGGGCGGAGATCGATGGGCGGGTGAGGGGTCGCTGTCGGAGAAGACTAGACCGATCGGAGTCCTATCGATTGAGTCCGAACCAAGGAAGACGGGTGGTGGTTTAGTCGTGGTGCGCTCTGATTCGTCCGCCACGTGTGTGTTTTGGCTGTGATTGGACAGTATTTGGCATCGTATTTGACCTTGCATTTGCATTTGATGACATTCGAGAAAGTTTATGTAAAAAATCTGTGGGAAGTTGTTGGGAGAACGGAAATGATAACGACAACCGAATTGCCGAACAGTTCATCCACCAACTTCCAGTCATCTGGACAACTAAAGATTGGAGATCTTCTGGCTGAGATATACCAGTATATTCCCTCCTCCACCTACAAGTACACGCGTGTTTCAAGATACTTTTTTCAAAGAAAAGCACAACCCGCCAAGCAAACCAGAAAACCCACCAAGCAAACCAGAAAATTAAGAGAAAATTAAACCACATGCTTCAGATGAACGTTACAGATTCAGACTCCAAAGTATCCGTATGTGCATTAAACTTATGCCCATGCTTATGATAAAAAAATCTCTCAAAGTTACCAAACATTCCAAAATATTGAGGATGGCCGCCACGACGGAATTTTCAGTAGAAAATTCCCAGAAACCTCCGCATGGGGAAAACATTACAAGGGCGGGACAACAAAGCTAAGCATAGCAAGGAAGACGAACCGTACAAACGAAAAAAGAAAAAAAAAAGACGCAACTCGCAGTTATGAGCACGATATGTCGCTGCATCATCTACTGTGTCAAACTTGCTCATCATTGCATCACAATGAACACAGAAACTTGCACTGCGGTTTGTGCGACTCCATGGTTGGACAGCCCTTAGGCCTCTGTTCTTTGAAAATTTAGGCCTGGTGTTGGGTATTGTTCGGTCTCGGTCAAAATTTCAGGCACCATCTGAAGGAAGAGTGCTCTGTATGTTCGAGGGCATCAGGATGTTAAAACCGTCTGCTGCAGTAGATACAATCATTCCTGGAATCTGAGCATGCCAATGCAGTTCTTTCAAGTCCTTTTGTCCCTGTTAACAGAGCAGAGACAGTTGAGCATGAAGGAACGAAAAAGGGCTACTTCTAGAGCACACCTAATACATGTGCCCATGACATGCATCGTACCTGGTGAACAAAGAGGAGCTGTGGAGGTAAATCCTCTGGGGCATTCACTTGCTCTTTCGTTTTGGCTTTAAACTCTTCCTCCTCTTCCTCATCCTTTTCCAAGGAAAGATCCCAGATTCTGTTCATCAACGCTCAAGAAAGAGAGAATTCAGCAAGAGCATCAAATCATTTACCATTATCGCATTGAATAATTGACATTTTATGCTGCTTCTGCAGTCCCCAATATGCATATTAACTTACGTGAGCTGGCAGTCAGACGATGATACTGCCAATGTGGAGGCTTCATGTGGGCTCCATTCAATTGAGGTAACTGGGTGTTTATGATACTCGAAATGAGCAACCACAGAATCACCTTCCTGCCGAAAGAAAAAAGACACAACATAGTAAGGATCTAAAAGTTTTCAAGTACTCGAGCAAAAATATTTATGATTCCCACTCAAAGAGATCCCTTTAAAGTCCTACGCTTTTATATGACAACGTAGAGAAAAATATGCCTGAATAAACCATGCAAGAAGCAGTCAATAAAGAAAAAGCATCCTCATGGGGAACAGATCATCTTCACAAGATTAAGCACGTGTATCCACAAAATGAGAGTAAACAAGCTTTGATGTAAACCAGGGCAGGAAATTTCCTCTTGGAGGTTATGAAATAGAGAAGAAGAATTAAGAAGGAAGAGCGAAAGGTGAGAAACTGTTGTTAGCTAATAAAAAGAATCAAGAACTGTTGTTAGCTAATAAAAAGAATCAAGTGCAGACTAACTTGACAGGAAGCTGCCAACAGACCATCATATATAGGTCAGAATACACTTCTGAAGAACTAAAAACATGATCACAGCAGATGAAGAAGAGCTACTTACCAGAAAAATTGCAAGACAAAGAAAAAGATTGGATAAATGTTTTCTGTTAAGGTGCCGCTTGAAAAGGCAATCAGTATCAAAGTAAATAAAGCTTTTATCAAGGCTCATGCAGTCATGCTCTAAAGGGTTTCCACAACATGTCACCTCCTTCCAACCTATGAATTGAAAATGCTCCATAGATAAGAAATACCTTGAGTAATCTAAGATCATGAATTGAAAATGTCCCGTCATCACATCCAGATGCCAACATACAGGTAGCCAGCCTAAACAGATTCAAATCATTCCCAGGTCAACAATGAGATCAGCAAGGCAGAGGTATAAATGAGTGTGCATATAGGACATACTAAGGGTAAACAAACCTGTTCCATGAGATCACATTCACATCAGCATTATGTGCCTTAAAAGAAGCAGCTGGTGTCTTCCCCAAACGGGTATCCCATATCGCAATAGTTCCATCGACTGAACAAGAGGCAAAGACATTTTCTTCTGTGGGGCTCCACTGCAGGATTGATGGTAAGAAATTGCTTAATATTAAATGGCATGAAAGCTGGTGCTCATAGTTCTGTAGTTAACTGGAGGAAGTGTTCATAAATGTACTTGAAGATCTTCAACACTTGCAGCATGTCCAATAAACGGAGTGGAATCAACATTCCATGTTGAACCGGATGTCGGTTCCCAAAGATGGATGCTATTCTTGCAGTCCCCTGCAAGTGCAATTAATGCAGAGACAACCAATCACACTCAGCAACAATAGATTAAAAAATAGATCTCATAGGAACTTGTATTGCCATTACCAGATACAAGCCTCCCAGGTACAAGAGGACTCCAATCTAAGGCATAACCTTCATCTTTGTGGCCGCCAAACTTCACTAATGGAGCCTGATTAAAAACTGATGAAGCTCCCTGGCTGACATCTGCTTCTGATTCAGCCAAAGCATTCAAGTGGGAGCTGAAGTCCCATATCTACAATAACACAAGCATAGACAACTAAATAAACATGACAAAGGTCACTAAGGTGTCCTTAAATATCTCATAGTCCACGTGAAAATCAACCAACCCCTGCCCTGCCCACACAACATACACACAAAATTCCACAACCAGAACATGGAGAAAGTTTTCTATGCTGTTTAGAATAGTTCCAATAAGAAAACCTAGTCAACCACTATTATGCCGTTTATAAAATCCCAAGTGCCTTGCACCAGTAACAGTACATGAATGCCCATAGGAAGTTCCACGAGCCACACTTGCAATTTGCAGAGCAACAAAATGCCATCCAAATAGCCATTCTTCACTTCCCTCATAACATCTGATGCATTTAAAAATTCAAAGGTGATCATAGGCTTCACTATGATATTGCCAATGTGGATTGGTGCATTCTAAAACTGTCAACAAATTGAAAGTTCTAGTGGGGTGCATAAGATGATTGCTTAGATAGATAGTGGCAGGCCAAAGAAGGTGGTTAAGACAATGTCAACGCTTTCATTTCACAGCAAAGATATTGTTATGCCAAGGCTCAACAGTTATGAGATCTCTCAGCACGTAATGGAATAAATGAAGAAGTTATCCAATACTAGCTGGTGATAGGTGGTGTTATGTTCCTTATACATAAGAAGAAACTGGTGATCAAAATAGGCAAGTGTACATAAGGAATGATGGCCACATCAGGTCATGCTACAAATAATACCCTGGATCTGACAAGTGAGAATATCCACGAAGAAGAAGGAACCAAAAAAAAAGCTTCTTCTTTGTCTAGAAAAGTTTGAGGATACCATCGATTTATCATTAAGAAAAAAAGACCTAATTAAGCAAAGAGGAAGCGTTTAAACCCATTGCACAACTGCCCTCTTCTATCAAGTATCTCAATTGAGGCATCAAGCCAACAACCAAAAAGAATCAAATGCGCAAAACCTACTCACTTGCACATGTCCAGAGTCTCCCCAAGATGCACAGATATGGGGATTTTGATTCATAGCTCTTATCCGATTAACAGATCCTTCATGGCCTACTTTTCTTAGCTGCCAATAAAACCAAAGATCAAGAGTCAAAATCACTATGCGAAATCACACCATATTTCACAAAACAGTAAGCTTGTCATAAGGCTCAGGAAAATGCCCTAAGGGAACAAGAGATTGCCTGCAAAATTGGCGTCCCAGATCCACCAACTTCATCGTCGCTATCTTCATCACTATCACTGCTGTCACTCTCCTCATCAGCATCATCAGTAGGTTTGGATGGCACCAGTTCACGCCTTTTACCAGTAATGTTGCTTACTTTAAATATCCCAATTGAGTTCCAAGAAGGTTTCTCTGCCTGCAAATAACAGTAGTCCCGTGACAATGGAAACTACATAGCCAGTGATAAAAATACATAATGCCGTGACTGACACTAAAATAGATAATACTCCTCTAATGGGCCAAGAGCTTCATGAAGCAAATTTTCACCCTACCCACTAATGACCAATAAAGGATTCTACCGCTCCTAATAATGATATTTCTCAGGACAAACAAAAGCTCCAAGCAGAAAAAAAAAAAAAAAAAAAAAAAAAAAAAAAAAAAAAAAGGCAATGCCCAGAAAGACAGCATAAAAAAGGCTCTTTGACCTTTCCGAAGACCATATCTCCCATCCATACACATTAACCAAAAACTGAATCAGCAAAACCACTCACCTGAGTTCCAGCAACAAAGTAAACTTGATGTGGAAATTCAGTGCGAACCAAACCCAGTGTATCACGGACGATATCAAAACTGCCACAAGAAATCAACTTTCAGCAAATGCACGCAACAAACAAGACTAAGTAGCAGAAGCAAATACAATCATCCAAGAATTTCCGTTTAAATAAAAGAAAGATTTTGAGAATCAATTCACATGACTCTGTCTTTCCCAGCATTTGCAAGCGGACAGGGACAAAATCCACAATCCAAAAGCACCTGAGGCAAGGCCAGCCGATGTGGAAGGCATGAAGGGAATTGTAAGCAGACGGGTCACACTGAAGCTCTTCTCCTTCCTCCAACTTGTCCACGCCTGGCTGCCACACCTTCGTAGGCATTGAAGGAATTGAGGAAGACGAAGACGACCCATCTCCGTTCTTTGATCCCTGCACTCCAAAAACCACCAAAGGAGCATTCTTTTAGCAACTGCGATCCACGAAACACACCTTCTTGTAAAGGGTAAGCGCAAATTCTCCCATTCGCCATCCACCCGGATGTCAAATTGGGATGATTCTTGCGAATTCGGGGAAAAGCTCGGACCTTGTTCTTTCTTTTGGCTTTCTTGGGGTTCTTTATGCTTCGAACCATGTTTGGCTCGTGGTCGTTCGATGGTACGCGTGCAGAGAAGCGCGACTGGCAACCGACGAGTGGGTTGGGCAGAGAGGGTTTTTGGGATGTCTGATTGCTAGGGTTTATGCTTCATCAACCGCTAAACCACTTGCCTTCAAGCGGCTATCCATGGGTTTTAAGAGTTTCACCCCCATCAAATACACGGATTTGCAAAACGACCCCAGTGTGAATTATCGTTATAAATGGAAATCAGCTTTTATACACTTTTGACCTTCTTCTTCTTTTTTGTGACTGCTATTTTTGGCTGAGCTGTATTTGAAGTTCTGTAAAGTACCCAAAAATATATATATATATATTTGAAAGTCTTTTTTTTCTTTTCTTGAGATAGATATAGGGAGTTTATATATTGTTAAGTTATATTATATGCAAATTTTTTGAGGTGTTAAACTTCAGATTAAATTTTGATTGTTGGACTCTAAAAGTGAGAGAAGTTCAAAGAAATTGTGAACAGAACAGCTATCAACCGGCGACAGCATTCATGTTGCTAAGATGATAAAAAAGATTAATATGTTGGTTGTAATTTGTAAATACTACTTCTTTACTAATGACTTCAAGGTGTCCTAACATTTTAGCAATTGACCGGATTTAACGGATCATAGTATGGCTCTCCTCTCATTCCATTGATAATTATTAGGCAATGGACATTCATAATTGATCTCACACTAAATATTCAAACATAAAATTGTGCGATCTAATTGATATCACTAACATGCTTAACATTAATGATTGTCGAAAGATTGCCATTGATTAATTAGCACGAAAGTCAGAGGAGAGATTTAGATGCAAACTTTAGCTTTATAATATCCCGTGAGGAAACTTATTTCTTTCCTACAGCAGACATTTGAATTGTGCTGCGATCACCGGACAAAATCTATGATGTATACCAGTGAAGATGGCGAATAAAGAACGGGCTCGAGAAGGAGATGATCTACTTTCAAGATCATCGAGTTGCTTCAAGAATGAATGTACAGTTGCAACTCTATGATGCTTACACAAAGATCTTTCACTCATAAAATCAGGCGAGAAGAAAGATGGTTCTGATAACTTTGGCAGATACTATAGAATATGAACAAGCAGATATGAATCCATAACCAGACACTGTTCTAGCTCGATCATGTGATATTTTCCCCATTAGCTTCTTCACCACGATGCAATGTTATCTGCAATGCAATGAAATTGGCCGACATCAGGATCAAGACCGACAAAGCAGGCTGATAAAACTGTCATATAACAAGGAGACCCGTGCAATTATAAGACGTTTTCACAGGTTGCGGCCAATTGTCATGATCATGGGATATTAGCAATATCTACATTCCGAAATTTTTCAGGACAAACTGGCAAGGATAGATGAGCCTGGCCAAGGAGAAGTACGACAAGTACCTGTCTTTTCTTTGCCTGGTGAGCAGAACAAGAGCCCCAAATCCTACCATAATTGCAACTTTCATCACCTAGCAAGGAGGGAGAAACATTAAGCAGTTGATGGGATGGTTGTTCTTTCAGTTCGAGCTGTGTTTTTTTCGCTGATTATAATGTGCTGTTAATCGTTCCAGTTAATTCACAAGTCACTGAGCAATAACACATGCGGACTCACCACCAATCAGTCACAACCATTTACGGATTTCTCACTATTATTCACCATGTATGAAGCAGAGCAATGAAAATCTCGCCGAGAACTAATGATCCAAATTAGCTTTTTCTTATGAACATTCTAGTTGAAATAGTAAAAGTCTGCAAATTTCCACCTGTCCAATCGGTCCTCCAGAAGGATTGGCGTCTGTTGAACTGTCAGTTTTTGGTCTAGTCTTTGTGTAAGAAGTCCTCTGGTCGTTCTTCATCTCGTCTCCATTTCTATTCACCTTCATATGCTGAAAGTCATTAATAGGACATTCACAAGGCTTCAAATCCATCCACTAATTAATGCAGGTATGAAGGATTGTCAAAAACAGCTATTTTAGATCTTATATTCCGTAATGTAGTCTGTCAAACTCAGTCATGAATGCTTCTAATGCCGATGTGTACTTGCTAAATGAATCTCGTTCAACAAAGCTGGGATTAGCCATGCTTAAACATCATAATATAGACCAACCAAGCATAATGTTCCAATATATGAAAAATCTCCAACTTGATGACATGCTTTCATACCCTACTAATGAAGTAAAGCATTGATTTCAATCCAAACTCAACATTAAAAAAAGATGAACGGCACAAGTTGCTGCTAATAGCCAGACATAATAGAAAAAGACCATCACAGCCTTATAACTACTTACATGTCCTTGTAAGGCAATATTTTCATCACAAAGTTCCCTCAGGCTCTATAATCTTTATTGTGCGGGGTGAGCTCAAAGCCTTTAATTCAGAAGTTGGACATACTTTAGTTTTTTTTTTTTTTTTAATCTCTAGGATATGCAACCCCATACGGACACACCCGCAATCAAACTTTTGTTCTTGCAACTCTTCACAATACTGTCCTGCTCTAACAGGTTTGAACCTAAGAGTATGGATGATTACAGCCAATTTATGGACCAAAAGACTGGAAGCTAAAAGTCATAAATATACCTCTCGAGCATTCTCAGGCATCGAAATTTTAATCTTCCCCTTCCATTTACTCGTTTTGATACTGCAGCATCCCATCAGATGCATCGCCTGTTTCCCTCCCGTAGTAATACAAAGGTTTCTGGATTCGTCAGGGAATATCCACACACCTGACCTCTCAAATACATCATGTTCCCCTTGGCGGCAACTCATTGACTTCACTTTATCATTCGAAGCTCTTTGAAATTTGATTTTTTGTGATTCTATAGAATCTATTGCTTTTCCACTCCATTCAACCACATTGCCACTAGAATCATGTTGCTCAGAAGCCCAATTATGTGAACTATCTTGTTGACTCTCTGATGCTGTTAAATAGGACTGCCCAGTGTAACGAGAAGATTTAATACTGTGCAGTGTTCTAGTTGGAACAACTCCTGTTGCACTTTGTGCTCGTTGCGACTCTTCCTTAAGAAAAGGACTTTGGACCTTCCGTGGAATCAGCTCAGCTCCTTTGCTAATCTCTATCTTAATTTTTTTAAATTGATGGTTAGCAATATCTTCTGTTCTGGACTTGCTCGGTTCTGTTTTAGCTGGTGGTGATTTTGTATGAGGTTGCATATCCTGATTATTGCGATTGAGAGTAACATGTCATGAACATAAAATGTACTAAGCCCACAGAAACACTAAAATTAATTTTGGAAGTGGCATGCTAGATATACCTGAACTAGACTACTTTCAAACACACTTATCACTTTCCTTACATTGCTTGGAGTACTCTCGAGAGGATCTTGTGCCTCCATATTGCGAGTGACGCCTTCCTCAAGTGCAGGAAAGACAGAAGTTTTCACAGTGAAGGAGGTTGACGTCAAGTGAGGAAACAAAGAATCTTTTTTTCCTTGAGAAGCGGCTGCAAGAACAGCATTATTTGGTGACTGGTTCTCAATATTTTTGAACATTTTCTTCGAACTAACTCTGGTCAGGCCTGAATCAATCCTCTGAAATGGAGTACTTGGTGAAGTATCTTCACTTCCATCTGTATGCTTCATGAGCAGGCATGGAAACCATTAGAAAGAATTGATACTCGAACCGCTCTTCATCTTGTCCAGAACAATAGAAAAAACAGCTTACCCTGCATATGATCCTTAACTGGGATTATTTGCTTCTCGCTAGGCTGAGTCAGTTTACGAATTCCAGATTTTGCATTGGCTACTTCAAAATAATCTAATACTGAAGCACCTTCTGCCATTTCTGCTTTGATCTTCTCAGATCCAACTTGAGGGTGTCCAAGTGATCCTTTATAGAGAGATGCGTGAACATCAGATAAACATGTTCTAAATGCTAAAAATCACTCAAAGGCTTCTGCTCTTCATAAAGAAATTAAGAGCAAACCTGAAGTTTCTACATTCCCTTCAGTGGCAACTTTTCTCCAAACAGCTGAAGCACTCTCGGTAACTTTAGAAGTGGGGTTGAGAAGATCACCATGCTTCTTCTTTAGTGCAGATAGTCTCTAAAAGGGAATATTAAGCACACATATCAAACTACAATACACAATTAAGTAAATGCTGCAACAGAGATGATGCCATTTCTTTATGGCACGTAAACTGATTGAATTCCAGTGTATTGATTCAAATTCTTCACCGTGTAATCCCAAAACTGACAAATGAGGAGAGAGAAGCAAAGGGTTTAGTCCTGAATCATTAACGTTGCAAGCCTAGAGAGATGAAGTGAAGATTACCATCATTCGTATTCGATTCTGCTCTTCCTCGCTGAGGGTGAACCGGATCTTCAAATGCACTTCCCCACCCCCTTCAAAAGGGAAGAAATCATCCCAAAGGCCTTTCTCAACAACCAATTTGGTCTCAACACCTTCCTCCAAACAGAATAACTAAATCCCATTATTCTTACTCCACCGGGAAATTAAAAATCCATACTCTTTTAAATCTAGAAATACCCACCGTACCTGTTCGAGACATCTCATTCCCATCTGGGTCCAGTAGTTTCACAACCAAATTCTCGCGGAGGGTAGTTAATGGACTGTACCAACTCAAAACCACATGTGGAATGCTTAATCAAAACATCCAACATCAAAACCTCAAAAACCCGACAAAGGGACAAAAGATTTGAATTAAATCTAGCATTACATTGAGAAATCACCATCATCTCCAATCTGATACTCCCTTTTCCCCATTGTTACTGCAACACCCAAAAAAAAAAGCTTAAATCAAGACTTCAGAATCCAAACACTTCAATTTTGATACTTCAAGAGGATAATGAATGAGCAAAAGCAAGGAAATGAAGATACTAACCTTGGATGGACATGGAAGAAGGAGGTGATGGAGAGGGAAGATTAACAATATCCAGAACTGGAGCAAGAACTCAAAAGACCGACTCCTATATTAGCATGAAACTGAATGGAGCACCATAAAGTAATGAAGATCAATTGGCGTGATAGTACCTGAAATTTGAATTGATCCCGGCATTGAAAAGACGCAGTTCTCACGAAAACTTCCAAGTGCAAATGGCTAGGAGTAATTGGTCTATGAAAATAGGGAATCTACTCTGTTTTGCAACTGCACCTGCCTGCCTGGAGGGGTAGAGAGGAGAAGAAGAAAAGGCGGCGGAGGAGGGTAGCGTTTGTGGTTGGACTTGGGGTAACGTTGCATGGAAGGGTCCCACGATTACAAAATTGCATTATTACCCACCTCAAAATCTGGAAATGAAAGATCTCATATTTGTCTCACTCGGTCATTTCTTGAATCTTAGCCTGACCACGAGCGTTGTCTCCAAATGACAGTTACAGCGGTTTGGGTCGTTTGGTTTCAAGAACTTCAGCTGTTCTTTTCTGATCGCCTATGATGGTCGACCAAATATTATCCGAATTGCGGCCGTAGACTACTTCTGTATGATTGGATCTGGATTTTAGAGGGAACCTCGACTCGTCAATCCCTTTTTCTCATTTTTCACATTTAATTAACCTGATCTTCTCCCCTCTCAAGATTTAAAATGTCTTAAATTCGAGTTCCCCATTAGCCAAAAATGCACTTCGACTGTAAATTTGACGCAATGACTGCGCTTTATTCCAGTCATTAAAGCTTAGTGATTTTCATTTGTATTTATGTCAAGTTTAGAAGATCAAGACACAGATTCCCATTAACACAAGCGACAAGAGTCGTGAGAGTTTCTGATATGTCCTGCTTAAAGTAGCTCCTGAAAGGGAACATATAACACCATACAACGACAACGAAACAATTATGAAGAGATAAAATTTCAACCTCACTAGCAACGCTTATATGTGTGAGTTGATTAGTGGTCAAAGAAATAATGCTCTAATAGTTGTAAGGTTTCTCTTGGAGGAGCTTCTTGTGACTCTATATCAGCTCCCTTGCACTGTGTACAGCCCTCACATGACCAAAGCCGCCGATATTGAAGGCTTGGGTATTTTGCATCTTGCATGCCAAGAAGCCACCAAATAATGTGATGTCTGTATCTCCCAGAGCTCAATAGAATTATTACTTTTTCCAGCTACAGCTGCAAAACCCGCACATTCAAGGGAAGTAAGTGCAGCTCATGCGGCCCGAGCATAGCAGAAAAGCCTCCGCCGACCAATAGAAGTTCATGAGTTATCGATCTACAAAAATGTGCATATCCTGAAAGCAGCTCTTGTAAGTAAAAAATGTTAACTATCCATCTATTGAGGAGGAATAGGAACAATTAGCTATAAATCGGGGATAGATTCTGCACGAATGAACTGTTTAAGGATGGCCTTTTCCTCATCAATTTGCTTTTTCTCTTCACGGTTCTTGGGTTTCACTTTCCTTTTCTCTTCTAGAATCCATTTGTATAGCTCCCGTTTTTCTTCTTCAGGAATGGGCTGAAGAATTTTCACAGGCTCCCTGCTCAAGGACTGAAGGAGGGACTCCTCTGCATAAACATCCATATTTATTGGTGGAGAAGCAGGCACTTCTTTTTCCGGTTTGCTCTCTTCTACCCTACGGTCAGCAGTTTTAATCTTGTCCCTTTTCCCGGCTCGTGAGAAGATATAAGCTGCAATGTTCAAAGTCGAGAACTTCACAATCTATAACTATGCTTCATTTCTACATGAGTATGCAATGTCTTCTGCAATATTCAACATACAAGGAAGCAAACTTCTCGGAAATGCAGTCCACAACAATGAGGAACATGTCACTTTCAAGCTGCATATGTTACTTAACCTTTGCATAAAAGGCGAAGATGGTAGAGTCAGACGATTTCATTCCGAACACCCCTCATCTAAGCTTCAGGTTTATCCATTAACTCCCTAAAGGGACTACAAGTCAAAAAATTGAAATTTGTCTTTCCAAAGACAGTTTACTCCAAAGCAATACACTGATGAGATGACTGCATATTTCCATTATTAGAATCATCATTGGGGGGGCCCTGTTGAGCCGGACTAAATATGAGCCAATTCATCTGGATAATTTCTCAACAAGAAAAGGTAATCATTCTTGGTGTTTTGATTCACAAACTTAAAATCAGCTGACACCAGGAAGACACTTTATGTCTATATTTGTTAAATATTGAATGAGATGAATTAAGTATCACAAAGAGCAAGATAGCTGCAAAAAGAACCTACAATCTCCCCTGGCCTTTTAAGACAGCCCTAATGATCTCCACATCATTCACGAAAGCAACTAAAAAACTAGAATGCAGGAGCCATGAAGCAGTAATGCTTCTTTCCACTTACTTTGCAACCTCTCTGAAGTGCCTCATTGTCAAGGTTGTGACAGCAAAACATCAGCATATATGCAAAATAGCATTTCCATTATACCCAAGATTAATGCCTTTACACATTTCTCATCCCAAATTTTTTTAGAGGAATTGATCAGAGTCCTAAAACCCAGTCCCTACTTATCAAGAATGGCAATAATGACTACAAGACAAGAGTAGGGGATGTATATTACCATTTTGCAATGAACAATGGCGCTTTGTTGCATCTGAGCTACTAGCATAACATGTGACTATTGTGAAAATTATTGAATTAGAAGGAGGAGACACTAGATGCGATAAAATTGACCAAGAGCCCCATACAACAATCAAGAAATTTTATACAAGATTACCCCCAAATAGGAAGACACCCTCAAAGCTGAATCCCTTGAAGATACCTCACCAGCTCATCTCTGGAGTTCTTTAACTGACTTCCCTAGTTACCCTCAATGGGTGGAAGCAATTATGTTATGGGTTATGGTATTTATAAGAGAAGGAGAGGACATTTAGAAGTGGTTGGTGAAATGAGGGACCCTCGTTCCTTAGTGTTGAACTTAGTAGGTGAAAATCATGGTGTAAATACAATAAGAGGTTAGTTTGGTAAGTTTGCATAAAGCACAACCAAGATCTGTGATATGAAAGCCAAAATCAGAATCCTAGGTAGTAGTGATAGCCGCCCCTCAAGGCGAAACATATTGTTCTCAAATCGGCCTCTTTGTTGTTTTTGGGTACTTAAAGTAGTTCTTAGGCTGCAATTTTACACCCTTTGGTACCTAGAGTAAAGGGACTAAGTTTCACTAGTTTGCTACTTTGCTAGGTAAGAAAACTCTAGAGCAAGGGTTGTTAGGATTAGGTGCACAAACACAACGAAATAGAGTAAAGGCGAGAAAGAGAAATTGAAATGCAAGATTTATCCTAATTCACATTTAAATCAAAGCTACATCCAACAGAGAATTCCACTATAATTAGTAACTCCACCTCTCTGTTAGAACTCTCAACTGCAAGAGGAAGAGATTAAATATAAATAACAATAGCTATTCATGGGCCTAAGTTCAAATTACCAATAAAATACAAGTTCAAATTATAAAAGCCCTCTCACAGGGATGCTGCCCCTAAACCCCTACCCGCTCACTGGAAAACAGGACCCCCGTGCCTTTCTGTTGTTGGGGAGTATGAACCACACTCTAACAAGAGTCTAGTGTCTATAAGCATAAATCCGGGACATACAGAAGAATAAGAAAAGAGGAGGGTCTTCTCGCCACAAGTTCTAGAAGATTCAACATATGATTATAACAAAAAATTGTAAGGCTACACGGCCGTTGCTATTGCTGACGCAACAGCCCCAGAGTAAGCACACCTTCAACAAATGAATGGATCAGTTCAGCTAAACCCATCACACAAGCATTTCATCAAACAGGTAATGCACGAAACTTCAGGCCCGCGATCAAGAACCGCTTTTTCCGCGCAATGCCGCGAAAAGATCGAAACTTGGACGTGGCAACACTTCTAACATGAGAACCAGGATGCCATAGCGGCCTTTACAGGTCGAATGCAACGATAGACCCTATCAAGAACGCGCGGATAGAAAGAGAAACAGAGAAGCGAACTGACCACCGAGGACGAAGTTTGAAATCAAGAGAAGGCGCCAAACGGGCTTGTAACGAGATGCTTGCGATCCCGTTGGAGGAGGCACGTCAGCCGCCGCCGCCGCCGCCGCCGCTGTTGGCGGCGTTGGCGGCGGCGGCGGCGGAGGAGGAGGAGGAGGAGGAGGAGGGGACTCCATTTGCAAATGGGTATATCCAAGATTTCAACTTTTGTTCTTCACTTGCAAGTGCGTGGATTAACTCCGATTCAGACACAATCATCCGAGGATTGATTGTGGTTAACGGCTAAAACATGGGATCGAGCCTGCTACTTTGCTGCGAAACAAGAGTTTCCTGTTGGGAAAGAAAAGCATATGTCTAAATAAAAATATTCCCTGACTAATGATGTTAATAATAATAATAATAATAATAATAATAATAATAATAATAATAATAATACTAGATGTGATAATTTTCACCCACTTGCATGGTCAATGATATTCGTCTAGAGTAATATGGTATGATGTTGTATGGTACGCCGTTAATTATCGATTGGTGAACAACACTAATCGACAAAAAGATAAGTCAATTTACTAACGAATTTCATGTCAGTCAAAGTTTATTTCTATCTCCAAGGAAATATGGATATGTGATGATATTACCTCGAACATTGACCAACTTAAGCAAACAAGCTTCGGACCCAAAAAAAAAAAAAAAAAAAAAAAAAAAAAAAAACAAACAAGCTTGTTCATAATCAAGGAATTCGCTTCGTGAAATTATTTAGATGTTAATTATTGGAAATCTATTGTTTAAGGGAAAGGCTTGTTTTCAAGATTTCATTTTTTATTCCCCATAGGCTTGATTAGTACTACTTCCACGTAATAACTTCAATTGCAAATGAGAATATAACACAAATAATTTTTAAAACTTTAGTTCAATGTGTAATGTGTTTTCTAAACTTTTAATTTATCTAATGTGATCCATAAATTTTAATTCAACATGTAATGTTGTTCATGAATTTTCAATTTATTTAATATAATCCCTGAATTTTTGAAATATGTTTAATATAATCTCTAAATTATATGAAAATATTTGACTAACTTGAACATATACCAAAAGCTTAGGGATCGTGTTGAACAAATTAAAAGGTTAGGTAGTACATTATATATTTAGCTAAAATTCAATGATCATATTGAACAAATTAAAAATTCAAAAATCACGTTACATATTGAATCAAAATTCATAAACTATTTATGTCATTATCTCATTATAAAAAGGGTGCTACAGCTACTTAATAAATATGGGACAGACTTTTGGCCAGCTGTCTTACCCAACTTTAACACGATTTTTAAGCATTTATTATGAAATGAAAATTACAACACTTCAATGTACAATTACAGTTCAACTATGGCTATATCAAACATATTATTGGACCGTTCCAAGCCATATTTATTCCTCGTGGCCCACAATTATATCTCCAAATGAAGGACGATTAAAGAATGAATGGAGAAAAGCTCAATTGATCTTGCTTTACACCACTACAGTGGCTTAATGATTTGATCAATAGATTGTTAGTCACATTTCGCAAATTCAGTTACTTGTACCAAAAAGTGCATACAAATTTGCAATTAGACCATCCATCGGGATTTTGACTCACCTCGTCTTTAATCAATGCAATTAACAAAGTATTTGTTGGGCTAAGGATTTATTTATCTAGGTTATGTCAACTAATATTCCCCCAACACTTGTTAAGACGAATACTTCGAAATGGTCCAATTTTCAAAACAACAATTCTAAAGATAGCCCAAGACATTTCATCTATTGGAAACTAAGGGTGTCATTCGTTCGTTTTTTAACAATTGTCCCCAGAACGCTCGTCAATAAAATCCATTTATTTATTCAAACTTGGCCTCATACCAATAAAAGTAAATATGCTTATAAAGTTGTGATTTGCTCAAGCCCATATAAAGGCGTGTAGCGAGTTTCAACCTTTAAGGAGCATTTCAAGTTTTGGTCCTTGCTTTTTGTTAATGGTAGAATCTGTTACGTAAGCTTTTCACGTAATTTACATTAGGGTCAATTATATAAATTGATTAGACTCTAGACCCTAATCGGATAGCTGAACTAGTTTTAAATGAATTTATAAGATTCTCAAACAAGACATTGAGACATTGCAATTTACAATATTCAATGAGACTAAGGGTGTGTTTGTTTGTATTTCTATTCAAAAATAATTTTTGTTCCCGAACAATTTTTGACCAGAAAAACACGTTTGGTAAAAACTTGTTCTAATAAAAAATGAATAAAACACGTTTGGTAAATTTGTATTTTTTTTGTTTCTTTTAATTTATTAATATTTTATTTTATTTTTCCTTTTTTTTTTCTTTTTCTTTTTTTCTTTTTTTTCTTCTTTTGGCCGTCGCTGGCCTTGGCCATGGCCGGTGGCCTTGCCCAGCCATAGCGAGGCTCGGTGGCCCCCGGCGAGGCCGAGCTCGCCGAGCCTCGCCCCGCGCCGGCGAGGCTCGACCTCGCCTTGAGCTCGCCCGGATCTAGCAAGACCTAGCCTCACCGATGGCCGGGTGAGCTCGGCCTTGCCGGGGGCCGGCGACCCTCCGGCGAGATCGCCAACCATGGTCAAGGCCGGCGACTAGCCAAAAAAAGGAAGAAGAAAAAAAAGAGAAGAAAAGAAATAATTGAGAAAATTTGTTCTTCAAAAGTGTTTATGGAACAAAAACACAACTTTTTTTTTGTTTCTTGTTTCTATTCTAATTTTGTTCCCAGAACAAACAAACAGATTTTGAATAAAAATGCAAAAAAACACATTTCTGTTTTTTTTTTTGTTTTTGTTTCTGCAAACAAAAAAAAAAACAGAAAATTTGTTCATGAACAAGAAAAAGAAACACAAACATGCAGGCCCTAAAACTCCAAATTTGATTGAACTCCCACATGGTTCAACTCCCTCTAAGCTACTCTATGCTTATAATATTAATCTTTCATAATGTAACATCCTTCATTTATGTTACTTTGATAACTTAACTTTAATATCCTAAGTTCCCATACCATCTTACTCGCATTCAAGAGACAATAACTCCAACTTTGAAAGAACTCACACATGGTTGAACTCCCTCCAAGCATCTCTAAGCTCTTAATATCAATCTTTCATCATGCAACATCCTTCATTTATGTTACTTTAATTACCTTACTTTAATACCCTAAGTTCCAATACCATCTTAGTCGCATTTGAAGTATAAATTGAAGTATATTTTCATCAAAGTGCTCGTCTAAAGAAGTACGGTCCTTCTCAATATAAACCTTAGGGTTGTTATTGTGTATTGTTGTATTATTAAAAGCATGAGCGCAGAATAATATTCAAATTGATTGATTAGATATATCTTCAGTTGTTTGAAATTATGTGAAATAATGAAAGGAGTGTCACAGTGACGTAAAATTGAAGTCTCAAAAACTCCAAAAGAGCTATAACAATTTGCTTTCTCAAGTTTACATTGAAGTGTTACAGCTTTAAAAGCGTCGGGGGCTTTCGAAGTGCGGTCGAACACTTTCGACAGAGCCGCAACATCGTCCGGGAAAGTCCAACCAAAGTCCAACTTACCTAAATTAGGGTTTCTAGCTCTCCTCGTATAAAACCGAAAAGATACGCCACGATAAAGGGTCGGTTCATCTCTTAAAAGCTCGCAACACTGCATGAGAAAAATCAAAACTTTGAAGACCCGCATCCATCCCCTCCCCTTTTCTGTGCATTAGCTTCTTTCTCCACAGTCATCGTACCTTTCGCAGCTTGGGACCATCTGGTTCTGAACACACGCAGAGTCGTTATAAAGTGTAAAACAACATTGAAAAACACGGAAGGAAAAGCAAAAACATGGTCAATGCATTGCATGGCTATTTCCCATCATGAGCATACAAATCTATGGCCCCTCTCTTCCACTTGGGACAACCGTAATTGAAGATTGCTGATCAGGCCCGAGTGCAGACAACGTCTGAGACAATGGGTACTGCTTTTTTAGGTGCTTTTTCCTCTGAGGGTTCAGACCGAAAAAGAAAAAAGAAAAAGAAAAAGAAAAGCTGTGATGAGCCTGCTCGAATTATCGCCATCATGATTGCATGTGATCCTCGGTCTCAGTTATTTTTGCTAAACTCGAAATTAGCTATAGAAAAGAGACTGTAGTATAAAGTACTGCTAGACTGGGTGTTCGTTTGTTGTTGCTTGTCTTTACTGCTTTCTGCATCGGACTCCAGAAATGGCAAGACTCGAAGACCTAGCTGGAAAATCCAGCCACAAAATTTATGGACTAAACAAAAATTGCAAGAACATCCCAAAATGGAAACTCTTAACTAACAATTACAACTTACATGCTTGTGTATCTTGGGGTAGATTTTGTACATGTAAGACTGTAAATGATCATCTGGTTACATAAGTCATTAAATGTGTGATATTTGGTTGCATGTTATACAACAATATCTAGGATCTAAGTAAAAACATAAATTTGGCTTATATAGAAATAGAACCATGAATGAGCCTTGTCAGCAAACTAAGTTCACTTTCTTTTCTACCCATTCATCCCATTAGACAGTAAAGTTGTGATTTATAATATAATTAAGCCTGGGGAGGATCCTCATGTAACACTAGAGGATGCAATTCGAATTTGAACGAAAAATTTAGAAATGGAAAAACGGGTGCTTCATCCCAATTTATGGACCAGCAAGTAGCCACAAAATGAAGAATTCTAACAGGCGCCACATATGTGCACCCAATGCATGTGAACATCAGATCATGAGGATATCATATGACCAATCTAATTTAAGAGAACAGATGTAGCGAGCAAAAAACTAAGTAAATATAAGCAGGCATAGAATAACTGGATCTTTTAAATCAGTTCCTTTGTTAAAATCAAACATGTAAACAAACAGGAGATCCATACTTTGGTGATCAACCTGCTGAACTACAACTTCAACACAATGAGACCACACTACTCAACACTTAATTTGTTTTATGCGTCATTATTATTATTATTCACTTCACTAATCCTCATCTGGTTTTGGATGTTTCCCCTCCAACTCGACCCTCCAACCTACATTGATTCAAACAAAGTAAAACATGCCACTTCCTAATAATGCTGCTCAAATGCTAAACGAAAATATATAAATTGAACTGGTCTTGTAAGAAAAACTTTGTCTCTTTCTTCCAGACTGATCATCGTCACCTTCATCAGCCAGGAACGAGCCCATAGGATAAAGCCATGAGCAAGATCGCAGCTTCCTTCTCTTCCTGAGGGAATACTCGCTGGAAAGCTAAGTGCTTGCTCAACCTTTTGGCGAACTCTTCCAGGCAAATCTTTCTTCCACCAACGGATGCATGATTCTTATGTGGTTTTGCTTTACGCTTCGTTTTGATTGACTCTTGTCCACAAACAGTGGCCCTACACGACCTTTTGTTCTTGTGCTGTTTCAACTTGCTCTTTGGAGTTAGCGGTGAGGCCAGAGGAAGAGCTCCACTGTCTGTGGCGGCTGCAGCTGCAGCAGCGGCAGCCATGGCTCGTCTTGCCTTCCTTTGCCGGATCCCACAAGCATTGCAGAGAGACTGCACCAAGTTGAGAAATGAAAAATCGTGCATTAATTTTTTAGGTTATATATCTAGTCGAGTCAAGACACGATAACACAAGAATTAGTTGAACTCAACATCACAAAAGGAAAAAAGAAACTCTGACTATAATCGAGATCTTTATGATCTATCTCAAACTCAAAGAGTATACAATTCAAGTAAAAGAACTACTTTTGACAGCTGTTACGATACATGTATATCTAAACTATGCTGCTCAAGGCAAGCTTTGCTTAAGTTGACTATGGCAACATTCGTGTTACTCTTGCCAAATCCACACTAGAGAGCAACTTCAATTCGACGAAATTTAGTTAAAGCTATAATAGATCATATATCTATATATACCTTTGGACCTCTTGGGCCGCTCCTCCAAAGTGGAGTCTTGGTGGTGTTACAATCTGAGCAAACCCTAATTGGGTTGGTGTCGTAGGAGGAGCTGTTGCTGCTGCTATCAGTCTCAAGAGAAGATGATGATGGTAATTGCTTGTGATCTTCAACAAACAACTTGTGATCACCACCAGCTGAAATTGAGCCACTAGTCATCATCGGTGTGTTGTCCCGTGATTGTTCGTGGTGATCTGAGCTCATCATCTTCTTCATGATCCTCATCTTGGAAGACATCCACTTCACCGAATAATACTTGTCCACTTGGTCGCTCTCATCTCTCACTCCTCCTTCTTCTTTCTTCCACAAGGTTATGTTGAGTCCATGACCACCATGAGACTCTCCTTGTGAAACGGGCTTGTGATCAACCTGCACAGGTGATGTTTTCTAGATGTCAAAATATGACTAGAAAAAGTTGTAACTGCAACTATATACATACTTATATGTCTATGCGTATATATTTTGATTAATGGAATTTATATTTATTATTTACCTCCTGAGGGTGTTGGAGCTTCTCAAGCGGATGATGATCTTCATATTTGCATGACCCGCCTTGATGATCTTGACCTAATAAGTTGTAGAAGATG
Source organism: Eucalyptus victrix (assembly GCA_016097545.1). NCBI lineage: Eukaryota > Viridiplantae > Streptophyta > Magnoliopsida > Myrtales > Myrtaceae > Eucalyptus > Eucalyptus victrix. The sequence goes on along the minus strand of CM027837.1, from coordinate 50,869,603 downwards.
GGACTTGGTGATGAGAGCGGGAAGGAAGATGAAGATGAAGCTTCAGATTTCGGTGGGCTCATCAAGAAGAGCTCATGGCTCTGATGATCCTCATTAAGGTCCAGAACGAGGCGCGAAGGTGGTATTATATGGTAATTAGCTGAATTCATTTAGAGAGATGAAACGGACCAGATCACAAAGAGAAGAAGTAAAAGGTATATGATAAACCTTTTTCAGGCAAAAGTGGAAGGAAATCTGAAGAAGAAGAAGAAGAAGAGGAAGGGTTGAGAGAGAGAGAGAGAGAGAGAGAGAGAGAGGGGAGGAGGGGGGCAAAAAGGGCCTATGTTAAAGACTGTTCAGGCTCTTTTAAAGGGAAGAGAATAAGAGTGAACCCTACCAAGTCGTTCACGTGAGTGTTCTTGTGTGTCCTGAAGGACCAAAAGCAGATGTGAAAGAGACAAAAAACACCAGAAGGGGAGAAGAAGAAAACTGACCCTATCTTTTCAAGACTATCTTCTAATATAACCCCCCCCCCCCCCCACCTCTTAGCAATAATTTAGCTAGCTAGAGTTGATATGAACCAAATATACGCTAAGCGGTAGGAGAAGACTAGCTAGTCAGACATTGATTGGCGGTCGCATGAAAGGTTCAAAAGAGATGAATATTCATCAATCATGAACTGCGGTCAAGGTCATAGTGATTTTAGGGAGGAGATAAATTAAGATACTGTGGTTTAGAATTTTTGTTGAAGATAATTAGAAATGATAATCCACCTAAGAGATTAAGTTATTAGGAGGAGAAAATAAAGCGTTCAGATTAACTGAAACGCATCGAAAAAGGGGCGAGATCTTCTTTTGGATGTCATGATTTCATTGTGTTAATTATTAGGGCAAGTAACTTTATAGAAAATGCACACATATGTCAATTAAATATTTGGAAGTAGCCTCAAAAGAAATTAAACTGTAGGAGTATGACAATCATGAGAATGTTTAATTATCCTTAAAAAGTATTTCAAAATCAAAACATTCAGTCCGAAGGAACCACTAAAAGCCCATATATAATCTTCCCAAAAAATCAATAAATAATGTTTTTTCCTGACCATTGAAAAGACAATAAATATTTTGTTTTCCTCCGCAGAGGAAGATCCCAAAACACATTAAATATTTATGTTGGCATGAATTGTTGGGATTCAATGTTTATACAAGGAGAATTTGAGGAAGACGGTCGAGACAGATCAGAATAGCATGGAATATCTTGCCTCTTCCTCTAATATTGCCAAATATTATTCAATGCTTTTTGCAGGCAAAAGACGAGCGATGCACACACCCTTTTCCTTCGATCGTTTCATATTTATCAACGAGTGGAATAATTGAAATTAGACAATTTTTTACCTAACTAGCTGCGACTTTATCGATTTTCCATCATTGTTGAATTGGTGAAAAAAGAAAATCACTCTTCTCTCGCTAATTAATCCTGTCATTTGCTAAATATCTCGTTATACATCCAGTGAAAAACACAAAAGAATACAATAAAAGAAAGAACAAATTTGTTAGAATGAAAAGAAAAGGAAAATGCAAACATACCCGAGAGAGAAATGTACGAAAAGCAGGCAGAACCAGTGTTCTTGCATGCAGAACCAGTGTCGTTCTTTGGGAAAACTGTTTCTTAAGATTTGTCCATAATGGTATAAGATCAACCTCAACTGGCGAATTGAATGACAGACGTCTGCAGAGATCTATTTTACTGAGCAGGTCACATGAAATGGCAATGATTGCTTTTCATCTGTTGAAACATTATTGCTCTCTCTCTCTCTCTCTCTCTCTCTCTCTCTCTCCATATTGTACTTTAGTCGTCAAATTTTTTTACATATGATAATGACTCTCTCTCTCTCTCTCCATATTGTACTTTTAGTCTTCAAATTTTTTTACATATGATAATGACGTAAATCTAACGACATAAATGATTACATATGACAATGACATAAATAATTTATGAATTTTGACCTAATATATAACGTGGTATCTAAACTTTAGTCCATGTGCAATACCGTCTATTTCAATATGATCCGTAAACTTTTAGTAAATATTTAATTTGATCCTTAGACTGTATGAAACCATTTAATATTATCTCTGCATTTAAACATTTTCACATAAGATGATAATATTGAATATTTTCACATAGTTTAATAACTAAATTAAACATATATCAAAAGTCTAAAAATCACATTGAACTAATTAAAAGTTTAGGAATAACATTATACATGAAGTTAAAGTTCATGGGTCACATTACATATTGAGTTAGAATTCATAGACCATTTAAATTTCATTCTATACAATTGAGTCCTCTAATTTATTCAACACGACATGGTCCTTACAATTGTGCCGATGAGGCTTAGGCGACCCTCATCGGCCACCAGCAACCTCCACAGCACACTCACCGATGGACCTAGATGACATTGGTTCGTGTCCATTGACATTCATGTCTCCTTTGGAAATCTTACATGGTGCCAACATGGAATGTTTGGGCCAAATTCAACCGGCGACGAGCTCAAGACTTAATTGGAGTTTTCTTAAAACCTTAAGTCTCTGATTGATCAACTGTCAAAATCTTAAGTTTCGAATATGCACTTATCTTGAAGAAAAGTTAGAGAACCTAGATTGAATATGAGATGATACTAAGATTACCCTACTTTATATAAGATCAAGTTGGTCTTATCAAAAACTTTAAAGTACTAACAAAATGGGTAAACTTGATGTTATGAAAATAGGCGAAAACTACCTCATGTGTGGTATTCAAGACTGGCACGAATCTAACTAAGGATGCATTTGGTTCAGCATTTCCAAAGAGCTTTTGGCCCCTAAAGCTCCTTGGGGAAATGCTGAACCATTTAGCAATCATTTTAAATGAGCTTTTGGCCAAATGCTAACCTTGGGAAAGTTGAAAGCCCAATGCTAATAGGGGTTTCAGCATTTGACCAAATGCCGAAACTAATTTTTTCCATCCAAAACTATCCTCATCAATTTTTCAAATTTCCAATTTTGTCCATGGTTAATTTTTTTTATTATTGATAAAAGGAGACAACCCTTCGCTGGACCAACGAAGGGTTTGGTTCATTTTTCAAAAAAAAAATTATATATATGATAAACCCAAAGCCCATTGCAAAAGTTTTTTTTTTTGCTTTTTTAACACACATTCAACTCAAAGAGGTTTTAACCAAACACGATTTGCATTTCCCCAAATAGCTTTGAGTTTCAGCATTTGCATTACACCCAAAGCTCATTTACAAAACTGAACCAAACACACCCTAATACACGCACCTCCTTCCTAACGAGCAATCAATGTCAACATATACTACACCCGAAACAAAAATATCCGGAAAGCCAAAGAAAACATAATCCATTATCAACCAATTGAAATGCGCGTGTATCTGAGAAATTGAAGAAAGAAAGGCGCTGAATCAACAGGAAACATGAACCTAAAGAGATAACATATGAGAAACACAAACGTAATTATAAGCAGGAGAATATATCGTTATTTATTACGATGAAGGAGTGGGCTACGTATGCACTTCAAGAATCACAAACCCCAAGCGGAACAAGTTGGATGTGGACGTGGTGAAAGAAAATAGTCAGGCAAAGAAAGAAAGCGAGGTGGGGTTTTTTCCTTTTAACGATTTCTGTCGATTGCAATTCGAGGTTGAGTCCAAATCTGGTGTAGTTTTCAAGCGGTGCTTGCATATCAAGAGGCCATGGCCCCTTTTGTGCTACAAGACACTGTTCTCAATTGCTCACAGGCCCCACATCTCTCTCTCTCTCTCTCTCTCTCTCTCTCTCTCTCTCTCTCTCTCTCTCTCTCTCTCTCAGAGAGACATGTCTTGGCTAAGCTAATGTGAAGTTATGATTGTATGATTATATATCGACGAGTCGATGTTAGGTTGACGAGACGAGGGTACTTCAAAGAAATCAAGATGATTAATCTTATACTTCATCGATATGTCATTAAAATTAGGTTTTCAACTGTGATTATTTATGATCGGGATTGCATTCGAGCAGTACAGCTTGCTCCTTGTTTTCGAATGTGCTCACCTTGACTCCATCAAAATCTAAATTAAATGTGTGTTTGAGTGAAAAGAATTTTTTATAAATTAGTCTATACTTTCTTGCATTTGGTTTGTTGAAAATGATTAGTCAACGGAAAATCCAAAGAACATATGAATACTTAAAGTGAGGAAAATAATTCCACGAAATAAATAAATAAAAGTCATAATCAAGGAAAACGCCAGCTCACAATAGTGATGTAGAGGACCATAAAACACTGACTAGCCACACGAACGGGTTAAATTCAGGATTTAACCTGTGAAGGTAATTCCGACTCGTGATTTTCGTGATTTGTACGTATGATCTCCGATTCTTGAATTGAAAGAACCTCGACGTCTCAACAACAACGCCAAACTCGAGTGTCAAAATATCTGATTAGCAAACCCTAAGGGTCAAAATATCCAATTCATTCGGTTCTGATCAAGACTGATTCTCTCTCTCTCTCTCTCTCTCTCTCTCTCTCATCCATCCATATGGGCAAAAAGCTGGGTACAACCAGTGAAGGGGTGCATGGGGAGGTGGACACCGGACGTGGAAGACCTGAGGGTCCATCAGGATCATGCACATATCTCTTCAGGGATATGGCATAGCATGGGGACGCAGCGTGGGGGAGGGGACGGTGATCTCCTGCGCCTGTGCCCACGTAAAAAGAGAACAAACGATCCCAGTTTGTGCTGCGCGCAATCTGGAACTTTTAGCCTTTCAGGTTCACTCGCTTGCTTTTCACCTCGACCATCAGCGACAACCCACGGACAACACAATAATCTTGTGGTCCTGAGGAGTACATGGCCTTTCCTTGGACTCTTGTCGTGTGATGTTGTAATGGGTCGTGGTATTGGCTCGAGCGCCCGTGTGAAAGAGAGAGAGCGCTGTGGAGCATCATTGCATCGCTTGTTCTGCATCGTTTGAATTCGAAGGGTTCAGGTTGAGATAATGCAAGTACGCAGCGTACTCTTGTCTTGTCTAAGAGGCCAGCTAGGGGCATCCCGAGGGGGGCCGGGATTAGCGATTAAGGACCACACGCGTGTGGATTAGCCCTCTCGACACCGCAGGAGTGGATTTAATGCGATTCTAGAACAGTAGGATGTCCGCGAACGTGATTGGGAATCAGATTTGCAGACGTACAAGTTCACGCGATGAAGCGGGGAAGTGTTCCAGCTATCTATGGAATCCGATGACGACTGTCGTAGATGCTCTTCGGAGGGAAAAATATGTACTTGTGCTACAAAGCCTAGGTGACCACAGTCAGTGGATAATATATCAAGTTATTAAAGAATTAAAAAATGAGCTCAAAATACGTGGATAAATGGAAAAATTATCAAAAAAATTTTAAATATATTATACTTATGTCGATTTAGTCTTAAATATTTTAATTATGTCAACGAGAGACGGGAAAGCCCCCATTTGGCTAGATCTTGGCAAGGCGCCGCATGCCCTCATAGCTAGAAAGGATGTCCCGATTGTTGCTTGTGGCCAACCATCCTTGTTAGCCTTACATCTAGGGGGAAAAAGAAAAAAAAAATGAAGAGCAAAGAAATATATATCAAAAAATAATTAAAAAATTATTTACGTTGGTATTGGACATCCTACATCAATCATGTCATATAGGATGTCCAGTGTTCATGTAGGCAATTTTGGGCTAAATTTGATTAAATGAACTCAATTGACAAAATGTTATAAGGTTTAAAACTCACTTTAGACAATCAAAATGCTTATGATTAAATTGGTATGATTGTAATAAATTTAGAATTTTCTTTTTTGTAATTCTTTCTAGATAAGCGGGTGCAAATCAAAATAGAAAAGTAACATAAAGCACATGAAATTAATAAATTAATTTTGAGGTCAAAATTCGGATTATCACTATAGAGGAGTTTTCTAGATTGATATTGATGACCTTACAGCTATTCTTGGATATAAAGTGCTTACATATATACCGAAGGTTGTGCAAATTCTTGTCGCGAGCCGCCTTTTGCGTTTCCACTTGTCCTGAGCGCTTCAGTCTCTTCATTAGTCATATCTGCAACTAGACTGGAAGCACTGTCTGTATTATTCATCCCCATCAAGTGCAAAACAATCTCATTTGTGGTCCGGCCATCTATACATTTCCAAATTTAGACAGTGCCACAGCTTCTTCAGTTGGAGCCGCTACCTCCACTCATTTCTTTTATTTATTTAGGTATAAATGTTGCTTTTCTTGAGAAATATTACCATGGTTTGCTATTTTCTATCGTTTGACCCACAAAAGCTCATATTATACTTTTGGGTTTGTGTCATGTTTTGGTATGGTACTTTCCTTAGAGTTCGGGCCGATCTTTAACGTTTCATGCATTTTTTTCAGATGTGAAAATAACAAAACAATCTTGATTAATGAAAATTAAGTCTTATTGTTTTGTTAATGCATGGAATGTTAAGATGTTCTAGCTTCATTCCTGGCGATCTTTCCTAGTTTAGATACATGGTGTACCCACTGTTGGAATATGTCAACGCAATTGTGTCCCCATTTTATTATTTTAAGGTTTCAAATGCATGCCATAAGTAAATCCATATAAGAAGAATGCGCACTGGCATTATTATTTTATTATAGATTCTACGCAAAAGAAGTCTTACTAAGAAATCTTCTATTTTAGGGATCTTACATTCATTTCTCCCAAATAAATTGGGTGGATAGCACCATATTCTTAGTAAAATACGTATATATTAAAAAAGAGAAAAAGAACAGGACTAAGCAATGAGCTTGTTCACTTGAATAGCTCTGGGATGAGATAGATCTAATTTGAGGTCATTTAGTACTGAGGGATTGACTACATATGTTAGAAATTGTTATCCAATGTCTAAAGTGGTTGATAGGTCTGGCCTAAATTTACAAGGGCACCTACCATTGCCAACATGCAATTAAGTCCTGAAAGGCTATTTTTCTCAAAGTTAGCTTTGGAGTTTCAGGTATTCAAACTATTTGTGATTTTTGAAATGTTACCAACTCAACGGACACCTTCAAAAGAGGGAAAAACATCCCTTAAAATGAACTCTTGCATGTCTCAGTTGAAGAGGGACCAGAAGAACCATGAAGCGAACCCGGAAGCCATTGCAAAATCACTTGAACCAAGACGAGACCGTTGTGTTTTTGTATGTTGTCCATGCGTCGGTTTAGGCTTTTAGCAATGTGCAAACCCCAATCATATGGGGCAATTTTCCAGTGTTTTTGGACATTGATGAGGTCCAAAAGGGGGGAGCAACTTCGGATCATTTGGGCCTAATTGGGCCTCCAAGGCATTCTCCAGAAGAGAGGTAAGCCTTTCAATTCAAGTGATGTCACTAGGGCTTGCGTTCAATTGTCCACTCTACTGGGTTCTAAGGGTTTCTTTTGTGGGATCGTTCCTTCCTTTTTTTGGGTCGATAACAAAGCATTTCATTCATCGAACGTCAAAATGATGACATAGATTATGGGTTTCTAAATATTAGAAATCCCAGAGTGGTAAAGGCTGTGACGAGATCCAGAGTGGTCCAAATCTTCCGTTGGGTTTAAGCTATCCAGTCTGCGACCTGGTTGGACTCGCGCTGGCGATGGGCCAACTAAATATATTTGGACCAGCCGAGCCTATATTCGCACTCTTCAATTATGGCCCGCAACTCCCTAAGGGCATGGACATGTTCCTTATTTGGCTGACGAAGTCCTCATCCCTAGAGAGCAAAAGAGGCACCTTGAGGGGAAAATTCAACCCGAGCTAAGGATGATGGCGGGACAAGTTGAGTATATCACGATTCGAGCTCGACCTGTAGTTTCTGTTTCGCCTATCTTTTTATTCATGGACAATTAACTGAGTACGTAAAAGGTCTATAGGATTTGTGAGGCAATTCACGAACACACGAATGAAAGAGTTTTAGTTTTAACATTGTAGATCTTTCGCTGTGTCCACAGTATTACAAATTACTGAACATAACTGTGCCAATAGAAAGGAAGATGAGAGAACGAGACCTAATACACTTAATAACGACGTCAATCATCATTCAAACTAACTCGAAAAGCATGTGTACATGTAAATAGCCCGATTGAATTTTGATCTCAATTTAAACCCACGTAACAACTTCTTTCCAATTTGACATTCCAATTGAGAGAACGCCAATCATAAGCTGATTATCCAACCAAGAAAGTCCACCGATCTCACGGGTGGGTTAACTGTCTCATCTAAAACGTACGTAAATCACTTAAAAGATCCACAATTTTTCCTCCTAACTCCTTTTGGATTTTCCACACGCTCCACGAGAGCCCCTCTTTTGCGTGCAAACTGATTGTCAAGAACCGGTGCCAACGATCGGATAACGTAGCTAATCGGGAAGCCATCATGTGTCCCAACCTGATCCGCACCGTTGTCACATTTCGAATGGCGATGAAGGAAACATCGTACGACGCAGCCGCGGCTCCTTTTGGGAGAACCATCGGACCTGAATCGTCCCTTGTGTGTCAAGCTCATCCGTTGTCGAGAGATAAGGGGATTCGGGTCCCGATTGGGTGACTCGGAACGATTTGAGCTGTCCGCTTCTCTTCTTATCCTTAAGAAAGATGAAAGAGATTCCCAAGCAACCGCCGATCATTCAAAAGCAAAACCGTTGCTGACTAACTAATCCAATCCGATAACCGCCACGCTTGTCGCTTTCTGCATGCTCTGATATGTTGGATGAGATTGATTCTGTGTTGGGCCTGACTGATGTCCCACGTTTCTGCCCCAACGGAACAACTTGGTTGCTTTGAATTCGCTTTCCTTAGCGTGGTCGCGTTTGGGTCAGTTTTTGCGTATCCTTTTCCGTGTTGGGACCGAGAGATTCGAATGAACTTTTTCTCCGTGGTTGGATCCCACGCGGTCTAATCGAGTATTTGTCGAATTCGATACTTCATGCTTCTTGGACATTCGATGTTCAAGATATAAAATTAAGGGGATTTTACATATCTCCTATGATTATCCATATCAATTAGGGATTGTGAATAATCAAGGGAGATACGTACATGATCCCTTATAGACATGGAAAACTGAGGGAGACGTGCAGAATCTTCAAGTGATCTCTCACATTTTAAATTATATATTTTGTTAATTTTTTGAATGTTGGCAAAGAGAAAAGGGTTGGGAAGTTGGCCTAGCATGAAACCCTCGTTTTTTTTTTGGGGGGGTGCAAAAATAGAAATAACTAAAATGGGTGGATTATCGTTAAAGAACTATCATTTTTCGAGATAGATATCTTCTCCATATATACGAACTAAATTACATTTTTGATATAATCTCTGATTAAGAATGCATTAAAAAAGAGAATTTAAAATCTGATTTTTTCCCCTTCATATCAAATTGCAAATCTCAGCAACCACTCATTTCCTTGTCGATGTGTCATCTGTCCCTGTCTAAGAACAAGAGGATAGCTTCTTTTGAAAACCCTCAATTAACAGTACCAAGAGAGATTGCGAGCTCCTAAATTGCACTGCACTTTCTAGTATTCACATTGCTAGACTGTCTGAAAACCCTTTTTTTCTCCATGATTAGTCCAAGAGAATCGGGAGCTTTTTGTTATTCAATCCACCGCCAGCTTTATTCCAACTCTCTTCAGCAACCGCAGCTCATAAATATGGAAGATGAACCATTTTGTCTCTCGGTGGTTGGGGGAAGATATCAACGTTTTCTTGGATAGATTGATATTGACATGGGTTTGGTCTCGATGTCAACAAACAAAAGCAATGTTGAGTATGATGTGGGAAGGCTCTTGAATTAGAGAATATAATTTATAACCACCAAGATGATTGATCTACGCATGCATTATTCTCAAGTAATTTGAAATGTCTACGCTTCGCACTTGAATTATGGCGGGACTATTGTAATGAGCTTGTCCATCTAGGCAATGGTTGTGGCTTAGTTCAAGCATTTTATAAGCGACATAAAACTCCCATTGTAAGGCCCAAAGGGTTGCCCAACGTTGATCTCTCCATCGTCCCTTTTCAAGCACATAAGCATATAATATAATATAATAATCATATTATGTTAATGAGATATCACCAAGTCAGTCCATTGCATTTCACTACGCGTGCCAGGGGGATTCCTTTAGCACATTTGCTGAGCATACATCATTAGGGAATACTTTAACAATCCCACACACAGTTGGCACAATTGACTTGGGCATTTGGAAATTCCCAACCCAAAAATTGGAAGTCATCAATTCGAATTTTGCTAACTACTATGGACCACCTACATGGTTGAAATATGAAAGTTCGTAATTCATACATTTACTCACCCTCCACCTATCATTTTATGATTTTAGATTGGACTTTTTTAACATAGTATCAAAGTCAATATCCATCAACGTTACTCAAATTTTCACATGCTAATCCTAATTCGATTTGCATGTAAAAAGGGCGTTGATAATACAGTTCATATCTCTTTATATGTCGATGTAGTTTTCTTTAAACTTTTAACTGCACTTTGTGAAATATTCTCAACATCAGAAATTTCCTTTTAACTGAGGTCAATAACCGTCCTTAGGTCAATCATTAACACGATCCTACCTAAAGTATGTTGATTCGACAAAGAAGGGGCCAGCTTCTCTCTCATAAATGTTTCTTCAGTTGAGAAACTGGTTGGTGGACAAGTGCAATATTAAGTGCATCAATCTGGTCAATAGGTCACCAAAACTTATCTTCTTTATGGACCTTTGGGGAATGTGTAATTGGTGGCTAAGCGGTTGAACCAGAACAAAACCAATGCCCGTCAGCTTCAATGTCAACAAGAGAAAACAGCTGTTTACTGACCATGTAACTAATCCAAGATAAGCAATATTAAACTAACTTATCTGTTGATGCATAGGTCAAAAAACATCCCCACTGAACTATAGTATTAATTAAGAAAACTAGAGTTCGTTAAGGCTTCTGAGAAGGAACCTATTCCCATTTTTAAAGCACTAATCAAAAGGGCAATGATGGTGTCACTCGCTAAGACTAAACTTCCTAATGAGTACAACATCCGTTCATCAAATAATATTCAATGGGGTTACCACGTAGCATGGCACATTTCTTAAAACACCATTGCGATCGTCACAAGCCGACCAATTTCACTTTTGAATGTGACTTAAGTTCCTAATCAATGAGCTTCTAGTAGGGGAGAGACCGGTTAGACTATGACAAGAGATTCGGCGTCAATTTGATCGTTTGTCCGTACCACGACATTATGGGCATGACGATCAAGCCAAACCAGTCGAATAAGGGTCGTTTTCCTTATGGTTCATTCACATTTATCCGCGTCTTTGGAAGGAGACGTTCATCAGGCGTTCGTCACGGTAGATTCCTAAGCATTATCGAAACATCTTATTCTCTCTCATTTTGATAGACTAAATGAGTCTTCCGACAATAATTTTTTCTTTTGTTTCACTTATCGAATATATTTTCGAGAAAACAGAAAATTAAATAAATGATTAATATATTCTAAAGGCCAATAGCCCTCTCAAACAAGAGTGTAGCTAAACGTATTTTTTTTTCCAATTCTTTTTTTTTTTCAATGACAAGTATAGCCAACCGTGTTTTGTTTTGCCTTATCCAACCGTTCGTATATCGGCCCCATCGACTGGCCATGAGTCATTCTGTACATTTTATCCAATTAAACATCTCAATCCGTTCTCCACCGAAACGTTGAAAGCCGGCCAACTTCAGACGGAGGCAACCCACATTTTTCTTTGGAGAATCTATTCTTTCACATTAAATAAATTTTAAAAAAATGAGTTTGGAAACTCTCAAATAATTCTACAGAATCATCCAACCACGGACTTTTCATTATATTTATAATTTTCCATTTTTCCTGAAAGACGTGGCGTGGCCGGCCAATATTTTGTCCCTTTTTTTATTATATAATTTGTCTTGAATGCGTAGTTAAACTATAATTTGCCTCGTTTGAGAAAGGAAAAAGAAATTTAAAAAAAAAAATTCATATGTCAATATCAAGCCCAAGTTGTTGGGGACAGTTAGCTACTCGTGACGATGCATGTTGTTTATTTTAGGATTTCAAGCGACGGTGCAATGAACTTCGATTATGTCTCTGTTGCATGGCAATGATCGGTTACCAAAACACATTTTTTATATTATAAATCCAATAAGGAGAAAAATGAGGTTGAAAACGACCTTTTGTGGGTCCAAATTAGAGGGGGGCCAAATGGTGTTTTATCAAAAACAGCAAATTAATTATCTAATAGGTGGATCCATTCCAGTACATTTTGAATAGTATTGGGTGCAATTAATTAATATGACAGTGATCTGTACACGTCTCCACACCCACTAGAATGGAGCCAATCTAATCTAGAGTACATAATCGAAGGAAATTAGCAAGTTATTCCTAAATCTATTGTACCGATATCAATTCAATTTTAAATTTTTTAACTTTAATCATAAATTTTTGCATGAGATACCATATTAGTTTTTCCGACAAATTCTTATCGAAAATGACTAACATTGTGGACCCGAGTAGGTCCTTAAACCGCTCCGTCTAGACCATAGGACGTTAAACAGTGGGTAGTGGGGGATGGAAACCACCACGATAAAAACAAAAGCCCATGGAGTAACCCCGGCCACAGGGACCCCTGAACAAGGGCAATCCCTCGGGGGCTCCCCTCGGACCTCCGCGATGCTGGTATCCTAGTCGAACTAGGCAGGTACAAAGGGATGAAGAGGGCGGACCTCTCAGAAATGAGAGCAATCTGCGGATTTGGTCATTGTCGGTCGTGTTATATGGCACATTGCCACATCAGCTAGTTTCGACGAAAATTGATTGAAATGACGATATGATTACTTCACCAAAACGTTATCTATCAATGGGTGCTTGATCGGATTGCTATTTCACTATCATTGTTAGAGCCGTGATTGAATACTATCACGAGTCAAATAACACAAAACTTTGTGTTGTGGGTCGGATTTCAATCTTCTTCCAAGAGTTTTACTTCAGCTGCATCCCATCTGTTCAACATCACCCAATGTTTTCCACGTTAACTTACTTTTATGGATGAATAATTCCAAAGGGCCAATCACAAAATAGTTAGGCAATCTTTTGACCCTTTTTTTTAAAGGGCCCTACTATTGCACTTAAATAAATTGTGAGCTGGGAGAGAGTTTGGATTAGATCAATAGCCAGTCAAGAAGTCACTTTTTTTATCAATACGTGGCGCCCTCATCCATTACTATATCCGCATTTTGGCCATTTTCCATCAATTTGGTCCAATCGTGGTACTATTTCTCTCTAGCATGAGGACATCGTGGAAAGATTGCTAGAATCAATTGTTCTTTTCTGTTGCACGTTAGCAATTGGTGCGAGAAAGATGGGTTCGACATTCGACATATCGTCGTCCCATTTCGCCGACAGGGCATCGAAATTTGATCGGACCGAAAGCAATTGAAAAGATGACCCCTCGCTCTCCATCGGAATTCATCTGCATCTGCTGCACGATAATTTCTACGTCGTTTCTGAATGGTTATGCGGAGAAAATGGAGCCATGCAATTGCATGGCGATGATAGCACCAGCTAATAATTGAGCTTAAGGAAAATGAAATTAGAAGCTTTTTTGAAGATAAGCGACGTCCCACTCGACCGGCCAATCCAAGTGGATGGACGATACGTGAGGTTTTCAAACCTTTTGTGGGCTGAGGTGGGCCACTTCCCAACAAAGGCGATAGACTCCGGAGCAAATGGCGCACTTCTTATTTATTTATTTGTTTGTTCTTTTAAATACCACTTTTCTATTACAGACCAAAAAAGAATAGAATTAATATCACGAAAAATTCCAAGATATATTTTCTTACCTTTTACCCAAAAAAAATCCAAAATATACTTATACCAAATTTATCAAAAATTATTTTTTTATTATAAAAAAATCAAACTAGTACATTTATGATCATTTTTAAACCACATAAAACCTTAAATTGATATACCTTGTGATAAATTTATCTTTCGATAGTTTTTATTAAATTAGATTAATATTAAAAAAATCATAAATTGGTACACTTATGATAAATGAAGAGTAAGTTTGTTACCAATATACTATTTTGAGGTTTTTGATAGTTAAAAAAAAATTATGATAAATTTGTCGTAGGTGTACAAATTGAGGGTTTTTCATGAAATTAATCCCAAAAAAATAACACTTTTTTTTAAATTTTCTAAACAAAATAAAATAAATTTGGTTTTTTTTTTTTTTAGTATGAGCTTAGAGATTTTAAATACTCCGTCACGACTAAAGGTGAGTCCGATCCAAGTAAGGACCGGGACCAGCCAAACCAGATAGATTTTCGATGAGTGGAAATAGTTTCTCGTTTCGAGTTGGTTCTGCTGAAAATCAATCTCCGAAATTATTTTGGTATGGTTCGGAAAAGCGAAGAAAAAAATTAACTCTGACAATTTGAAAAAAAAAAAAAAAAACCTATTAGATTTGTTGTTCGGTTTAGGTACTTAAATCATTTCTCATCTATGGTTTAGTCAAATACTCTCGAAAAAGTTGGCCATATATCCGAATCCGAATTTCCACGGAAAAAAGGATAATCTCCGTTTACGAGTCCAAAACCACGAGATTTATCTTCTAATACTGCTTTGACGATTAACATTACCGTCTTCCTACTGGTCATTCCATTCAAAACCCAGAGGAAAATTCGACATGCCTTGGTGAAGAAAATTAGTTAGGTAAAGTTGCATATCATCTCTTGATTGGTCATGTTTGAAAATATATTTATATTTTTTTAAGTACTTCTTTTTTTTTTTTTTTTTTTTTTTTTTTTGTATTTTCTTACCCAAAGTGAAAAAATAATTTTGAAACGGAAGACTAAGAATTGCCAAGAAGGTTTTTGACTCTCCACAACACAAATGTCCTGCCTCACCTAGGTGAGGGCCGCTTCGCCCGTGGCCAATGGGGACTTGCTAGCCCATGCTCTTCAAAAGAAGAAAAAAAAAAGAATAAAAATTTCTAATAAAATATCTATGTTGATGTCGACATGATATATAAGATGATTGACATCCACATCTACATTAATGATTTCAAATCGGCCGGATGCATTGAATTATTATTGATGCAAAAGTCTTATGATTAAATTGGTTTAATTAAAATATTTATGATTGAATTTATATTAATGCAATAAATTTAAAAAGAATTGGTACTTTTTCCGTACAAAATGCAATAAAAACCCGTGGGAAATTATTTTTCTGACCTGGCCTAACAAATGCCACGCGGGACCCACTTTTCTGCTGACGTGAACTAGATGTCTGTCCTTTTCAGATGGCGGAGGATGAGGTTAGGTTTTTATTCAATTTGTGCGGTTTAGGAATTAGGGTAATGAGAGAATATTCTTATAATCATCTCATGGCTTGGTAGTGGGTGGAGACTTAGAGCTGGCAAAATGGGTCATAAACCCATATTATGAGTCATGACCGGTCTAGTGGAGATGCACCGCATTTATATTGTAATTCGTTTTTATAATGTATATGCCAAGAAGAGAATTATAAAATTAGAAATCGGGTAGCATTTTTTGAACCTAACATGATTTAATTATATTTTTCTACGTGCTTTAGCTGCATGGCAAGAAAGCAGGAAATGGGACAGATGTTGACTGATTGATAAGTAAATCAAAAGACAAGAACTGGGCTATTAACACGCCAATCAGCTTGAAAACGAGATAAGATGAAAATGAGTGCCATTACGGGAAAACGGGATACTGCCGACACGTTAGTCAGCTTCTGAACGGGGTAGAAATTTGAAAAATGAGCTTTTTAATCAGGTGAAAAATGGAATCATTCCTCCAATTCACTGTTCTATCTGCCTAAACCCAACACACGAGATTTTTGCGATAATTATCTTCTCTTTTCCTTGATATCATAGAACAAAAACTCAATTAATTTTGTATATGAAAAGTGCTATACTGACATGTCGAATTATAACTTATTCGCCATTTTCCTTTGTCGGGGTTTTGTTTTGAAAAGAGATTCTAGGAAAGCGATGTAGTCGGATGGTATCACGAGTCAAATTAGCTTGACTTTTGTATCTCGTGTTAAATTATCACTCTTCTTATGATAACTTTCAATCGTATCTCATCAGTTCTCAAAATAACCAGAAATCCAAATATGAAAGCTCCTAGTTCATTTGCACAAAACATACACTAATGTTTTAAAGAAATTGAATGTAGCCTTTCTAAGCGAGGTTAATAAAGGTCTTTAGGATGATCATTAACATGATCCTACCCACCAATCAAATGCCTATCAGCTTCAATGTCAACAGAGAAAACTGCTGTTTACCGACCACGTAACCAATCGAACATAACGAAATTAGATTGGCTCGTCTGTTGTTGGGTCGAAAACCCCCCACTAAGGAATTGTGCTAATTAAGAAACTGGAGTTCGTTAAAGCTTCTGTTAAGGAACCTAATCCCACTTTCGAAGCACTAATCAAAGAAGCAATGATGGGGTCGTTCGCTTTACAAAACTTCCTTGTGCTCACATTCATTCATTAAACAAAAGTTTATTTGGTTACCACCTGGTGTTATGATTGTGTAATCAGATTAGTTCTACCTGAGAACTAGGCCGGATAGCTCGAAAACGTCTAGTACTAGGTTTCCGTTGAAATTGGTCTAGTTCCCGATTCCGAGTGAAGAACTACCCAAAAAATGAACCGACCGGACCAAATAGGAACCGGTTTCATAAAGCCTAAAAACCCTAATTTTTCCCGTGACATCTTTTTCTCCATCTCTCCCTTTTTTTCTGGTGACTCTTTCTTTGTCTCTCCCTTCTTTTTTGGTGACTCTCTCTCTCTCTCTCTCTCTCTCTCTCTCTCTCTCTCAACTCACCCTCTTCCTTGCTCGCTTTTGATTGGCCCTTACTCATTCAAGCCTTGCAACCCTCATTTGTTCCCGAATCACCTTCACTTACTTACTCCTATCCATCTTTTACTTTGTAACTGTTGTATTGTTCATATTATTTTAATGTAAAACATGAAACCAAAGAAAAATAAAATCTCGTGTAGACCTTAGAACGGGACTGAAAAACAAAGTTTCTAGAGTTGGTTCTGAGGCAAATAGAATAGGTTTTAAATTCCAAAACCCGGAAATCGATTACAACAACTTACATACCCTAAAACCAATCACCTTGGCACAGTATGACCCATTACGCCCAACTAATCGTTCCTAAGTAGTATGACACATTACGGGCACAACGATTGAGAAAACAGATCGAATGAGGGTCGTTTTCGTTATGACTCATTCGCGTTTATCCGCGTCTACGGAAGGAGACGTTGGTGGACGATCGGTCAAGGTCGATTCCAAAGAATCGTCGAAACCTTTATATCCCGTCTCCGTTTTGAGACCAAGATTATTCGGGAGATTGACAGAGTTCGGATTAGATCAATAGCCAATCGACAGGTCGCTTTTATCATTACGTGGCGCACTCATCCGTAGCATGATGAATTTCCGGCCTTTTCATATGAATTTAGTGAAAACATGATATTGTTCTCCTTTTTTTATCGGGACATGATGCGAGGATGCCAATATCAATTGGGTTTTTCTTGCGTGAAAGCAACTGTTGGGAGAAAGATAGGCCAGATATTCGCCATGTCCTCTGTCCATTCTATCAATTGGGCACCAGAGTGATTGGACAAAAGGTTAGTTGGTCGGTCACAAATCCGAAACCCGACCACTCCATTTTCACATAATCCGAGGACACTTTATGTACATGACGAACGACCATCTAATCTCTATATTGAAATTCATCTTTAACGTTTGTGCAATTCACGTACGATGATCTCTATGTCTTTTGCTTATATGATGTGCAAATTATTATATGGAATAATGCGTGTCGCCCTTTTCTCTCCCCCTGCAACAAGCCGATTTAGCTCTAATTGAATCGAACATTTTCTTTCTTTTTAATTTGTTTTAAATAACACTTTTCTATTTGAAGCAAACAAAAATATGATTGGGTGTTTGTCGTTGTCAGCTTAGAGAATTCTTCACGGTCAACAATGTTCATTGCGTTTTAAATACTCCATTATGATTAGGGATAAAAAAGCAACCTGAGTAAGGACCTAGATCTCGGATCAAATAGATTTTGGGCAAGCAGGAGAACCGGCCGTTCTAAAGTAAAATTGATCTTTGCTATTTTGATATGGTTTGAAATGATGAGGAAGAATATATGAATTCGGTCCAAATTCATTGTTCAATTCGATTGTTTTTATTGTTTTCTCATCCGTGGTTTAGTCGATATTTTTTGAAAAGGTTTGCCTATACCCAATTCCAAATTTTTAAAAATTTATTAGGTCCGAGCAATATTTTCGATTCCATTTGGAGAGCTGGACCACCTAACTACTTATTAAGAAAGGACTGTCTTCGTATAAGAGTCCAAAACTGCGTGATTTAGCTTCTAATATTGCTTAACAATTAGCATCAACCATGTTCCCGTTCTTCATCTCATTCAAAACCCAGAGGAAATTCAGGATGCATGGTTGAAGAAAATAGTTAGGTAAAATTGCATATTATGGTCATCTTGGAAATATATTTATCTATATTGTATTTTTCTTACTCAGAAGTCAAAATAGTCTTTAACATGGAAGACCAAGATCGTCACACGGACCGGCCGGTTTTCGACATAAAAATGAAGTAGAATTTCATGAGGATTGAATTATCCAAGTGGCCAAATATTTCGTAGAGCGGGATCCACTTTTTCTGTCCGACGTAGATT
Organism: Eucalyptus victrix; assembly: GCA_016097545.1. NCBI lineage: Eukaryota > Viridiplantae > Streptophyta > Magnoliopsida > Myrtales > Myrtaceae > Eucalyptus > Eucalyptus victrix. Next base: position 50,850,817 of record CM027837.1, on the reverse strand, counting down.
AGGTGTATGCCCTTCCAAATGATCAAGATTAAGATAAGATTTTTTAATCAATTTGTGATGTTTAGGAATTAGGTTAACGAGAGAGTATGCCTAATCATTTCATGGTTTGTGAATACGTAGTGGATTATATTATATAATTCATGATTATGTATGCCAAGAAGAGAAAAAGATTATAAATATAAGCTTATTTTATCTTAATCGACACAATTAATTTTTAATTTTCGACGCGCTTTGGCTGTATGACAAGAAAGCAGGAGCCTCCCAATCACAATCACTTTTTGGAACCAATGGACAGATATTGACTGATTAGCGAATAAGTCAAAAGCATGAACTTTAGGCCATCGACACACGCTAATCCGCTTCTAGACGAGATGAAAATTGCGGACTGTTTTTCATCAGGTGAACACAGGATCTAGGGCTGCTAGCACGCCAATCTGCTTATGATCGATATAAGAATTGACGACAAGTTTTACTGGGAATTTGCCGTCATGTACCTACCCAAACCCTAATCAAGCAAGATGGGTGGGATTGCATCGTCTCTTTTCCTTAATGTTGTACCAGCAAAACTTTATTATTTTCGTGCATGAAAAGCATCATACCAGACATGTCGGTCGAGTATTCATGTTAGCAACAAAACATGGAGATTTTTCGGTTGATTGAAGGACTGCAATAAGGAGGTTAATTCTTGCACACGATTGTAGTAAAAATGAGCTACAATTAAGGAAATAATCCATCCTACTGCTAATCAAGCTGCCATAATGTTGATAGTAATCTAGCAATCTTCCAAATTGGATAAGATGTATGATAGACATGCCAAGCAAGCAAAAATTCAATAATTTAATGGTTTGGATGAACTTTTGAACTAATTGTGGAAAAATTTTCCTTTTAAGTATAGTTAATTAAGCCACCATAAAATTCCCTGGAAATTCTTCAAAAGATAAGATTGTGCGAGATAGAGATGCTTAGTAAGTACAATTATGTAGGCTCATACTTACACGTGGCATGATTTCAAAGCTAATTAGGAAAACGACATGTCACCAAAATTAACATCCTCTAATCAAATACCCCAAAAAGAGTAAGAATATGAGATCAAGAATTCAATTTTAATAAACTCATGTAATCGAGAGAAGCTAACCATGTAATTTGTTCGGTAAAAGAAAAAGATGGAATGTTGTAATAATAGGAATCAATCTTTTAAAGAAATAATCCATCATCTTGCTTAACTAAGCAACTATAAGATTGATAATGATCTAGAAATCCTCCAAATTTGATAAGAACCACTGAAGATAGACATGCCAAGTGAGCAAAAACTCAATATAATTTAATGATGTGGATGAACTTTCAAACTAATTTTGGAAAAAAATTTGCTTTAAAACGCAATAATAAAGATAGTTATAATCTCGCCTCAATAAGGAAATATGAACATCTTCAAATAATATAATTCAGTAATATTAACATAATAACTCTAGCCATTTTTTTTTAAAGATGGGCATGCCAACAAAGGAAGCTAAAAAGCCTAATCTTCACGGGCAGCAGACTTTAATGACAGATCACGAGGTGGGGAAAATTGCCATAAACATGAAAAGTAATTAATGGGAATTAGGTAGATGTTGAGATATTTTAGACTTAACCCTAGGTGAATCTTTGGCCGTGGATTTTGCTTTCGGCGACGGGCGGTGCATCCTGCCGGGGGCTGACGTGGCGGGCGGCGACTGGGCAGTGAGTGGCCATTGCTTGGAGTCAAAGGTACTAACGTCAGGTCAGGCCAGGTGGAACAGGGGGCTCTGCCGCGGCGGAGTCGTTGACTTTTCTGCCAATAGGGAAAAAGGTTGGGGCGATTGCAGTTGCCCATACTCAAGTAGTTTGCATTTCGTGGTTCAACAAGAAATACACTCTTTTAAGTCAGTTTTCTTCTCCCTTCAAAGGCATAAATACTTTTTTTCTCCCTTTTCTTCCAGTATAAGTGATGAATTTCTTCTTCTTTTTTTTAGGGCAGGGCGGGGCCAGGGGAATAGAGATGTAAATTTTGATTTTCTAATTGAAAACTCCCCCCTTTATTGACTAATTGACTTTGATACTCAAAATCAAATTCAAATGAGCTGTGTGAATTGATAGGAAGTTTTCGGCTTATAGATTATGACTGGATCGATATAGTGGAAGTCAACTTATGATGATGCGCTCGAGATGTGTAAATTCTTTAAGATATGGCGGAATCTCGATACCTTAGTAAAACATTATCTTGAAATAGTCCAACACGAACAACTTCTTGGATGCTGGAATGTGAATGTAACAACAAGCACGTGTGAATCTCACGGTGGGATTCTCTTTTCAAATCGGTTTACCAAAAAAAGACGATCAGCTTCCTCAACCAAAAATCATCTACCCCTTGTCTCGCTAGCTAATCTCGAAACTTGAAATCATATTTAAATGAGTTGTACGGATCGATAGAAATTTTTTGGGTTATAGATGGCCGGATCGAGAAGCTAGTATTAAGTCCTTAAGATATGGGAGGAATCTCAATACCTTAGTCAAACACTCTCGAAATAGTCGAACACGAACAACTCCTCACATGCCAGAACACAAATTCGACAAGCAAATGTGAACCTCATGGTGGGATACTGTTCTCAAACCGGTTTTACAAAAGAAAGGTGAACAGCTTCCTCAGCCAAAAGCAAAAGGATAGAAAGAACACACTGCAAAGGGTGCATGAATTTGGCAGAGAGACATGTTTGCAGGAAAAGAACAGCAATTTCAAATTGACCGAAATTTTGGAAAAAAAAATGTAAAAGCAAAAACTACAAGGGTCTTATTGAATGCTTTTGCTTTAAACAGATGTCAATCTCAAATGCCAATTTTCTTGCCAATGCCAAAGTTACCGTGGCAGATGATGCAACGAGATCCCCTTCCATAAAGGCAACCAGAAATGGACCCACGAGAAAAAAGCAAGAAACTGAAACCTCCTCTTCAAAATCTTTATAAATTGCCAGGCTTCCCACTCTCTCCACAACACACCAACCGAACTCCCCACCAAAACTCTCTCTTTCTGTCCCTCCGTCTCTCTCTCTCTAGCTCCCATTGCATGCTCAGTGGAATAAAGGAGCGGCTGTCGTTTGCATGACCAAATCCAAAAGCCCCCAGGCATTCCAAAACCAAACGCCATCGACACGTCGACACACCCTACCCTCATACGTCCCCCCTCTTTCTTGATATCAGGAGCAGAACCTTCTCACTGGTATTGGGCAAGAAAGTCCGTCCCTTTGTTTGGTTTCGAAGAGGGAGGGTCACGGGTTCGAAACGTTCGAACGTCGGAACATGGCTGGACCCAAGCTGGTGCTGGCATTGATTCTGCTCTCGTGGGCATCTTCAGTGTCGTGCTCTGTTTCTTATGATAGAAAGGCTATCGTCATTGATGGCAAGAGGAGGATCCTCATCTCCGGTTCCATTCACTATCCCAGGAGCACGCCTGAGGTAGCGACGATCCCAATGCGGCTCACGACATGTCTCTTTCTATACTCTTTTCTTTTTCTCCGAAAAGTAATCGTGTTTTACTTGGTCTCTGGGCTTTCGCGTGGTTGCAGATGTGGCCTGATCTCATATGGAAGGCCAAACAGGGAGGGTTGGATGTTATTCAAACCTATGTTTTCTGGAACGGACATGAGCCTTCTCCCGGAAATGTAAATACTACTTATGATCTTCTTTGGATTATATAACCATTTTGATTCACCGATTATATTTTCCTCATTTTTCTTCTTTAAATTAATGAATTTTCTTGTTTTCTCCTTCTTTTCTTTTTTCTTCCCTTTTTGCAGTATTACTTTCAGGACAGGTATGATCTGGTAAAGTTCATCAAGTTGGTGCAACAAGCTGGTCTTTACGTTCATCTCCGGATTGGGCCTTACGTCTGCGCTGAGTGGAATTTTGGGTACCTATTTTCTAGCATAAAAATGAAAAGGAGAAGTTTTTTTTTTTTAATTTATTTTGCTATGTATTTTGAAACTCATGTGCTCTGTTTTTTGTGCTGGTTTGTGATGCAGAGGATTCCCTGTTTGGCTGAAATATGTCCCGGGGATCGCTTTCAGGACAAACAATAAGCCATTCGAGGTTGTCCATTTTTCTGAAACAAATTTCCCTTCTCAATCTTTTTCATATTTCTAAACCTTTGACTAACAATTATTTAATGAAGGATGCAATGCAAAGGTTCACGCAGAAGATAGTCAACATGATGAAGGCAGAGAGGTTGTTTCAGTCCCAGGGAGGTCCAATAATATTATCTCAGGTGAGAAACCTTCCACCATTTCTACAACCCCTTCTAGAAGATGGACCATTTCAATTGGTTTTTTTCCTCAACAATAAAGAGAGGGTTTTTGACAATAAAGGACATTATTTTCTATACCTGCTTGGAATTTTTATTGATATTTTTATTTGCTCATAAGCTTGGATTTTTGTGTTTGTTGACAGATAGAGAATGAATTTGGTCCAGTTGAATGGAATATTGGAGCACCAGGCAAGGCGTACACAAAATGGGCAGCAAGTATGGCTGTGGGACTGGGCACTGGTGTTCCATGGGTTATGTGCAAGCAAGATGATGCTCCTGATCCTGTGGTTTGTACTTTTCTGGATCTTGTTGGTTAAACTTATATTTATTTAAGAGATATGTACATATTCATGTAAGTTGGTTAGGACGTCATCTGTTTTGTGATCACTGAGGGCGTCCTAGGCTGGTGGGGTCTCTTCTACAGTATTTTTTTTTCTCAACTTTAGGTGGCCTTTATGGTCCTAAACACGTCCCTTTTTCCGTATGCCATGTGCTTTTAATTTTTCCTCTTCCTTATTCTTTCTTGCTCTTCATAGTTTCATATTGAGTCTGGAAATTTTCCCCGTAAGTACATAATTCTTGTTTCCTGAAACGATAAATATGCCTCAAATCTGGTTTGGCTCAACTTTGCTTGTTTGCCTTCGTTTAAATGCCATGGCATGACAACGTCGTTCGGACTTAAGCAGGACGGGTTTTTCCGTATCATGGTTGTTAATTCTTGACTTGTTTCGCAAAAGTTATTTAAGATTGGAGCAAGACAGCTTCTAGAAAATAATTTTTCCTGTCTTTGACTAGTGCTGGTTCGTTATCTGACAGATTAACACCTGCAATGGCTACTACTGCGAAGGTTTCAAACCAAACTCTAATAATAAACCCAAGATGTGGACTGAAAACTGGACTGGCTGGTACGTCAAGAAGCGTATATCTGAACAAGCTCCCCCCTTCTGTATCTTTCTCAGTCGTGTAGATTCAAAGCTAATTATTATGATGATTTCCAGGTACACCGAGTTTGGGGGAGCGCTGCCTTATAGGCCAGCAGAGGATTTGGCGTTCTCGGTCGCGAGGTTCATTCAGAACAGTGGATCATTCGTCAATTACTACATGGTAATCTTGACTTCCGTTGCATCTGTGGCTCTGTATCAATCACTTGATTTTGCCTTTCCATTATGCTGCCAAATATAATCATTAGTTAACCTTCTTTTTTGTCTCCTTTTAAATGATTGCATACTTGCTTGTTCTTTATATGGGTCTTGTTCGTTGTCTTTAGTATCACGGAGGAACCAACTTTGGCAGGACAGCTGGTGGACCCATGATTGCCACCAGCTATGACTACGACGCTCCTCTTGATGAATACGGTATGTGACTTGGAATAGATTGTTAGTATCCTGGCGTGGGCAAGGCTAACTCTGCTCATGTGCCTCAAATTGTTTCACTTTGAGCATTCAACGGATCTAACTACTTTAAGACTGGAGTAATTGTAACACCGTCAGAAGTTTAACCGAGTGAAGGCAAATCTACATCTTGTTGCTTAAACATTAAACCTTTTAAAACTAAGTCTAGAAGTAATTCATGACATCCTACGATGGCGATTACTAAGTCATCTTCCTGACATCAGAATTCGCGTAAATGTTGCAGGTTTACTGAGGGAACCAAAGTGGAGTCACTTGAGAGATTTGCACAAAGCCATTAAGCAAAGTGAATGGGCTCTGGTTTCTGCTGATCCAACAGTGCAGTCACTTGGAAGTAATCAAGAGGTTTGGTTTCTCCAGCCCCCTTAAAATGAATATGCATGAACACACTCTAACAGCCTTGTGGGTTGTTAATTAAACTTTTACCTGTCGAATTCTATTTTTCTTAGGCTCACGTGTTCAAAGCTGGAAGCGGATGCGCAGCCTTCCTGGCAAACTACGACACGAAGTATTCTGTCAGAGTTAATTTTGGAAACGGGAAATATGACTTGCCGGCTTGGTCCATCAGCATTCTTCCAGACTGCAAAACTGCTGTTTACAACACTGCAAGGGTAAGGCACAGACCATTCTGCTCCACAAGATCTTGCATCGACTCTTTCCAATTTAACATGTTCTGTTACTTCCCCTTAAACAATTCTTTTTAAGAGATTAAGTTCAAGGATGACACGATATTATCAATTTTCAAACAGGTCAATGCACCGAGTTCTCAGATCAAGATGGTGCCAGTAGGTGGATTCTCTTGGCAGTCGTACATTGAAGAAACTGTCTCTGCCTTTGGCAGCGACACGTATACAAAGGACGGTCTGCTGGAGCAAATTAGTTTCACTAGAGATTTTTCAGACTATTTGTGGTACACGACAGAGTGAGTGCTGCTTGCGACTTGCATCTCATAAGCATTACGAAAGCTTCAACATAGTGGACTGTCAGGTGCTTACAATTTTACTTTCCTGATCTTGTTGATTGCTCAGCATCACAATAAGTCCTAATGAAGCATTTTTGAGGAGCGGCCAATATCCTGTGCTCACCATATGGTCTGCAGGACATGCGATGCATGTTTTCGTCAATGGTGAACTCACAGGTAGATCAATTTCTGCCTAGATCCCAAAATTCAACATCCTTTCGGTACATGAAATCTCAATACATAACATATGTTACTCTGGTAATTGTCTGTCTGTAATACAGGGTCTGTATATGGATCATTAGAGAATCCAAAATTATCATATAGTAATAATGTGAAGCTGAGGGCTGGCATCAACAAACTGTCGATATTGAGTGTAGCGGTCGGGCTTCCGGTCAGTATTTTGCCAGTCAACATGATATTGTTAAGCTATATGCATGTGAGGATCTTAACATTAGTACTTTCTCCACTTCTGTTTCCAACATTCAGAATGTTGGCCTGCATTTTGAGACATGGAATACCGGGGTTCTTGGGCCAGTCACATTGAAGGGTCTCAATTCTGGGACATGGGACATGTCGAAATGGAAATGGTGTTACAAGGTATCTGTACTCGGTCTGCTGCTGCTTTTTCTTCTTTTGCTTTTCAACAAATAATTCAGAAACAAAAGATACCACATCAATGCGGATTCATTGTTGTTATATGAAAGTCAAGTAAAGCAATATCTCGGAGCTGTTAAAAAAAAAAAGGAATTAAAATAAAAGTACGTTTGTGCTCAAATTTCTCGATGGTTGAGTGGTCCTGGTTATCAATGGTTTGTGGGGATAAACTTACGTTTGCTTGACTAGTTGTAATAGTGTGTGTATGTATCCTGGTTTTAGACATGACTCATGCTAGTCCATAGAAGATTGAGAATGATCTGCTACACCATCTTCAAAATAAAAACCTAAAAATTTGTTTTTTCCGAAAAGGTCGGTCTCAAGGGCGAAGATCTGGGTCTCAACACCGTAAGCGGTAGTTCCTCAGTTGAATGGCTTGAAGGTTCAATGTTGGCCCAAAAGCAGCCCCTGACCTGGTACAAGGTGAGGATCCACACCAAAAACTTCACTTGATAATAACTGTTAGTCTGGATTTCCTTTGAAAAACAAGTTATGCTTTGTTTGCAGGCTACTTTCAATGCTCCCCCAGGACATAGTCCATTAGCCTTGGACATGAACAGCATGGGGAAGGGCGAGATATGGATAAATGGTCGGAGCATCGGACGCCACTGGCCTGCTTACACAGCTCGTGGCAGTTGTGGCAGCTGCAGTTATGCTGGAACTTTCGATGAGAATAAGTGCCGAAGTGGCTGTGGACAGGCTTCTCAAAGATGGTGAGAAAAGTAGATTTGCACTTTCTCTATTAATTTATGTTTTGATTTGAACACCTATTAATAAGCTTTTAATTTTCAGGTACCACGTTCCAAGATCGTGGTTGAATCCCACAGGCAATCTATTGGTCATTTTTGAAGAATGGGGTGGCAACCCGGCTCAAATTACTTTGGTCCAAGCAACAAGGACTTCGTAGTAGCAGAACTTCTAGATCAATGCGGTTTATAGCTGAAATTAAGCAATTTCCGGAGTTTGCAGAATAAGTGATATGCAAGAGGACAGCGTTCGTCTTCTTTTATCAGTCTTTAGAAGCTTGTACAAGTAAAAGATGCCATTACAACCACCTAGACTTCGACAAAGGGAAGTGTGAAGTCAAGCCATACACACCATTTTGCTGAAGTCATATACAGATATACAGAGGGGGAAATAAGCCGCAGAAACATGCCATTGTATATAAGCATATATTGTCACTAGTTAGAAATAGCTTCGACTGCATACCTAGTCTGTGCTAGAATATGAACACAGTCAAGTGGAATTTCCTAGCCTCTCAAGTGTATAGATGTCGTCATCAAGTGTCTCTAGAGAGCAGGACAGTCAATTTGTTGCCTTGCTAAGAAAGACACTGAAATGCAGTGCTTGTAATAATAAACTGAAATTCAATATCTCCTACTTTTAATCCGTTCTGCCTCATATTGTAGCTAGCTCGTTTAGTTCTCATCTTCTGTAATTCTATATCTTGAAGATCAAGTGTTTACTGGACAAAACCACATCGCTTCCTGGTATGGGACCTGAAATGCTAGCATTCGAGAAAGCAAGGTGCCAGATCTTGGGGGCGGACAAACTTAAGCACTTCAATTTTCACTCATCTTTGCAAAATTTTCATTCAGATAACATTCCTAGACATGTCCTAAGTCCACCAAATCAGAACGCTGTCCTAAATCAAGATGTAGCGTCCATATATTCCGTTACCATAACTTATATTAACGCTAACAATGCTGTTTCACCAGCCACAACGGAAGCACTGAGTCGAGAACACCGAAGCTGAGATCTGTTATGGTGAGCTAGGTTCAAGAAGCTAGGCGACGGTATGAAATTTGATAGGCCACTGAAAGACAAATGCAGTACAGAGAGATGATTGAGCCGATATAGTCCTCTGATTCACTCAGAACTAGCCATAGAGAGGTCCTCATTACATGGAGCAGAGATACTTCAAAGAACCGAGGGCGACTATCCACTTTACATTTAAACCCCGGAATTCCCACGAAAGATCAAAATATCACAAGCAAGCTCGACTAGTTTCCTAGATTATAAGCAATTGCCCTGCTATATACTCCATATCATATTCTCCGAGCATCCAAGAAATTCAGGAATGACATTGCCATTGAATGCATTGAAGCTCAAGCCCAAATATCTCAAAAACCAGAGTCTCACCGGTGAAGGCCTGGTTTCCAATGACCTTGCCTGATCTAAGAATCATAGCCCGTGGGGTACGGCCAGTTAGTGATAATCAACTGTAAAAACTGCTTCTGTGTAATCCTACCAGAGCCCATTCGTCACTAGTCCGGATAGTTGTTTCCCCTACATGACGATGGGAGAGCTCCGGGAACTTCAAGGCCGTTGCTGATGGCAATCAATGAGAGCTTGTCTATCCAATTCCAAACAACTCAAGAAGCCGATATCGAATTCCTCACCACGAGGTCACTGCGCGAGATGAGTTGAATATGTGTCCAAGAAGTTGATGAAGTGCAAGTCCAAGGAGTTTATCCTGGTTTTGTAGATCACCAAATTTCGTACATCACAAGAAACAAAGGTGATCAAAGATTTCTCATATATTTATGTACCTCATGATATTCCGAATTATCAAAGAAATTAACACTGGGAAAATTACTAGAAAAATCCTAAACTTATTGTACTTATGCCAATTCAATTTTAAACCTTTCAAATGCGCTTTTTAAATTCTAAAGTTTTTCAAATTTTTTCATTTGAGTCGTTCCAATCAATTTTGGCTAGAATTGCTAACATAAATGCCCATAGTGCCATGTAAAATACATTACATTTTTTTAAATATATTTTTTAAAATTTTGATTTAAAAAAATATTTTTTTTCTTTTTTCTCCTTTTTTTCTACCAAGTCCATTAGTCCCTAGCCAATGAATGGGTGCCACAAACCCCTCGCCTATGGACGATGAGGGCTTTGTGGTCCTTAGGCAAGGGTTGTGAATCCCTCGCTTACAAACGATGCAGGTCGGCCAACCCTCCCTTTTGACAAGCGATGACCCTCGTTGGGCTTGGAAGAAAAGAAATGAAAAGGAAGAAAAGAAAGAGAAAATTCAAAAATTTTAGAATAATTATAAAAATTATCTATATCAACACTACTCTTGCCACGTAAAATAGGTGGTGTCTAAGTCAATAATTTTCAACTAAAGTCGGTCTGTGGACTCAATTGGCAAAACATAAATATCGCATTTGATAGTTGGGATAAAATTAGTATGATAAAGTTTATTATACCCTTTGTTTGTTGCTTACTCAAGACATGATAAAGTCAGATATAAAAATGATATGAACCGAATAAAATTAATCCATGAGAGAAGTGGGATAAAATTTGATAGAATTAATATCCATAATAGAAATATTTTTTTTCTCAAATAACAAACTTCTTAAATTAACAAAATTAAAATACATGACAATATAAAATATTTTTAAATTCTAATATAAAAAGTTCAAAATAACAAAAGATAACAATTTAGTTTTTTTTTAGTTTAATCTTGTTTTTATTTATATCTTCAAATTTAATTCTATTTATAATATAAAATCAAAATATAAATATATTTATATTTATTATATATTTTAAGCATTTTAGTAATTTATACATATTAATGCGGTTTACTATTTAATAAATTTTTATTAGAGAATAATAAGGGGAAAAAGAAATAAAAAAATGAAATAATTAAAACATAGAGGAAAAATAAAATAAAAATAAGCATTTAAAAATAAAGTAGGCAAGGGTGTTATGAGAGATTTTTACCATCTCTCTTTATAAATATTTTAGGTTCATCTACATTAATATGCCATTTATACCAAATAAGGTACAAAGTATGATGTGAATATATTCGACTTATTATCATGGTTCATCAAATAGTAGATAGGACAAAAAAAATCAGTCCTATCTTGGTAAGAAGTCCATACAACCAAACAGAGTCAAAAGATTTATGACTTAATTGGCATAGATATAATAAGTTCAAAACTTTTTTAGCAATTTCCCCAATTGATACCTAATCCAAAATTTAATAAAGATGGATATGTAGCTAGATAGAAGAGAAGTTAGCAAAGTATTACAAAAATCCTTAGATAACTTTTTTTTTTTTTGCAAGCTAATTATATTAAATTAATGCAATGACATGTCAAGAAATTTAAGAACTTACATTAAGACCCACGAAGAATCCATGCTCCCGCAAAAGATTTGTACGACAATTAATTTCTGTTTATCGCATAATCCCAGATACTAGAAAAACCCACCATTCATTGTTAACTCAAAACTGAAAACAAATCTGTCAAAAAATTCTCTATATTATTGAGGAAAAAAAAAGCAATTGAAATGGTCCATCTTCTAAAGGGGTATAATTGAATCTTTTGCTTTTGCTTTGAACAGGTGTCAATGTCAAATACCGATTTTCTCGCCAATGCCAAAGTAACCGTGGCAAATGATGCAACGAGACCCCTTCTACAGATAACCAGAAATGGACCAACGAGAAAGAAGGAAAAAACCGAATCCTCCTCTTCGAAATCTTTATAAATTGCCAAGATTCCCACTCTCTTCCCACTCTCTTCAAAATACACCAACCGAACAACTCACCAAAACTCTCTCTGTCCCCCGGTCTCTCTCTCTCTCTAGCTCTCATTGCATGCTCAATAGTATAAAGCAACGACAGTCGTTTGTATGACCACATGCAAAAAGCCCCCAAGCATTCCAAAACCAAACGCCATCATACGTCCCCTCTTTCCTGATATCAGGAGCAGAACCTTGTCACTGTTATTGGGCAAGAAAGCCCACGACCTTTATTTGGTTTTGGAGAGGGAGGGTCACGGGTTTGAAAGGTTCAAACGTCGGAACATGGTTGGACCCAAGCTGGTACTGGCATTGATTCTGCTCTCGTGGGCATCTTCAGTGTCGTGCTCTGTTTCTTACGACAGAAAGGCTATCATCATTGATGGCAAGAGGAGGATCCTCATCTCTGGCTCCATTCACTATCCCAGGAGCACGCCTGAGGTAGCGACGATCCCAATGCGGCTCACGACATGTCTCTTTCCATACCTTTTCTTTTTTTCTTGAAAAGGAAGCGTATTTTATTTGGTCTCTGGGCTTTCGCGTGGTTGCAGATGTGGCCTGATCTCATAAGGAAGGCCAAAGAGGGGGGGTTGGATGTGATCCAAACCTATGTTTTCTGGAACGGACATGAACCTTCTCCCGGAAACGTAATGCGACTTATGATCTTCTTTGGATAATATAACCATTTTCATTCACTGATTACATGTTTTCCCTTTTTCTTTTAAAAATTAATGAATTTGAAAAATTAATGAATTTTCCTGTTCTCTCCTTTTCTTTTTTTCCCACCCTTTGTGCAGTACTACTTTGAGGACCGGTATGATCTGGTTCGGTTCATCAAGCTGGTGCAACAAGCTGGTCTTTACGTTCATCTCCGGATTGGGCCTTACGTCTGTGCCGAGTGGAATTTTGGGTACCTATTTTCTAGCATAAAAATGGACACGAGAAGTTCTTTTCTTTTTTTATTATTTTTTGCTATGTATTTTGAAACTCACGTGCTCTGTTTTTTGTGCTGGTCTGTGATGCAGAGGATTCCCTGTTTGGCTGAAATATGTCCCGGGGATCGCTTTCAGGACAAACAATAAGCCACTCGAGGTTGTCCATTTTCTGAAACAAATTTCCCTTCTCAATCTTTTTCATATATCTAAACCTTTGACTAACAAAACATTTTTCAATTATTTAATGAAGGATGCAATGCAAAGGTTCACGCAGAAGATTGTCAACATGATGAAGGCAGAGAGGTTGTTTCAGTCCCAGGGAGGTCCGATAATATTATCTCAGGTATGAAAACCGTCCCCCATTTCTACAACCCCTTCTAGAAGATGGAACATTTCAATTGGTGTTTTTTTCCTCAACAGTAAAGAGAAGGTTTTTGACAATAAAGGACAGTATTTTCTATACCTGCTTGGAATTTTTAATGATGTTTTTGTTTAGCTGATAAGCTTGGATTTTTGTGTTTGTTGGCAGATAGAGAATGAATTTGGACTAGTTGAACGGGGAATTGGAGCACCAGGCAAGGCATACACAAAATGGGCTGCAAGTATGGCTGTGGGACTTGGCACTGGTGTCCCATGGGTTATGTGCAAGCAAGATGATGCTCCTGATCCTGTGGTTTGTACTTTTCTCGATCTTGTTGGTTAAGCTTATATTTATATAAGATAGATGTACATATCCATATAAGTCGGTTACGATGTCATCTGTTCTATGATCACTGAGGGCCTCCTAGGCTGGTGGGGTCTCTTCAACAGTTTTTTTTTTTTTTTTTTTCTAAACTTTAGGTGGCCTATATGGTCGTAAACAGGTCCCCCTTTTTCCATATGCCATGTGCTTTTAGTTTTTCCTCTTCCTTATTCTTTCTTGCTCTTCATAGTTTCATATTGAGTCAGGAAACCTTCCCCATAGGTACTTAATTCTTGTGTCCCGAAACGATGTATATGCCTCGAATCTGGTTTGGCTTGACTTCGCTTGTTGACTTCGTTTAAATGGCATGGCCTGACAACAATGTTTAAACTTAAGCAGGATGGGTTTTTCCGCAACATGGTTGTTATTCTTGACTTATTTCGTAAAAGTTATCTAAGATGGGAGTAAGACAGCTTCTAGAAAATAATTTTTCCTGTCCTTGACTAATGTTGATTCGTTATGCGACAGATTAACACGTGGAATGACTTCTACTTCAAAGATTTCAAACCGAACTCGAATAATAAACCCAAGATGTGGACTGAAAACTGGACCGGCTGGTATGTGAAGAAGCGCGTATCTGAACAAGCTGAAATTTTCAACTTCCCCCCTCCCCTCTGTATCTTTCTCAGTCATGTAGTTCAAAGCTGATTATTATGATGATTTCTAGGTACACTGAGTTTGGGGGAGCAGTGCCTTATAGGCCAGCAGAGGATTTGGCATTCTCGGTCGCGAGTTTCATTCAGAACAGCGGCTCATTCATTAATTACTATATGGTAATCTTGACTTCCGTAGCGTCTGTAGCTCTGTATCAATCACTTGATTTTGACTTTCCATTATGCTGCGAATTATAACATTAGTTAACCTTCTTTTCTGTCTCCTTTTAAATGATTGCATACTTGCTTGTTCTTTATATGGGTCTTGTTTGTTGTCTTTAGTATCATGGAGGAACCAACTTTGGCAGGACAGCTGGTGGTCCCTTCATTGCCACCAGCTATGACTACGATGCTCCCCTTGATGAATACGGTAGGTGACTTGCAATAGATTGTTAGTATCCTGGCGTGGGCAAGGCCAACTTTGCTCACGTGCCTCAATTTGCTTCACTTTGAGCATTCAACGGATCTAACTACTCTAAGACTGGAGTAATTGGTAACACCGTCAGAAGTTTAACCGAGTGAAGGCAAATCTACATCTTCTTGCTTAAACATTAAACCTTTTAAAACTAAGTCTAGAAGTAATTCATGACATCCTATGATGGCGATTACTAAGTCATCTTCCTGACATCAGAATTCGCATAAATGTTGCAGGTTTACTGAGGGAACCAAAGTGGAGTCACTTGAGAGAATTGCACAAAGCCATTAAGCAAAGTGAATGGGCTCTGGTTTCTGCTGATCCAGCAGTGCAGTCACTTGGAAGTAATCAAGAGGTTTGGTTTCTCAAGCCCCCTTAAAACGAACATGCATAAAAACACTCTCACAGCCTTGTGGGTTGTTAATTAAACTTTTACCTGTCGAATTCTATTTTTCTTAGGCTCACGTGTTCAAAGCTGGAAGCAGATGCGTGGCCTTCCTGGCAAACTACAACATGAAGTATTCTGTCAGAGTCAATTTTGGAAACGGGCAATATGACTTGCTGCCTTGGTCCATCAGCATTCTTCCAGACTGCAAAACTGCCGTTTACAACACTGCAAGGGTGAGGCAAAGACCATTCAGTTCCACAACATTTTGCATTGACTCTTTCCAATTTAACACATTCCGTTACTTTCCCTTAAACAATTCTTTTTAAGAGATTAAGTTCAAGGATGACACGATATTATCAATTTTCAAACAGGTCAATGCATCGAGTTCTCAGAATAAGATGGTGCCAGTAGGTGGATTCTCTTGGCAGTCGTACGTAGAAGAAACTGTCTCTGCCTTTGGCAGCGACACGTTTACAAAGGCCGGGCTGTTGGAGCAAATTAGTCTCACTAGAGATGCTTCAGACTATTTGTGGTACACGACAGAGTGAGTGCTGCTTGCAACTTGCGTCTCATAAGCATTGCGAAAACTTCAATATAGTGGACTGTCGTGTGCTTACAATTTTACTTTCCTGATCATGTCGATTGCTCAGCATCACGATAAGTCCTAACGAAGCATTTCTGAGAAGCGGCCAATCTCCTGTGCTCACCATATGGTCTGCAGGACATGCGATGCATGTTTTCATCAATGGTGAACTCACAGGTAAATCAATTTCCGCCTAGATCCCAAAATGCAATATCCTTTCAGTACCTGAAATCTCAATACATAACATATGTTACTGGGGTAATTGTCTGTCTGTAATACAGGGTCCGTATATGGATCATTAGAGAATCCAAAATTATCATATGGTAATAATGTGAAGCTGAGAGCTGGCATAAACAAACTGTCGATATTGAGTGTAGCTGTCGGGCTTCCGGTCAGTATTTTTCCAGTCAACATGATATTGTTAAGCTATATGCATGTGAGGATCTTAACATTAGTACTTTCTCCACTTCTGTTTCCAACATTCAGAATGTTGGCCTGCATTTCGAGACATGGAAAACCGGGGTTCTTGGGCCAGTCACATTGAAGGGTCTCAATTCTGGGACATGGGACATGTCGAAATGGAAATGGTGTTACAAGGTATCTGTACTCGGTCTGCTGCTGCTTTGTTCTTTTGCCTTTCAACAAAAAATTCAGATACAAAAGATACCGCACCAATGCGGATTCATTGTTGTTAGATGAAAATCAAGTAAACTGATATCTCAGAGCTTTTAAAAAAAAAAGGAATTAAAATAAAAGTATGTTTGTGCTCAAATTTCTCGATGGTTGAATAGTCCTGCTTATCAATGGTTTGCGTGGACAAACTAATGTTCAGTTAACTAGTTGTAATAATGTGTGGATTTATGTTGGTTTATGACATGACTCATACTATGCCATACAAGATAGAGAATAATCTGTTACACCATCTTCAAAATTCAAAACCTAAATATTTGCTCTTCCGGAACAGGTCGGTCTCAAGGGCGAAAATCTGAGTATCAACACCCTAAGCGGTAGTTCCTCAGTTGAATGGCTTGAAAATTCAATGTTGGCCCAAAGACAGCCCCTGACCTGGTACAAGGTGAAGATCCCACCCCGAAAACTTCACTTGATAATAACTGCTAGTCTGGTTTTCCTTTGAAAAACAAATTAAGCTTTGTTTGCAGGCTACTTTCAATGCTCCCCCAGGACGTAGTCCATTAGCCTTGGACATGAACAGCATGGGAAAGGGGGAGATATGGATAAATGGTCAGAGCATCGGACGCCACTGGCCTGCTTACACAGCTCGTGGCAGTTGTGGCGGCTGCAGTTATGCTGGAACTTTCAATGAGAATAAGTGCCAAAGTGGTTGTGGAGAGGCTTCTCAAAGATGGTGAGAAAAGTAGAACTGCACTTTTTCTTTATCAATTTATATTTTGATTTGAACCCCTATTAATAAGCTTTTGATTTTCAGGTACCACGTTCCAAGATCATGGTTGAATCCGACAGGCAATCTATTGGTCATTTTTGAAGAATGGGGTGGCAACCCGACTCAAATTACTTTGGTCCAAGCAACAAGGACTTCGTAGTAGCAGAACTTCTAGATCAATGCGGTTTATAGCTGAAATTAAGCAATTTCTGTAGTTTGCAGAATAAGTGATATACAAGAGCATAGCATTCGTCTTCTTTTTTCAGTCTTTGGAAGCTTGTGCAAGTAAAGGATGCCATTACAACTACCCAGACTTCGACAAAGGGAAGCGTGTAAGTCAAGCATGCCAACACACCATTTTGCTGAAGTCATATACAGATATACAGAGGGGGGAAGAAGCCGCAGCAACATGCCAGTGCATATAAGCATATTGTCACTAGTTAGAAATAGCTTCGATTGCATACCTAGTTTGTGCTAGACATTTGAACACAGTCAAGTGGAATTTCCTGGCCTTTCAAGTGTATAGATGTCGTGATCGAGTGTCTCTAGAGTGCAGGACAGTCAATTTATTGCCTTGCTAAGAAAGACACTGAAATGCAGTGCTTGTAATAATGAACTGAAATTCAATATCTCCTGGTTTTAATCCTTCTGCCTCATATTATAGCTAGCTCGTTTAGTTCTCTTGCCTTCTGTAATTATATATCTTGAAGATCAAGTGTATACTCGACAAAGTCACATCGCTTCCCAGTATGGGACCTGAAATGCTAGCATTCAAGAAAGCAAGGTGCCGGATCTCGGGGGCAGACAAACTTAAGTACTTCAACTTTCTCTTACGTTTGCAAAGTTTTCATTCGGATAGCATTCCTAGACATGTCTAAGTCCACCAACTCAGAAAGCTATCCCAAATCAAGACGTAGCGTCCGTACATTCCATTACCCCTGCTTAAATTAATGCTAACAATGCTGTTTCACCTGCCAACATGGAAGCACCGAGTCAAGAACACCGAAGCAGAGATCCGTCATGGTGAGCGAAGTTCAAAAAGCTAGGCTCGATAGGCCACAGAAAGATTAATTTAATCTGAACCATCAAAGAAATTGACACTGGGAAAATTTACTAGAAAAATCCTAAACTTATTGCAGCTAGGTTAATTTAATCTTAAACCTTTCAAATATGCTAATTAAATTCTAAAAATTTTCAAATTTTGCCATTTGAGTCATTCCAATTGATTTTGGCCATTGTCATGACTAATTTTTCGAGTGCACCACTTAGAGTTTAGCTAATGGATTGTTAGGCCTAGACGTAACTCAAGCTCTCCCAAACCCATAGAATTATTTTACTAATACGAACTAGAGATTTTGAGTACGAGGACTTGATTTCTTTTTTATTTTGAAAAATGTTTGAATTGATTTTAATTTACTTCTGTGAGGTGATCATGCGAGTGCGCAAACCACAAATTTAGCACTCAAGCAAAAAAAAAAAAAAAAAAAGCACTTATACCACCGTCTGCGATGGCCCGGTTGGATAAGGCTCCGATCCCGAGGAGGAGAAGAGTTCGCATCCCACTGGCTGCATGGGATTTTAAGTGCGACGTCGGGTGGTGGATCCCCCGCTAACGTCGAAAGCATCTACGTTGTTAGATCGTAAATTCACGTCAACAATTCTAAATATGATTTTTAATTAATACGCAAACATTCAATTTTGGTTTTCACTTTATTTAATGAGAATCTAATCTATATGCAATGCAATGTTACTAATCTAAAATGAAATGACATAACATGGCAATATGACTTAAACTATATGACATGAGGAAAGTAATTTCTAAAGAAATGCAATAATTAAATGTGCAATCTAAACTAATCAAATGGCCTAATTCTAATGACGGCCAATTTTTAGTTAAATGAACCTAACAAAAATCACTAAACGACGTGCATTTCATGAATCTAATTCTACATGACATGCACGCGATTTTTTTACTTTTTTATGAAAATTCGTAATTAAAATCACTAAAAATAAAAGTCAAACTAAAATGAAATGTTATCCATTCTAAATGCCATCATTTAAAAAAATAATAATAATAACTAACCTATCATGCAATCAATCCTAATCTACATGGAATGCAAAATGCAATTTTTTTTTGTATTTTGGGATAAACAAGACAATTAAGAGATAAACATCAAACCATCCATGATCATAAAAAATATTATCCACCATTCGAATTGAAATTCAAACTTAGTTATTTTGCTAATAAAATCGATAAATTAATCTTAAAATCAAGATATCAATTTTACTCTCGCGCGATCAATTATTCCATCTAAAGCCTTATAGATGGAATAAGAATTCATGCGGTTGTGAATTGGATGCTACATTAGAGATTTCAATTAGGCATCGAGAAATATTTCAAACAATGAGACAAAAATATCAAAAACTAAATAAGATAAAATAAATCTACCTAATAATAAAATAAATATCTACCTAAATTTGGATTTTTTCCAAAATCCGCACAGCTCAAGTGAACCACGATGGAGGCTCGGTGCGGCTAAGGACGGTGGCTGTGATGGTAGCTCAATCAAGGAGAGGTTGTTGCTGGTGAACGACGCAGGGCCTTCTCGGTTCGGAACATATCAGCGAGGCAGGGACGGCGTCGACGAGGCAACAGCTGGACAACAGATTGACGTGTGACCTCACGGCAGCAGCGTTGTTGTTTTAGCAGGGCTGGCAGCCGATTTGCGTCACGGAGCCAGTGGTTGAGCTGCAGTGACGTATTCGACGAAGGAGTTGCGGTGGCGTCGTCCAACTGTAGGCATGGAGGGGTATGGGAGTGACTCACGTTGGGGACGACTGTAACGACCCAAACCTGGGGCAGTACAGAGGAATAGACTAAGATTACCTCGGCAGTACGCGGACGAGGCTAAGGGCATTTCTCTTGTCCCAGCATTTTTCCTTAAACAATGTTTTTTCCTCTAAGTTTTATTTATTGTAACAAATTAAAATAATGAATGATATTATTTAATATTTTTCATGTAAATTAATTTTAGGCTATTATTATTATTATTATTATTATTATTATTATTATTATTATTATAAAAAAATATTTAATATATAACGTGTCGGAACGTATTGAAATTCTCTATTTTTAATAAATGACGTGTCGGCGTGTCATGTCGTGTCATTTCGCGTGTCGCGTGTCCGTGTCGGTGCTACATAGATGATAGGTAATGATCCCCAGTGAGAGTCCAAGAAAATAATAAGAATAGCATGTAGGGGTGACTAGTTCTACTATTGATCCTGATTTCACTTGAAACTTAGAATCTATCTGTTGAAACCGTGGGAGATTACATCTGGCCACCCAAAAGAAAGCAATGGGGAGTCCTATGAGCCTTTATAAAGCTTAAGCTTGGGTCTCTTAATATGCGTGACGCGTTTTAAAATCATGAGGGAAAAGACCGTGGCTATGATAGCGATTTGTCCGCACCAGGGTGAGTGACCCAAAGCGGACAATATAACATGGTGGGGCCTGGGTCATTACAACGTCAATGTGTACAGCGGTTTGAGGACCGGATCGCCAAGGGTGATGGACGGAAAGTTGATTGTCGAGGCTTGACCTTGACTCAACGATGCTGGGCTGAGGGACGCTACTGGAGATTCCGGCAAGTCACCTCGGTAGAGGTGTCGAGATCAACGTGGCGTAGTATTCTCGGTAAGATGAAGTCCAGGAGATGAGCAGATGGAATGAATCGTCGTAGTGAACCAAGTGGGAACGTGATCATCATCTTCAAAGTGTGGATTCTCCTCTGGCAGTATATGAGCCCCTTTCTTGGCGTGCTCTCCAATGAGCGAGTTTTCTCCTTGCACCTTCGGAACCTGCAAGGAGAAAGAATAGAAAACTCTCTTTTTGTGGCCGTATGTATCAATATGCTTGGCCCCCGAAACCCTACACATTATACCTTTTTATAGGTAGTTTTTTTTTTTATAAAATTTTTCCAAATCGATATTCACGAAGATTTTTTTTTCGTAATATTCGCTTTTCCGAACACAATATTTGCTTTTCACATCTACCCTATTCAAAAGATTCATCATATCTCGGAAAAATTTCGAATTTCTATTTTTCACAAGATAATTAAAGAAAACGTGCTTAGGCCAATTTGCTCGCTCCGTGAGCTTAGTCCGGCCTGCTAAGTTAAAGCTCAGAATTGCTAATTCCAACCCATTTGCCACTGGTCCAATAAATAAATGCACAAAAATGCAAATTAAAAACAAATGCACTTAAATCTATATGCTATGCAATTAATATTTTTTCAGGGATAAAATTAACCCTTAATTTTTAATGTAATAAATGACTAATTGGGTCGTCAAAATTTAAGTGTCAACAGCCATAATTACTAATGTGAATGTCCTTAGTGTCACATAAAATACGTTAATTTTTTTTATACTTTTTAAAAAATTTATTTTAAAAAATAATAATTTTTCCATTTTCTCTTTTTTCTACCAAGTCCATAAGTTGCTGACCATTGAATAGGTGCCACAAACCCCTCACCCGTGGACGATGAGGGCTTTGTGGCCCTTGGGCAAGGGTTGTGAATTGCTCGCTTGCAGACAATGCAAGTCGACTGACCCTCCCTTTTGACAAGCGAGGGTTGGTCAAGCTTGGAAGAAAAGAAATGAAAAGATAGAAAAACAAGAAAAGAAAAAAAAAAAATTATAAAAATTATAAAAATATGTCAAAATCAATCAAGCCACGTAAGATTTTTTTTTTTTTTTGGTCGGTAAGCCACGTAAGATAACTGGCATTTGAGTTGATAATTTTTAGTTAAAATTGGCCGAGTGGACTCAATTGGTGAAAGATAAATGCGGCGTTTGAAAGTCGGAATAAAATTCAAAGTATTATAAAGTTTATCACACTCAACATTTGGTCCTGTTCAAGATAGGATAAAAATAAATATAAGAGGAATATAAACCAAATAAAATTATTCCATGAGAAAGCTAGGATAAAAGTTGATAGAATTAATATCTCTAATAGAAATGTTATTTTTCTTGAATAAAAAAATTCTTAAATTAACAATATTAAATTATGCTTCAATATAAGTTATATTTGAATTCTAATATAAGAAATTCAAAATAACAAAATATAACAATTTAGTTTTTTTTTTAAGTTTAATCTTATTTTTATTTATATCTTCAAATTTAGTTCTATTTTATAATATAATTCAATATATAAATATAATTATTACATATTTTAGTTATTTTAGTAATTTAGATATATTAGTATAGTTTACTATATAACAAAATTTTATTAGAAAATGATGGAAGGGGAAAAAGAAATTAAAAAATGAAATTATTAAAAAAAGAGAGGAAAAATAAAATAAAACAAGCATATAAAAAATAAAGGAGGCAATGATGTCATGAGAGATTTTTACCATCTTCGTTTATAAATTTTTTAGATTCATTTGTACTCATATGCTATTAAAAATATACATAATATGACATGAATATATTCGACTTTATTATCGTAATTCACCAAACAATTGATATAATATAACAAAATATTTGAATTTTATATCATATGATATTTAGTACTATCTTGATAAGAAATTGATACAATCAGCTAAAAGGTTTATGACTCAATCGGCACAAATATAATATGTTTAGGACTTTTTTAGCAATTTCCTCAATTGACACCTAATCCAAAATTTGACTATAGAGTAATAAAGATAGATATGTAGATAGATAGCAGAGAATTTGGCCAAGTATTACAAAAATCTAAACGGGATGATTTGGAGTGACAAAAATTCTTAGATAACTTTATCTTTTTCAAGCTAATTATATTAAAACAATGCAAGGACATATCAAGAAATTTAAGAACTCACATTAAGACCCACGAAGAATACATGTTCTCGTAAAAGAGTCGTACAGCAATTAATTTCTATCCATCGCGTCTTCCACGTAACAAAAAAAACCCGCCATCTATTGTTAACTCAAAACTGAAAAAAAAAAAAAAAATCTGTCAAAAAATACATATTTATTTATTTTCTTTTAGGCTGGAGAACAGTGGTTGAATTTCATATTGTATAACTAAAAAAGGAAATGCTTACTGGTTTAGAGGTACTAAAAGATTGAAGAATAAGAATATGTTAAGAGTAGTTCACACCTCTTTTATTGAAGAACAAGAATATATAAAATTAAGACGTTCAATATGGTGCGGTCGATATTGACATAGATAATTTTTTTAAAATAAAATTTCTGAACTTTTCCTTTTTTTCCTTTTTCTTTTTTTCCTAACCCTAGGCCCACGAGGGCTTCTGCGCTCTTGTTCATATCTAGATGAGGGTTGGCTAGCGACCTCACCAGCCCAAGGGTAAAAAATAAAAAGGATAAAAGAATAAAAAATTCAGAATTTTTTAAAGATTTGAATTAAAAATTGTCCTAGGACGGTCTATGTTGTCTAGAAGGGCTATGTTGGCAAATTGTAAAAATAATCAAGACTAAATTGGCCAAATTAAAAAGTTTAGGATTACATCGACACAAGTATAATAAGTTTAAGATTTTTTTTGATAATTTCCCCAATCCTTGTTCCTATTCTTCATTTCATTCAAAACTAGTTACAATTTTGAAGAAACTAGTTACCACTTTTGGACACATGGGCAGAATTGGGATTATAGTGAACGTCAATTATATGTTTTTAGCCAAAAAAAATATTAACTAGTTTTGAATAAAAATATTACTCATTTTTGTAGCCAATACAATAGATCATATTTTGGAAAATATTTTCTAAATAGTTGATGTTTTACAAAACAAACGTACCCTTTTTTGCCAATACTCAAGTAGTTGCATCTTATGGTTCCACAAGACAAATACACTTTTTGTTAGTTTCTTCACCCATTAAAGGCATAAATACTTTTTTTTTTCCATTATAAGTGATGAATTATTTCAAGAAAGAAATAGAAGTGGATAAAACTTATATATATATATATATATATATATATATATATATATATATATATAAATTCATTTTTCTAAATAAAAGCTCCATTTATCCTCTTTTAATGGTCACTAAAGATTATCCCCCATCCTCTCACTGGTCGACCTTGATGCCCTAAATTATATTATGTAGATGAATTCTACATATTGGTAGAAGGCTTTTGTATTACAGATTACAACTGGATCGAGATAGTGGAAGCCGACGAATGGCAATGCATTCAAGATGTGTAAAACGTGGTTATGTAGGTACTTAAGATATGGCAAACCCGCACACCCTTAGATTCATTATTCGCATGGTGGAAATCTCTATACCTTAACCTAGAGCTCGTAAAATAGACGAATCCGAACAACTTTCCAGATGCTAAACCTCAATCTAATAAGAACATCCGAGTCTTGTAGTGGGATTTCTTTTCAAACTAGTTTACCAAATAAGGATGAACAGCTTCCTCAACCTAAGCAAAGGACATAATTAAGTAGGGCGCATAAATTTAGCAGTTACATGAATGAAGGTTACGGATCTTCTGGCAATAAAGGAAGGGCAAATTCAATTTGACTAAATCAGAAGGATCAAATTGAATGGAGACAATGGCATAAATAGTCCCGAGTTTTAGTAAAATAATTACTATGATCCTTAAACTTTTAATTTGTTTAATATGATCCTTAAACTTTAACTGAATATCTAATATGATGTCTGAACTTTTGGTAAATACTGAATTTAGTCCCTAAACTATATAAAAATATTCAATGTTGTCCTCGACTTGAATTTTTAATTTGTTCGATATGATTTTCTTTTTTTTAACTTTAGCAAAACGTGCAATGTGATCTCTTGGTACATATTCAATTTAGTCATTGGACCATATGAAAATATTAAATGTTGTCCCTGAACTTGAATTAACGGAAAGATAACATCGGATATTTTTATATGATTTAGGGGTTAGATCGAACATTTATCAAAAGTTTGAAGGTCACATTATACATTGGGATAAAGTTTAGATACCGCATTTAATAAATTACAAGTTTTAGGATCAAATTGTATAGCTGACAGATGTTTAGATAATATCTGTATAAGTGCATTGCAGTAAACTGATGTCCATTTTAAGCATCTATATTTGCCAAAACCAGAAGGAAAAATCCACAATATTATCCCCATATTCACCGCGTCAGATACAACGAGACTCCTGGAAGGGCAACCAGAAATGGATCCATGAAAGTAGGAAGAAACCGAAATCTACTCTCCCAAATCTTTATAAATTGGAATTGCAATGCTTCCCTCTCTCTTTACAACACCAACCAAACTCTCAATCCTCTCTCACTCTCTAGCTCTCATTGCGTTCTCCAAGGGAATAAAGGACAGTTTGTCTTTTGCATGCTGTCCTTTGCACGACCGAATCCAAAATCCCCAGCTTACCAGAACCAGACACCATCGACCACTCGGAACACCTGCTCATCGGTCCCTTTTCTTGATATAAGGAGCAGAACTTGTTGCTGGTTTCTTGAGGCACACGTATATGTCTTGAAGGGGACAGACTTTGGGAAAGAACGTCCATTTCTTTGTTGGTTTGAAGAGGAGGGTCATGGGTTCAAAGATGCAAACGTGGAACGTGATTGGAGCTAAACTGATGCTGGCCTTGATTCTGCTCTCGTGGGCATCTTCAGTGTCATGCTCTGTTTCTTATGACAGAAAAGCTATTGTCATTGATGGCAAGAGGAGGATTCTCATCTCCGGTTCCATTCACTATCCCAGAAGCACTCCTGAGGTCGTGACAATCCCAATGCAGCTCACATCATGTCTTTTTTTTTTTAATTTTTTTTTTTTAATTTTTTCGTAAGAGAATTGCATTTTATTTGGTTTTTGGTTTTTGGGTGTTTGCAGATGTGGCCTGATCTCATATGGAAGGCGAAACGAGGAGGGGTGGATGTTATTCAAACCTATGTTTTCTGGAATGGACATGAACCTTCTCCCGGACAAGTAAATGCAACTTATGATCTTCTTTGGATTATACAACCATTTTGATTCACTGATTATATGTTTCCCCATTTTCTTTTAAAAATTAATGAATTTTCTTGTTTTCTTCTTCATTTCTTTTCCCCACCCTTTGTGCAGTATTACTTTGAGGACAGGTATGATCTGGTTCGGTTCATCAAGCTGGTGCAACAAGCCGGTCTTTACGTTCATCTCCGGATTGGGCCTTACGTCTGCGCTGAGTGGAATTTTGGGTACCTATTTTCCAGCATAAAAATGAAAAAGAGAAGGATTTTTTATTTTATTTTTCATTTCGCTATGTATTTTTAAACTCATGCTCTGTTTTTTGTGCTGGTTTGTGATTCAGAGGATTTCCTGTTTGGCTGAAATTTGTCCCGGGAATCTCTTTCAGGACGGACAATAAGCCATTCAAGGTTGTCTATTTTCTAAAACAAATACCCCTTCTCAATCTTTTTCATACATCTATAATTTTGACTAATAGGACATTTTTTTTTTTATCAATTAATCAATTATATAATGAAGGATGCAATGCAACGGTTCACGTATAAGATAGTCGACATTATGAAGGCAGAGAGGTTGTTTCAGTCCCAGGGAGGTCCAATAATATTATCTCAGGTGAGAAACGTTCTACCATTTCTAGAACCCCTTCTAGAAGATGGACCACTTCAGTTGGTTTTTTCCTCAACAATAAAGAAAACGTTTATGAAAATAAAGGATATTATCTTTTACACCTCCTTGGAATTTTTTAGATGTTTTTATTTTGCTGATAGCTTGGATTTACGTGTTTGTTGACAGATAGAGAACGAATATGGACCAGTTGAATGGGAAATTGGAGCACCAGGCAAGGCATACTCAAAATGGGCAGCAAATTTGGCTGTGACACTTGGCACTGGTGTTCCATGGATCATGTGCAAGCAAGAAGATGCTCCTGATCCTATGGTATGCACTTTTCAGGATTTTGTTGGTTTTAACTTATATTTATATAAGATATATGTACGTATCCATATAAGCTGGTTAGGATGTCATCTGTTTTGTGATCAATGAGGGCCTCCTAGGCTGGTGGGGTCTCTTGAACATTTTTTTTCTCTAGTTTAGGTGGCCTTTCTGGTCCTAAACAGGTCCCCCTTTTCCCATATGCCATATCCTCTTAATTTTTCCTCTTCCTTATTCTTTCTTGCTCTTCAAAATTTCCTGTTGAATCAGGAAAGCTCAGGTTCTAAATTCTTGTGTCCCAAAACGATAAATATGCCTCTAATCTGGTTTGGGTTGACTTCGCTTTTTTGCATCCATTTAAATGGCATCAACGATATTCGAACTTAAGAGGGATGGATTTTTCCATATCATGGTCATTACATCTCAACATGTTTCATGAAAGTTATCTAATACTGGGAGTAAGACAGCTTCTAGAAAATAATTGTTCCTATCCTTTAACTTATGTTGGTCCATTATGTGACAGATTGACACCTGCAATGGCTACTACTGCGAAGGTTTCAAACCAAACTCTAATAATAAACCCAAGATGTGGACTGAAAACTGGACTGGCTGGTACGTCAAGTGGCGGATGTCTGCACATGCTGAGCTAGATTCAAAGCTGATTATTATAATGATTTCCAGGTATACTGAGTTTGGGGGAGCGGTGCCTCATAGGCCAGCAGAGGATTTGGCGTTCTCAGTCGCGAGGTTCATTCAGAACGGCGGTTCGTTCATCAATTACTATATGGTAATCTTGACTTCCGTAGCATCTGTTGGTCTGTATCAATCACTTGATTTTGCCGTATCATTCTGCTATGATTTACAATCATCAGCTAACTTTCTTTTTTGTCTCCATTTAAATGTTGCATACTTGCTTGTTATTTATATGGGTCTTGTTTTTTGTCTCTAGTATCATGGAGGAACCAACTTCGGCAGGACAGCTGGTGGTCCCTTCATGGCCACCAGCTATGACTATGACGCTCCTCTTGATGAATTCGGTATGTGACTTGGAATAGATAGTTAGCATCCTAGCGTGGGCAAGGCTAAATTTGCTCATGTGCCTCAAACTGTTCACTCTGAGCATTCAATGGATCTAACTACTTTAAGACTGGAGTAATTGGCAACACTGTCAGAAGTTTAACCGAGTAAAGGCAAATCTACATCTTGTTAATTAAACAGGTTACCTTTTCGAAACAGAGTCTAGGAGTAATTCATGACATCCTATCATGGTGATTATTAGGTAAGCTTCCTGACATCAGAATTTGCATAAATGTTGCAGGTTTACTGAGGGAACCAAAATATAGTCACTTGAGAGATTTGCACCAAGCCATTAAGCAAAGTGAATGGGCTCTAATTTCTGCTGATCCAGTGGTGCAATCACTTGGAAGAAATCAAGAGGTTTGGTTTCTCAAGCCTTCTTAAAATGAATATGCATAGAAACATTCTCACAGCCTTGTGGGCTGTAATTAAGCTTTTAACTGTTAAATTCTATTTTTCTTAGGCTCACGTGTTCAAAGCTGGGAGCGGTTGTGCAGCCTTCCTGGCAAACTACGACACAAAGTATCCTGTCAAAGTTAATTTCGGAAATGGGCATTATGACTTGCCCCCTTGGTCCATCAGCATTCTTCCGGACTGCGAAACTGCTGTTTACAACACCGCAAGGGTAAGGCAAAGACCTTTCAGTTCCACGAGATCTTGCGTAGACTCTTTCCAATTTAACATGTTTCCTTACTGCCCATCAAACAATCCTTTATAAGAGATTAAGGGTCAAGGATGACAAAACACCTTCAATTTTCAAACAGGTCAGTGTACCAACTTCTCAGATCAAGATGGTGCCAGTAGGCGGATTCTCTTGGCAGTCATACGTCGAAGAAATTGTCTCTGCCTTCGGAGGCGACACTTTTACAAAGGATGGGCTGCTGGAGCAAATTAGTCTCACTAGAGATGTTTCAGATTATCTGTGGTACACGACAGAGTGAGTGCTGCTTTTGACTTCCATCTCATGGGCATCATCAAAACTTCAATATATCGAATTGTCATGTGGTTACAGCTTTACTTTTCTGATCTTCTCTGATCATTCAGCATCACAATAAGTCCTAATGAAGCGTTTCTGAGGAGCGGCCAATCTCCCGTGTTCACCATTTCATCTGCAGGACATGCAATGCATGTTTTCGTCAATGGTGAACTTGCAGGTAGATCATTTCTGCCCAGATCCCAAAATGCAATATCCTTTGAGTACCTGAAATCTCAATAAATAACGTGGGTTACTTTGGTGATTGTCTGTCTGTAATACAGGGTCAGCATATGGATCATTAGAGAATCCAAAATTAACACTTAGTGAAAAAGTGAAGCTGAGGGCTGGCATCAACAAACTGTCAATATTGAGTGTAGCAGTTGGGCTTCCAGTTAGTATTTCCCCCGTTGATTTTGGTATTACCTGATATTGTTAAGCTGTATACATATATGGATCTTAACATTAGTACTTTCTCCTCTTCTACTTCGAATGTTCAGAATGTTGGCCTGCATTTTGAGACATGGAATACCGGTGTCCTTGGGCCAGTCACATTGAGGGTCTCAATTCTGGGACATGGGACATGTCGAAATGGAAATGGTCTTACAAGGTACCTTTACTTGGTCTGCTGCTCCTTTGTTCTTCTGTCGCTTTTCAACAAGATATTCAGAAAAAAGAAATACCATACCACTGCAGATTCATTGTTGAGTCAACCAATATCTTGGAACTGTTAAAACAAAAAATAAAATAAAATAAAATAAAATAAAATAAAATAAAATAAAATAAAATAAAATAAAGGCACATTACTGCTCAAAATTTTTTTGATGGTTGAGTAGTCCTGCTATTCAAAGGTTAGTGTGGATATACTGTTCACTCAATTAATTGTAATGATGAGTGGATATATATAAGTTTTAGAAATGAGTCATACTGTGCCACAGAAGATCAAGAATAATCTGTTGCGCACCATCATCAAAACTCAATACCTGAATATTTGCTTTCCCTGAACAGGTCGGTCTCAAGGGCGAAGCTCAGAGTCTTCACACCCAAAGCGGTAGTTCCTCAGTTGAATGGCTTGAAGGTTCAATGTTGGCCCAAAAGCAGCCGCTGACCTGGAACAAGGTGAAGATCGACCCCCAAAAACTTCACTTAATCATAATTGCTAGTCTGGTTTTCCCTCTGAAAAAAAAAATTATGCTTTGTTCGCAGGCAACTTTCAATGCTCCCCTGGGACATGCTCCATTAGCCTTAGACATGAACAGCATGGGAAAGGGTCAGATATGGATAAATGGTCAGAGCATCGGACGCCACTGGCCTGCTTACACAGCCCGTGGCAGTTGCGGCAGCTGCATTTATGCCGGAATTTTCGATGAGAATAAGTGCCGAAGTAATTGTGGAGAGCCTTCTCAAAGATGGTGAGAAAAGTTGAACTGCACTTTTTTTTAAAAAAAAAAAATTAATTTCTCTTTCGTTTGAACGCCTATCATTAAGCTTTTAAAATTCAGGTACCACATTCCGAGATCGTGGTTGAAACCCACAGGCAATCAGCTAGTCATTTTTGAAGAATGGGGTGGCAACCCGACTCAAATTTCTCTGGTCCAAGCAGAAAGGACTTAGTAACAGCAGAATGCTGTTACAACTATCTAGACTTTGACCAAGTGTGAAGTCGAGCCATACTAACACACCATTTTGCTGTAGTCATGTACAGAAATACAGCAAAGGGAATAAATTGCAGAGAGATGCTGGTGTATTATACGTAGTCTGTGCTACACAATGGAGTAGTATTTCTCAGCCTTTTGAGTGTAAAGACATCGTGATTGAGTGTCTCTAGATAGCAGGACAGTCATTTCGATGGCTTTCTAAGAAAGACACTGAGATGCAGTGCTTGTAATGATGAACTGAAATTCAATACCTCCTGCTTTTGATACGTTCTTGTTTAGTTCTCTTGCCTTCCATTATTCCATATCTTGAAGATCAAGTGTGTACTGGTAAAAGCGACATCGCTTCCACTATGGGACCCAAAATGCTAGCATCCGAGAAAGCAAGGTGCCAGATCTCGGGGGCTGACAAACTTAAGTACTTCAATTTTTGCTTATCTCTGCAAAGTTTTCGTTCAGATAGCATTCCAAATGGATGATTACTAGACACGTCCAAAGTCCACCAACCCAGAAAGCTGTCCTTAATCAAGATGTAGTGTCCGTATGGTCCATTACCGTTAACTTATATCAGTGCTAACAGTGCTGTTTCACCAGCCACCGTGGAAAGAGCGTGTCGAGAACTCTGAAGCTGTAATCTGCTACGGTGTGCAAAGCAAAGTTCAAGAAGCTAGGCGATGGTATGAAATTTGATGGGCCACCAAAAGAGAGATGCAGCTCATTCAGAGATGTCGGAGCGAATATAGTACTTTGATTCACTCAGAACCAGCCATAGAGAGGTCCTCATTACATAGAACAAAGATACTTCAAAGAGCCTAGAGCGAGTCTCCACATTGCATTTAGACGCAGGAATTGCCATGAAAGATCAAAGATATCACAAGCAAGCACGACAAGTTTCCTAGATTTTGAGCAACTGCCCTGCTATATACTCCATATTCTCCAAGCATCCAATAGAATCAGGAATGACATTAACATCAAATGCATTGAAGTTCAAGCCCAAATATCTCAAGAGAGTTGAGTCTCACCAGTGAAGGCCTGGTTTCCTATGACCGTGCCTGATCTAGGAATTATAGCCCACCGGATACCAGTAGTTTGTGAAGATTCACACCACTTCTGTGTAATCCTACCACAGCCGGTTCCGTCGCTATTCCCGACAGTTATTTCCTCTGCATGACGATAGGAGAGCTTCAGGAACTTCCAGGCCATTCTAGAAATCAATCAACAAGAGATTCTCTACCCAATTGCGAACAACCCGCGATGCCGTTATCGAGTTCCTCCCCCATGAGATCACTGCACGAGATGACGCGAATATGTGCTCAGGAAGTGTGATCAACTTCAAGTCCAGAAATTTATCCACCAACGCTAGGAGCGCTAGGAGTCTCTTACTCTGGACCCCTGAAGTAGACATCTAAACAATTGAAGGACTTGCTGCAATTAGAACGACAGGATTTTCAGATCACCAATTTTCGTACATCACAAGAAACGATAGTAATCAAAGATTTCCGGTATATGTACGCCAGGATATTCTGAACTTTAAGGAATTGACACCTAAATCAAGAATCGACTACATAATAATGTCGATAGATATTTAGACAGACAGAAGACAAAGTTGCCAAGTATTACACAAATCTAACACGGGATGAATCGAAAATCGACATAACAAAAATCCTCTAAAGCAACGCCATCACATATCAAGAAATCTTAGAACTCACATTAAGAACCACCAATGAACACATGTTCTTGTACAAGATTTGTGTAGCAATTAATTTCTATCTATCACATCATCCATATCACAAAAAACCCGCCTTTTGTTGGTAACTACACTGAAAAAAAAAAGAGAGGGCACGCGCATATATATATACACACACACATATATATATTTCCTTTTAGGCTGAACAACAGTGGTTAAATCTTCATTGTATAGCTAGTAAAGAAAAGAATAACATGTGCTCATGTGCTAAAGATTTAAGAACAATAATCCATCTCGTACGAGGGGGGATGCAAACAACATTGTCCAAGAAAACAAATCATCGTACGTGGTAATAGTAGACACCGTCCGATATCATCAGACATATATTGGCTTCCTAAAGTAGAAAAGAGATCAAGAAAGCAGGATGCAGGAAAAAAAAATTAACTTCAACTGCCAACCAACTCCCTTTCTCTTCTGTACCACCTGATCGGGTGCATCGTCGTCCCCTTCGGCTTCTGGCTTCATGCGACACCACCACTTATGACATGACCAATTTTCAAGATTCGTCCCACCGAGAAAAAACACCAGACTCGCAATACAAGAACGGTCCGACGGATTAATATCTTCTTCTGTTCTTCATCGGGTCCGTCGCCCCCTTCAACTTCGGGCATGGCGTGAATTGCGAGCCTTGTATTTTTATCGGTAGGGACGAATCTTGAAAATTGATCTTTCAGAGTCTCTCCCTCTCTCTCTCTCTCTCTCTCTCTCTCTCTCTCTATCTGAATTCAGAACATGGGAATGTACTTGGAACGTTAAGAGCGGGGAAGAGAGAGGCTTATGAGGAAAAGCCCCAGCACTTTTTTTTTTTTTTTAAAATTTAGCGTCGTATTTGTGGCGGTTAGAGGTAGTTTTTAAAATTACAAGAGATAATGCGAGGTGCACCAAAAATTAAAAAAATGCCGCTCCAACTAATATGACAAAAGATGCAAATTAGCAAAAAGGCCATCGGATATCGGTGGATTCTTCGCTTCTTGTTGTCCCCTTGCGGTTACTGATCGAGAGGTACCATGGATTCTTCCTTTTCAAAAGACTAAATTTATATGAATTTCTAAACACATTTGATTTCCCTAATGTAGTTCTAAATCCCAACTTTGAGAACGGACGGAGAAGTGGCTGCCAAAACACTAAAAGTATCCACAACCTTCATATGATTTTGCAAGTCCTTGCTTTCCTGACAATACATAAAGTTTCTCATGCAAGTCCTCGATTAGTTTTGCTGGACAAGTTTCATGATCCACATGTAAAGATGTAGAGTGCCCTGTGCAAAGCTTAGTAGAGAATTATCTTTAGATGTAAATCCACGTAGACACAGCACAGATATAACATTTGCTTTCATCAGTGAAAAAAATAAAAGAGAGAGAGAGAGAGACATTGCATTCTACATCTTTACATTTAACTTTACAGCTACCTTGCTACATTCAGTTGTGTTGCCGATATTTGATGATTCAACTCAAGTGTGACATGATCTAGATCTTCGGGAATCTTGAATCGTCCTTGTCTGTTGTGCTTCCACTGCAGCAACCTACGATGTAGATCCAATAGCATCAAAGATTTACCCTCACATGTTTCCAGTTGAATCAGTGATTTGATGCACTTGACCAAGTACCCAACAGTCCGTTCTTTCAGTCGGCAGATAAAGCCCAATTCACTCTCTTCAGTCTCACACATCGATGAGGACAAGTTCTCAACAATATCAGTTAACTTAAAGATGAGACAGGCACCTCTAATTGCCTCTTCCTTAACACAATCATCATTCCATAGAACCGATACTGGTCCTTCAGAATAGCTTCTCATGTGTTTCAGTCCCACTCTCTCGATTGTCCCTGGCTGAAGTATTCTGCCAGTTGAGGCATAATGTAGCAACAACTCACACACATCTTCCTCCATAAAACTCGACTGTCCTATCAAGATACCTAATGGAATTTCCCTGAACATTATACTCTGCGGTCGGTGCCCATCAATTGATTGTCCTTCACATGGTGCAGGAAAGTTCAAAAATTGAGTGCAATACCACTGATACACATTTTGGAAATCTTGAACCCAGTTCTCTATGCTTTGGCAATTATGCTCGGCCTTGAAGTTATTATTGGCTTTATTCTCAGAAAGCCTGGGTTTCTTGAGCTTCTTCTGCAAGACAGCTCTTTCTTCATCCCAAACACCTGAGGAAAATTTTTTCACAGCCCAAGACTCTGATAGCTTAATCAAATGATTGACTAGCAATTCCTGATGAGTTATATTGATTGGGCACAAAATCCACGCAATGTACCTTGCTGCAGCAGTTCGACAGGACAATGGTTGCATGTTATGCATCTGGTCAGTTGTATGGGTTTGCCCAAATGTGCAATCTGTGTGTAAACTTTTATCGCAAAGAAGAGTGAGGGAAGCAAAATAGAACCAAACTGGGAAGTTGATTGCCTGTGCCCTACAAGGGAATGACAAATATCACTTCTCAGGCATTGTTGTATCTGATTTTAAAAAAAAGAAGAAAAAAGTTTGAGTAGAGACTCACCACATAGACTTTTGATCTACCCTTGCCACCTTTGTCGCATTGGAGTTCGCAGTTGAACTCTTGTTGCTTGTAAAATTAACCAAATTTGAAAGTGCCGCACATGACATAGGTCCCATTAAAGACCTCAGTAATTGGCAATGAAAGGGAAAATATGCATCAGAAAAGGGCAGCTTCATTCCCATTTCCATCGATATCCCCCACCACATTGGCCTAGAAATTACATCCAGGATCACCGCGACTAATACAGTTGAAAACTCCAGAACAAAAGCCAAACCCCTGTTTGGCATGTGAAATTAGAAAAGGCATCAAGAAGATAATAGAGGAAAAGGGCATCAGTAAAGCATCTACGATAGTAAACAGGAAAGCCATTTTGAACCGTTTTCAGTTGATGAATGATAGATATTTGAGAAACATCAGAATCTTCCACTAAACGTATAGAATTAAATATTTCCGACTGAAAGGCAAACAGGGTTCTGTTTATTGAAGGAGATGTGGCATAACAAAAATACAACTAACAAATGAAGTTTCTTCACCAGAAGCAAAAGCAGTAAATTGAAGTTGAAATCAATTAGAAGTAAAAAAGCTAGGTCCTAAGAAATTTCTATGGGCTTAGTATTTGCCCATTCATAGCCAGATGCAATCTTCCATTTTTCAAGGCTGCAACAGAACTTCCCTGAGCATTCTAACACAGATCTGCTCGAGTTTACTTATAAAACTCAGCCAATGGGAAAAGCAAAATCCAAGAAATTTGGTCAAGGTGCCTATCTCTTAGAAGAATGTTGGAACTAGGTACAGCAATACATTGAACACAGATACTTTCAGAAGCAAAAAATTCACAAAAAATCAGTTAAGTAGGCAGAAATCTCAAGGCACGTTGCAAATAGGCCATGAGAAAAATCAAATAAGAGCCTGATAATAGTGAGCATGAGTTGAATGCTACAGCATACTTGCTATCAAATAGGGCTAAAACTTTCAAAATGAAATTCTTGAGATGCAAGGACCACAAACTCACGTCTCCAAAAACCATCTATGTAACAGAGCTTTTGCCTCAAAAAACATTGCAGGAGAAAGTACCAAGCAAACAACAATATTCCGCAAGGACATCCTCTCATGCAATTCCTTACGCAAACAAAGGAAAGGTCTTTCCATCATTTCTTGCAGAATCTTGGAAATGTCATTGCTCAGAATCATTGGATCGAGGTACCAGAATAACAGCCTGGAAAAAAAAAAGACAGATTGAGATAACAGATCATCATACCTAAAGTTAAGATGGATATGGTCCTGAATAGGTTGACGGAATACAGACAAAATATAAGTGAAACTCCTTTGCCTCCTATACACCCAAAAACAGAATTGAAGAGAAGTTGAAAAGTTCTTATATTAAGGAAAGCATGCGTGGGGTACTACAGTTCTCGAAATCAATTAATGAACACGTGCACAGATGGCCAAGTCAAGAACAATAGGATGGTATCAACAAATGCACAAATCAATGTCCGTAGCAGCTTTGTTAGCAAAGTACCTTAATGGTGTATCATCGTTTTTAAGACAAAATCCTCGGGGTAGATAGTCAAGGAGCTTTGAAGCCGTAATTATTCTCCCGCCAACTGATTTCACATCAATAATGCAAGTCGAAGGGAACAAAAACTGAGCGTGAGATGCTGAAACCGCCACGCGCAGGACAGCATGCAGCAGTAAATGAGAAAGTGTTCCTGCAATATTTCAATCAAACCTCAGGTCTTAGATAATACATTAAAGCCACACTGACCAATTGTAGATTTGCTGAATGAAACTAGAATAAAGATGTCACTTCTTCCATCTCTTCTTAAAAAATGGTTCTTCTTATGGAAAGGGCAACGATATCAAACCGAGCATAGAGTAGTTTTTTCCCCATTTCCATTTCCATTTCCATTTCCATTTCCATTTCCCCTATTTTTCTTTTTCTTTTAGCCCGGCATCTATCAAGGTTACTAATTACAAGACCAAGCAGAACAGGAAAGGACAAAAATCAACAGACCATCTCTCGGCAATTTCGGGAGGACGTCGCCGCACGCGGCAACCACTTCGACACAATCGCACCGCGAAATCGAGCTCCCGACCCGCAAAGCCTCTCCTTTTCGAAAGCCAACCGCCTCGCACCTAATCGACGAGTGCAGAACCGCAGCAATCGTCTTCACCGCGTAATCGACCGCCGAATCGAACACCTAAGAGCATCACCACCGCCTCTCACCACTCCGAACTAGAAACGCAAAAAAAAAAAAAAAAAAAGAGCATAGAAACGCTCGATTTGTCCTGACCTGAGGAGCCTTGAAGCACATGAGGGACAAGGCCGTGTCCAGGAACCGAACCGCCGGATCCTCATCGTCGCCGGCGGGGAGGTTCAGCGACCGGTTCAGCTTCGAGATCGCGGCGTCCGGCGATCCCTCCGCGTCGTCGAGGGTCTCGAGGCGCGACGCGAGCGAGGCGAAGAGAGTCGTGATTTCCTGGAGCGAGCTCCTCCCGTCCATGGCGAGCGAGAGAGAGAGAGAGAGATGGAGGGACTGACTGCGACGTTTCGCGCCAAAAGATGAGGGCTTTAAAGCTGGTTTCGTGGGCTTTGAGACTGGGCTCATTCCGATGTTGCGACGGGCTGGGCTCGAGGCGGCCCAATGATGTGACCAACACTTTGTTGCGGTTTTTTTTATGACTCCTGTTTGTATGACTATATACTTAAAGACTATAAAAACAGAAAAAAAAAAAAAAAAAAAAGCGGGCGGTTAACATCCTTAAAAACCACAAAATAATACACGTGTGACAAATTTATTCCAAATCAATTTTTTGACCATCAAAAATTCTAAATTAATACACATTTGACAAATTTATCCCAAATAGGTATACATATGATAAATTAATTTCTTAAATTTTACTATTAAATTATTAAGTTAAATAACACGTGATAGTCACTGGTGTACTAATTTGCAATTTTATTCTCTATTAATTTTTGTAATTTTTTGTGATATTAATCAAATTTAGTGAATTATATATTTGTTATAAATGTACCAATTTTGAATTTTTGGCAGTTTAATAAATTAATTTTGGTTAAATTTGTTATAAATATATTAATTTGAGGTTTTTTATGATCGATTAAGACAAATTTGTTATAAATGTATTAGTTTAAGATTTTTCATGGTCAAAAAATTAGTTTAGATAAATCTGTTATGCATGTACCAATTTGGGGTTTTTTTAGAATATTAATAAAAAAATTTAAAAAATTTAATAAAATTTGAAGACATTATTTTCTTGTTTGTTTTTAAAAAGTGCTTGCTTGTTTTGTTTATAAAGATAAATGAATAAAAAAATTCATCATACAAGAAAATGTTTAAATATAAATTATTATTAATGTTGAAAATAATTTTCGTTGATTAATTATTGTAAGTGTTACAAATAATTATTTTTTGATAACTTATTATTCAGCTTGTACATCCAGAAATATTCACATAGGAAATAACGTTGACTTGGACTGAATTTTGTGGAATGCCGTCGCCACATTTATATCTTTTCCAGGAAATAAAATTTTGTTATTCAAATTTTCGAAAAAAAAGCGCAATGAATTCTTCGGACGACACGTGGTGGAACATGGCTGGTGGGCCAGCCGGATCCCAAAAAGGACCGTACATCGAAATCACGTCGAGCGGGGCCCACCAATATAAGAAAAAAAAGAATGCTAAATTATTCACTTGTTATCAACATCAAAAGATTTGAACAAAAGCAGAAAGAAAAATCGAACATCAAAAGAGAAAGGGACAGGACCACCACCGTACATCTAAACATTATAAACCCTCAACATTATTCGACCCACCTATCATTTAGCTACATAATTCCTTTCTTTCCTATAATGATAAATTTTTTTTACATCTCGAAAGACACCACCTAACTTCCGATCCATTAGTGATGTGTCGCATCATGTTATAGGATAATAAAAGCCGAAACGAGAACTCTCCATGTGTTAGGCAATGGTAGATAGGAAATCCACGTTAATCATAAATTCATGGCGAAAAACAACTTTAAGCCAAGATAATGCCAAACAAAAGGCACGATTTTTTTCTTCATTCTTTTTTAATGGGTTTTTGGAACTTCACTCTTCTAATTGATCTCCCCCACTCCTCATCATCAATGCTCCTAAAATGAAGAGATGGGGAATTAATCAAGGAGTTAGAAGACTCTTGTATTAAACCCCAAGCCAGCCCAAAACAACCAACCCCAAAGAAGAGAGCAAGAGACAAAAACAGGATTGCAATGCAAATTTTGCCAAAACCAGCACAAAAGCTGCAGCAGAGCAAATTAACTTTACATATAAAAAAAGGCTTCAATCTGCACTTTCCATCTTCCCATTTCTGTCCACCCTCTTTTCCCATACCTCAAGTAAGACAAAACAAAAAGGGCAAGGAAAGTCTCTCTCTCTCTCCCCCTCTTTCTCTCTCTACCTGCATCCCACCATTTCCCAAGAAGGAACCCCAAACGAATAAACCACGAAGTCTCCTCCTCCTCCTCCCCACTTTCCTCTGTGTATCCTAGTTTCTCTGTTCTCTATACCACCTCTTCCTTCTCTATTCACAGTATTAAAACCCCTAGAGAAAAACCCTAAACAAGGAAAAGCCCACCCAGAAAAAAGAAACCCAAAACAGCCTAAACCCTAAAAAGTCCACCATCCACTTGCATCCTGCATTTACTTCAGTCCAGTCAAAAGCATCTCCTCCTCACCACCCAGAAACCCTGCAACCACAACAGCAGCAGCATCATCATCACCATCACCGTCCGCACCAAACAGACAGCACCCACGCGCCTCCCCGGAGCCCTTCGCCGCCCACGCGCCTCCCTCCTCCTCCGCCGCCTCCGCCAGCCCCACCCGGGCCCGACCCACTTCACCACCCGCGGCCCGGAGCGCGCCGATGCCGCGCGTGTCGATGCTGGCCATCACCGTGGACTCCGACTCCGAGAAGGACGACCCGCAACTCTCCTCGTTGCCGTTGATGGTCACGAACGACGAGGACGACTGGAACACCAGCGGTGACGCGTAGGGGTCGTCGATGAACCTCACCTTGAACTTGAAGCCGTCGCCCCCGGCCCCCGCCGCGGCCGACGCCGACGACGGCGAGGGCGAGGACTCGGCGGGGTCGAGGAGGTCCAGGAGCTCGGAGACCGTGTCGTCGTCGAGCGCCAGCCACGCCGATATCCAGTCGTCGTCCTGGGGCTCCTCGCTTGCCTCGTCCGGCTTCAGCTTCTTCGCGGCGGAGCCCCCCTCCTCGCCGCCGTCCGCCTCCGCCCGGTCGGCTCGCCTCTTGCGCGCCTCCTCCATGCGAGAACGCTAGAGAGACAGAGAGAGAGAGAGAGAGAGAGAGAGATAGAGAGAGAAACTGTGCATGCGCTTTTTGCAATGGAGAGTGTATAAATATAGGGAGGGGAGGAAGAGGACGTTTGCAGGATTTGTCGCGAGGTGTTGCAGGAAGAGAGAGAGAGAGAGAGAGAGAGAGAGCTCTGCCGACCGACCTGGGAAGACGATGCCACCTCAGACTGAGTGGGGCCCACCGCTAAGGACGAAAATAGGGGGATTTCTCACTTTTAGAAAATTAGGTGAAAAATTTTCAAAAAAAGGAAAAAATGATGAAGCCTGATATTTCTCACTTTTACAAGATAAAAAAAATTCAAAGAAAGGGAAAAATGTTGAAGCCTGATTGTTTTTGGCTTTTTTGTGTGAGTTTTTCGATTCTTCAGTTATTTTTCAGCAATCGAGCTAACTTGGATACAAACACAATGACACGACACCGCGAATTGCCCATGCTGGATTAGAAACTAATCCCCTTTGAAAGAAGATAAAAGGGATCCGATTTTCATATATGTCAATCCTAGATTTTTTTTTTTTTTTTAACCACTGGGGGTTCGCCCCAGTGGCCACCCTTCCAACATGGAAGGGGGAGGTGAGGGGTTCAAATCCCCACCTCCTCAGGGGGGATGGGAGTAGGGACGCGTAAGTTTCGAGAGTGGGTTGCGACTCCATACGAAGGCGGGGGGTCAAGTCCGAAGTGAGTGTAGAGTAGGCTTAGGGGATCGACCAAAAAAAAAATCCTAGATTTTTAATGTGTATTTAAGAAAAATAAAGAGGAAATAGACTGAGTTAAAGGAAAAGAGAAAATAAAGGTGGCATTTCGGAAAACCACGTGTCAGGCGGGGAGATGGGGAGGTGAGGTGGCTGCACTCCATATATGCTCATTACCAACCAATGCCGAATGGATTCTTTGGCATGTATGCGTCATTTCCTTTCTTTATCGTTTTCTTCTTGTTATTGCGTATTTTTCCCATTTTGTCATTGGATAGAGATGAATATAAAGATCACTCCTTGGCCATCAAGCAACGCGGTAATGCGGGGCAAGATAAAAAGGAACTTCCAATTAGATTCATGAATATGCTAATAATAATTCAATGCATGTATCGATACCTAATAAATTTGTAAACAATTAACGAAATCTTCTGATCTATAAACTACGCCGGATAAGGAAGCAAGGAGATGACAAGAAATTGTACTTACATTGTCAGCATCATATGATATATATCGGCCGATATATTCAACCCGTATATATGCTTTGCCACAAAAGTAAATAAAAAGGCTTCTTCATGATAACTAAAAAAAAAAGATTTGGTGCACATGAAATGTATTTATTAGGTGAGCTGACGGTGCATATCTTTTTTTGTTAAAATATATATATTAAAAAAAAAAGATAGAGAACTTGGGGAAATTGGGTCTTCTCTAATGTGGTGAAGCATCATTTTCGTGCATTAGGAGGATTTGGTGTGAAGATCCCATTAAATTAAAAGGAAACATACAGGATAAAATACCATCTAAACTTTAAAAAATAACATGATCATCAATAGAAAAATTTATTCTTGACAATATCTAGCCAAGTTTCTATAATCGGTTGCATTCGAGTTGCAATTTCTGATTCGAACACACGACTCGAACTAGCACGCCATCATGAGGTGACAAGGTATACTTCGACTGTGAGAACGGATCGATTTCCTTGCAAACAGGAGATCGATCCATTTTTCGAACATGAAATCTTCGTAATCGAGCAAGAGGGACGGATGGCGAAATTGGTCCGGCAAATGCAGAGGCGAATCGGGTTTTTGCTTGCGCTGCTTTTTGCAAGTACTGACCGCGACATTGCCGCTTGCCTACAGGGCTACCTCTCCGTCTACGGAAAAGTACCATAGTACACTGTTTCTCCAGAAGGAAGGCCATCTTTTTGTCCTATACGATTCGGCCGCGGTTATTTAAGAACCTCCCTTCGGATTTGCTTTGATAAAAATTTGAAACTTCTTTCAGAATTTCAAAAAGCGAAAAATACTGTATAGATGTCGAAACAATAATGAAAAGGGTTTGCATTGAAAGACGTCGTATTAAGCAACAGTCAAATCGCGCGGATCTCAAAAGTTGTTCCACCGTCGGCGAAGCAAGGCCGTTCCTCGTCGTTCAAATCCAACATGGGAAGGACCACCGCCTACTCGTCGAGCTCTTCCAACGACTGATGACGAGGAGCCGACCCGCCGACCGACGGAGGCAACGCCAGACGGCACGGATGTATATACGACGTGCATTTCTATTCACCTTAGAACCTACACGGTCCCCAACCAGGAGCCGCGTCGAGATAAGTCCGTGATTACGCTTTTGGAGGGACAGGGATTTGGTGGTCCACAAAAGCCGAAAGAGAGAGCGCAAAAAGGACAGGCGGTGGCAGTCGTATCCCTGATCTTTCCATCTAAACGGGCAAAAAGGACAGGCTCAGGGAAAAACGTGGCGTTGGGATTCGCAAGGTACCACCGTACGAATAGGCATGCAAGCTGGCACGTGACGCGCGTGCGGAATATGCCTCTCGAGTCGCCCCCTCGCTAGAACCTATCAACAGGGCAAATGAATTCGTCTATAGCCCCTCTCAATTTGAGCGGCGGGACTTTCGTCTTTTCCCTAAAATGAGCCGCTGTGTCCAAGGAAGAACGTTCCAATCCGTGCAGGAACTAACTAACGCTCGAACCGGGAATCAGGCACCAAAATTACGCCCACGGCTCATCACAGGAAAAGCGAGAGGAAAGAATCGCCGAGCTCTAAACATCTAGTTCCTTGTCTAGATGGAAAGAAGACCTGCTCGTGAAGCTAAGCGAAGGCTAAGACATGTGAAACAAAGCGGACGGAATGTCATGCATCTCGTAACCCCCTTAAAATTTATCTCTGTTTCTCACTCAAGAATGCGGACCTGCGAAGGTTCGGTCTATGCAATATCCACACCTCTACCACCTACATATGCCGATCTTGGAACCAGCTTCAGTTCACCATCTGCGTAAGAGGGGAGTCCTGGCGCTCACGGATGAGTTTAAAC
Organism: Eucalyptus victrix; assembly: GCA_016097545.1. NCBI lineage: Eukaryota > Viridiplantae > Streptophyta > Magnoliopsida > Myrtales > Myrtaceae > Eucalyptus > Eucalyptus victrix. Next base: position 50,807,569 of record CM027837.1, on the reverse strand, counting down.
CATGGCTAAGTCCCTACAGATTTTACAGCAGCGACAGCCAGCAAAAACCTGCTTTGTCTAGTCAGTGTTTGAGGCCCGGAGGGGCCTGTTCTCGAGACACTCATGCCTTCGAGCATTCCAGTACATGCGCCTTGAAATTCTCCAGCTCAGCCAAAACCTCTTCTTCCGGCCTGTAGATCAGATCGCTCATTCGCCATATCTGCAGAGATGGACATGTTCACTGAGTACCTCCAATCGACAATACTTCTAAAAAACCAAAATGTGTGATGAGATGATGGCCAAACAAGTGTACCTGCAATGTACCACCTCCTCCAGCAGTATCACAGTCATCAGATACGCTAACCATAGTCCATGGATCAGCTGCGTTCCAGTGGAAGTCGACAATTTTGTCCCTGGATGACACAGCAGTAAGGCACTTATGTTAATTACGAATGGCCCACTCAAGGCATTAGGTGAAAAGATTAGATAAACAAGAAGCTGGATAAAAGTTCGTTTGTATTACAGAACATTTCCTTTTAACATCCTCATCAAACCAGCCACCTCATAAAATCCCATAGTAGCTTTCACATCAAATTACTAATTTATGTTACCCTCAAGTCGGATGACTTAACAAGACTCCCCAAAACTAAATCAACCGGAGCCGTCGACTTTAAATAGAATCTCATTCGAAGCAAATGTGCCTTATTGACATCAGAACATACAGCTGACAGACAGATATAGATAGTGACGCAACTTGGAAGCACCCTGATAATTAGACATCATCAGTGAAGGCAGGAGTCCAAGCAAAGAACGAAGCAAGGAACTACCCACAATATAGTATATTTTTTTTAAACATCTCTTTACTATTGAGTTTTTCCCCGCCACCTGATTATAAAGGGAGCTCCAACCCAAAAGAAAAACAAAAGAACATAAAAGCAAAGAAAGAAATGATTTATGGGTTAGACTAGACTTTCTGAATTGGGGAAAAATAAACCAAAAGAATGATAGCACACCAAGTACAAATCCTAAGTCAAAGCTTCAAAATCGGACAAGGAAATACTACTTAGGTTGGACTTAGATCACACTATCATTTGACATTCTAAAGCTTAATTCACCTGTGACCAGCATGCTGGAAAAACAATCCCGCAGGAGCATTTGGAGCCCTGTCAACCTTTTTATCAACCTGCAAGACAAAATTTCAGTACAAAAGCCCCACATATACTCCACACAAAAGTAAAGAATCGCTAAATTCAATTTTGTATAAAGCCAATGGATCAAACTCTGCAAGAGGCACAAAACATGCAGATATTATAAAGCTAGCCTGGCAAGACAAAAGACATTGCCTTACCCTCTCATAATCCCAAATGTTCAAGAGACCGTCTTCAGCAGAACTCCCAAAGACGGAAGGCTTGTCTGGAGACCACTAGAATATGCATGAAAATCAAGCACAGTAAGCACTACAAAGCAATCTTTTACAGAGAATATATTTATATGAAAAAGGTAATTCTATGACAATAGAAGTAAAGAAAAATCCATGGCCACCTGCACACAAAGAACAGCTGCCTTATGCCCCTCAAACTTGTAGACTGGTGAACCAACTCCATTAGAAGTGAGATTTCGCCGATCAAACATGTTAACAGAGTTATCTGCCGACCTAGGAAAACGTACCATATATTTTAAAGAAAAAAACTATGTCATCATCGAATCAATACAAAGCATAAACTTGTCGACTTGATCCATAATTAGTTCTAGAAGTAAACCACATGATAATCAGAAACTTGACATAGGAGCATACCCGGTTAAGATTAGGTTGTTGTCATGGGGATTCCAATCCACACAATGGAGGTCACCATTATGTGCCTTCTCGACCTGATTCAACAATAAATGAGGCAGCCAACATATAACATCAGAATCAGGGAAAAGAAAAGCATATATCATCATAAGCAATAGCAATTGAATATTACGAAGAAATCTTCAGTCCAGACAAAGGTCAACAAGAATGGAAATGCAGAGATGTACACAACACCATCAACTGGATAATGAGGCAAAAAAATTTTCATAGTATAAATCCATTTGGATTCTGTTAATGTGCTGCATCACATACACAAACGAGAGGGAATTAGTTAGCACATACATCATGGCACAGTCCAGGACATGGCATTTAACACAATTGACATGTCTAAACTTCTGAGTCCCTTCATTTATTAGCCTGTACTCTGGACCAAAGTGGGGAAAAAAGCCTAATTCTTTTATCTAACTACCTTATATTACAGCTCTATCATCATATATTTATTGCGATGACTTAGTCAACACTTGTAAGCTGGTTGGCTCATTTCCAAATCTAATGAGGTGATAAAGAGAATATAACTCATGTTCTTCACAAGCCCATGCGCACGTGCGGAGAGACTGGGGTGAAGGGGACAGATAGACTGAACGAGGAAGTTGGTTAAACATGCTGCATCACTCTAGTACAAGACAAAAGATGCGATATCATAATTACTGAAATCAAGCATAGATAAACGCAGGTAGGGAACACAAACAAAATAAAATCATAAGAATAGAGGGCAAGGATGAAGGGAGACATAATACACAAACCTTAGCAACGGGATTAGTGCCAACTCGTGCATCCCACAATATAAGGCATGAATCATCACCAACGCTACAAAATTCCTGTGCACTTTAGAAGACAACAAATACCATCAGACAACGAAGACCTCATGTCCATCTATAGCAACTAAAATTTCAAATTCAAATCTCACAGTAGACATATCTATCAGGTTCTGCCCCATATTTCCTCCTGTGCTACTTACGTGGATGGACAAAAAGCCACATCTTCAACAGTATCCTCATGTCCACAGTAGATTCCTCGTGGTCCAACAGAAGGGCCATTTCCAGTTTCCTCGTTACCTTCCCCAGTCTTCTTAATGATGGATCCTCCAGATCCTGGAGATTTATTTGTTGTTTGATCTGTTGCAGATGCTGTTATATGGTCTTGGATACTCCACAAAACCACCGTCTTATCCTTCCCTATGAAAAAGGCATTTGTTATGTTCTTTGCAATTAACCAAATTAATGTAACTGCAGGTACAAGAAATGCACTCATTCACGCAAATGATAACAAAAGTAATTACTTGAATATGTCTTCCAAGTTTCAAATTAAGCAGATCATAAAATTACCAACAAAATAATATTAGGCAGCTTCCTGTAAATTATATGGAAAAAACAAAAAAAAAAAAAGAAAGAAAAGAAAAGGTAACAAGGGAAATGCCATCCTACTATCCACAGCACCTTCTTTTTTCCATGCAAATTCTGCTCTTTAAAACTGTTTCTTTGCCAATTGGTTCAGCATGCATAGTCATAGTCCTTCCTAAATGAATTTTCTCTTATTGACGGTCCACAAATACTGAAAACTCCAATCCTTGACTAACATTATCAAACCCATAATATCCTACCTCCAGAGAGAACAAAGGGTTCAGCTGGACACATTGCAAGGGCAAATTCAGCATTCTCTTGATGTCCAGTTAAAATCTGCCAAAAAAGCCAAAAGGGCAGATAATAAAAGAGATGCAAACATCTGGGTCAGCATGGAACTATAACCTTTGCTGAAGCCTGGCAAATCAGCTGGTGCAATATAACATTTCAAGAAATGTGAAGCTCAGGACATCTATCAAGTTACTATAAGTTCATGAAGGCAGATGAGATCTTGCCTTCAGAAATTATTGCAACTCTGAGACATAAACTGATTTTTTTTTTGGGAAGATTGCAAAACCACCTTCAACTTCTCAACTTGCTCTCCATATTGAATACCCTCATCACATTTCAAAACTTTACATTTTGCAGCTCACCAACTTAAAAAGACCTATTTGTCATCATGCACACCCAAAATCTACACCCACAAAATGAATCTAATGCTGAGGACGGGCAAGAAAATGGCAACTTAGTAAATTATATGTAGCTTGGAGATGCAACTTGAAATCCAATGCAAAACTGAAAATGGTGATTGAAGGTTTGGGAATACAACGAGGATAACTGATATGGGAAGCTGAGGTGGATGCATTAAGGGATGGGATCCAAGCACAAGATAAGTTTCTTGTTAGTACAAACAAGATCAATTACATTACTGAATAAACAAGTGTTACTACAAGTTCTTAGTATCTTCATGACCTCTGAATTCAGCATCTCACAATCATCCTCTCTAACTGTGAAAATACTCTTATCAGTTCTACATGCATAAACCAAATTACAAGTTTCAAATGTAACTTGCACAAAGGACCAATTGATTGACCTTACAACAGTAAGCAGCATGACTGTTTTCATTTTTTCTTCCAAACGCACCAGAGGAATTTTTTTTTTCCAGGAGCTACTAATAATTGGCAAATGAACTAAAAAAAAAGAATCTAAAAATGTGTCAATACTGGAAGATGCATTGAGTCTGATCATGAACAAACCAGATTTGGACGAGAAGCTGCAGCTCCATAGACAGCATGCCGGTTAGGCTGAGATTCCACATCCCAAATGAGAACCTAAAATTCCAAATAACATCAGAAGCACTGAGCAGATTAAAGAGCCATGAAATTTTGTAGATCCCACAAATCCCACTAAAAGCATGAGAAAAATCTCATAATTAACCTACATCTGGGCTGTCAGTGTGAGTTGCCACAATATTGGGATTCTGAGGAAGTTCCCTGATTCTGTTAACCTGAAGTACGATAATCCATGATCAACATAGATAAAAACCATGCACATCATAAAGTAAAAACTGATAATCAAACATTTTAAGATAGAGAAGCAAAAGGTAAAGGTGAGTTGGCACATAATAATTTCATATATTTGCTCAAAGATAATAAATGAAAGAGAACTAGATCAGAGTTTGGATTAAAAACAAAGTAGAAAGATCATCCAGGTCTCAAATTTAAAAATAAAAAAAAAAAAAAAAAAAAGCAAAGATTTTGTGTAGTCTGATTGTGAATGTTTCTGTTTGATTAGGAGCTTGCCCAGCGAGAAATGAGAGTTACCTCTCCAGGATGTATAATTGTCTTGTACTTCCTTATGAAGGGAGAGCGAGCTTCCTCATTAAACTGAGAATCAAGTATGCAGAGATTAAACACCACATTGTTAAAGTCAACAAGGATGAGATACACAACAATAGATAAACAACAACTCCATCATGTGTCTGCAAATGACCTGGGACACGTGCTCTGCAGCCGCAACTCTAGGTTTCACAACTTCACAGTTTGCTATCACCAAAGTATTTGGAACACTGCCATCAGTCTGAGAACAAAAAGAAAGAGATTAATGAAGCAATAGAGAAAGCGCAAATAAAGAACAACTCAAGTTTCATCTATTTGCCACCAAAGGAGCAACAAGATGTAGATAAAAAATTTAAGGTTGTTTTAACTTCAAAACAACTTCAAACCAAAAACAAATAAGTCTCCTCTCTCAAGTCAATATTAGTGATGTACATCAGCACTGAATTCGAAATAGTACTAAATTTTAAAATGCCAAATTCACATCAAACTCATGAATAAAATCTTATGTCAATTGTGGCAGCTGAGATTTTCAGTAGAAAAACTAATTAGCTCAACTTCAACCAAGAAAAATGCTTGTGCTTTCGACTCAACCTACTCATGCATCCAGCTTGTTGAACTCTAAAAATGATATGAGGGTTTGACAACAATTACTATCGTTCTCTAGATTTTCATGTAAACTTAATTTTCCCATAACAACAGAATTTGTCAGCTGCTGTACTACCATGGTAAGTTGTTTTTACAAACATTAATCCAACATGTGCAGGCAGCAAGAAATGTTCAACTATTATAACACAACCATATAAAAGTCCTCACCAGTTTATTAACCGGTGAATTTTAGTTACAGGTCCTCCTTATTACTATTGAAACCACTAGATTAAGTAAGTGACAAACGGCATCGCACAACTTTAGACTTCTACACTAGATCATCATTGCTCATTACCTGCTCAGAAATGTAGAGCCGCTGCCGATTCTTATAAGTCGCTTGCTCGAGTTGCGGGCCCCACCTGCATGATGTCAGTCATTGCCAAATTCAAATCCACCTATAAAAAAAAAAAAATCCGCAAAATAAAGAACCTCGCCAAGCCAACGCATCAAGACAAATGAACAAAGCCTTTGATCAGTACCCACAAGCTTCTCCTTAACGCTCAAAGGATCACCAACACCTTCCCCCAAAAACCTAGGAGGCCTGGCACAGACTAGCAGCCACATATACCCTAGCACACCACGACCCAGCACAACGGACCTCCAAAATCCAGCATTTCCAAGACAACTCCTCCAAACCAAACCTACAAATCCACAGGCACCACCAAACTCGCAAGAAACCAAAATGCAGTTCCGGACCGGCACAAGAGAGAAGGTCACGCGTACCAAAACCCTAAAACCCTAAATCAACCCTGCACCTACCTAGACCTATCAACACGGCACTCGCAATACTCCAAAACCTCCGAAAATTCAACATCCGCGCCACTTTACCCGAGCAAAACCTCGCAAGAAAAAGAAAAGAAACCCTAGATTTCCGCCGGCGCTAACCGGAAACAGCTGACGGAGCGGGAGGCCTTTTTCGAAGTTACCGGCAAGAGAGAGAAGGCCAGAGGAGGTTGTGGTTGGCGAGCCAGTCGTAGAGGACGGGGACGAGGGACTTCCACCGCGCGTACTTCTCGTCGACCGCGTGCTGCTGCTGCGGCCTCCTGTCCCGGCCCCCCGCCGACCCCGACGCCGCCGACGACCTGGCGGCCGGCGCCGGAGCCGCCTGCTGCTGCTGCGGCGGCGGCGGCGGCGGCGGCTGGTGGAGCTGCTCCTCCTTCTTGTCCTCCTTCGGCTTCGGCTTCCGGCCGCGCTTCTTCGGGGCCTGCGGCTGCGGCTCCATCGCCGACGAGAGAGCGCGCTCGACCGGCACCGTGCGCTTCGGTTTGCTCCCGGTCGGGTAGTAGTTAGGCAGTGAATCGGACTGGAAGAGTTAAAGAGAAAGTCTTCCCGTATTTGAATGGAGAAATCGAGGTCAAAAATGTAAAATTAAAAAAAAAAAATGAATCGTCCGTCTTTGTCTTTTTTCTTTTTCTTTTTTCGAAAATTCGGGTTAATCTGGACCGTCGAATTTAATAATTTTATTTCCTTTTAAATTGGTGTCGATTTGTGGACTTCGTTTCAAAATGCCCTCCAAAACTAGAGCGATTATGTCCCGATGAACCCCCCGAGCTTATTGGCGGTGAAAAGGTGGCCTGCCGTGGCACAATCTTTCTTGAATTAAGTTACAAATGAGCGCATATTTTTTGGGGAAAAGATGAAAATGATATGGCAAACCAAAAATATTTAATTTGCCGGTCGACGGCTGTTTAAGCTTTCTCCCTATATTGGACTGTACGAGTAAAGTTGAAAACATCTCTCTGGCTTGGTCCATATAGATTATCTCGTGCACATCCACGTGACACGTCATTGCATTTTGGGAATTTGAGTTCAAACTTCCCACCTCATCCGTCTAAAAGTTCAATCGAGCCGAATCAAGCCGAATCAAACTTAAAACTCATGCACGATGGCGTCGAGTCGAGTCGAGTTTACACATTAACATGTGCACCCAACTTGTCTGGATGACGATCCTAGCAAATTGGCGACTGCGGTTTTGCCAGATGGCCGGATCGTAATTGCATGACGCCGACTCATCAATCATGGAGCAAAATCATGGGAATCGACATTGCCATTAGATCAGAACATAAGAAACAGAATGCACCGCTTTACAGACTTCTCTGCAGAAACCTTGCGCCAAGGCATTCCGGTCTTCCTGAGTTTTTCACATACGCAACGCTTGTTCGCCTAGCTTGTGTCGCAAGATTGTGTACCGACCACGAGATTGCAACAAGAGTAATTAAGTTCCATAAACTACGTCGAGCATTCAGATATATTTCGGTGACAATGGAAGGTCATTGACTTGTAACGGGCGAGGCATTAAATTATAGCGAGAATCTGTGAAACAACACGAGGAAAACAGCATTGGATTCGAAAACCACTACCTCGTTCTACTAATAAAAACCTCCCTGATTGATTAAGTCTGCCAAAATTGTTCCCAGCATTCTCGAGGACATTGTCCATTATGCATAACTATATCCAGTCAGGTAACAGCAACCAACCCGATCTAAGTAGCTTGAGAATCAAACATAAATGCCTGATGCGAGGAGAAGAAATAAGGACCCAAATCCCTGCACCAGAAAGGGAAAATCAGAAACAGAAATGGTAAAGCTCAAATGCAGCCTCGTGCATGCAAATGTATTGATCTGAATCGAGGCTCGTGATTGTACAAGCATGTATGAGCATGTACAGGTGATAACAAATGAAGCAAAAATGTACCAGGAAGACAGATGCCACCGCCCCAGTAGTCACCTCCTTGACAAGGCTGAGGTTCCGTCTTGAGGAGGTTGTCTCATAACTGCAGAAGAGAAAGTATATCAGGCTCGAGAAAGCAGTTGCAGGGGCAGAAACACAAAACTGGTCTGAGTGCTGCTACAAAACTGGACCATGTTGAACATTTATCAGTTAATACAATGGCTATTCAATTGACATCAGAGCACCAATTATGTTACCAGTCATTTGGCTAATTAACATTTTGCCATGATGAAAATATGCAAAATCAGCCAAGAACTCAATAGCCCAGTTCAGTTTAGAAAAGTCTCCCACAATGGCCAGAACCCATTAAGTCCCTTAATGCTCATCTCTCTCCAAATACAAATCCACAGAGTCAATAATGGACAATTCACAAGCTGACCTGGGGCCATCACTCCCTTGGTAACACATCAAAGAAAGTGAAAGAATTGGATTACCATCAACTGAAAAATCTCTTTCCTAGCGCATATCTAACGTGGGACAACGAGAGAGAGATAGTCCACTCTCAAAGGAAGATTCATTGTCCTAAAACTAAGAAAAGCAAATCCTTAATTTCAATTGATGTTTCATATCCTTTCTCCAGTGAAAGTGGAGGTAAACAATGGCATGACTCGTGAGTCATGACTCTTGAATTCTAGAACAATGGAAGTTATTAGGCTCGAGGGAACGAAGTTGGAGACAAAGAAAAGAGACAAGACAACCATCCTAAGTATGCAGTAACCATACCGATCGAGATTTGCACACTTCATCAATATCCTCTCGCCTTTTACATCACAACTCGCAACAAAATATAGAACCACGGGCGTTCATGCCTACAATGTGCCTTTTAACAAAATGGACTATAATTTTTTCTCCCTAACGCTGATTTTAAGAGCTTCCAAAGTGAATATCGAGTTTGAAGCATCATGGATATAACAATTCCCATCAAATAGCCCGCAAGCTTACATCTTTAACCGAAGAGCACACGAAAAGCAGCAATGAAAATGCAACGCCGGCATGCAAGACAGAGAATCAGGGTTCCAGATCACCGAAACAACCGAACCAACCACGTCGTTCGCATCCATCCCCAATTGCTAACGAAATCCCCTCCGACACCATCAACAATCACTCTCCAGTCTTCCTAACCACAACACGAAATGCGCCGGCGATCTAAACCCCAATCCGATCCGATCCGCCGAAACACCAGGACCAGTCAACGAATCCCAGACCTCTCGAAACAGCACTCCGAATCCTAATTCCTCGAGAACGCGACGCTCAGGCAGCCAAAGAGCTTCACCGAAGCAAGCGAGCAAGCGAAGAGCAACATCTCCGAAGACTAAAGAACTCCAAACCGAGCCAAAAAGGAAAAGACAAAAAAAAGAAAAAAAAGAAGATTGAAATTAGCATGCGGAGGCCAGATCGGGAGCTCACATGAAGAAGGTGGCGGTGAAGACGAGGCCGATCGCGAGCATGAGGAAGGCCAGGGTCGGGTACAGCGAGTCCGGCACCGGGCTGGCGATTGCTCTCGGCGGCGCCTGCGAGATCGGGAAACGGAAGGAATCGCAAAAAAGAGAGGACGGAAATCAGCCGGGGCGAGCATCGGACGGAGACGGAGCTCTAGGGTTTCAAAGAGGCGAACGAGCGAGAGAGAGAGAGACTCACCATCGTCGTCGCTGAAGCTCGGAGGTCGTCGTTGGTCTGCGTCAAGCCGCTTCTCTTCGAGTTCGATTGCAGTGAGAAAGCCGTCGTCCAGTCTTGGAGACGATGGACATAAAAAGCTGAGAAGAAAGGTGGGCTTGGGCTCGAACCGTCTAATGGCCCAAGCTTTTGGCATGGGCCTGAGCTCATTTACTGAAAATTTAATATATATTTAAAAGATATTTTATCAATACCCAAAAATTACATTTTTGTTTTTTAAAGAAATTAACTTTAACATATACTCTGCATTTTTTTTTTCAAAAGACAAAAATTATTTGCTGACATTTTTATATGTTAAAAACATTAACACAATATACCACATGATATTATCAACGATGGATAGAGCATCTGCTGCAAAGTTAACTATAACTTTTTAGCTTGGATTGGATGATCCAATTGAAGAAACTTTACGGTATTTCTTTTGAATGAAAATATTCTAGGGCGTGAACATGATCAACGATCAAGAGCATTGCCTAGTAAGATGTCAGTAGCTCGATTGATCAAGCAAGTCACATAACTTGACTCTCCAATAGCGAGGTTCGAAGCTTGCCTATATTGCAATTGCAATCCATCACATGACTTATACCTTATACAGTGCCAGAGTTTCTAAAATTCAATCATCTCGAATCTTGTCGTGATTAAATCCTCTTGAAAATTTATTTTTATTTGATACTTGCAAACCTTCAACAAGATTAAACCCATCAATTAGGTGGGTCAGGTGAAGATGAAAATGGTCCAATCCAAATTGATCCCTTTAATCATTTTTAACCAATTTCCATACAATACAAATCTAGTAGTTTATTCTTGACCTGATCCGCATTGCCAAAACGCTTCTATATTTAACCCAGTCTAAAAAAACATATACAGCAACTTAGAGGAGAGTTATGGAATGAGCAAGCACGAAGTTGAGTGAAGGCGAGAAATATTGAAATGGTTTATGACCCATTTAGATAGGTGCAACAAGATATCACGCTGACTCAACATGACCTCTTTCCATTCAGGAGCTCATAGACAAGATGCGGTTAACGTTCTGTACATGTCAGCAGTTGGAGCTATTCATTCCAGCGATCTTTTCTCTCTCCAGTTACAAGTCAACAGAAGAAATTTACACTGAATCAAACAAGTCCTTCCCCTCCATAAGTAGCATAACCCTGCATTCGCAGCCTCAGCGAAAAGCTTGGTCTGTAGCAGCTCCTCCTTCGCATGGCTTATCACGGTCGGTCTGATGACATCCCGTCAGTCCCGAGCATTTACACCGGGCTGTCGGTTCGCACCGGCTGGTTCTCCTGTTTTGTGATCGCCAGCTGATGCGAGCCGTTGTTGAGAGTGGAGGACCGCCATGCTGGTTGATCCGCAAAATTTCAAGAACAAAAAAATCGTAACAGGATGGAACTTGAGTCGATTCTTGTCGCCTAAGAAACCTCCCTCAGTTGGAACCTGGCCATAACCCCAGAAAGGAGCCGTGTTCACTCGCGCTGCCCCCGGACAATCTTCTCAGTCTCTCCCAAAAATGCCTTCCTCTTCCCGCTCTCATAGGACCCGAGCTCGAGTACCTCCGCAAGGGACCTGAGATGGGCCTCGTGTACCCTGCTGATGTGCTGAGAAAATCTGAAACCAACATTCCTCGCTCGCTATTACTGACGGAATCGTAGTCCGGATCTGAGTATCGGCCTTGCAAAGGATGATGCTCTAACTGTCCAGAGCCAGCACCAGCCCTGGGATCCAACTCAATGGACAAGTCTTCCCCGCTAGAGCTTCTGGAACCGGCCTCTCTGGACTCATCGCACTCGCACTCATTACATACTAGTTTTAGCGCCTGCACGACCTCACCCATGAAAGGACGGTGTGATACCTCAGGCTGCACGCACATCGAAGCGATCGCCGCCACTTTGGCCACGCTATCGAAGGGGACGTTAGGTCCCAGAGATTGGTCTAGAATTGCTTCTAGCCCTTCTCTGCTAGTGAGTAGCGGACGAGCCCAGGCGACCAGGTTCTCTTGACCGGGTGGTTGTGACATGTCGACTGGCTTTCTTCCTGTCAGGAGCTCTAGGAGTACGACTCCGTAACTGTAGACGTCACTTTTCACGAGAAGATGCCCTGTCATGGCATATTCGGGAGCAACATACCTGGATGCAATCCAAATGTGAAGAGGATTTTAGCATTGTTGTGGTTAGATGTAATCTCAAAGCAGACGATTTAGAATCTCAAAGGGTCACATCTGAACGGCCAAACATTGGAGAATAAATTGCTTATAAGCTGACAGATACGTCGGCACAAGTTTTCATGAGACCATAATTCCAGTGAAAGTTAGCAAGAAAGAAGTTTGGTTTGAATTCAAACTTGTGATGTTAAGATGGATGTACCAGAGATTAGGTCCTAAGAGACCTTGAATTAGTGATGTTATGCTGCTTTAAACCCACATTTACGACGGACACAGATTAGAATTAACCAAAGAACATGAGATTGGAAATCAAAGGAACTATTTGAACAAGAGAGGAATTTCCTAACCCGAAGGTTCCCATGACACGTGTAGAGATGTGTCTATTTTCCTCATCCATAGCAGTGCGAGCCAAACCAAAATCCGACACTTTGGGTGTAAAATCATGTTCCAATAATATGTTGCTGGCCTTGAAGTCCCTATGTATAACACGCGGGCTCGAGTCCTCATGCAAATAGGCTAAACCACGAGCAGAACCAAGCGCTATCTTCATCCTAGCACCCCAATCTAGCGGGGCAGTTTCCTTGTCAACTCCTGAAAGCAAGGGAAAATGGACACTAGCTTTACACCTCATGAAGAATAATGAAGAGCGAGACAAAAATATGTTGAGTACTAGAGAGAAGTAGCATATTAAGCTACACTATACCTACCATGCAAATGAGATTCCACACTGCCATTTGGAATAAGTTCGTACACAAGGCAGCGGACACGTTCCTCCGCACATATACCAATCAGCTTGACAAGATTCCTGTGATGTAGGCGGCTAAGCATCTCGATTTCAGCTAAAAATTCCCGGCCGCCCTGTTGATCCTCCCTCTTCAGAACTTTCACAGCTACTTTGGTCCCATCTTCAAGAATGCCACTGTATACACGCCCAAAGCCACCTTCGCCAAGTACTCTTGACTCATTGAAATGATCAGTAGCTTTTTCAATGTCACTCACGCTGTAAGTTTTAGCTGACCCAGCATAAGTCGGTAAGCTAGATCCAAATGACAACGAGGCAGAGCTTGGGCCACTTCCAAGGATAGACCCTGGCATAACTGCAAGACATCGGCCTCCGAAGTGAGAATGGGGGAACTAGCCTCGACCCAATCTTGCAATACTTAATTGAAATCATAGGCTAAAGTTGCAACAAAATATTAACCAAGTTTATGTTCTTGTCAATTCTACTACTAAAATATGGAACATCTGATAAGACTCATCTTTCCTGAAATGGCACTTAATTGAAATTCCTCTTGTTTCATTAATAGTCCTGTTATGTGCAAGTATTTGACCAACTTCTTCTGGAGTTTTTGTTTTATGGACCACCTTTGAAAACCAATCTCTGCATGATCTGGTCAATGCGTAAGTATCATGACAGCACATCTGATTAACTGTTGACGATCAACTATTACCTGGTGACTTTGCGACAGATGGTAACAATGCCTGTGGAGCCGGTGCAGGTTGAACAACTCGATCTCTGTGTTTCATTATCCAAATCCAACCAGCAACAGAGCATAAAACAATAGCAACAAGGGCAGATAGGACAATAATAGCAACCGCACCACCACTTAACCCGTGATTATGCTGCCCCTTCTGCACATCTACCCCGAGAGGTTTATTTGTTCTTGCATTATTGTCATTGCCGGAGTAGGGCCCACCATCAATCATTGAAGCATCTGGGGGCAAAGGCGGTGATGCAGGTAATCCTGTAAACCCAATACAATACAAGTATACAGCAATGTCTCAAGATCAACTCGGTGTCATGAAGTGAAGGTAAAAAGTTACTGACAAGCGCCATGACTGACATAAAACATTACCAGGATATCGCACATACAGTACTTCATAATCACCGAAGTAGGAAGCATTTATGAAGATCTGCTTATGCCAAAATCTCTCGAAAGTCAAGAAAGCGGTGGTATTATCGAATTTGTCCCCTAGCGGTACCAAGTCGATTAGCACAACGGTTTTCTCAGGCTGCTCAGTGGCAGCGTTCGCCCCCATTATGCGGACTTGACTTTGCTTCATAAACACCCCTGAAGCAATTTCTTCAGCCAACTCTGAAACCAAGGGGAAGAAAGTATAAAGAGCAACATTAAGGCGCAGACCAACTTGCATAGGCCATACGCAACCACAAGGAGACCCAGGAGGAGTATTTGTGTATGGCTCTGTGCATGTTGTTGTTGAACAATCTGCAGAAAAGAATGTCCCAGTTTTACATCTTCAAAAAATAGCGAAGGCACAACATCTGGCTGTAAGCTCCAGAGAAACAAAAGCAGAACATGGCTCAACTAACCTTCATTTGGAGGTGGGGGCGGTAATGCCCGGATAGGAGGCGGAGGTGGCACTATGAGATTTGTTAGTGGAGGCTTGGAAGGAGAAACTTGATAAATTGCACCACATGCAATAAACAATGGCAACATAAGATAGAAAGAATAATCCTAATCGATCAAAATTGAGAAATACCAGTTTTCTCTTACTTTTGGGTTGGCCAGGCGCAGTTTTGGGAGATGGAGAAGGTGCCGGTGGTAAATCACTCTTCAAAGGCGGATTGGTGAAATGGGGTGGAGAAACCAAAGAGCCTGAGCAAGGACAGCATCGGACGTAAAAGTTTGGTTGGGTGCCATTAAATAAAATGGCTCTAACATATTGGGAATGGGCCTACCTGGACTTGGTGATGGAGGAGAATTGTGTCTTTGTTTGTGTTTTGGAAGTGTAGCTGGAGCGGAAACTGGACCTAGCAGATATTAGAAAGAAAAGAATCAGAATCAAAGGATATGCAACCTATCCCCAAAATTCTAATTGGTCGTCACATGATTCCCAAATGCAAATTCTAAACCACTTGACTTGTGGAACCTGGAGAAGAAGCTGAATGGTCAGAGAAAGGAGAAGGACTGCTAATTTTGTTCCCTCTCTTATGATGCATATTAGACGAGGGCAAGGGTGAATTTGCAGAAAAATGATGCCCTTTGCTGGAAGGTAATGGAGGAGGCAAAGGAGCATCAGCAGAGATATGACCGGTTTTGTGTGGGGAAGGAGCTATGCCGCCAGATGAACCTGCACG
Organism: Eucalyptus victrix; assembly: GCA_016097545.1. Classification (NCBI taxonomy): domain Eukaryota; kingdom Viridiplantae; phylum Streptophyta; class Magnoliopsida; order Myrtales; family Myrtaceae; genus Eucalyptus; species Eucalyptus victrix. Next base: position 50,792,250 of record CM027837.1, on the reverse strand, counting down.
AATAAATCTAAAAGTTAATGCTTAACTCTATTTTCACCAATTAGCCCACACAATCCTGAGTCCTGACTTAGCCACATCCACAAGCAATGATGAAAAGCTTACCTTTAGATGGCAAAGGCGAATGGCTTGGGGGGAGTACAGCCTTCCGAGCATGATGATGGTTAACAAATGAAGCTGGAGGTAAAGATGCGGGCGAATGATGCCCTTTGCTTGGAGGAGGCAAAAGAGAGGGAGCGGGAGCACTGGCTGTGTGCACAGAAGGAGATACAGCATCAAAAGAACCTGTTGCAGAAAGTTCGCTATTTTGAGGACAAGATTCTTGTTGGCATTTAAGAACCGCATGCAGGTCATCCCTGTACCTTTAGGTGGATGTTGCCTGGGAGGTAGATCAGTGGGAGCATTACTCGAGGGTGGAGCAGCAGGCATCTTGTCTTTTTTTTTCAGGGGAGTTGATGCAGGAGATATGCGGTGGCCTGCAATCTCACATAGAACAGATGAAGCATCATATTTGCGTAGCAAAAATCAATCAAATTTGATAAAGATGGACAAAGATAAAGTGAGAAAGTCAGGAACAAGCAAGCCAGAGACACCAATCATATGATCACGGCTCCTCTACTTCTATATACCCAGTAGCGCTTGAGAGATGTCTCATCAATCTTTTGAAACCATAAGCACAGAAAACTTGACGCTGAAAACATGTAAATATATAACCATATATTACCAATAATCTGATTTTTAGCTATATGTATACCCTTTAGATGCAGTAAGCCACATCTCTTCTATGCCCAATGGCCTCAGAATTTCTCACTACATACTATATCTATATTTCAGTTGGTACCTGACGGAGATTCTTTAGGTGCATGTGGGTGGACCGACGGAGAATTTGCTGGTACTGCAATTAATTTATTAAGAGAAAAAAACGCCTTTAACAAAAAATGCTGTGTTAGAAAGGTAATTTATTGAAGATTATTTGCAGAGGCGCACCTGGTGGCATAGGTGGTGTGATATGAGGCATCATGGGACGTTCCGCTGGTGGACCTTGTCCTATTTTTCTCGGGGGAGATGGAAATGATGCTGTTATTGGAGATGAAAAGATCAAATATAGTCGGAGAAAATTAAATAAATATCATTAAAAGTGATATTGGAGATTATGTCCAGAGGCGCACCTGGTGGCATAGGTGGTGTGATATGAGGCATCATGGGACGTTCCGCTGGTGGACTTTGTCCTATTTTTCTCGGGGGAGATGGAAATGATGCTGTTATTAGAGATGAACAGATCAAATATAGTCGAAGAAAATTAAATGAATATCATTAAAAATGCTAATCACCTACCTGGGACACTCGCTTCTGGGACAGGACTATGGACTACCGAATCATTTCTTTTGTGTCCAGCTGGTGGGGAAGTTACAGGAATACTATCATTGTCTACTGGTGAATATGCAGGTGGATGTTTTGTAGGTGTTAAAGTAGGAGCTGAACATCACAACGACAAAAGACAGCTCATGAATGACAATAATCGCGTGGACCACAGGTAAAAGATACAACAGAACAAATTGGTATGTACCAGGAGCTAAAGAGACTGCAGGAGTTACTTGTACTGGTGCCTTCTCAGGAGATTCACTTGGTGGGGGAGCCAAAGCCCCTCTTTCGATACTCATTGGTGGAGGTGCCAAGGGGTGCGAAAAAGATGAATTTGGATTACTTGGAGACAAGAATGGTACAAGTTCTGTGGTCTTCGGAGGCGGCGAAGCAGACAAAGGTGGGGACGCAAGTGGAGGTTGTGACATAGACCCTGATTGAGAAACGAGGCTTAAATTATATCAAGAAGGGTAAGGATCCAGCAGTTTTAGAGTCGCATACCACTGGGCTGAGATATGGAGCTCGGTGCATTTTCAACCGTGCTTCTTTGGTCTGGGGATGGTGAGGAAGAAAAAAGAGGTGGTGCTGCTAGTGGAGAGAGCGAAGTTGACCCTGAAGTGTGGAAAGAGAAACTCAATTATTTAAAAACCAACTGAAATTGAAAAATTTTCTGAAGACAGAAAAATTACCATGTGATGAACTTGGCGGGCTGCTATTGAGTGGCTTCATTTGATGGGCAGGAGGCTCTGCTTCTATTGGAGTAATAGCAGAGAAATTCTCGGTAGATGGAGATATGTTGTACCCTGAAAGGATTTGAAAAAGAAAAAAAAAAAAAAAAAAAAAACATTTGACAGACTATTAAACTGCCCATGCAACAATATGAAAGCTTAAATTCCATTTTGCTTTCAATTGGTCTAAGTAAGATTTACATCTCTGCTAAGCTAGATTTAGCAAAAACCAACTATATGACAGAAAATAGTAAATTTAGAAAAGCCTATATAAATGAAGATATACAGCATGAACGTCTATGCAAACCATGCCTGGCCGTTCATGAGGTAAACCATGATCTAGCAAGCATTTCCCAGATGGGAAAGCTTTAGCTGTGAAGAGACAATGTTGAAACCTACGATTTTAATTCAGGAAAACATCAAACTAGAACTTGCAATTAAGGACCGCCAAGTGCGATTTTTACACGATTTCACATAAAAATAGCACATTGAAATCAAGAGAAGAACAATAGCTCAAATGACGGATCCGACATGCCTTTGTCGGATGCCTCTCCTAAATTCATGCTCCGGCTTAGTCATTGCAGACGAATCACTAAATGCAACAGCACGATATTAGCAGTGAGCCAATGAAGGGATAGATCTGTGCAACTTTCTTTATGGTTACGAGACCTTTCAATTGCTAAGTAAAACTTGATAAACCAAGACATCAGTTATCATCAGATCAAACGTTAAGTTCAGTAGCTGCATCAAGTGCTTAAAATCACAGTCGAACATGTAAAAAGGCAAGAAAACTTTTGTACCTGCAGATCCCTGGACAGCTGAAGCAAAGCTGATGATACAGAGCAGAACCAGCTGGACAATGATCACTTGCATCACCACCCCCATATCTCATTCAACACCAAATCCCAATCTTTAAAACCCCAGCTCCCTCAACGAGGATCTTGATAACCAATAAAACCCAAATACAGTATCGGAAAAAAAAAACCAACTCTAGAAAAAGAGAAGGTTGCTAAATCAACAGACTTGATAACACTTGAAGCAAGATTGAGGAGGAAGGGAATCAGATCAGCAAGCCAGAGACCCCCGCGTACAGTGAGAGCAGAGCAACGCAATAAATTCTCCTTTTTCTTCCCTTCCCTTTGGTGGAGGAAACACCAAAAAGGCAATAAGAGAGATTTAATCAATCTCTCTGCGAATAAGCAACATGCTCTGGAACCCGCAGAGGCTCTGACCACCATAAACGCCTCCCTCTCCACCAGCACGAAATTAATTCCACGAAAGTGAAACCGACCCACGAATTGAAATGCCCTGTGTACTCCAAGCAACCCCAAGAACTGAGCAGTTACAGACAACAGACGCCCTTTGCCACACGCGCAGACAGAGAGAGAGAGAGAGAGAGAGAGAGAGAGGGAGGTGGGGGGGGATTATTTTATTCGGGGGAGGTTAGATTTGAGTGGAGTGTTAATGGGGAATAACACCAAACCAGAATCAATGTTTACTTAAGTTGAAGTTGGACTCCCGCAGGAAGTTGGTCTGCATAATTTAATGGAGGGGGAGGGTGGGCAGTTTCTCAAGTCCTGACTGGTTTGTTGTGTTCTTGTTCTTTCCTGGTTTCCCATCTTCTTTTTCAAGCTCGATCTCGATGGTGATGGCGACTCCTTTCGCTTTCGGGGAAGAAGACAGTGTAGTGGTGAATTCATCCGCCTGACTCATCACCCACTATTCTGCTCCTCGCCGCGGATGATCCGGAGTCGGGAGAGAAAAAGGTGAGAGGGATTTCACGGGAGGATACGATGTTTACCTGTCGTCCCCGACCTCTTGCTTCAAGCAACAGTTGAAGACTTTTGGCCGGGGATTGAAAAGCGACGGTTAAAAAGCAGAAAAAGAAAGCAAAAGTTAGAATTCACAGTAGAACTGAACATATATAAATAAATATATATATAGCAACAGTTAGAATTAACAGTAGAACTGAACATATATAAATATGTATATATATATATGTAACTGCATTTATCCTTATTTTCATTAGTTAAGGAACCGACGCCTCTGTTCAAAGTAGGCGCGACCGTAGGTGTTCGGTTTGCACGATGAAGACAGCTTCGAGTTTGGGCCACCTATTTGAATTTTGACGTATTACCTATCTAAATTAGGGTTTTGTGTCCCGAATTTTTTTTTTCGCAAAATCAATGTTAGAATTCAGTTATATGATTTAATTTACCGAGCAATCAGGTCGGTCCAATGTAAAAACAAATTAAACCGGACTTACCCAATTGGTTCTAAGTCGATTCATACGAGAATCGGATAGGTTGCTCGATAAAAGACTGGGGAGTCCATCCTTAATTGATTTGGTCTCCGTTTTTACTCGAGAACCAGCCTTACAAGTCAATACCCATTCCAAAAGTTTCAATATCGCTGTTGGAATTGTTTACTTTCCTTTGAATTGAAGGTTGAAATTGGAGATTCTAAAGACGTCATCGTTTGAAGGTAGCAGGTCTTGTTGAAGCACGTTGTCGGCTATATCTTTATACACAAAAAGGTAGATCTGGTGGAGCAATCGTCTTCGTTTTAGTCAAACTAATGCATGAAAGAAGATACGATGACTACACCCTTCTTTACCCTTCGTATTCAATCATTTTGCGTACGCACTATCAAATCAGCATCGGCCAAGTTAAAATAACCTTTTCCTTCCCTTAAAATTGCTTCTCAAGACTTTGATAAGATATTGGAACTTGGGAATATGCTTTTAATATTCCAGAATATTGTCATTATGTCAAGAAAAGGGCTAATAAGAAGAGAATAATATTTATGAGCAATAGATTATGTTGACATCATAACCTACTAGTAGACACCGACGTTAAAGCGCCTTAAATTATAACGTGTCATTAAATATATATATGAATCCAAGAGGTTGGTACATATATCAATTTTATATACGATCTCAAGAAGCTAAGTCCTTATATCACCATATCTAATTCTATTACGGGTTTTAGGGATAACGGTGGGTTGGGTTAGAATAAAGGTTCCATTTGTCTAGGAAAAAATGAATAATTTAAAAAATATTTTTCTAAAATCAATCGTTTATATTGTTTACTAAAACGAATGAACAAAAAATATTTTCGTCTTCTATGAAATGTTTGAATATAAACTTTTGTCAATAAAAAAATATTATTGATTATTTATTTTCTGCGAAATAAACAGAGTTTGAATGTGTTTTTACAATATGTGAAATGAAAAGGAAGATTGAATTGGCATTGACAATCAAAGGCTATATGTTGTATAAATTGCAGATTTTTTTTCTTGTATATTGATAGTGGTCAATTCCAAATATACAATCAAGAGGGGTTTGGATTCTCGTGCATTCAATCGAATCGCTCGAGCCGAGTTCTTGAATATAAGACAAAGTTAGTCATTTTGAATGTCAAATTGGACATCTTTCGTTTCTTTTAAAGGTATTTGTGTCTTGTGATTATGTCGGAAGAAAAAGGAAGGAAGCTCCAAGAAGCAAACGAAATTTTTTTGATGTTCAATCATGAAGGTTGATTTGGAAATCATACTGTTGTTTTGAGTGTGCATATCAAGCTTCAAGGTGGGCATCATGATCATAATAGGCTTTGCCCCTATTTTTGTCTTGGCTCGTTGGCTTGGGAAACTTCGTGTTTAAATCAATCAATTGCCAGCTTATATGCCTCACTAATCATCCAATTATTAGCTTGGTAGTATGACAATCCCACGACAGAAATTTTCCATTTTATGTGCTAGAATATTAATAAATATATAAAGCCCATGATGTGTTTGGAGTATGTAATAGAAGCCCAATATCTTCATCCGAACTGATCATCAATAGAAAGCTCAATTTTGAGACTGTCAATATATATAGTTAGACTCACGTTCACTAGAAAGTTTAAATCAATGAGTTATTGGTCAAATATTAAATGTTTTACATTGAAACACTTCTTTGATATGGGATTTCTCCAACATAATTCACATGTATCTCTCATGTGAGTTTTAGTGTCAGGTTGAGAGTGTGTTTGGTAACATTCTTACTTTTTAGAACAATTTCTTTTCGATTCCCGAAACAATTTCTAAATAAAATAATGCATTTGTTAACTAAATAAAATTTCTATTTTTGGAATAGAAAAATCATAGGAAGGCATTTGGTACGATGCACAATTTTTTTTTTTTTGTGATGTAATATTTCTTTTAATTTTTAATAATTTTTTGAGATCTTTTTTCTTTTTTCTTTTTTTCTTCTCTTCTTCTTCCTCCACCTATCGGCTACCAATTGGCGACGCGCAGCTATGAATACTGGGGGGCGGCGGGTGGTGAGAAAGAACAATAAAAGAAAAAAAGAAAAGTAAGAAAATGACTTATTTCTGGAAATTTATCCCGTGAATAATAAGTTATTTTTTTATACTTCTTCTTTCTATTCAAATCTATTCCTTGTTCATTTTCTATTTCAGATAATTGATGTTATCAAATTGATTTTTTTTATTAATTCCAAGGAACAAAAGAAAAAAATAGAGAAATAGAAATATTATCATGCGGAGCCTTATTCCCTTTTAATTAAAGTATCCTTTTGCATCAACTTATCTTGACTTAAATTTTCAACGCCCAACTTCATCCGAATTAGGATTCGGCATACAATTACAAGGAAATAGAGAGTGAAAACGTGAAAGCTAATTCGAGATATAAGATTTTAACCTAGTTCATCTTTAAACTAGGGTTACGTCTAATAGAATATCCCTCAATTACAAAAGGAAAATATTGCATAAACTCAGTAATTATTCATGAGTCTAAACTCAAACTACCATAAAATATGAGCTCAAACTATAGGTGCCTTGATCAAATTCGTGTTGTGTTTTGAGTACAAAATACTCACATCAAGTTGAGCTCAAGCTTCATACTATACTGTGAACTGTGGAGGCTATTTAGGATTCACTTAAGTATATGTCTTTTTAAATATATATAGTTTTTATACCAAGATGCTTGTTATTGGAAAATATTAACCCTCTTTTTTGCCGCATATACATAGGACGATTGGTATTAAAATGAAAAATCACATAAGCTAATAGTGTATTCTCTTCTCCCCGGAACTTTCACATGTACATATTCCGTCGCATCTTATTTTACGCGGCACCTGATTAGGCTGTTGTCGGAGAATATTCTTCTTTATTTATAAATTTACCACCGGCCCTAAATGCAATTCCTGGTGCAAAGCCAAGAAAGGGTCGAATGACGTAATAATTAAATGCATGTGAAAGTCTCTTTTGGCATTATTGTGGTATTTTCACGGGGATGGGGACAAGTCGCACCTAGAGGAACCCCACAGGAACCCCACGTACAATTGCGGTGGTCCAGTGGAAATCTTGGGAAAACAAAAGGCTCCAAATCTTTTTGTCTTTCGTATTCTCTACACGATCCAACACAAATGAGAATAATGCTTACGTAAGGTTTGTATAAATCCACGTAGTTACATACGTTTATATATGTGTGTGTGTGTGTGTGTGATTTTTTTTTTTTTTAGAAGCTTGTTGGGAAATTATGCTCGACTGAAGTTTTCAGCTGATTGGAAATGGTCAAATTTGTAGCTTAAAAGTTTAAGTAGACTAATATAAAGAGATCCCCTCTTGAGCAGCAAACGAAAAGCGAATCGCGGCACAGCCTAGCTCCGACATCATATTAAGATGTTCAGTTTAAAAATTTAAACCTGTAAAGCAAGAGACGTGGGACGTTTATATATATATATATATATATATATATATATATATATATATAAAGTGAACTTTCAAATAACCAAATATCCTTATTATCAAAAAAAAAAAAAAAAAAATGCAGTGTTTTGACCAAATTCCCTCCGTCAACATGCAAATGCGTACAAGTTCAATAGAATGTAATCGAATGTGCCTCTACATGACATCCCTATGATAATCCAGCGGATTGTCTAAGACCATATAAATATTTTTGCTTGGTTTAGAGATAAAACTTAGGACCGACTAAACTGCTAGCTCCAATTCCATCATCTAATATTCAACTAAGAGCCTGTCTTTATCAAATGAATATAACTCGAGAGAAAAGATGCTCTTAAACGTGAAAGTAATGATTTTCCCAAGCAGGCCGGATGTGTTCCTGAAGCTCCTATCTGATGTTTTTGTAGTTATAGCAACAATCAGTCCGTGACTAAAAGAACTCTTTTCAAGAAATGATGATTTATAGTTGATTAAGTAAAATTGTACGAAGGAATTTAATAGTAAAAGGTAAAGATTGGGACCACCAAGAGTGCTAATTTTGATGACAGGTTCTGCCCCAAAATTCAGTGCGGACTTAATGCAAGTAGTTCTCGTTTCGCTATCTTATAGTTTCTACTTTTCAACGCATGATTGACTTGGACATACAGTTCCGCAAATTGAAATCTTTTGAAGCTTTTTTTTTTTTTCACTTTTATTAAGGCTGAAAAGGACCGTCTTTCAAACGAATATCCACACCATTTCAATTGATGATGCAAGGAATCAATAACTTATAATAGAAATATATATTCAGTTAATTCATATGACCTTTGATATAAATTTCAGCATCAAGTTCCCGAGGAGCTAGCCTTCCACTTTTTAGACTTTATTTTCTCAAAAAGTGTCCCTTAGGGTATATGAATTTTATCTTTATATATAAATAAGCAACGTGTTACACATCTACACAAAAGTGGGTTATATAGGGAAAAATATCCAAAAAGTCTTAAACATATTGTATCGTGACTAATTAATTGCTAAATCATTCAATTATGTCAATTAAGTCTCAAACCTTTTGATAATTTCTTAATATAGTCATTTTTGTCAATTTTTGGCCAAAAATTGCAAACATGGTGTTCTAGTTGGTCCATCCTATGTGGCCGATCTACACCAATGTGCATAATGTTTGTATTTTTAAAAATTCTTGTGAATTTTTCCTTTTCTTTTCCTTTTGCTTATGGCTGGTACTTGGTCATGGTCGGTGATCAACCACAAGCAAGAGTTGGACTTGCTTGGGTCAGCTATTCTAGATTTGGCAAGGGTACAACACCCTCGTCGGGCGAGGGCGTCATGGCTCTTGCTAGGTACACATTGTCTATGCTAGGGTACCTTGCTCATGGCAAGTTGTAGACCATGGCCAAGTATCGGTCATAGGCAAAATGAAAAGAAAAAGGGGAAAAAAAGGAAATAATGAAAAAAAGGAAATCGGAAATATTTTGGAAAAATTTTAAAAATTTCCACTTAGGATAACTAACATCCACATTAGTGATTTTGAGTCAAAATCAATCAAAATGACTATATTATTAATTATGTAAAGATTTAAAATTAAATTAGTATAATTAAAAGGTTTGGAATTGAACTACCATTGTACAATAAATTTAGGACTTTTTAAATAATTATCTCGAATTATATAATAATAATAAAAATATGATCAAATAGAAAAATGGGTTTATATCAAAAAGGAGGTGGGGTGAGATGGTGAAAAGGTAGGATGATTCAATGGATCCCACAAGCCCTAGTTTTTAAGATTAATTTTATGTCTTAGCTCATGCTGAGTTGGCTTTAAAAAAGAAAGATGCTTTATATTATTATGACTACATACAAAGTGACGATGTGGTGGTGATCACGTGAGATCCTCACGTTTGGCCGCAAAAATAAAAGGCGAGATGCTAACGAGGCACGTGAACCAAGAAAAAAATGGCAATTACTGTTCTTCGATGAGAAGTTCAAAAGGCCAATTATAATTAGTGCCAAAAGGCGAGGCAAATCTTCATTCTCCAATAATGATGGCTTGGGAAGGTAATTTACATTGTTTAACCAAGCCACTCAAAAGCTTAGAGTGCGTGGTTACCAGTAAAAAAATAAAATAAAATAACTCAATTAACCCTAAAAGTGTTAAGCTTCACGCTAGAAAAGTTTGGTTTACCCAATTGTTACTTTGAATTTTGGTTGGGGATATTCTTAGGTTCCAGCCTATCAGCGCAAGCTTTAATTGATTATACATATTAAACTTGATGGTTGCAAAGCAATCCACTCAAACCGTGCACACTAATTTGAAAGAAAAAACAAGATGATTTATGACGGTTAATTTGGATGAACGGACATGTATTGTGATCCTAAAACATTTCAAAATCTCTCCGAAATTTGTATAGGTCGTATTGTCATAGTCAATTACGGGAAATTTTTTCATGTACCATTAGAAAAAAAAAATCTCTACATATTAACTTTTGAGGAATGCCAAATTTTTAAACTTTTTACTAATTAATATTTTCTTATTAACTAAGTTGAAAATATCATATTTAATTTTTAGACGAATAAATCCCTTTGAATATCATCTCATGTAACGTGCATATAAAACGCGTAAGATATTTATTCTATTTTTATTCTAGATTTGTCTTTGGAACATAAATCCATTTGATAAAATTATTTCATTTTCTTTTTTTTTGGAATAGATTTCTACTCAAAAATAGGTTTGGAATATAAATCAAAAGTAACAATTTTTTACTTTTCTATTTTTAAAATAGAAATGAGAAATAAAATATTTTCTTATCGTTTGTTCTCGCCGGTCGCCATTCGCCATCCATTGCTACCACTTCTTGCCGTTGTCGTCGATTGCCAGCTGCCTCAAAAAAGAGAAATTTTGTATCGTCATAAAATGAATATATATATATATATTTTGAAAATACAAATTTTGTGTTGTTATCAAATGTATTTTTTTCTTAAAAACTCATTCAATAATTAAAATAAAAAAATATAATTTTCTTTTAAAAATTAATTTCTTATTAAAATGGCTATCATTTATACCTGTAACTTTTGATGTCTCGGCAATAGAACCAAAAATGGCCAAACCAGGCATGTTCACCTATCCCTAGTTTGGCATTATATTATATTTATCACTCGTGGATGTAGACAAGCCACGTCAAAGCACCGTACTCTAATACCCTGATTCCCTGTAACATGTGGTGGACCATTGCTCCATGTGTTTGTCTGCAATATCCAACACATGCTCCGCAAAAAAACAAAAAAACAATTATTTGCTTTGTCTCTTTTACTATATCACTTTCGCCAAGAACAAAAAGAAAAAAATATGGGAAAATGATGATGTGTCGATTGTTATAGCAAAGGGTAAGTCTCGATTAATCGAAGAACTTTAGTGAGAAAAAGATCGAATTAGTGAAAGGCAAGAACTTTTGGGGGGACCATCAAGAAGGGTCGATTCATGGAGTTCTTGCCAAATCCAACTTGAACTCGAGGCAAAGTAGGTCTTATTTCACTATCTTGGTTTCAATGTATGCATACAGATATAATACGCGTGCTCGCTTTGTGTTGCTTTTGGCTTGCCTTTGTTAAGGCTGAAAAGGAACGTCCTTTAAATGCATGACCCCAGGAAGTACAAAGGCTTAATTTTCTCTCCTCCCCCACCGAAACCCCACCACACACTCCAAGCATCAAATTGCATTCTTGTGGCTCTAATAAGTTATGGCCCAAAGCCAGCATGGGTTGCGCACACAATCTTGGGTGTCATGCTCACTGAAATTTTGGATGTGCAAGAAATGAGTTGATCTCAAATTTTGTTTTGAATCAATAAAGCTATCCCTCGGGATCAGATTTTTTTTTGGTTGAACCCTTGGGATCAAGTTAAGATGCAATAATTCATCATGTATCCCTAAGGTTGTCACCTGTTGGCCTTCCTTGATCGGACATCGGCACAACAACATAAGAGAGACTCGCGATGCCATACTCGTCATATAACAAAAACTTGATCAAGTTTTCTAGGAAGTACATTGCAATTCATAACTGAATTTCAAATCACGGGCCAGATGGTTTGCCCTCTCCACAAAATCTATCTGATTTGCCCCAGCCCAAGAAAGAAGTTGGCATTAAGCTGGAAGGCCCATCTCACTAACCTGGACCAGTCCATGATAAATTTTTTTTTTGGGTGGTCGGAACCAGTCTATAATAAGTTGATCCGACCATGGGCTTATAATAATTGGGAAAATCAAGCTATTATTTAATCTTTTTTAGCCCCACTCATTCGACAAAAGCAGAACTTCGTCCGTGTGCAGGGGCTTAGACTAAACCTATCCATTGACCATGAAAATCATGCCTATGAACACAAGCTAGATGCAATGGAGTTTGATCTTGAAGTCTATCGAACCCAACCTCAATCACGTCTTTCATCACAAGTTGAAACACAATGATGGTCACCATATAAACATACATTTAAACATAATTGATAATTCTCACTAAGTACCCAAAAAGACCAACATCTCGATTTATCTGATTTGTACATGGAGTTGAACAAATCGTTTAACATGTATTTTATACCTCATCATTCGTAATAAAATAAGTGTAGATCTCTCTCTCCGTTTTTTTTTCTTTTTTCGCACAACATGATTTATGTTCTAAAGCGAAGTATGTCTAAGTGAATCGAGCAATCAGTAACAAACTCAAGACATGACAAAGAAAAAACAACTTTAGCGATTAAATTGATGAATTAATCCCTGTAATTTCATAGGGATAATTACCATAAAAATGCTAAATCTTTCAATTTAGCCTATTTAGTTCTAAACTATATGATGATTTGCTAATATAGTCTTTTTGGCCTATTTTAGTTGGAAATTGCAGATGTGAACGTTAGCCATTCTACGTTGCATGATATATGCCGATGTAGACAATTTGTACAATTTTTAAAAATTTTTTATGAATCTTATATTATTTTTCACATGGTTGGAAAAAAAAAAAAAAAAGAACGGAAAAATAGTAACAATAAAAAATTATGAAAAATCATGAAAAAATTGCAAAAATTATCCATGCACCAATGCCCCATAAGATGGTCGACATCCACATTAGTTTTTTTTTAGCCAAAATTGATCGGATATAATAAATTGGTAAATTGTCAAAAAATTTAGGGCAAAATTAGTTAAATTAAAAGGTTTGAAATTGAATTGGTTACCATACAATAAGTTTAGAACTTTTTTAGTAATTTTTCTTAATTATGCGGGGTTACATTTATTCTAACAAAATGTGCTTCAATTCCGATAAATATTTCATATTTTTCTCTAGTACTCCTTTTCTTCAACCCCCATTTGGAATCCAATTCCTCCTCCTTTTCCTTTTCTTGTATGGGGTGATTAGAACTTACGAATCCCCAAGGATCGAGTTCTTAGAGGCCGAAACCGTTAGAATCTTAAGAAAACATGAAATTAATACTTATTTATTGGAGTCATGCAGAGTTCAAATTTTTCGACATTCTATTCAAATTGAACTCAATCATGATATCATCCTTATCAAATTTGAGTCGTGTTTCGAGTACCAAGTATGTTTGTAAAGTCAAGCTCAAGCTTTATATCATATCGGCTGTAACTTAATTCATCCTCTTGTAGCCCTTGTCTATTTAAACAACTTGTGAAGCTGTAGTCGAGGATATTTAAAGTATATGTCTCTTTAAATTTATCTTGTTATTTAGGCATCGTCTATTTTGTGAAAAATAAATGATTTGAAAAACATTGTACTGAAAATAAACACTTATATCATTTGAAATAATTAGTCAATGAAAAATATTTTCATTATTAACAACAATTTATGTTTAAACAATTTAGTAAATAATGAAATTATTTTCCATTCGTTCATTTTTTAAGACGATATGAGTGACCAATTTTATTCTAAATCATTTATTTTTCGTGAAACAAATCTATCTTCAAAATTTTCTCTTTTTTGCTGCATATTTTTTTATGCTTGGTATTAAATGAATAATCAAATTAGCTATGACTAGGTTCTCTCCTCCCCACCCAGGACTCACATGTACATATTTTGTCATATATTTTAGATTCATGTGGCACATGATTGATGCCACTCCAAAGAATTTATCTTGGAAATATATTTGTTGGAGTATATCTTCTTATCTAAAAATTTGGAAAAAATAATGTTATAATTGTCAGAACTTTCGTATGGTGTTTACTTCAATGTTATAACTTTTTTTTTAATCACTTGAATGCCTTAACTTCTAAAAAATATTCAACTAGAGTGCCATAACATTTTAAGAAAACGTGAAAATCTTACATAGCATGACCCTTATAGTGAATGTACAAAGTTTATGGCCCTTATGTGATCAATTGAACGGTATGGTCTTCAAATGAACGTATTTTTGAATTCATAGCACTTAAATAAACAATTTTTTAGTCGTCTTGTTATTCAGATGAATGGAATTTTTTTATGGTAATTAAGCGAGTTTCATAAGAAAGTTATGACACTTGCGGAGTCATTATCCTAGCTACCATATTGTAAGATATTTGTCAAGATATAATGATAATTATTAGTAATTATTAAATATATAATAAAAAAAGATGCTTACCTTTAACCGTTGGGGTTCTCTTTGCATTTAGGAAGCTGCTCCGGAGACATTAGTTGCGGCATCGAACTTAGGGTTGTACTTTGTTGCCGCGAGCATCATCTTGGTCAATCCTTTTGGTGCAAACGCATGAACTAATGAGAACTCATTGGCTGAGCTTTAAAAAGCGCTTGAGAGTTCCTTTCTTGGGGATTCTTTACAACGTCATCGACCTCCTACCATAATGTGAAATCCAAATAAGCTCCAAGTAAATTTGAATACGTAGCTTTATGAGATCACTAATTCCCTATATTGTAGCTTGAAAAAAATAGAAGAATTAAAGGGAAGGGCTAATGAGTATTCCAAGTGCATAAATAAGTTGGGTAAAGATGACAAAATAAGTGCAACGACGGCAAATCTTGTGAATAAGTTTTGGAATTTATTTGATTTTTTTTTTAGGGTTCAAGTGGAGTTTGAGTCGATTTTCATATAACTCGAGGCGTCTACCTTTCCAAATAATCTTTAAGAGTGCACTCTACCATATTGATATGATGTATCCAGAATCTTATTTTTTGAAGTGCTACCAACAAGCTTTGAATACAAGATTGAAAAAAAAGGAGCAAACTCCTTTATACATACACTCACGTACATACATACATACATACATACATACATAATATATATGGGTTTATACTACAAAATAAAAAATTAGTACACCTATGATAAATTTATTATAAACTAATTTTTTAATCATTAAAAACTCCAAATTAGTACAGTGGTGAAAATTTTATACTTTGTTGGTTTCCATTAAATTTCATTGATACCACAAAAAAATCACAAACCGGTATACTTGTGACAAACGAAAGCTAAACCCGAAATTGATACATTTGTTAACTATCAAGTGCCATTTAAGTTAGCAATTTGATAGTAAAATTTAATGGAAACTCACAAGGGGTAAAGTCGTCATATTTGTACTATTTTGAGATTTTTTATGGTAAAAAAATTAGTTTACGATAAATTTTTCATATGTATAACAGTTTAGAAGCCCAAGAAACTAGCTCCTATCAAAATCTTCTTCAATTCCGAGCCCTCCCAAACAAATTATTTTGAATTTCCTACATGCTTTCTCCCCCCAATTCCTATTATTCACGCCATTTTAAAGTTGCTAAGTTAAAGCGTAAATTTACTATGTTAAATGCATTTAATTGATAAGCATAAGCCCATGCATTTTATCTTTGGGGAAAAATGACAAAAAACGATCATATCATAATTGTGTCAATTTAATTATAAATCTTTTTTTTAGCCAATTGAGTTCTAAATTTTTTGCATTTGTACTAATTCAGTCTATCCATTTAAATTTGGCTGAATGGCGTTGATGTGGCTGGCTCACCTTAATGTGAATAATTTTTAATTATATTTTAAATTTCTTTCAAATTTTTAAATTTTTTTCTTTTCTTTCTCTTTTTTTTTTTCCCTTCCCTCTTTTCTTTGGCTAGTGAGGGCAAGCTTGCCTAGTGATGGTGAGGTAGATATCATCGGCGAGAGGAAGAAGGAAGATGAAAAAAAATAAAGAGAAAGAAAAGGACAAAAAAAAGAAAAAGAAAAAGAAAAAGTAATTAAAAAGTTCAAAAATATTAAAGTATCGTTAAAAATTATCCACGTTGGTGTCGATGTAAATGTTGACTGTGTCACCTTTGCACTGGTTAGCCAAATTGAGTCGGATGGGCTGAATTGACATAAATACAAAAAAATTTATGACTCAATTGGCTAAAAAAAGACTTATGACTGAATTGGCATAATTAAAACTTTTTTTGGTAATTCTCCCTCATCTATGGCAAGCTTTTTTTATGGATGATGTGACGAGAATAATCAATGACACCAGGGGCAAGGGTCCCATGCCCAATTTGCACACCCTCTTGATATATTGTACGGAGTGACAGTTAAAGAAAATAATACTTACGTCTAAGCATTTCATCCATTAGGGAGGTGAGCATATATGTGCATTTATTGTTCTTATTTTCAGGTGAGCAGTATATGTGCTTTTATTGTTCTAATTTTTTTTTTTTAAAAAATTACATGCTAGATAGACATGAAGAAGCTAACATGATTTTACCAATCAAGATTGAAGGAGAGAGTCCTAGGCTAACATAACTTTTAGTCAATTAGCCATAAGCA
Source organism: Eucalyptus victrix (assembly GCA_016097545.1). NCBI lineage: Eukaryota > Viridiplantae > Streptophyta > Magnoliopsida > Myrtales > Myrtaceae > Eucalyptus > Eucalyptus victrix. Next base: position 50,775,658 of record CM027837.1, on the reverse strand, counting down.
AGATGAATTCTTAGGTCAACGCCAAATTTCACCTCAATTTGCCATTTCAAGGATTCTCTCATTACCTTTTTTTTTCCCACCTCTTCCCATTATAACTTTCTAAATACTTGAAACCTTTCAATATCAAGTCACCTTGGAAGGCCGACAAATGAGTACCAACATTGTTGAATCAACCTTTCTGCCTCTTGATTCTACACATGTATCATTACATCATTTTTCAAAAAAAGAAAAATAACCATAAAATCTTTCAAGGTATTTAGGATGCATCTCGTTCACAAAAATGTTTTGACGAAAAATGTATTTTGTTGTTTTCGTCATGCATTTTCTTGAAAATATTTTTGGTCAGATTATGGTTTTCAATAGGAATGAAACTTGTACAAGATAATGTAATTTTTGGTCATTTGTGGGTACAAGGTTCGAATTGTGCAAACATGGCAACGAAAATTCATACAAGACATATTTTCATTAAAAATTTTGGAAATGAAAATTGGGAAAGTGGAAAATTTCCATTTTACATGTATATTTTGTTGAGATAATGTTCCCTAAAGCAATTTTGAAATATGACAAAACTTATCCAGAGTTAAGTCTTTGAGTTAAGTATTTGATTGTGATGATAAGTATTTTTCAGATGGAAAATCTGATAGGAAATAATCAAACGGTATCAATTTGAATCAGAGTTGTAGCTTAATTATATCTTTCCTTATTTGTTCAATTTAACTGCTAAAAGGAAGGTAATATACTTGTGTAATGGCTAGTGGTGATAAATTGGATTTCTTACCTTATGCATAAGGAATTGTGAAAGGAAAGTTTTCTAAATATCTCTTAGAGATTTAATTTTCTTAGAATGATATACTTGAGACGAAACATTCTTTCCAAGTTAAAGCACTTGATTTATGGAAACCCAAATTGCCGTATGGGTGGCAGAATCTATGGGAAGTATAATCCTCAGTGATTTTGAAGCAATCATACCTTCTAAGCGAGATCTAAACCAACAAGTAGATTGGCTGGATAATCCAATATGTTCAATAGTTAGCTTGGACTGGGAGAATATAAGAGGAGGTCTTGAAGCTGAAAGGAAAATTGCATTTACGAGAATCGAAGCTTATTAATTCGTCTCTATGAGTAACATTGTGTAACTATTTAGAGGTTGAGAGTGTGTGAGGAGTTAATCACATGAGTTTGAGTATTCGTTGCTCGGATCTTGTAATGTCTAATCAGTTTTTCATAGTGAAATCCAACCAATAGGTTGTTTGCGCGGGGTAGACTTACAAAAACTAAACCACTATAATCTTTTATGTGCAATTCTCTATCCATTATTCTCTTTAGTATTAATTGTGATAGAATTGCACATTGGTAAGATCTAATTGCTACTTTCTATCACCAGAAGTTGTTTTGCTACAAATATTAGTTTAAATTCTTTCATTTCCGCAACATCACCTATTCACTCATCTTCTAGGTGATAGTTTTAGCCATAACATATTTTGCATGAAGGCGTTTTCTTTAGGAATATTCTGCATTGAATTAGATGGAAGATCCTTGGGTTTTTGGGCCAATCAAAAGTGAGGTGCCCCTTTTTTACAATAGCTTTATTTGGCTAAAGGCTTTTAATTTAACTTTACCTAAATAATGTTCCCGAGCCCAAAAAAGAAGTGGCTTAACTTGATAAAGACTTCGTTACTTTCAAAACCAAAAGTTGGAAATTTTTCATTTTACATCTATATTTTTTCATGAAAGGTTTTTCTTTAGAAAGATTCTACCTTGAATCGAAGAGAAGTTCCTTACTTGTGTTTTTGGACAAGACAAAGGCAAGGCGCCCGTCTTTGCCGATTGTTTTTTGTGGTTAAAGGTGTGCAAATTAACCTGCCTAAATAGCTTTCCTAACTATGAGAAAGATGTGTCTTAACTTGGTAAAGACTTCATTGGTATTTAAAATCAAAAATTGGAAACTTTCCATTTTACATCAATATTTTGCGTGAAAGCTTTTTCTTTAAAAAGATTTTGCCTTGAATTGAATAGAAATTTCTTGCTTGTGTTTTTGGGCCAACAAAAGTGAGGCACCTGTTCTGCCAATAATTCTATTTGGCTAAAGGCTTGAAAATTGATTTGCTCAATAGCTTTCCTGAGCCCAAGAAAGAAATGGTTTAACTTGGCAAAGACTCCATTGGAGTCTAAAACTAAAAATTGGAAAATTTCCATTTTACAACTACATTTTGAGTGAAAGTTTTTTCTTTAGAAAAAATTTTCTTAAATTGAATGGAAGTTCTTTGCAGGTGTTTTTGGGCCAAATAAAAATGAGGTGCCCCTTTTTATCGATAGTTTTATTAGGCTAAAGGTTTGCAAATTAACTTGCCTTAATAGCTTTCGTAGGCATGTAAAAGAAATTCTTAACTTGGTAAAGACTCCATTGATGTCTAAAATTGGAAATTGAAAGTTTTCCATCTTACATATACATTTTGCGTGAAAGATTTTTCTTTAGAGAGATTCTACTTTGAATCAAATTGAAGTTCTTGATTATGATTTTAGGCCAAACAAAAGTGAGGTGCTTGTTTTTGGCGATAGCTTTATTCGACTAAAGTCTTGCAAATTAATTTGCCTGAAAAGCTTTCCTGAGTGCGAGAAAGAAGAGGCTTAACATGGTTAAGACTCCATTGGTGTCTAAAATTGAAAATTGGAAATTGTTCCATTTTACATCTATACTTTGTTTGAAAACTTTTTCTTTAGAAGGATTATGCCTTGAATTAAATGGAAGCTTCTTGCTTGTGTTCTTGGGTAGAAAAGTGAGGTGCCCATTTTTGCCGATAGCTTTATTTAGATAAAGACTTGCAAATTAAAGTAACTTTCTTCAGCCAAAGAAAAAAGGGGCTTTACTTGGTATAGACTCAATTGTTGTCTAAAACTAGAAATTAAATTTCCATTTTACATCTACATTTTGTATACTTCTTTAGAAAGATTTTGCCTAGAATCGAATGAAAGTTCCTTGCGTGTGTTTTTGGGCCAGAAAAAAGTGAGGTACCCATTTTTGTCGATAGCTTTATTTGGCTAAAGGGATATGTACCCGAAAATGATTATGGATCAGCTTTTCTTATGCAAAAGGAACTTCAATAGCTTGAGATTGGTTCACCATATTTGCTTGCTACTCTTTAATTTACTTACATTCACATTAATAGACGTCCTCTCATTTCTGTAGGTACTTGAAGATAGGTGCTCTCCTTTAATTAAATGTCTTAAATTTAAGGTTGGTTCACCTTTATTTGTTTTGCCGCTCTTTTGTGCTCTTTAATTTACTTTTGTGTTGATAGATGATGGCGAAGAAAGATAAGAGCAGCCCTTTTTCTAAGTGTCTAAAATGGGCACTAAAAAAAGAAAGGAGAGGGAAAACATATTGGGAAGTTTTTGTAGAACTACACAAAGATTTGTTTAAAGAGGCAAGAGAATTGAGGAAGGATACATCAATATTTTGTAGCGTTGTAGCAACACTCATCGCTACAATAGTTTTTGCTACCGCTTTTACAGTACCTGGAGACAACAACGGTACAGGGATCCCAATCTTTCTAAGGAAGGGTTCATTCATGTTACTCGCGGTTGCGAACGCTTTAGCTGTCTTCTCCTCTGTCACTGCCATCTTGATGTTCTTGGCTATCGTAACTTCACACTATACAACAAAAGACTACCTCCAATCTCTACCAAAAAAAAATAATGTTAGGCCTCACGTTTCTCTTTCTCTCTTTGGCCTTTATGGTTGTGGCTTTTGGCTTTGCTCTTACAATTGTCCTAAGAAAATGATGGAATTGAATTTACACCCCCATTACTTTGTTGGCTACCATCCTTGTCATATTGTTCGCAATCCTACAGCTTCCCTTGTATGTTGAAATTGTTGAATCCACCTATTGACCTCGCCTCTATCATCCTGTGAAGATTTGTAAATGATTTGTGCTATTATTATTGAACAAGGACATTTGTGACATGATCTTCGTTTGCACTTGTTTTTGTGCGTGAAATGTGAATATCATGATGTTTACTCATGTTTTGAGACCATTGTGATATGAAATTAGCTACACTTATGTGAAAGCTTAATATATACAGTCAAGTGCACACCTTATTTCTGTAAGTTATTTTATTTGGTATTTTCCCCCAAACAGTGTGCAATTACTTCATTGCTCTTGTTGAATTAACTATTAAGGCAAACCCAATTCTTCAAAGAATTAGCGACATCGCCATCAGTCCATTCATTCAAATAAAGCAATGATCCACAAAAATTCTTTATACTACTCAAGATGGCCACCCAAGTAGTCACCCATCGACCAAAAAAAAAATAGTAGTCCAACACATTAAGATTCTCATGTAGCAATCCAGCTAGCCTCTAGAATCACCCATTGCCCACACTGGCATCTCATCCTCTCGTCCAACATTTTGGCTTTGACCTTTGCCATCATAGCAGCGTTGGCCATCGATTCCTCTTGCACATTCATGATCCTCATGCTCCACTTCTTATCCACCGCATCACCCCTTCCTAATTGCTTACCTAGCAACCATGCATGGCATCCGTCAGCACCGGCACCACCAACTCCATAAAAAACATAGCCATCAAAATTCCCACACTCTAGCCTCGCTTGGACTTTAGCCCCTTTCGGGTCTCTCTGTGATTGTAGCAGCGAAAGGCTTGACATTCCTTTTGCAAATAACACCCAAGCATCGACCACCCGTCTAAACGCGGGAGGATCAAACCTGCGAGGAGGAGCTGTTTCAATTTAGATATACTGCAATCAACATGTGGAGATGTTACGACCAAACATCAGAAAACAAATTGCCTATGACCTAACGGACACTTCCGCATGTGCCTCTCGAGACCGTAAGTCCAGTAAAAGTATGCAACATCAAAGTTTGTTTTGAATTAACCTTGTGATGCTAAGATTGAGGTTTTAGGGAATAGGATACCCATTCTTTTTAAGCAACCTCAGAATTTGCTGATCTTATGCTGCTTTGGACAAATATTTAGGACCGACACATTTAGAATTAATCAAAGGATACGGGATAGGAAACCAAAGGAACCATTTGAACAAGAGAGGAGTTTTTTTACCCAAAGGTTCCCATGACACATTTACAGATGCAGCTATTTTCCTCATCCTTAACAGTGCAAATCAAACTGAAATTCGACACTTTGGGCATAAAATCACGATCCAATAATATGTTGCTGGCCTTGAAGTCTATGTATAACATGATGGGCTTGAGTCTTGAAGCAAATCGGCTAAACCATGAATAGCACCAATCTAGGGTTAGCTTCCTCAAGATAATTATCAAAAAAGTCATAAAACTATTGCATTTATATCAATTCAATCCTAAACCTTATAATTATATTAATTTAATCCTAAACACTTTTACGTTTTTCCGATTGAATCTATCCAACCAATTTTAATCGGAGATCATTGATATGAACAACAATCGTCCTATGTGGTATGGTCTCATGGCTCTCACCGAATGGTGGTTGGCAAGCCCTTGCCTAGTGGCTGGGGAGAGTTGCTTGGCCCTCATTGGGCTTGAATGCTTAGTACATAGTTGTCGCGACCTACCTTCTCCATCCCGAAGGGGAAAGGACATAGGTTTAGAGATATTACTTAAAAAGTGGGCCCACAATTTCGTTTAGGCATTATTTAAGATGTATGCTCTCCCAAACATGTCCATACCTTGCATACAATGTTAGGGTATTCAATTTTAGCTGCAAGTGATAGTATGAGGATTTTCAAATGAGAAGTCGCCATTGGCCTATTGGAACCAGCTAGAAACCAAGAGAGGCATTAGAGTATACCTTACTTCCTATGCAACTAGAAAATCTAAGGTTAGTATCTTGATTATACTAATTTAACAACTAGTGCCATTTTGGTGTCTAATCTTATTTAATTAAAGAAATTTTTTTTAGGATTGATTTTAAGCATGCATTTGAGATTAATTTTAAAATTATCCACTAACATATAAGGTGATCATTTACCACCCACCTGGGTGCACAATTATTAAAATGACAAGTAGTAACAATTTCTAACCCCCCAGGCTAAGGGAAAAAAACACGATCAACATATTAAAAGTGCACAATCAAAGACATTTGTCTTTAAAAAAAAAATTCAAACCTTATTGTAAAGCCCTAGGTTTGTTCAATTTTGAGCATAATTTTTATCCAAGATTTTCCCACACTTTTAGGGGAAAACTATCCAAAATCTATTTTTTTTAACCCTTTTCAAGGAATTCTAATATTCTTGAATTTTTTTTTTGGAATTTTAGGGATTTTCCAATTTACCTAAAATTTTAATATTTTTTCTATTTTTAAATATTTTTTTATACATTTTCTGAATTTTAAATATTTTTTTATAACTTTTAAATTTTTATGATCTCTTTTTCTAATGTTTTTCATGAGTTTTAAAACTATTAAAAGGACCGAAAGAAATTCGGGCCAGGTGACCAGCCCTAGAGCCTATCCGAATTAACCAAGCCAGCCCATAAAATTCTTAGCCCACTCGGAGCCTCTAGCCCATTTCTATTTTCAATCCTCGCCCCAGCCATCTCCGGCCCACAAAAAATATCAGCCCAGTCCTTATACGAACCTAGCCCACTTCAACACCAAAATTTCCGGTGCTATTATAACTGGAGTTGAGCCCAAACTCAACAAGCTAATTTCGAGCCACGTCCACCAGAGCCCAAACACCTTAACCCAAAACTAATTAATCAATTAAACCCATGCTAATTCACTCCTCCCCATTTTGTCTTTTCTCTTCTTTTTATTACCTTTTTCTATTTCTTTTTCTTTCACCCTCACCGCTTGGGTTTCGGTTTCACTCACGTAATATAAACCTGAAGCATCTATGAACTAACCGGGAAAATAAACAAACTTCAACGAACAATAACTTGCAGACATCATACTAAATACGCCACATACGGATGGGACAATAAAGATGCATAGGGCGCAACATGAACTTCGCTGAGGATCCGCACCAAACCATTTTTTTTTTTTTTTGCCGGTCTGGGAATGTAAGACGTAGGACAAAGAGAATGGCGACGATGCCAAAAATAAAAATAAAAAAACTCAACCATTAGAAGAGAAAAATAGAGATGCAGAAAGAAAATAGAGAATATAGAAGACGTAGGGATTGCATATTTTGATTTATGAATTGCCTATTTCAAATTTAGAAAGAATCTCTAGAGATAGATATTAACAACAATTGGTAACCACCTTTGGAGATAATATTTGAATCAATTAAGGATTGCATATCATGCGACATTCTGATTGAGCTGTGATTCTGGTATGAGCTAGAGGTAATGTTTTTAATCTAGGATTGCATATTGATGCAAGTTAGAGATAATGTTATCAATCTTAGATTACATTTCATGTAGATATTTTGATTATGCCATGATTCAGGTGCGAGTTAGAGATAACGTATGATTTTGATGTGAACTGAAACAGCTAGGAGTGGTCTGGGTCAACCCAAAATGAACACATCAGCCTACTCCAAGCACACCCCAAGCACAGCATGCTTACGGAGCACAACAAAGAAGAATCGAGAAGCAAGGCAAGACAGCAAAAGGTTCACAGAACAGGCGTACAATCGCGAGGGGGCCTACAGTTTTGGCAAAACAGACATGACTTTCAAGGACATCCCAGAAACATTTCAATTGAACATTTGAGGCGCACTGGCTTATAGGGGAAAAATCGACCAACTCACACAGGGACAGAGTTCGTGTGAGCCAGATGGCCGGGAGCTCCGGCTTGACATGCCCAAAAACAGGGTAAACACAAGGCCAGGGCTTACTGGAGCTTCTGGAGAGGAGGCATGGCGGGTGGTTGTCGGCCGCGATTCAGGTGTGGCTGCCGCAGGTCTCTCCCTCCCGCTCCTTTCCTTGCTCGAACTCTCGTTCACAACACTCTCTCTCGAGCTATACAAAACACAAGAGACACAAGAACAACGTGGGCCGGAGTTCGTGTGAGCTGAATGGCTGCGAGCTCCGGCCCGAGGTGCCCAAAAACAAGGCAAAGGCAAGGCCGAGGCTTACCGGAGCTTTAGGCGCAGGAGACAAGGCGCAACAGCGGGTTGTCGGCCGCGATTCAAGCGTGGTTGCCGGCGGTCTCTCCCTCCAGAGAAAATATTTAGTGGTTGTTAACCTTCACATCATCTGCACGTGTGGCATGCATGATCCATTAAAATGGTGACACGTGTCGAGTGATGTGGAAATTAAAAAAGGAAAAAATAAGAACTTTGTAAGCTTGTCAAGGCGATACTCTCTTCCTCATTAATCACGTAGTACTCTCTCTCCGTGTCTTTTTCTCCACTCTCTCTCTCCTCCTTTATTTCAAATTTCGCTCCAGACTCCTCCCTCCTCTATCTCTCCTCTCCTCTCTATCCCGCAAAATCCGACGACCACCTTCGGACAACCACCGCTAGACGCTCTCTTTGGGAAATGACAAAGGCTTGACGGCATTGGGGTCGGAGAGCTCTATGGCACAAGCTTCCCTCTAAAGAAGGGGTCGTCACTCATCAGAGAGAAAAAAAAATGAGAAATGTTAGCGTTTGTACAGTTGTGGCACTAGCTGAATGACCTAGAAGAGAGGACGAAGTCGGACTCCTTGTCAACGTCGTCGCCTTCCTCCATACTGGCACTGTTGTCTTCTTTGTTGCCCACTCGCCCTGCTTCCGTCTCTCGTATTCCTCCTTTTCCTATGCGAACGTTGCCTCCATCCATTAAAATGATTAGTTTGAGCATTACCCATCGGTAAGCCAAATGACCACTGATCGGTTTATAAGATATAAACTACAATCATTAATCTTCAAATTCAACATCAGAAAGCATTGTTTTGCAGATACATCTGATGAACAATTTGTCGAACAGGTTATGTGTACTATCAACACAAGTCTCACATTCAAAGCGAAGGCAATTTTTTAATCCAAACTATGAACAACAATAAGCACAATATTGCCTCTTCAAGGTTTCCAAACACACCATAGAGAAGAATGGGGATGGTTTTGTACCCTCTTAAGACCCCATGGCTAATGGCAATCAGCGAAGGTGAGCGATGTTTGATGGCAGCGAGGAAAAAGGATCTGGAACTGGAATGTTTGCTTTTTTCTGCTCAAGCTGCACAAAATCAAGGGCAACTAATCGTCCCGAAAGTAAGGACAACAAATTTCAAGCACTAGGCAAGAGTAGAGGGCTTACCGAAGGGTGATGCTCAAACTAATCATCTTAATGGATAGAGGCAGCATCCGCACAGGAGGAGGAGGAGGAATAGGAGAGACGGAAGTAGGACGAGTGGGCAACAAAGAAGACGATGGTGCTAGTATGGATAATGTCGGTGCCGTCGATAGGGAGTCTGACTTCGTCCTTTACATTGGTTCATCGGGCTAGTGCCACGACTGCATGGACGCCAACAATTCATGTCTATTTCTCTCCAACGACCCCTTCTTCAGAGGGAAACTCGTGCCATATAGCCCTTTGGCCCTAACGCCACCAAGCCTCCATCGTTTCCCAGCAACTGAAAGAGAGCGTCTGGCAGTGGTTATCAGATTTTGCAAGATAGAGAGGAGAGGAGAGACAGAGGAGGGAGGGATCTGGAGCGAAATTTTAAATAAAGGGGGAGAGAGAGAGGAGGGGGGAGGAGAAAGACAGAGGAGAAAGAGCGCCATGTAATTAACGAGGTGAGAGCATCGCCTAACAAGTCTGCAAAAAGTTCTCATTTTCTCTTCTTCTAATTTTCAGTCACTCGACATGTGTCACCATTTCAATGGATCACACGTGCCACACGTGCAAATGATGTGGTGGTTAGCCACCACTGAATATTTTCTCCACCAAAACCCCACCACACTCCAAGCATCAAATTACATTCTTGTGGCTCTAGCAAGTTATTGCCTAAGGCCAGTGTGGTTTGAGCACACAATCTTGGGTCCAATTGAGTCATGTGCATTGACATTTGGGAATGTGCTAAAAACGAGTTGATCTTAAATTTCATTTCGAATCAATCCCTTAGGATCAATTTCCGATGCAATAATTCATCCTGAATCCCTAAGGTTGACACCCGTCTGCCTCTTAGAAATCGGCGCAACAAAAGAAGATACAGTCGCGATATGATACTCTTCATATAACTTAAATTTGACCAAGTTTTCTAGAAGTGCATTGCATTCCATGACTGAATTTCGAATCACAGGTCAAATGGTTTGCCCACTCCACAAAATCTATCTCGTTTACCCAGCCCAAGAAAGAAGAGTTGCTTGAGATTAAGCTGAAAGGCCCATCTCAATAACCTGGACCAGTCTGTTATAAGTTGACCAGACCATGGGCTTCTAATAATTGGGAAACTCAAGCTATTATTTAATCTTGATAGCCTCGCTCATTCCAGAAAAGTAGAACTTTCTCTGTGTCCAGGGGCTTGGACTAAACCTTTCCATTGACCATGAAAATCATGCCTACGAACACAACCTAGATCCAATGGACTTTGATCTTGGAGTCTATCGAACCCAACCCCAATCACATCTGTCATCACAAGCTGAAACACAATGATGGTCACCGTATAAAAATATAGTTAAACATAATTGATAATTCTCACTAGGTACCGAGAAAGACCAATATTTCGATTGATTTGATTTGTATATCTCATCTTTTGTATTAAAGAAGTGTGGACCTATTTTTTTCTTTGCGCAACATGATTCATGTTCTAAGAGACAAACGAAAAACAACTTTAGTAATTTAACCGATGAAATCACCCTAGTAATTGTGCAGCATAACATTTATTCTAGCAAAATGTGCTTCGATTTTGATAATTCTAAGTGGTTTTTTAAAATTCCTCTCCGGTTGTCCTTTTGTCTAACCTTTCATTTTTGGAATTTAGGCGTTTGGTAACGTTTCTGTTTTAAAAATTGTTCCAGGGAAACGAGAAATAGAAAAAAGTGTTTACGTTCCCGGAACAATTTCTCAACAAAAAAACGCGTTTGGTAAACTTGTTCTAACAAAAAATAAATAGAAACATGTTTGGTAAATTTGGATAATTTTTTTTCTATTTTTTTCTTATTTTTCCTTTTTTTTTTTTTTTTTTTCTTTTTCATTTTTTTTTCTTTTCTTTTGGCCGGTCGCCGGCCAAGGCCTTGGCCGGCGACCGGCCGCCGGCAAGGGTCGGCCTCGCCTTGATCCGGCGAGGCGAGCTCGCCCGCCGGCGGGTGAGGCGCGGCCTCGCCGGCCACCGCCAGGCGACGCCGACTTGCCCAGATCCGGCGAGGCCGAGGTTCGCCGCCTTCGCCGCCGATCCGGCGAGGCCGAGGCTCGCCGCCGGCCGCCGGGCGAGCGAGCTCGGCCTCGCCGGCCGCTGGGCGAGCTCGGCCTCGCCGGATCTGGGCGAGATCGAGCTCGCCCAGGCCGGTGCGAGGTCGGCCTCGCCTTGATCCGGCGAGGCCGAGCTCGCCCAGCGGCGGGCGAGGCGCGGCCTCGCCGGGCCACCGCCAAGCGAGGCCGAGGCTCGCCGGCCGCTGGGCGAGCTCGGCCTCGCCGGATCTAGGCGAGATCGAGCTCGCCCAGGCCGGGGCGAGGCCGACCCTTGCCCAGCTACGGCGAGCCCTCGCCGTGGCTGGGCGAGGCCGCCGGCCCTCATCGGCCGGTCGCCGGCCATGGCCGAGGCCGGCGACCGGCCAAAAGAAAAAAGAACAAGAAAATAAGAGAAAAAAGAAAAAAAAAAGTATTTCTCAAAAATGTTTCAGAAACAAGAAACACAAAATTTGTGTTTCTTATTTCTGTTTCTTTTTTGTTCCTGGGAACAAAAGAACAAAAAAGGAACAGAAACGCACCCAAACGCGTTTCTGTTCCTTTTTTGTTCCCAGGAACAAAAAAACAGAAAAAGTGTTTAAAAACAAACAAAAAAAAAAGAATACAAACAAACGCAGCCTTAGTTCCTCCTTCTGTTCCTATATCGGGTGATTATATCTTCCGGCAATTCTATAAATCACTAAGGATGATACTCTTGGGGCCGGTAACTGTTAGGATCACAGAGAACATGATAGTTAATACTTATCCATTCGAGTCAAGTATAGTTCATATATTTTTTTTTAAATTTTCTATTCTAGCTGAGCTTAAGCATGATATTTTAATACTTGATCAAATTAAGTCGTGTTTCGAGTAACGAGTATCCTGTCAAGCGTCAGCTTCATCGATCAGTGACGCGGCCCCTTGCACCCGGCCCCGGCCCCCCGGCTACTGATTGAAGCATAATTTTTTTTTTTTTTGGTTACGTGCCCTTGCCTTCATAAAAAAATATTGAAAGCTGTCGTCGAGGATTCTTTAAGATATTCTTTTTCTACCGAGATGCTTGTTATTTATATTTTGCCCTTTTGTTGCCGCCTATATTTGATGCTGATATTAAATGAACAATCAAATTAGCCACGAGTGTGTCCTGTTCTCCCCAGGACTTTCCCATGTACTGATTTTGTCATTTCTAATAGATTTATGTGGCAGGTGATTGATACCACTCCAAAAGATTTATCTTTAAAATATATTTATGGGAGTATATTTTATTATCTATAACTTTAGGAAAAAAGAATACCGTAAGTATTATAACTTACGTAGAACCATAACTTTTTTTACAATTGCTTAAGTACCATGACTTCAAAAAAATGTTCACTTGCATGTCATAACTATTTTAAGTCACTTGAATGTTATGATTTCTAATAAATCATTTACTTAAGTGCCATGATTTTTTTTTTTTAAATGTTCATCACATGCCCTAGAAATTTGACCCAGCATGGCTCTCATGGTGAACATTTTTTATAAGCTATGACTCTTAAGTGATCAATTGAAGGTTATGACATACAAGTTAATATGTTTTAGAAGTCATGACACTCTATGGTCATGATGCTCATATGATTGGAAAAAAAAAATTATGATACTCAAGGGACTATTATAAAAATGTTATAGCACTAACAATGTCCTTATCCTAGTCATCATACTTTAAGAAATTTGTCTAGAAGATATGATAACCAGTAGTAAGTGTCGTTATTACATATATGAAAACAAAGATACTTACCTTAAATGATTGGAGTTCTCTTCGCATTTAAATAATTGCTTAGGACGTTAGTTACAGCAGAATTTAGGGTTGTACTTTGTTGCTATGACCATCATCCTAGTCGATTCTTCCGGTGTAGTTGCTTGAACTAATGAAAACTCATTAGTTGAACTTACCTTCAAAAAGCGTTCGAGAGTTCCTTTCATATAAGGCGAAGTCCAAATAAACTCCGAATAAAGCTGAATACATAGCTTCATGAATTCACTGATTCCCTTCATTGTAGCTTGACAAAAGTAGAATAATTTGGGGCAAGGGCTAATAGGGAAAAAATGTGTTAGATAAGTCTTAAACCTATTGAATTGATGTCAATTTAGTCATAAACCTTATATTATTAATTTAATCCCAAACCTTTTGGTGTAGTACCAATTCAATCCTTCTAGATAATTCTAGCCATATTTTACCGAAGTGGAAACTAACCGCCCTATATGGACTACCTAGTGCGATGTAGATAATTTTTAATAATAATTTTTTTATTTTTTATTTTTATTTTTCCCTTTATTTTTCTCCTTCCCTTTCTTCTTCCTCTATCTAGTCGGGCGACCGGCCAGAGGCTGTGAGGGTGGCTTTGCATTGGGCGAGTGACGCCCTACCTCGCCAAAGGCCGCTAAGTTGAAGACCACGACCTCATGGCCTTTGGCGAAGTCGTGACTCGCCCATGGCTAGCAGGCTCAACCCTTGCTAGTGGTCAACGAGGGACCTCATTGGCCTTTGGCTAGTCAACAAGGTTCAGTGACGCTGGAGGAAGAAGGAAGGGAAGGGGGAAAAAAAGATTAGAAGTTGTCCATTTTAATTGGTCATGCCATATAGGCTAGTCGATGTCCATGTCAGCAATATCCGATTAAAATTAAATTGAAGGATTGAATTAGCATTAAGTTAAAAGGTTTATGACTGAATTTGCGCCATTAAAAGATTTAAGGCTAAATTAACATAAATGCAATACGTTTAAGACTTTTATCACACTTTTACTAGCTAATGGGTATTTTGGGTGTATACAAAAGCTGGGTGAAGATGACAAGATGGGCGCAACTATTGGCAAAAGTTGTGAATAAGTCTTGGGAAATATTCGTGTTTTTAGCGGTTAAATGATGTCCACGTCAATTTCTTTATGCCTCGAGTGATCCACTTCTCTAAATAATTTTAAGAGTGCACTCTTTCTTCTCGATCCGGTGGATTCAGAATCTTATTTCTTAAGTGCTCCCAATAAGCTTTGAATATGAGATCACAAGAAGAACAACAAACTCTTTTGCCATCTAGCCAATGCCTTGTTGATGCATACGTGCATGCGTGCATCTTGGGGGTGGAATTCCGGAATGCCTTGTTTTGTTGTGGCCCAAGAAATTTGCTCCCACTGAAATCTTCTTCAATTCCGAGCCTTGCCAAACAATTTATTTTGTCTTTCTTACTTACTTTCTCCCCCCTATTTTTATTCTTCACCTTTTTTAAAATTGCCAAGTAAAGTGTAATTTTACTATGTTAAATGCATTCAATTGATAAGCATAAACTTGTGCATTTCATCTATTTCAACCTTATTTTATGGGTGATGCAACGAAAGTAGTCAATGACGCTAGGGGCTTGCCCCTGGTCCCATGCCCAATTTCCACACCCTCTCCACATTTGGTATTGTGTTGTATTGAGATGGAGTGACAGCCAAAGAGAATAATATTTGGGCTTAAGCACTTTACCCAAAAGGGAGGTAACCAATACATATGCGTTCACTGTTCTAACATTTTGTGGAAAAATTTATATGCTAGATAGAAATGATGAAGCTAGCATGATTTCCCCAATTGATATTGAAGGAGAAATTCCTAGGTTAACATAACTATTAGTCAATTAGCCATAAGCAAGATAAATTCCCAGGTCAACATCAAATCTCGCCCCAATTTTTGCAATTTCAAGGATTCTCTCATTACCTTTTTCTTTTAATTACCCAGATTCTTGCAGTTAGAACTTTGTGAATACCTAAAACCTTTCAAAATATTGACATAGAGAATCATGAATAATCTTGTAGAGCTTCTTTGTGTTACAAGGTCAATGTGGAATGCTGCCAAATGAGTGCCAACATAGTTGAATGAACCTTTCCACCCTTGATTCTACACATGTATCATTGCACCATTTTCCGTAAAAAGAGAAAACCGCTATCAAATCTTTCAAGGCATTTAGGGTGCATTTGGATCACAAAAATGTTTTAATGACCATTGTATTATGTTTTCACCTTCCATTTTCTTAAAAATATGCTTGTTGAGTTACAATTTTAGATACGAATGAAACTTGTACAAAATAATGTAATTTTTGGTCATTTTCAATTTTAAGGTTCAAATTGTGAAAACATGCCAACCAAAATTCCTACAAAACGTATTTTCATCGACAATTTTGGAAATGAAAATAGGAAACTGGAGTACTTCCATTTTACTTCTGTATTTCGCGTGAAAGCATTTTAATTCTTCCTTGAATTGACTGGAAATTTCTTGCTTGTGTTTTTGGGCCAGACAAAAATGAGGTGTCCATTTTTGGCGATAGCTTTATACTGCTAAAGGCTTGTAAATTAGCTTTGCCTGAATAGCCTTCCTGAGCCCAATAAAGAAGTGGCGTAACTTGTTAAAGACTCCACTGGTGTGTAAAATTGGAAATTGGAAAATTTTCATTTTACATCTACATTTTGTGTGAAAACTTTTTCTTTAGAAAGATTTTGTCTTGAGTCGAATGCAAGTTCCTTGCTTGTATTTTTAGGCTAGAAAAAGTGAGGTGCCCATTTTTTGCCAATAGTTCTATTTGGTCAAGGCTTGCGATTAACCTACCGAATAGCTTTGAGCCCGAAAAAGAAGTGGAAGACTCCATTCGTATCTAAAATTAGAAATTGAGAATTTTCCACTTTACGTTTATGTTTTGCAAGAAAGCTTTTTTCTTCTACCTTGAATTGAATTGAATTTTCTTGCTTGTGTTTTTGGCCAAACAAGAGTAAAATACCTGTTTATGCCGATAACTTTATCCGGCTAAAGGCTTGCAAATTAATTTGCCTAATAGCTTTCCTAAGCCCGAGAAAGTAGTGACTTAACTTGGTAAAGACTCCATTGGTGTCTACAACCGAAAATTGAAAAATTTCCATTGTACACCTACATTTTGTGTGAAAGCTTTTTCTCTAGAAAGATTCTGCCATGAATCAAATGGAGTTCCTTGCTTGTGTTTTTGGGCCAAACAAAAGTGAGGCACCTGTTCTTACCATAGCTTTATTCGGGTAAAGACTTTCAAGGTAATTTGCTTGATTAGTTTTCCCGAGCTTCAGAAAGAAATGGCTTAACTTGGTAAAACTCAATTGGTGTCTAAAGGGTTTTGCTAGCATAATAGTCATTGAGGTATTGTGAGAATAATTACAAATTCTTGAAAAAGTGGGCCCCACAATAATATATAATTATTTGTGATTTGATTTTTTGTGGTACATAATGAACCATTATTTTCACAGAAATTAAAGATTGTTATGCAATCATTTTTCATGTCTAAAACTAGAATTTGGAAAATTTCCATTTTACATCTATATTTTGTTGGCGAGCTTTTTCTTAGAAAGATTCTGTCTTGAATCGAGTTGAAGTTCCATGCTTGTATTTTTGGGCCAAACAAAAGTAAGGCCCCTATTTTTACCGATAGCTTTATTTGGCTAAAGACTTGTAAATTAACTTGCTTGATTAGCTTTTTTCAGCTCAAGAAAGAAGTGACTTAACTTGATTAATAATCCATTGGTGTCAAGGGACGAAATAAACTCTATTGCAAAAAGAGAGACTAAATCACCTTAATGTAATGATTCGACCACTACACTAGGGTGAATTTTATGATCTACAGCATGTTGACACTTAAATTTTACTATTTTATTTATGATTAAGTCGCATACAAAATTAGGAATTAGTCACTAAAAAAAATAAACAAAAAAAAAAAAAAACGAAAAACAACAACCAAAAAAAAAAAAAAAGAGAGAAAAGAGAAAAACGCTTACCGCCGGGTCAGGCCGAATCCGGCCTTGGCCCGGCCCGCTTTTTTCTCTCTCTCGCGTGGGGGCCCGGCCCAGCTGTTTTCCTCCCCCTCGGCGTCCTTTCCACGCGACCTGCAAGAAAAGCAAGGAACAGAGAAGCAGGAAGGAACACAGAGAAGAACGGAAGAAAAAAGAAGAGGGGCAGGGAGGAGGAGCAGGAGTAGAGGCGAGAACTGGCCACCGCCACCGCCGCCGCCAACGCGTCTTCGAGCCTCCATTCCCGCCGGAACCCAGGTAAACCGTTTATCGAACACTTGGCGTGCAGCTTTTGAAGTCGAGCTGGCCGGAGCTCGTTCCGTCCATTTCGGGGGATCTCCAGCCACCACTAGTCCTCCACGATTGTTTTTGATGTTCTGGCGTATTTCCTCGAGGTTTGTGACCGGTGCTCGGGCCTCGGCCGAGCCGAAACTGCCCCGATTCGCGCGCGCATGCCGCCTGCTCGACGAATTGCCCGAGTGAGCTCCGCCTCCCCGACTCCTTCATGTAGAGCCCAGCTAGGATTTTCGGCCACGGAAGGCCGCCGTCGTTTGCCCAGAAGCCGGACCGAGGCGACGCCATCATGGCTCCATCCGGAGGCCGCCTGTGCCCTTCGCAGCAGCCTTCTCCTCCGTTGCGGCCGAACAGCCGCTGAACCGGGTCGCGAGCCGGCGAAGCCTTCAACCGGCGCCTCGCCGCTTCCGGAGGACCTCCGCTGGCAGCACGCCGTCGCGACCTCCCTGGTCGCGACTGAGCGGTCGCTGCCAGGGACCGCTGGCCGAGCTGGGCCAGATTCGCGATCTGGCCCGCTCGGCCTCCTCCGCCCCGCAGGCCAACAGCCCGGGGTCAATCTGGGCCGTGGGCCTGCGAGGGGAGTCTCTTCTGCGAAGGGGGGTCGGGCCTTTCGACGGGCCCAACCCCATTTGAGAGATAGCCCAGCCACCTCTTGCCGAGCCTAGTCTCTTTACGGAGCGGGCCAACTGGCCCGCCCCTAGTCCGACCGGACCCGACCCGGCCAGCCCCCTTTTAATTTTTTTTAAAATTTTTAAAATATAAAAAAATATTAAAAATTTTAAAAATTTCCAAAATCCAAAAAATGCAGGTTTTGATTAGGAATTGTCATGTATTGCTTTTATAGTGTATTTAAGCCTTTAATTGCTCGTATATTGATCATATTGCATGTTTATTTTACTTGTTTAACTATGTTTGCAATTGCTCAGTGGCATATGTTAATTTTATTATAATTAGGATCTTGGTAGCTATGATTGTTACTTTAATGATTGTGCATTCGCATGATCACCTCATATGTTAGTGGATAAGTATAAAATCAATCCAAATTGCCTAACAAAAATAATTTCTTTTTAAAATGAATAAGATTAGGTACCAAAAGGGCATTAATTGGTTAATTTGTGTAATCAAGTCCCCGACCCTAGATTCTCTGGTTGCGTAGAAAGTGAGGTATATTCCCATACCTCACTTGG
This sequence comes from Eucalyptus victrix, assembly GCA_016097545.1. Taxonomy (NCBI): domain Eukaryota; kingdom Viridiplantae; phylum Streptophyta; class Magnoliopsida; order Myrtales; family Myrtaceae; genus Eucalyptus; species Eucalyptus victrix. The sequence goes on along the minus strand of CM027837.1, from coordinate 50,757,105 downwards.
TTTCTAGCCGACCCCAATAGGCTAGTGGCAACTCTTTTTGCGAAATTCTTTAGAACACCCCAACCTCATGTGAGATATGAGCTTGGGAGAGTCCGTGCCTAATCATGGGCCTTTAGGCAATACCTTTAAACTTGTTCCTCCCTTCGAGGGTAGGTCGTGACACAGCCCTAAAGCCTGAGCTTGTTGCCATCTTGTATAGGTTTAGTTTATAATCCCAGTGATAATTCATTTTACACTCAAGTAATCCAACCACTTTAATGTGAAAAAAAAGAAGAATATGCTTTACTTGCTCTTGGTGTAGGGGCTTACCTTTACATTAGGGGAGGTACTTCTATAAAAAGGAAAGAATGAACTCCGCTTATGGAGACTAAAATTCTTTGGCAATTGAATATCTTACCCATTTTTGCATCCTCCGTTTACTTTGCTATTGAAAGACTGCAACGATAGAGCGGCCCAATGGCACCGGAACCAAGTGAAATACAGGGAAATTCGAACTTTGCAGGGCCACCACCAGGTACATACCCCTTCAAGTTCCAGCCCATAACAATTTATGGCATGAGCGATGTGGTCTTATAATTTCTTTGTTTCCTTTATCTAGTTTGGCGATTTGAACTAATTATGGAGGCGGAAAAATTTTGATTCCCATGAACTAAAAATGCACGAAAAGTTTTATTTTTTTTTTTTAGATTCTAGAGTGACTATTCATCTCTTTTGTTCCACCCACCCCCCCCCCCCAAAAAAAAAAAAAAAATTCTAGATTGGACGAACAGTTTCAGAAAGACGATTTGCGTCAACTCTGGTTTTCTTCCTTCTATTATATAAGATGTTTGTGTGGACGTGGACTCCAACAAGAAACTAATCCTTCAGAAATACAAACTTCTCTTGACAAAGCAAAGTGATGTACGCCGTTGCCAAGTGGGCCGTTGCTTTCTCTGTTGATTAGACAGGATTTATCTAAGTCGTTCATAATAAGTTGATTTATGTTGCGCAATTCTCTTTCTACCAAAATAAATGAATTGCTGGAATAGGCACTCAAGTAAATGATTTTTTTTACCAATATGACCCTCAATTGATTAAAAAAAAAAGTCATGACACTCAAATGATAAAAAAAATATCATAGCCCTTAAGTGAGTATCGTACGAAAATTATAACACTGCTAATGTTCTTAGTCTCTCCTTTTGATATAAAGAGGTTCACTTAGACGTTGATTCAAAAGGCACAACACCTGGTGAAGCTTCTCAGGGCGGTCATGGACCAACTGAAGGTGTGCCACTTCGAAGTCTTAGTTCTCATTTTTCATAAATCTTGTGTTGGCTGAATTTTATTTTGCTCCAAAGCATTACAAATTCATAGCATATAAATGTTAAAATATGAATTCAAATATAATCATCATAAATTTTCAAAATTCAAATAATATCTTGAATTATCACTAAGCCCAATTTATTTATTTATTTTATTTTTACTTTGAAAGAGTAAAAGATCATGCTCATCAATTATGAATGATATTGTGGATAAGACCAATGGCAACGAGAAAACTCATTCGTGACACTATACCTATCTCGAAAAAAAAAAATTCCAGATATCTATTCACTGTAACGTTTAATTTTTTGTTTAGAAGTTTACTATCTAAGTTTAATACAAAAAATTCCATGTAGTGAATGAGCTTGATACGAGTCATGAACAGATGACCTATGGCATAAAATGGGTAATTAATTTTTCCAAGGTTATGTATGCTCATTTATCTTTTGGGTAACAAAGAGATTCTCGTGGACTCGATTTCAAAAGACACATCAAGTGATAAAGCTTCTTAAGATGTTTGCAAAACAACTAAAGGTTTGTCAATTTTAACTTTTAATTTTTCCTTTTCCATAAATCTTATGTTTCTTGCATTTTTACTTTTTTTTAATTCGGAATATTTTAAATTCACTGAGACAAATGCTGACAAAAGAGTTAAAATATGATCTTTCCATAATTTTAAAATCATAATAATATCTTTAATTTTAATTGAGAAATCTCCCTCCCAAAAAGAAAGAAAGAAAGAAAGAAAGAAAGAAAGAAAGAACGAACTGACTTCCAAAGAGTAAACGAAGGCGCTTATGGAAACAGGCCTGTTGAGTAACGACCGCCCCTTGATTTGGATTGGAATTTCATCGGAACTTTTTGCACTTGCACGTGACCTTAAAAACAAGAAGTGCGAAAGACTGAGGACTTTTAAAGTTCAATATTTGCAGTTAAGCCAAAACCGGAGGTCAATGAGGAGTATCGATCATTGTTTGAAGCCGCAGTAAAAGGTGATTGGAAAGGTGCCGAGGAAATCCTCAATCATGATCCCGAAGCAATCACGGCCACAATTTTGACCTCAGAAACTGGTCCAGCTACTGTGAGCGATATTGCGGTTACGGCCGGACAAGATCAATTTATGGAAAACCTGGTTAAGCGCGTCTCTGCGAAAAATAAAGCTCCCATTTTAGAGGGTGCCCTCTACCATGCTGCTCGGACGGGAAGAATAAGAAGGGTAAAGGAATTAGTAGATGATCTTGACAAAGTTGTTAAATCAGGTGTAGAAGTTGCCTTGTCAATCGCTACTGGAAAAGCTCCTAAGCAAAAGGAGGTTATCTGGTACCTAGCCAAACATATGAAATCCAAACCAGAGAATGATCTCGTGCTTGCTCTTATTAAGGCTGGCCATTTGGGTAGGATTTCATACTCACTCATCTTATCTGATTTCCTTCACTGTCTACTTGCATGAATTTTTTTGTTCTTGTGTCCCAAAAGACATACTCTTGGATTTAGCTAACAAATACCCCGACTTGAGGAAATTTGACGAGAGTGAAAACCATGGCCTGTCAAAAGACTTAGTACAAGTGAAGTCTTACTACCGCAGTGGAGCTCAACTCAATTTTTGGGAAAAGTGTATTTACCAATGTAGGTACTTTTTGCACTTCTTTTGTTAGATATCCACAATTAGAGTAACTCTATTTTCATAGTGTTCATTCTATCTATTCCCTTTTTAGGTATCCCTTCCTCGGTTGATCCATCATCTCACAAAGTCAAAGACACCAAGACGGCTCGAGGTATTTTTGTTAATCTACTGATGGATGGACTAATATGGCAAAAAGCATATCATTCAAAGATCTTACTCATAAAAAGTTAAGGGATAGGGACTACATTAATGTATACAATTAATATCTAAATCATGATGTACATAACAAGTTAATTTCTAATCAAAATAACCCCCTCCAAATTATTGTTTCTTTATATATTATACTAACCTGTAAAACTGCCTAAATTTTTATCATCTCCCTAATCTTATCAATTTCACAATATAAATGTCAGTTTACATCCAAAAAGATATTTTAATATCATTTATCCTATTATTATATTGTCTAAACAAGATTGTTAATTTTAATTTATGATATTATTTTAATCACAAAAGTTATATAGAAGGTTAGAAAATTCTAGTTATGATGGCTTATGAATACACTATTAATTGCATATTCTTATCAAATAGTTTGAGGGAAACTTTATTTCAAAGTTGAAAATTAAAATTTAATCTAATTATCTAGCCGATTTTGACATTGTGAGTGGTTCTCTGGAATAAGTTTGTAGGTTTATAAAGTTAAACATCGTTGATTTTTACTTTTTTCTTTGGGCTTTTTAGAGTATAATATGAATTGCAAGATGGGGGTTAAAATTTTATTTACGCTTTCTTCACTTTAAAACTCGCACCGGATTTTTTCAAAGGAAAGTTTTAAGCATGTTTTAAAATTTGGATACACTTGATATGAGATTGAATCTATGATCGTTATAGTTACTTTCTTCATAATTGGACTAGAACGACAAGAAGTTTCTTTTCTTTTTCTTTTTTTTTTTCCTTTATGTTCTTATCCTTGGCTAATATTTAGATATGATCTAAATATAAATATGTTTGAAATGTAATCATGCTTCTAACAATTTAACCCTTTTGAAAATACAATACCATAAATCGCTTTCTTCACTTTAAAACTCGCACCGGATTTTTTCAAAGGAAAGTTTTAAGCATGTTTTAAAATTTGGATACACTTGATATGAGATTGAATCTATGATCGTTATAGTTACTTTCTTCATAATTGGACTAGAACGACAAGAAGTTTCTTTTCTTTTTCTTTTTTTTTTCCTTTATGTTCTTATCCTTGGCTAATATTTAGATATGATCTAAATATAAATATGTTTGAAATGTAATCATGCTTCTAACAATTTAACCCTTTTGAAAATACAATACCATAAATTAAAATTGACAACATTTTGTAGGCAAAGTTAGAATAAGATGCATGATAAAGTGATATTTTGTTGGGTAATAATGGAGCATTAGAATAAGATGCGTGATAAAGTGATATTTTGTTAGGTAATAATGGAGCATTTCTATTGTGAAATTGATGAAAGTGATAATAATAATAATAATAATAATAATAATAATAATAATAATAATAATAATAATAATAATAATAATAATAATAATAATAATAATAATAATAATAATAATAATAATAATAATAATAATAATAGTAGTAGTAATAGTAGTAATAGTAATAATAATAATACTAATAGTAATAATAGTAATAATAATAATAGTAATAATAGTAATAATAATAGTAATAATAGTAGTAATAGTAGTAATAGTAGTAATAATAGTAATAATAGTAATAATAGTAATAATAATAGTAATAATAGTAATAATAGTAATAATAATAATAATAATAATAATAATAATAATAATAATAATAATAATAATAATAATAATAATAATAATAATAATAGTAATAATAGTAATAATAGTAATAATAGTAATACTAATAATAATAATAATAATAATAATAATAATAATAATAATAATAATAATAATAATAATAATAATAATAATAGTCATAATAGTAATAATAGTAATAATAGTAATAATAATAATAATAATAATAATAATAATAATAATAATAATAATAATAATAATAATAATAATAATAATAATAATAATAATAATAATAATAATAATAATCATAATGATGATAATAATGATAATGATGACTAAATGATAATGATGATAATGATGATAATAATGATGATAATAATGATAATAATAATGATGATAATAATGATGATAATAATGATGATAATAATGATGATAATAATGATAATAATAATGATGATAATAATGATGATAATAATGATGATAATAATGATGATAATAATGATGATAATGATAATAATAATGATGATAATAATGATGATAATAATGATGATAATAATGATGATAATAATGATGATAATAATGATAATAATAATGATGATAATAATGATGATAATAATGATAATAATAATGATGATAATAATGATGATAATAATGATGATAATAATGATGATAATGATAATGATAATGATGACTAAATGATAATGATGATAATGATGATAATAATGATGATAATAATGATGATAATAATGATGATAATAATAATAATAATCATAATAATAATAATAATAATAATAATAATAATAATAGCCAAAATGGAGATAGAAATAGGGCCGCACTACTACTACTACTACTACTACTAACCGGAAAAAAGGAGTCTCTTAGCCAAAATGGAGATAGGAAATAGGGCCGCACTTAACATTTGTATAATTAGTTTGAGAAGTCTTACTTAATGTTGGATTGCCAAGTAGAAATATTGAGAATTGTAAATTTGAATGTCAAGTCAGGGAGGCTGATTGATCCAAGTTGTTTTCTAACATTGAGCATTATTAAATTTAATTACATGTGCAATTTTCATTTCACAAATGTGATATGTATCTTTTTGTCCATCATCAATTCCTAATTTGCCGACGTGATGCTTCTCTCCTCTTAATGGTGGTAGAACCAGCAATTCCTTGGTTCAAGATATTAATCTGGAATCTCTACACAAAAACATGTATACGAATTGGCATAGTATCTTCAGAACCAAAAAAAAAAAAAAATGTGGTGGTATCTACAGAAAAATGACCTTATTTATCCATAGTTAGAGATCTCTATTTTATATTGTAAATTGATGTGCTCGATGTATCCCTTTAGGATCATAGTTTTTAATATGGATTGATTGTCGATTCATATATTACATATGATTGAATTTCATTCAATTTAAAGTCCAATCGACATGTATTCAATAGGAGAATCTGTAAAAATAGTTAGGTCGAAAATTGATCTATCGATAAATGGCTGAATCTATCCATTTTTCCGAACTCTTTTTTTTCCATGACATTGTGTGTGTTCATCCATAAATCCATTTGTTCTTTGATACATGCATTTTGATTTTCAAGCCATATGAAGTTTGCTTCTCCAATTAATGCGTTAAATTCATCATTCTCTTCTCAACTACTAAACACATGCATGTGCGCACACATAAGATCACGACCTAAATGCGAAAGCCTCTATAACCTTTTGAATTTTCATCGCAGGCAAAATTGCTCATCTAGTGTTACGTGTAACACCTTTTATCAAAAGGATTGGAGAATTGAAGTTACGGCACGAATGCTGGCTTGAGTTAGCAATTCTAGTTTTTAAAGAGAAAAAGGATCCTACGAAAACTCCTGAAATGCTCCAATTGACTTCAGACATTGTCCTTGAAGCTGCATCTAATGGAATATCTGAAATTGTCAAGTTATGTCTTAAGCAATATCCGGAACTGATGTGGGATATAGGATTCACAAATAAACTGATTGAAGAAGTTGTGAGGGGACGGCATGTTGAGTTGTTTAGACTACTGAATGCACACGACACAATTCCAAACTTGAGGTATGACATTCGCAGGAACCGCGACCTGATGGAGGCAGTAGTAGGATGGTCAACAGGATATGCACCGGCAGATTTTTCTGGGTCAGCTTTTCTTATGCAAAGGGAACTTCAATGGTTTGAGGTCGGTTCACTATATTTGTTTGCCACTCTTTAATTAATTCACATTCATGTTAATAGACGTTCTTAATTTTCTGAAGGTACTGGAAAATAGGAGCTCTCCTAAAATTGAAAGTCTAAAATTCAAGGTTGGTTCACCTTATTTGTTTTGCCACCTTTTTGTGCTCTTTAATTTACACTTGTGTTGATAGATGAAGGTGAAGAAAGATGAGAGCGATCCTTCTTCTAAAAGTCTGGAATTGGAGAAAACAAACGAAAGGAGAGGGAAAACATACTGGGAAGTTTTTGTAGAACAGCGCAAAGATTTGCTCCAAGAGGCAGGACAATGGATGAAGGATACATCATCATCTTGTAGCCTTGTAGCGACTCTCATCATTACAGTAGCTTTTGCTGCAGCTTTTACAGTACCTGGAAGCAACGACAATACAGGGATCCCGATCTTTTTAAAGAAGAGCTCATTCATGGTATTCGTGATTGCGGACGCTCTAGCTCTCTTCTCCTCTATCACCGCCACCTTGATGTTCTTGGCTATCCTAACTACGCGCTATGCCCCAAAAGATTTCCTCCGCTCACTACCAAGAAAAATGATATTAGGCCTCACCTTTCTCTTTCTCTCTTTGGCCTTCATGCTCGTGGCTTTTGGCTCTGCTCTTATGATCATCCTAAGCGAACGATGGAAGTGGATTTACATCCCCATTACTTTGTTGGCTGCCGGCCCTATCGTATTGTTCGCAATCCTACAGCTTCCCTTGTATGTTGAAATGGTTGAATACACCTATTGCCTTCGCCTCTATCGTCCCGTGAAGATTTGGAAATGATTTCTGCTATTATTATGGAACAAGGACATCCATGATGTGATCTTTGTTCGCACTTGTTATTGTGTGTGAAATGCATATATTATGGTGTTTACTCATGTTTTAAGACTATTAAGGTATGACATTAGCCATATTTATGCGTAAGTTTAATGTATGTTATCAAGCGCACACCTTATCGCTATGGGTTATTTGGTTTTTTTACCCCAAACAGTGAGCAATTACTTCATTGCTTGTGGTATTAACTACTAAGGTGAACCCAATTCTTCAAAGAATTGGCAACATGGCCATCAATATTTAAATTGATAGGGTTCATCCATAGAAATTCTCTATCCTGCAGAAGATGGCCGCCCAAGTAGTGGCCCACCACAAGGAAATTCTCATATGGCAAGCCGAGCAAGCAACTATTTTAGTTCAATGGAAGCTGAGCCTTCAAAATCAGTCTTCACCCACTGCCCACACTTTCGCCACATCCTCTCATCCAAATCTTTGGCTTTGACCTCCACCATCTTAGCCGCGTTGGCCATCGATGCCTCTTGCACTTCCATTATCATCATGCTCCACTTCTTCTCCGCCACATCACCCCTTCCCAACTTCTCACCCAGCAACAGTGCACGGTGCTCGTTAGCAGCAGCACCAACTCCATCGAACATAGCCATCAAAATCCCGCACTCCCGCCTCACCACGACTTTAGCCTCTTTCAGGTCTCTCTATGATCACAGCAGCAAAAGGCTTAGATGTTTCTTTGGTGAATCGCGCTAGTACAGCAAGCACCTGGCCAGACAGAGGATCAACGTACCTGGATGCAATCGACATGTGGAGACGTTTCAATGTCATAACAAGATGACCAAATAAGATATACTCTCAGAGCAAACGATCTAGAATCTCAAAGGTCACGTCTCAACAAACAATAATGGTGCGTACGATAATATTTTTATTCTCAAGAATAATTTTTATTCGAAATAATTTTTTCTATTTTTATTCCCCGAACGAATTTCTAAACATTTGAAGATATTTTGTAATTGCACAAAATTTTTATTCTCGGAACATAAACATATTTGGTACAACCCCAAATTTTTTTGCAACTTAAAATTTCTTTTAATTTATTAATAATTTTAAACATTTTTTCTCTTTTTTCTTTTAACTTTTTGTCCTTCTTCTTTTTCCTCTAGCTGGTCGTCGGCGAGATGCCCTCGACCCTTGCCTAGCCACCGCGAGGTTGGCATCGCTCGGCTGCGCGACGTCAACCTCGTGGTGGCTAGGCGAGGCTCAGGCAGACCTCGCCAGGGGCAAAACGAGGCTCCTGTGAGGTCGGTCGCCGGGTCTTGTCTGGCTTATCGCCGGCCATCGCCAAGGCTGGCAATAGGCTAGGAGTAGAAGAGGAAGAAGAGAAAAAAAAAGAAAAGAAAAGAGAAAATGCTTGTTTTTTTTTATTTGTTCTTAGGAACAAAAAGACGATTTTTTTTTCTTTTTGTATTTGTTCTTAAATTTAATGTAGGAGATTGGGTCTATGTAATGGTTGAAGTCAGTCAATTCTCTTCCAATAAATTCGGTGAGATCGAATCACCTTGTTCATTTAACGGTTCTAAAGAACTTCTTTTGGATATATGATGTTGGATTTCTATTTGTGACGCATTGCCGTATATCAAATAATGGAAGTCGCAAAAATCATCCTCATTATTACCCGACATTTGGTTTTGGTCATGTAAAAATATTTCATTACAATATATTTCAAGAGTCAGTCTCCCTATGACAATAAATTTTTATTCAAAAGTGGATGTATTATGCTCGATCAACACCATTTATCAACACGTGGTAATTATGCCTACGAGCTTCTAAACACAATTACACTTACAATCCTCGTGCTTTTAGGAATTTTCGAGTTTGATACCTATATTTTGTTCTAGCAATAATTTTAGTCCCCTTATCAATTTTATTTTTAAATATCCTCATAGCATTGATTATAACAATTTTCGGTACAATTTTTCATATTTTCATTTTATATGAAATTTCAATGATGCAAGCTATCATTTAAATACATTGTATATATGTGTATAGGTTTTATAATTAATATTAATAGCTTTGTTATTCACATCTGACCGCCTTTTCAAGATATATCACATATATAAGTGCGAATCACGACAATTTTCACTATTCCACGAAGTACGAGCCTGAAAAAAGTTTACAATCGTGATCGAATAATTTCACATGACCCAACGACTAAATTCACGTGACCAACCTCGAAAGATGAAGTGATGATATCTTTTGAAATACATAACGAATTTTTAGAGTCGGGTATCCATAAATTGGATCTTTTTCGGCCGAGGGCCGAGGCCGAGTCGCGTCGGCAAAGTACGATGTGTGAAGAAATATGAAGTATGTTCACGTCAAGCAGAAAGTGAAGTAGAGCACAGGAGTCCCAAAGCAACCTAAGAAAAAGTAGGAGTGATCGGTTCCCGGTTCGGTCCGGTTCCACCTTGAAACCGGGAACCGGACCGGGAGCACTGGTTCCCAAAATTGCGAACTGTGGACCGGACCATTTGGTCCTAGGACCGGGAACCGGACCGACCATCGGTTCCGGTCCGGTCCGGTCCGGTCCAAAAAAATCGACTCTACTTTTTTGCACTAAAGAACTAAAGACCGATCAATCCAATTCGATTCCCGGGTAATTCAACAAAACTAACCACACGTGTTTCACGTGCAAAATATTCAAACTTCATTCGTGTGATTCACGGGATCTCCTGAAGTCTTAATCTCACATCAAAACTAACAAGGAGATTTTTTCTATAAATAAAATAGTAACAAAAGGGGTTTTAATGGTCTCTTGGCCATATAAGAGGTTGCTACCTCAAATTGCAACTTTGGTTGCAATAAGTTATCATGTTTATATGTTTTATTAATTCTATGTATATAAATTATATATAAAAAAATTTGATTCGGTCCGGTCGGTCCGGTTCGGTTCGGTTCCCACCTTGAAACCGGGAACCGGACCAACCGCCACCGGTTCCAAGATTAGGAACCGGGACCGGACCGCCGACCATGGGAACCGCCCAAAACCGACCGGTTCGGTCCGGTCCGGTCGGTTCCCGATTCGGGCGGTTCCCGTTAAACACCCCTAAGAAAAAGTCTGACAAAAGCCACCGGAAGGGGAAGAAAATTTGCTCATAGGGAGTAAAAGCACTGTTTAATACTGTTCATATACTGTTTGGCATCACATCAAAGTCCATAACGCCGCCAGGCGTTACATCAAACCAGTCTGCAAAGCATCGTGCAAAGTCTATAATGCCCCCAGGCATTACATCAAATCAGTCTGTAAAGCATCCTGAAAAGGTACCCTACATCCTTAGGTCATGACAAAGTCTATAATGCCCCCCAGCATGCGTTGTGTAAAACAAACTTCCGTCGTTGAAAATCCAAAAAAGAGTTGGCTAAAAGAGTCGATTCCTGTACGCACACTCGGATAACTTTCCAAATCTCTTCTCTCTTTCTTCTCCCATGACATGTGTACAATTCGAGAAGGGTCCTCAATAATTTTATAAAGAATTGCAAATTTTCAGACTTGCCCGTGTCCCCTCCCACGGTACATGGAAAAAAACGTAAATATGAGCTAATTTCATTGATTAACTTTCCATTCAAAATTTTGTCCTCCCCAATTTCCGTACCTTTTAAAAATATGAGCTAATTTCATTGATCCTTCTTTGATCGCAACACAGCAGTTACTTTCCGCCGGATACATGGAATTCGACCTTCCTAGTCCCCGTCCACCATCCAAAGCAGATCTAATATGCGTGATGAGTCGATATTTTTTGTTTCTTTTCTTCCTATACGGATCAGCTTTGAATGGTCAAAGGCGGGGAAGAGAGAGAGAGAGAGCCGAGGGTTCTGCCCTCATGTCCGGTCAAAGGAGAGAGAGGACGAGATCGAGATGAAGAAGAACAGTGGAGAGAAAGACAGACTGCAGAAGAGAGAGAGAGAAGGAGAGTCATGAATGTCGGGGTAGTGCCGGGGGACGCGTCTTGTCCGCACCGGATTCCTCCTCCGTACGCTTCCCCCCTCCCCCACCGCCGTCCGATGATCTCTTCGTCTCGAGCCTTGGCGAAACCGACGGCGGCAATCGACATGGGACGGTTCGGTGGGGGCAAGAAAAAGGGGGGAAAAGCACGTTGAAATTCGATCGTCTCTGATTGGGGCGAACCGAGAAAGCATGATGGTTTCCGAAAGACCATCTCGGCTTTGGGTGAAAATGGGGGAAGGGGGAATTCTTCCTTGTGGACCCGAGTTCATTGAATCATGTGGAATATATCAACGATTTCATCTCATGGGTTTTCACATGTAGAAACTGGGGAATAGAGTGAATGGCCATTATAGAGTTGATGATTCTAATTTTGAAATTCAAAATTGGATTTGGCAAAATGTATTTAAAAAAATAATAAGTTTGAGTTTTTGATAATTAGTGTTGTGATAATGATTGGAATGTACATTGTCGCAACCTACAATGATTATGGAAATTGAGGAATTTGCATTTAGATGGGGTACCAAGGTATTTGAATATATTTATTCATGCAATGCATTTCTTATTAACGAACTTTTGAATGGTAATGTACACATTAGAATGTACGTCCCATTTGTTTCAGCTAGTAGTCTGCAAGCCCCTTTATGCTCAACTGGTCCAATTTGACATAAAGGCACATTTTGGTAGATTTAGGAAAGAGCATTTCATTTTCAAGGTTAGCCTCAAGGTTAGCCTCACTCAAGAGGCTTGAACTTGGTTTTCCCTTCTCAAAAATTCCGCGTATTGGTTTTTTAAGAGGTAAGCCCGAGCAACAAATTAAACCCAACTGGAGGGCTCGATTTAGGTCAAGCCAATGATTACATCCACAACTGGCAATCCGACTCCAAAAAGGCCAGGTCCTTTTTGGCCGTGAGAGGGGATACAAATAGTCGCTATGTAGTGGCAAGGGTGGAAACTGGAGAGAGAGAGAGGAGGGGATGTACGGAGATAGTCATACCAGACTAAAATAAGGTTTTGCTCATTTATAAAAGAAAAATCGCTCTAATCGCAGCCATTGATTTCTCATGATCTAATGGTAGAGAATGTCGATCCTAGTCTAATCAATCCAACCGTATAGATCCACTTGATCTAACGGTGATAGCTATTGGCCCTCGTCTCTTAAATTTAATGTAGGAGATTGGATCTACGTAATAGTTGAAATAGTGAATTTCCCTCCAATAAATTCGGTGAGATCGAATCACCTTATCCATTTAATGGTTCCAAATAACTTCTTTTGGATATATGACGTTGGATTTCTATTTGTGACGCGTTGCCGTAAATCAAATAGCGGAAGTCGCAAAAATCATCCTCATTATTACCCGACATTTGGTTTTGGTCATGTAAAAATATTTCATTACAATTTATTCCGCGAATCAATCTCCCTATAGCGACAATTTTTTATTCAAAAGTGGATGAAATATGCTCGATCAACACCAATTATCGACACGTGGTACTTATGCCTACGAGCTTCTAAACACAATTACACTTACAATCCTCGTACTTTTGGGAATTTTCAAGTTTGATACCTATATTTTGTTCCGACAATAATTTTAGTCCCCTTATCAATATCATTTTTAAATGTCCTCATAGCATTGATCATAACGATTTTTCATATTTTCATTTCACATGAAATTTCAGTGATGCAAGCTATCATTTAAATACATTGTATATATGTGTATAAGAGTTTTATAGTTAATATTAATGGCATTGTTATTCACATTTGACCTCATTTTCAAGATATATCACACGTATAAATGTGAATCATAGCGATTTTCGCTATCACACGAAATACGAATTTAGGAGATTTCACGATCGTGATCGAATAAATTCACGTGATCAATCTCAAAGGATGAAGTGATGATATCTTTTGAAATGCATGATAGTTTTTATAGTCAAAGTATCCATAAATTGGATCTTTTTGGGCCGAGGGCCGAGGTCAAGTCACGACAGCAAAATATGATGTGTGAAGAAATATGAAGTATCTTCACGTGAAGAAGAAAGTGAAGAAGAGCACAGGAGTCAAAGGCAACCTAAGAAAAAGTCTGACAAGCTACTGGAAGGGGAAGAAAATTTGCTCAAAGTACCGTAGCAAAAGTACTGTTTGGAATCACATCAAAGTCATGTTTATATACTGTTTGGCATCACATCAAAGTCTTTAATGCCGCCAGGCATCCTGCAAAGCATCCTGCAAAGTCTCCTTCAGGCATCACATCGAACCAGTCTGTAAAGCATCCTAAAGTGCTCTACATTATTAGATCACGACAAAGTTTATAATGCCCCCGGGGCCCCAGCATGCGTTGTATAAAAGAGTTGGCTAAAAAGAGTCGATTCCTGTACGGACTCTACAATAATTTTCTAAATCTCTTTTCTCTCTTTCTTCTCCCGTGACATGTGTACAATTCGAGAAGGGTCCTCAATAATTTTATAAAGAATTGCAAATTTTCAGACTTGCCCGTGTCCCCTCCCACGGTACATGGAAAAAACGTAAATATGAGCTAATTTCATTGATTAACTTTCCATCCAAAATTTTTGTCCTCCCCATTTTCCTAACTTTTTAAAAATAAGCATAAATTCCATATTCAGTTAACTAGGTCCACCGTGAGTCGGGTTATTCAGCCATTTCAATCATTCTATTCTTAGAAAAAAATTCTGATATTAAGATTTTTAGGATACTTACATTAACTAAAAGTATATGATGATTTTATTAATTGAGGATGAAAATATTCTCACCTTATGAGGTAAAATTAAAGATGTCAATGTATTTCTTTTGTGAGAATAACACATTAGCGCAATTCAAGCTCAAATTATGTTAAAATGATTTTTTGAGTTGGCAATAAAAATAAAAGTTAAGAAAAAAAAAGTAGTAAAGAGAATGATTTTCCTCACGTTGTTCATAAAGTACGGATAATGACTCCAAATACAAATATTATGGATATCTATATTACATATATCGTCATTGTAAAAGTACATTTGTTTTTGGCCTATACAATCTCAGGATGGAAATACAAATCTATTTACCGTATAAAGTTACACGTTAAAAGTAAAAATTGATTGTTTTGATTACCTAAAATCTACTTGTGTCAAGAAAATTTCATACTACCATTGTACAAGATAAAAGCCCCTTGAAATAGGATTTATATTACGCACACTGTCGATGTAAAATCTTTTTTAATACAAGCAATGTCAGAATGGAAACACAAACCTATTTATGGAATAAATATACATGCTAAATATAAAAATCGCATTATTTGTCATTATTTTTGCACCGCCACGGCACACTGAACAAAAATATATGGAAATATGTTGTTTGCAAAGTAGGGAACGGTGGAAGAAAAGAAAAAAAAAATAGGAATTTCTGACGTCATAAAATTTGGAGATGTGGACGTCATTCGGGAAAAGAGAAGGGTACATCGTCTTTACAGCTGGAACTTTGGCTCCATCCCCAGGTCGATTATAAAAGGAGAAGACCCATGGGAGCAGAAAACAACTTCGACTTCAACCCCTTGAAATTACTTCTCCGCTTTAGAGTTTTACCTGCTCGCGGCACGGCTTGGAAACCTCCATGGATCAAGAACTAGCGCCAGGTATTTTGTTCTTTCCTTTCTTTGTTCTGATTTCATCCCAAAGGGTGATGGAAATATTGGAAAAGTGTCGCTTTTTGGGGGTTAATTTCTAAGTAATATAAAATGGCAATTATTTATTACTTAACAAGTATCCCGACACTTTATAAAGAAAACCCTTGTAAGAAAGGAAAGAGTGTGAAAGGAAAATAATTTGTGCCGAACTTGAGGGCGTGTTTGGTCTGAGAAAATTTTCCAATTTCCTTTTTTTCTTTCCACAAGTTTTCAATGAAAATACGTTTGGTAGAAATTTTGGTTGTCGTGTTTTCAACATCTGAACTTTAAAACTCAAAATGACCAAAATTGACATTATATTTACGGGGTTTGCTTTAAACAACTACACCAAACATGTTTCTATAACTTTCATTCATGTTGAAAGCTCTTACTTTTCACCCTCCAAACATCTTTTCAAGAAAATGGAAGTTGAAATAAGGAGCAATTTTCACTAAAACATTTCGGTAAACCGAATGTACCTTATAAACATGAGCTAATACATGACTCAAGAGGCAAAAATGTCGATTCAACTAAGCTGGAACTCATACAATTAAAGTTATGCTCTTAACCTGAGTCCAGGGTACCTAAAATCATGCGATGGACTCAAGTACGTATCCTAAAAAGACATTGCTTAGAATTTTCTGGTGTGACCAACGGAAAATGACTCCTAAATAATTTGGAAAGTCCAACTAAATCATCGGAAAAAATTTTCTTTTGAAAAAGAGCTTACATCCAAATTATTGGGGGATGCAAAATTCTTTGTCCCGGTAATTTTAACCAAGTGATTTAAATTGTCACCATAGAACAGTATGAGGACTGGACTTATAACCAAAGTATAGGGGCTAAAAGTGAGATTTCCCAACCTACTGAGACCGAAGCGTACAAAATGTAATTAATTTTTCTAAAGTTATTTATGTAAATTTCTCTTTTGGTAACATAGAGGTTCGCATAGACTTGAGTTCAGAGGACATGGCAATTGATCAAGCTTGCCAAGACAATTGCAAAACAACCAGAGGTTTGTCACTTTGAACTTTTAATTTTTGTTTTTCATAAATCTTGATTTTCAAGCATCTTAACTTTTTCAATCCCAAATACTTCTAGTCTCAGAGCATACATATGCTGACATATAAATTGAAATATAACCTTTTTACAATTTTTAAAATCTGGATAATATCTTGAATTATAATTGAGAAAGCCCAATTTTTTTTTTTTACTTCCGAAAAGTAAAAGAATGTGCTCATAATTTACTTAACAATATCATGGATAAGATCAATCGCAATGAGACAAAAACTTACAAAATCGCATTGTCCACTATATGAAAGCTAGAACGTCCCTCCCACTAATTGATGATACAATTTCTATTTCGAAAAGAAAGTCGTGATCTTTGTTAAGTTTAACGTTAATTTTTTTTTTTGTTTTAAAGTTTACCATCTAAGTTCAATGAAAAAAAAATTCATGCAATGATTGAGCTAGTATGCATGATATAAAGCATACGAAGTGGAATTAAATTTTCTAAGGTTGATTATATTCGTTTCTCTTTATGGTAACAAAGAAGTTCACGTAGAAGAGAGCTCATAAGGCATGGCGACTGATAAAGCTTCTCAAGATGGCTGCAAAACAACCAGAGATTTGTCACTTTGAACTTTTAATTTTCGTTTTTCATAAATTTTGTGTTTCATGGATTTTGACTTTTGTTAGTCCAAGTCACTTTGAATTTCATCCAATATATGGAACCTAGAAGGTCCCACAAAACTAATTCCTAATTTGATACCTATCTGAAAAAAAAAAAAAAAAAGAAGAAGAAGAAGAAGAGAGAACTCACGATCTAAGTTTAAAGTTGATTTTTTTTTTGCTTAAAATTTTACCATCTAAGTTTCATGCAAACAATTCCATGTGATGAATGAGCCTGATACCAATAATGTATACATGATCTAAAGCATATAGAGCAAATTTAATTAGGTTATTTATATTCATTGAATTTTTGGTAACAAAGAGTTTCACAAATTAGGTTATTTATAATCACTTAAGATCCTTTGAGATTGATATGGCTATTTCAGGCCTTTATTCGAAACAAGGTCCACTTCAAGCCCTTATTTTAAAAAATAAGTATACTTCGAACCCTTATTTGAATTTTCCTTGAAATTTAAAATGTTTTAAATTAAAAAAAAAAGTTAAAATGGATTATTGGTATCAGGCTAAAAAAAAAAGTAATTTAATCTAGGTGTAAATTGTATTTCGACGAAAATACCCTTCATAGTCCCTTTGTATTTCCACAAAACTAATTCATGATACAATGCCTTTCTCAAAAAAAACTTACGATCTCTATTATTTCAACTTTAAATTTTTATTTATTTAAAATTATTTCATCTAAGTTCAATACATAAACTTCCATGCAATGAATGAGCATGATAGGATGTTTTCAAGGTTATTTATGTTCATTTTTCTTTTGGTAACGAAGAAGGAAGTTATGAAGACATGGCACGTCCTGTGGAAGACTATTCGAGGTGGCTGCAACAGAAGCCCAGGAATCTATTAAATTCTAAAGGTTTGTCACTTTACACTTTTAATTTTCATATTTCATAAATCTTATGTTTCATGTACTGATTTATTTAATCCAAAACATTTTTATTTCATGGCAGACAAATTGTTAGAGAAGGTAATTTGACCAATGGGATGGACGCACGACTAGTGCAAATCCTATCTTTGATGTCGTGTAAGAAAGTTCAATCATAAACCTCAAGCTAATAGTTGGAGGGAGAACATATATACAAAGTATATAAATTTCATAATCAAGTGACATGGGATATATCAACATGCTGAATATAATTTTTTAATTATTTTTAAAATCCAAATAATATCTTGAATAACAATTCGGAACACCCAAAGAAAAAATACTTTTTTGCTTGCAAAGAGTAAGGAAGGTGAAAAGGTCCGTTGAGTAAACCACCATCTCTTCGCTTGCATCCATGTTTTATCGAAACTTTGAGCAAGTGATATGATTACACTTGATCTGAAAATAAAAAATTACGAAAGGCTGAGGAATTTTTTACGTGCCATTTTTGCAGTCCTACCAAGAGCGGTCGTCAATGAGAATGAGAACCATCGATCACTCTTTGATGCCGCACTGAGAGGTGATTGGAAAACAATCAAGAAAATCCTCAATAAAGATCATGCAGCATTGATGGCCAAAATTATGACTATAGAAGATGAGTCTTTTACTGTGCTTGATATTGCGATTATGGCCAGACAAGATCAGTTGGTTGAGAACCTGGTCAAGCGATTCCCTCGGGTTTATGAAGATCTCAATCCTAATAGAGCCCTTCGCTATGCTGCTCAGGGAGGAAGATTAAAGATGGTAAAGGCATTAATAGACAAAGCTGATGCCGGATGTGATAGTAGAGCGCGTGCCCTAGACCTTGCTACTAATTATGCTCCTTCGCAAAAGGAGGCCATCTGGTACTTGGCCAGGCGTTCAACATGCGCCCCATCTTCTAACATCATGTTCAGTCTTATTGATGCCGGCCATTTGGGTAGGATTTCACTCTGACTCATCTTATCTCATATTTTCTTGAATTAACTTTTTTGTTCTTGCGTCCCAAAAGACATATGCTTATATTTAGCTCGCAAATACCCTGGCTCAACGACATCCAAGGACACTGATGGCGTGGGCTGTTTGGATTTCTTGGCGATAGTTCCTCTTCACTTCCGTAGTGGAGCTCAACTCAATTTTTGGGAAAAATGTATTTACAAATGTAGGTATTGGCTGCGCTTCTTTTGTTGGATACGTGCAATTCAAGCAACTCCATCCACGTAGCGTTCACTCTATTTGTTTCCATTTTTAGTTATCCCTCTCTGCTTGGTCGATACATTATTTGACGACTCCAAGGACACAAAGATGGCTCGAGGTACTTTTATTGATCTGTTTAGTGGAGGACAAACACACACACACACACACACACACACACACACACACAAAGGCATATCATTCAGGGATCTTATTTTACAAAAAAGTTCAGGAACAAGGACTGCATCTATGTATACAAACTAATAACTTAACGATGATTTATGTCACAAATTAATATCTATTGTAACATTTGAAAAGCTAGTGGAGAAGTGTTAGTCATTGTCAAATTGCCAAGTAAGCTTATTGAGAATTGTAGATTTTGGATTTTAGGTCATGGAGATTGATTGATACAAGTTGTTTTAAAACATAATCAAGCATTATAAAGCATGAGCAATTTTCAATTCATGATTGTGCTATGTATCTTTTTGTTCATCATCAATTCCTAATTTCCTGACATGATTTATTCTCTCCTCTTTGTGGTGGTAGTACTAAAAGCACTTGATTGGATCAAGATATCACTATGGAATCTTGCCACAATACCAGGTATACGATATTGCCATGTTATGCAAAGAAAAACAGTAATCTCTCAATTTAAAGTGTATTATAGATACTATCAGTACATCCCTTTGAGATCATAGTAATAAATATAGACTGGCTCATCATTCGTACATTACGATAAGATTTGATTCTAATCAATTTAATTCAACGTTTGAACTACATATATCCATTAGGTGAACCTACAGAAATATTCAATGGAAACCATATCTATCGATCCTCGTTGAGTCTACCCTTTTTCCCAAAAAAAAGAAGAAAAAAGGAACACTTTTTTTCTCATATGACATTGTGTGTGTTCATCAATAGATCTATCTGTTCTGATGCCCGCATTTTGATTGCCAAGCCATATCAAGTTTATTTTCTCAATTAATATTTTTTTTCTCTGAGCTACTAAATATACATAAGAATATAGTGCAAATGTGGAAGCTTCTTTAACCTTTGGATTCTTCATCATTGGAAAATTTTGCTTCTCTGATGTTACGTGCAGCACCTTTCATCAAAAGAAGTGGAGAATCGAAGTTGAGGCACTATTACTCGCTTGAGTTTGCAAAACAAGCTCTTACCGAGATAAAGAATGGTACAAGTACTCCCGAAATACTCGAGTATATATTGACTTCAGGCGTTGTCCTTGATGCTGCATCTCGCGGAGTCTTTGAAATTGTGGATTTATGTCTTAAATATTTTCCGGAGTTGATGTGGGATTCCAATTTCGCGAAAAAACTGATCATAAAAGTTGTGGAGGGACGGCATATTAAATTGTTTAGACTGGTGATCAAAAAATACCCAATTCGATATTTGGCTGACGATAATTACATGAACTTTGACCTGATGGAGGCTGTAACCAAATGGTCTTCGAGATGTGAGTCCCCTGATGTTTCTGGAGCGGCTTTTCTTATGCAGAGGGAACTTCAATGGTTTCAAGTGAGTGATCCACATTTGTTTACCCCCTTTTGTGCTCTTTATTGATGTTTACATTGATAGGTGTCCTTTTTCTTTTAAGGCAGTGGAAGATAGAGGATTTCTTGCAGTGGAACATAGAGGATTTCTTTCTTCTGAAGGGCTGACATATATGGAAAATAAAAAGTCATACTGGGAAAAGTTTGTAGAACAGCGAAGAATTGCTCAAAGATGCAAGGCAATGGATGAAGGAAACATCATCATCTTGTAGCCTTGTTGCAACTATAATTATTACGGTAGCTTTCGCTGCAACTTTTACGGTGCCTGGAGGCAACTCCGACGACAACGATAGGAAGGGGATCCCAATATTTCTGAACAAGGGCTCATTCATGGTATTCGAAGTTGCAAATGCTCTTGCTCTCATCTCCTCTATCACCGCCACATTGATGTTCTTGGCCATTCTAACTTCGCGCTACGCGATTGAAGATTTCCTCTACTCACTACCAAGAAAAATGATATTGGGCCTCACTTTTCTCTTCCTCTCATTGGCTTTTATGCTGGTGGCATTTGGCTCTGCTCTTACGATTGTCTTGAGTGAACGATTGAAGTGGATTTACATCCCAATTACATTGTTGGCTGCCATCCCCATCATTTTGTTCACAATCCTACAGCTTCCCTTATATGGTGAAATGGTGGAATCCACCTTTCTACCTCGCCTCTACCGTCTCCTGAAGTTTTGGAAATGATCTATGCTATTATTGGAGAAGGACATCTGCAATGTGATATTTGTTTGCACTTGTTACTATGTGTGAAATGTGACTATCATGGTGTTTACTCATGTTTAGAGACTTTTGAAATGTGACATCAGCCATAATTTCATTATTATCTATTCATGTTGAGTCGATTTGAAAATTTTCGGTTTTACATTCCGGTTGAAATCGAGTATGATTTTTAATGCTTGATCACATTTGAGTCATGTTTTAGGTACCAAGTATGCATGTCAAGTCAACCTTGAGCTGCATACTATATCGACTACATAAATTGTGAAGCAGCCTTTTGGGATTCTTTGTAGTGTGTGTCCCTTTAAATATTCTTTGCCATCGAGAGCTTTGCCCCCCTTGTTTGCCACATATGTGATGCTTGGTATTTTAATGAACAATCAAATTAGCTGTCAGCGTATTCTCTTCTCCCAAAGACTTTCCCATGTACATTTCTCATCATATCTCATAGATTTATGTGACACATGATTCATAAAATGTTGATACCTAAATTTTGACTATTCTATTTAATCATTCATCGTACAATAAATTCGAACTTATGACACTGGAATAGTCAATCATGAATTTGTTACCACCCCTTAATTTTGTCATGGCTTGTAGTAATAGTTATAGCAAACCAACAAACTATTACCAAACAAAAAATGTAGTAAATCATTACATCTGAAGCAAAAATTAAGCAAAACAAGCCAATATTAACAATACACAACTAAGTAAAAAAAAACCTTTGAGTGCTCACAAGCAATGAATTTTGACTTCAACCTTACATATCCACTATAGATTGCAATAAAAAAACCTTGTTCCATACAAAATTTACAGCAAATCAATAACACACTTTACATATAAATAACTCGATACAAGTATATATTCCACATCTTTGACTGTGGTAGAAATACAAATTTCTTCTCATTACTCACTTCACATTTGAATAGACTATACAAGAGAACAACAACACAATCAACGCCTAGTAAAAGTTTCTTTAAATTTTCAGCCTTGAAATGTCCTTTTTTAAATAGTCGACCAGAGATGTTAAACCATTCATTTGAGCTTGTACTAAGTTGACATCCTCCAACTTATCCATTAATGTAGCTAGAGGTTGATGTTGGCCTTTAAGTAGCTCCAAAATCACCTCTGTTGCTCAACTGGAGAATTTCACGTCAACCCATTTGAAATATTTGCATTTTGAGCCTTCTCTATACCTATCGTACTCATGGAATCTTCTTCGAGGATTTAACCAAGTTTAAGATGTTCTTCTCAATCTTGGTAACCCACAATAACAGTAACACTCACTATCTAATTCACTTTTTTGGAATGAACGTGAGCCACTGCTGAAGCTTCTGCCCTCTATTTGTAAGATCAAGCTGATAATTTTGTGGAAAAATTGAAGTAGGTACTCAAATTGGCCGATTAGTGTTTTGAACTTCCAATTCTCTTTCAATTTGGGGATTTAAGGTTCTTACTTGAGGGAAAAGTGCCAAATGGCATCATTTTGTTGTTTGCATACTAACTGTACTCTCTGTTGAGCCACGTCAGCTTTAAATTAATAAAAAAAGTGCTGGATTTTCGGTCAATCAGATTGGCATTAGCACTTAAATAATTATTTTTCAAACTTTTTAATAGTTAAGTGATCCAAAATAAACTTTCAGTATCAAAGTGAGCGTCATACACAACTTTAAACACTTCTAGTGTATTTTCCCCTATTTTCTACTTTTCAATGCATGATGGACTTGGATAAACAGTTCCACAAATATAAACCTTTTGAAGCTTTATTTTTTTTTCTTTTAACTTTTATTAAGGTTGAAAAGGACCGTCTTTCAAATGAATACTCGCACCATTTCAATTGATGATGTAAGGAACCAATAATTTATAATTGAAATATATATTTAGTTAATTCATATGACCTTCACTATAAATTTCAACATCAAGTGCCCGAGGAACTAGCCTTCCACTTTTAGACTTTATTTTCTCAAAAAGTGTCCCTTAGGATATATGAATTTTATCTCTATACATAAATAAGCAATGCAAAAATCAATTATATAAGAAAATTATCCAAAAATTTTTAAACATATTGTATGGCAGCAAATTCATTACTAAATCTTGTAATTATGTCACTTAAGTCCCAAACCTTTTGATAATTTCTTAGCATAGTCATTCCTACCAATTTTTGGCCAAAAATTGCTAACATGGTGATCTAGTCAACCATCCTATGTGGCCAAGTGGCGCTAATGTGCATAATGTTTGGATTTTTTTAGAACTTGTTGTGAATTTTTCCTTTTTTTCCCCCTTTTTCTTTTGGCTTTTGGCCGATGATCGGCCACAGGTGAGGGTTGGACTTGCATGGGGGATGGTCGACCATTCTAGATGGGACAAGGGCTACAACAACCTTGTTGAGTGAGGGCATCATGGCTCTTGTCAGCCACACATTGTGCAAGCTAGGGTACCTAGTTTGTGGTAGGTTACTGACCATGGCCAAGTATTGATCACTGGCAAAATGAAAAGAATAGGGGGAAAAAAGGGAAACAATGAGAAAAAAAGGAAATCATAACAATTTTAGAAAATTTTTAAAAATTAGTTAGTGATTTTTGGTCAAAATTGGTTAAAATGACTATATTAACAAATTATGTAAAGATTTAGGATTAAATTAGCACAATTAAAAAGTTAGGACCTAAACTGGTCACTGTACAATAAAATTAGGACTTTTTAAATAAGTATCTCATATTACATAATAATAATATGACCGAATAGAAAAATGGGTTTATATCAAAAAGGAGGTGGGGCGAGATGGTGACAAGATAGGATGATTCAATGGATCCCACAAGCCCTAGTTTTTAAGATTAATTTAATGTCTTAGCTCATGCTGTGTCGGCTTTAAAAAAGAAAGATGCTTTATATTATTATGACTCTATGCAAAGTGATGATGTGGTGGTGATCACACGAGATCCTCACGAGGCACGTGAACCAAGAAAAAAAATTGGCAATTTTACTGTTTTTTGTTGAGAAGTTTAAAAGGATAATTATAATTAGCGCCAATAGGCCAGACAAATCTTCATTCTCCAATAATGATGGCTTGGGAAATATTTTACTTTGTTTAACCAAGCCACTCAAAAGCTTAGGAGTGTGTGGTTATTAGAAAAAAAAAACTTTAGAGTGTGTGGTTATTAGAAAAAAAATCCGATCATTTATTTTATACTGATTAACTCAATTAACCCAGAAAATGTTAAATTTCACACTAACATAGTTTAGTTTACCCAATTGTTACTTTGAATTTTGGTTAGCAAACTCACAAGTGCCTCCACAGTGAAGTCTTAGTGGGCTTTTGGTCACTACCAAGCCCAGCAAATCTAATGCTACTCCAATCCATGATTCTTCTTTTTTGCAGATTTGTTGACTTTCATCAAGCGTGCGAATTTTATCGAGGTGTGGATTTCACAAGTGAGAGTTACCACACCGTGAGCTTCGCTGCTTCCTTGGTCTTGCAGAGAAGTATAATAATTCCTCACACGGGAGTCCATTGTTGGTGCACATCCATCCCCACTTGCTCCTTGGTATCCTAGCAAGTTCCGGAGCCCACCGCCGTTGACGTTCTAACCCGTTTCCATCAAGACCATGGAGCAATAAGCCATCGTTGATGCCACCATCATCCATCTGAATTTGGAAGTGTCACTCGCGTGACATCATGAATTAGGTAAGACTCTCGAATAATCTTATTTTCATATATGTCGCTGCCTAATTCATAATATCACAATATTTCTTTGAATGTTTGGGATATCCAAGAGATCTTAGGTTCTTTCAGCCTTGATAGTCCGATTTCAGTGCAAGCTTTAATTGATCATACATGTTAAACACAATGGTTGATATCAAATCAATCCAAAAATCAAACCATGCACAAATAAAAAGACTTAATTTGAAAGAAAAAACAAAATTAGATGATCAATGTCATTGCATATTAGAGTAAATTGCATGCTTATTTAGAATAAAAACCAATTTTATGGATGAACCATTTAATTAGAAATTGTCGGTCATATGTGCTATTTAAATGTGATCTTTAATTTCTCTCAAAAAAATACAAAAAAATTATTTAGCATGCTTAGGATAGACTACATGCTTAGTTATGTCATATTGCTTTCATGTTGCTATGTCATTTCATGTTAAATTAGTGGCATGCATTGCATATTGCATGATTTTCAATCTTTATTTATTGTTTATCTGAGTGTTAAATTGGTGGTTTGTGCTCCCAAGTCACTGCTTGCGAAATGATTCTTATAGGATTAGTGGCGGCTCCTAATGAAAATCAATTGCATGTTAAAAACTTGAATCTATTTGGAGAGCCCGAGTTAAGTCTAGGCTTAACAATCCATTAGCCAAACCCTAGGTGGTTTAAACCCCGAAAAATTGGTCGCGACAGATATACTTAGGTTCTAGCCTATCAGTGCAAGCTTTAATTGATCACATATTAAACACAATGGTTGCAAATCAATCCACTCAAACCATGCACACTAATTTGAAAGAAAAAACAAGATGATCAATAATGCTTAATTTGGATGAACGCATGTGAAAAAAAAAATCTCTTCATATTAACTTTTTTTTCATGTACCGTTGGAAAAAAAAATCTCTTCATATTAACTTTTGAGAATGCCAAATTTATAAACTTTTTACCTATTAATATTTTCTTATTAAGTTGGCAATATCATATTGAATTTTCAGATGAATAAATCCCTTTGAATATCATCTCGGGTATTGCACATATAGCTTCTGATGTCTCAGCAATAGAAGGAAAAAGGGTTAAATTAGGCATTTTCACCTAGCCCCAGTTTGGCATTATATTATGAATTTATCACACGTGGATGTAGATTGGCCACATCAAAGCACCATACTCTAATACCCAATTCCCCGCAATATATGGTGGACCATTGCTCCACATGTTTGTCTGCAATAACTAACACATGCTCTGCAAAAAACAAAACAACATTTATACGCCTTGTCTCTTTTGTTATATCATTTTCGCCAAGAACAAAAAGGAAAATTTATGGCAAAATGATTATGTTTCGATTGTTATAGCAAAGGATAAGTCTCGATTAATTGAAGAACATTAGTGAGAGAAAGATCGAATTAGTGAAAGGGGAGAACTTTAGGGGGGACCATCAAGAAGGGTCAATTCATTGAGTTCTTGCCAAATCCGATGTGAACTCAAGGCAAAGTAGGTCTTATTTCACTATCTTGGTTTCAATGTATGCATACACCGATAATACACGTGGACGTTTTGTGTTGCTTTTGGCTTCCCCCCCCCAAAATAAAAAAAAAAAAAAAAAAAAAAACCCACCACACACTCCAAGCATCAAATTACATTCTTGTGGCTCTAATAAATTATGGCCTAAAGCCAGTGTGGTTTGTGCACACAACTTTGGGTCCAATTGAGTCGTGTGCATTGACATTCCGAATGTGCTAGAAACAAGTTGATATAAAATTTCGTTTTGAATCAATGGATTAATCCCTTGGGATCAAGTTATGATGAATAAATCACGAATCCCTAAGGTTGTCCTTCGTTGGCCTCCTTTGATCGGACATCGGGTCAACAACAGAAGAGAGATTCGTGGTACCATACGCCTCATATAACTTAAATTTGATCAAGTTTTCTAGGAAGTACATTACATCCAGAATTTCAAATCACGGGCCAAATGGTTTGCACTCTCCACAAAACCTACTGATTCACCCCAGCCCAAGAAACAAGAGGTGCGTGGGATTAAGCTTAAAGGCCCATCTCAATAACGTGGACCACTCTATTAGAAGTTGACCCGGCCATGGGCTTACAATAATTGGAAAAAATCAAGCTATTTTTTAATGTTTGATAGCCCCTCTCATACGAGAAAAGTAGAACTTTGTCTGTGTCTAGGTGCTTAGACTGAACCTATCCATTGACCCTTGAAGTCACGCCTGTGAACACCAGCTGGATCCAAGTTCCAACGGAGTATGACCTTGGAGTCTATCGAACGCAACCCCAATTGCATCATTCGTCAAAAGTTGAAACGCACTGATGATCACGGCATAAACATAAGGTTAAATATAATCGATAATCCTCGCTGGCCATTAAAAAAGACCAACATTTCGATTTATCTGATTTGTATATGGAATCAAATAAATTGATTAACAATATATATTTTATACCTCATATTTTGAAGGTCCAGATCTTTTTTCTGCACAACATGATTCTTGTTCGATGGCGAAGTATTTCTAAGTGAAGCGAATATGACAAAGAAAAAAACTTCGGTCAGTTAACTGATGATATCATCCCTGAAATTGCACAGCATAACATTTGTTCTAACAGAATGTGCTTTGATTTTGATAATTTTAGGGGGTTATTTCAAATTCCTCTCCAGTACTCCTTTTCTCCAGCTCTTCATTTTGGAATCCAGTTCCTCCTCCTTTTTCTATATCGGGTATTAAATCTTACGACAATTCTATAAATCCATGAAGATCAGATTCTTGGCTCCAGTAACCGTTAGAATCACAATAAATATGATATTTAATACATATCTATTCATGTCGAGTGGAGCTCAAATTTTTTGATTTTCTATTGGAGTTGAATTTGAGCATAATTTTTAATGCTTGATCAAATTTGAGTCGTGCTTCGAGTAACGAGTATGCGCGCTTGGTCAAGCTTGCGCTGCTTCATCGACTCAATTACGTCTCCTTGCCTGCATAGAGAAATTGTGAATCTGCCGTTGAGGATTCTTTAGAATATATGTCTCTTTAAATATATCTTTTTCTACCGAGATGCTTGTTATTTACATTTTTCCCTTTTTTGCCGCACACAATTGATGTTTGATATTAAATGAACAATCAAATTAGCTGCGAGTGTATCCTCTTCTCCCCAGGACTTTCCCGTGTACAGATTTTGTCATAGCTAATAGATTTACTTGTCATGTGATCGATACCATTCCAAAGAATTTATCTTGAAATTATATTTGTTGGAGTAAATCTTATTACCTATAATTTTAGGAAAAAGAATACCTTAAGTGTCTTAACTTTTGTATGACGCTTATCTTAGTGGCACAATTTTTTTCGATTACTTAAGTAACGTGACTTCAAAAAAACATTAACTTAAATATTATAACTTTTTTGGCAATTACTTGGGTGTCATAAATTCTAATAAAACGTTCATTCGAGTGCCATGACCATTTTAAAAATCATTCACCTTATGTGCCAAAATTCCAACGTAGCATGGCACTAGTGGTAAACATTTTTTAAAAGTTCTAACTAAAGTTATGACATTCAAACGAATGTTTTGTAAGAAGTCATGACACTCAATAGTCATGACGCTCAAGTGATAGAAGGAAAAAAAAAAAAGTTATGGCACTCAAATGAACTTTATAATAAAGTTATAACACTTATGGTGTCTCTATCCTAGCCATCATACTTCAAAAAATTTGTCTAGAAAATATGATAACTATTAGTAAGTGCCATTATTACATATATGAAAACAAAGATACTTACTATTAACCAATCGAGAGCTCTTTGCATTTGAATAGTTGCTCTGGAGACAGTAGTTACAATATCGAACTTAGGATTGTACTTTGCTGCTGCAAGCATCATCTTGGCCAATTCTTCTGTTGTAGGCGCTTGAACTAATAAGATTTTTTTTTTTTTTTTTTTTTTTTTGCTAGAAACTAATGAGAACTCATTAGTTGAGCTTACCTTCAAAGAGCGTTTGAGAGTTCCTTTCTTGGTGATTCTCCACGACAAGTGTCATCAACCTCCTACCATAATGCGAAATCCAAATAAGCTCCGGGTAAAACTGAATACAAAGCTTCACGAGTTCATCGATTCCCTTCATTCTAGCTTGACCAAAATAAAAGGATTAGGCGCAAGGGCTAATGGGTATATCGTGTGCATACAAAAGTTGGGTGAAGATGAAAAGATGAGTGTAATTGCCGGCAAAAGTTGTGAATAAGTTTTGGGAATCATTGATTTTTTTTTTTTTTTTTTTAGTGGTTAGATGGTGTCCACGCCAATTTTTGTGCACCTCAAGCTATCCAACTCTTCAAATAATCTTAAGAACGCACTCGTTCATTTCTCTTGTGGGTTCAAAACCCCAATAAGTCTTTAAAAGATCAACATCTAGCCAATGCTTTGTTGGTGCGTGCGTGTATCTTGGGGTGGAATTCCAAAATGCACAATTTTTTTTTCCAAGAAATTTGCTCCCACTAAAATCTTCTTCTATTCCGTGCCCTCCCAAATAAATTATTTTGACTTTCCTACCTGCTTTCTCCCCCATTTTCCTACTCTCCACGCCTTTTAGAAGTTGCCAAGTAAAGTGTAATTTTACTATGTTAAATGCTTTTAATTGATAAGCGTACGCCTGTGCATCTCATCTATTGCGACGTTGTCTTATGGGTGATGTGGCCAGAATAGTCAATGACGGAGCCCCCGGTCCTATGCCCAATTTCCGCACCCTTTCAGTAACAGTCAACGAAAATAATTTTTAGGCTTAAGCATTTCACACATAAGAAAGGTAATCAGTTATTGACACCCAAACTCATCCTTATTGTCACGTGCTGGTCACGAGAAATGAAAACATTCAAAATCATCCTCATTGTCAAGTGTGGGCTGTGATTAACATCAACTTAGCCTATGTTAGTCATGGAAATGAAGATTGGCTGAGGATTTCAAAAGCCTTTGGGCTAGATTTCGATAGGCCTACAAGTGGAGATATGCAATTCGATGATAAAACAATTGATTGCCACATGTCCAAGTCAAGAGATGCTACTGAAGACAAAGGATTCAAATGGAATTGGCGTCAAGATTTAGGTAGGAATGGTTGATTAAAAGGGCGTGCAAAACCAAATAAGCGGTTAATACTTGTTGAGCAAGTCATGTAAGCATTGTCGAACAAGTCAAAAGACAACAAGAAATGGATAAAGTAGTTGAGCAAAGAATGTTGAACAACTTTCAAGGAGGAAGCAATCAACTACTGACAGTTACCAAATTGGCCTATAAATACCGCATGCAATCCAACAGAGAGCCCCCCTAAACAACACACAAAGTTCCTTTGTCTTGCCCTTTTAGTTATCTTACCCTAATTTAGTTTAGCTACAGCTTCAGATTCCCGTTATATATTCCATTCTAGTGAGTGTCTATATCCAAGATAGTGCCGTTGATTAGATTCCAATACTGTCCTACTACCCAACGTTGTCGATTGACTTCCGACGTTATGTCCTCATATCCATTTAGGAGCAATATCCATTAGATGTTGTTTCCACTGTCCAGTGTCATTGATTAGGTTTCGATGTTATATTCTCGAGCCCAATTAAGAGCAGTGCCTTCTCGATATTGTTTTCAATGTCTAGTATTGTCAAATCAACTTCAATATTGTACGTTGAAGTGAGTTTGGATCAAATTGTTGATTATATTTCGACATTAGTTATCAATAATTTTAAGCTTGTATTAAGCGATTCTATTAGATTTGGAACCATATAATATATTTTTATGTATATAGATATCTATCAGTATTTGACCATCTCTGTCCAATACTAGCATAAAACCTAAGTCCCCTCATATAAAAATCAAAATATAACACTTAATGGAAGATATTTTGTTGCGGAATCTAAAACCGACGAAGTACCAGTACATATGTTTTCATTGGTCTAATATTTTTTAGAAAAAATTAGATGCTAGATAAAGATGATTGAGCTAACATGTTTCACCAATCAAGATTAAAGGAGAAAGTCCTAAGTTAACATAAATCTTGGTCAATTAGCCTTTAGCTAGATGATTACCTAGGTCAACATCAAATCTCGCCTCAATTTACAATTTCAAGGATTCTCTCGTTACTTTTTTTTTTTCTTTAATAAATAATTTCCCATATTCTTGCAATTAGAACTTTGTGAATACCTAAAACCTTACAAAATATGCATATATTGACATAGAGAATCATGTATAATTTTGTAGTGCTTCAATGTCTTACAAGTCACTTTAGAATGCGCCAAATGAGTGCCAACATTGTTGAATTAACCTTTTCGCCTCTTGATTCTAAACATGTAACATTACACTATCGTGACCTACCAAGGGAGAGAATATGTTTAGAGGTACTTGCTTATGAGATGAGTCGAATGGTTCATACAAATGATGATCTTAGCTGGACCATCATTTGCTAACATAGCAAACGACTCATCAATTACAAACATGGACTCTCTCAAGTCCATATCCTGCGTGACATTAGATATTTGATTTTTATTTAACTAATCATATGTGAATTTCTATATAATAAGTTGCCACTAGCCTATAAAATCAAGTAAGATATGGGAGAATATCTCATTTTTCGCACAATCAGAGATCTTGGAAACGGGGACTTGATTACGTTAGTTTTAAAACTAATGGTCTTTTGGTACCTAAACTTGATTACATGCCAACTAAAATGCTAGGGAGCCTATCAAAGAATTTTCGGGTTCATCCTAACAATTCTAAAAATGAAAATAACGCTCAAAATATTAAAGTGCACAATCAAGTGCAATCGAAGTAAACACACAGACAACTTGATATTGTCTCTAAATAAAGGCATACGAAAATCCTTATTAATAAAGCTCTAAAGGTTTATTCAATTTTGGATTTTAATTTTTTAAGGATTTTCACTTTTTAATGGAAAACTACTTAATTTTTTAAGCTTTTGCCAAGGAGTTCTAATTTTTCTAATTTTTCTGCATTTTAAATTTTTTATGAATTTTATGAATTTTTTATGAAATTTTTATGAAATTTTTAATTATTAAAAAGGGACTTCGGACCGGGTCGGGGAACCAGCCCGGGTATGGGTCTAACCCAGACCCTAGGGTCGGGGATGGAGCTTGCAATTCGGATCGGCCCCGGGCCTAATCCAAATATGGGTCTATCTGCTGGGCTTGAACTATTGCTGTATTTCAAGCCCAATTTCTCTTTGGTCACGTTCAGCCCAAGTCCAACTAAGCCTAAATCAGGCCCAACTTCTATTTCATCTAAACCATCCCCAATTCTCCATTAGCCTAACCCCGAATCTGTACTTAGTTCATTCAATCGCCCCAACCTTCAGCTCGTCTCATAATCTGACCCGACCCAGTTTTTTTATCCGAATTTGTTCCGGTCAAAATTAGAGTTGACCAACTTTTTATTTCTTTTTTTCATTTTCTATTTTCTTATTTATTTTCTTTTTTCCACCTGCGCTGTCTTCTTCAAGCGACGCCTTCTTCCCGACAACCGGTTGACGGAAGCTTCTCCATGGACGAACTCAACACTCACCACCCGAGCACACTTCCAAATCTCAACCGATCCGACGTCAGTGGCCAACCTCACCAACTGTCACTAGGTCATCACCGCCGGTCATCTCTCGGGCCATCATCGAACCTGTTCGGCACCATTCACATGCACTTCAAACTAAATCTATTCTGGAGAACCAACACATATATGCACATCGAAGCAAAGCAATAGGGAACTAGCTGTAGCGGCCCTTAACCGCAGGCATTCTCTGGCAAAGGGGATGGTATTTCCGGCAAGGTGCTCCTCCATGGGCGACTCGGAAAAAGCGATGGATATGCCGCAAAATCGAAGGAAAGCATGGAGAAAAGCACGACATCAGACGTAGTTCAACAATCTCAGAACAATCAAACTTTGAACTATAAAACTTCTAAGCATCGATTTAATGGAATGGATTTCGGTGTTTCGTTCAAGCATTTTGTCGAACACTTGATGTGCAATTCGAAGTATGGGATCCGCGCGTTACTCATTTCAAATCAACCTCAATTTCAGACGAGTAACTCGCGATTTCGCTAGTGAACACTAAGTCTCAAATTCGGGCAAAACAGAGCAAAGTTTAGAGCATTTGAAGTGAGGAGCTAACCTGATCAAGAATGGAGTCGCCGTTACCGTGCGTTCGCCAACGAGGCTTAAGAAGACGATCGGTGTCCTTCCTTTTCGTCTGAGGAACGAGTTTAATGCACGCAAGCCTTCGCTCAGCCACGGACGGAGATGGTGGCCCATGGTCGCGAAACATGTTCTCCCGCCAGTCGAGGACCAGAACAGAAGGAAATCAGCAGATTTTTGCCAATTTTCCAAAAAAAAAAAAAAAAAAAATCTTAGGTTCGTTCAGCCTCACTTTTTCTCCTCTCTCGCTCTCTCTTTCTTTCTCGGCCTGACCCATTCTGCGACACCTCAAGCGAACGTCCTTTCTTTCCCCTCAGCACAAACAGAATCTTTTCTTCCGTCACCAGCGCCTCACCGTGCTCTTCTCACCAGCCACGCGCGCGTCCCTTTTTGCTTCTGTCATCGCATCTGCATCACAGTCTCGTCAACGTGAGCGTGTGCGAAGGAGAAGAACATAACGAAAGGGGCCGGGCCTTTAGAGAACAAAAATGCACTCAGAATCAGGAAAAGAATAAACGAAGGAAAGGGGGTGAAGGAAAAGAAATGAATTTGGACCCAGAAGAAGTAAAAAGAATGGCGCTAGAACGAGGGCTATGCGCATGGGCTTGGCAGGCCCAAAACTTGTTGAAGAGAATGAGCTGGATCCGAATTTTATTACTATTTTTATCATTCTTTATGACTATTATTTTTTATTTTTTACTGTTGCAAAAATGGACGGACACCTAAAAATTCGGGTGTCAACTTACACCTTTTTTTTCTAAAAAGAAAAGATCACTATCAAATCTTTCAAGGCATTTAGGGTGCATTTGGTTCACAAAAATATTTTAATGACAATTGTATTATATTTTCATCTTCTGTTTTCTTTGAAAATATGTTTGGTGAGATAATATGTTTAGATAAGAATAAAACTTGTATAAAATAATGTAATTTTTGGTCATTTTCAGTTTTAAGGTTCAAATTATGAAAACGTGGCAACCAAAATTCCTGCAAAAAAAAAAATGGAAACAAGAAATTGAAAATTTTCCATTTTGCATTTATATTTTGCATGAAAAACCTTTTTCTTTAGAAAGACTTTACCTTGAATCGAATGTAAATTTCTTGCTTGTGTTTTTGAGCTAGAACAAAGTGAGCCACCCGTTTATGTCGATAGCTTAAAATAGCTAAAGGCTTGCAAATTAGCTAGCCTAAATAGCTTTTCTAAGTTTAAGAAACAAGTGCCTTAACGTGATGAAGACTCTATTGATGTCTACAACCAGAAATTAGAATTTCCATTTTACATTTATGTTTTGTGTGAAAGCTTTTTCTTTAGAAATATTTTATCTTGAATCGAAAGGAAGTTCCTTGATTGTTTTTTCGGGCCAGACAAAAGTGAGGTGCCCCCTCTTGCCGATAGCTTTATTCAACTAAAGGCTTGCAAATTAATTTACCAGAATAGCTTTTTTGAGCTTGAGAAAGAAGTGGCTTAACTTGGTGAAGACTCCATTGTTGTCTAATAACAAGAAATTGGAAAATTTCCATTTTACATCTACATTTTGTGTGAATATTTTCTTTTTTTAGAAAGATTTTTCCTTGAATAAAATTGAAGTTTCTTGCTTGTGTTTTTGGGCTTGACAAAAGTGAGGTGCTTATTTTTGCGGATAATTTTATTTGGTTAAAGGCTTGCAAATTAATTTGCCTAAATAGCTCTCTCGAGCTAGAGAAAGAAGTGGCTTAACTTGGTAAAGATTCCATCTTGAATTGAATTGAAGTTTCTTGCTTATGTTTTTGGGGTAGACAAAAGTGAGGTGCTTGTTTTTGCCAATAGCTTTATTCTACTAAAAGCTTGTAAGTTAACTTACCCAATTAGCTTTCCCGAGCCCGAGAAAGAAGTGGCTTAGCTTGGAAAGACTCCATTGGCGTCTAAAGCCAAAAATTGGAAATTTTTCATTTTACATCTATATTTTGCGTGAAAGCTTTTTCTTTAGAAAGATTTTTCCTTGAATCGAGTTGAAGTTCTTGCTATGTTTTTGGGCCAAACAAAAGTGAGGTGCTCATTTTTGCTGATAGCTTTATCCGTTAAAGGCTTGCAAATTAACTTGCCTCGGTTAGCTTTCCAAAGTCTAAGAAAGGAGTGGCTTAACTTGGTAAATATTCCATTGGTGTCTAAAACCAAAAATTGGAAAATTTCCAATTACATCTATATTTTGCGCGAAAGATTTTCTTTAGAAAGATTTTGTCTTGATTCGAATTGAAATTTCTTGCTTGTGTTTTCGGGCCAACCAAAAGTGATGTGCCGGTTTTGCCGATAGCTTTATTTGACTAAAAGCTTGCAGATTAACTTGCCTCAATAGATTTCTTGAGCCTAAGAAAGAAGTGGTTTAACTTGGTAAAGACTCCATTGATATCTCGAAATCGGAAATTAGAAAATTTCTATTTTACATTTACATTTTGTGTGAGAGCTTTTTCTTAAGAAAGATTTTGCCTTGAATTGAATGGAAGTTCCTTGCTTATGTTTTTGGGCTAAACAAAAATGAGGTGCTCATTTTTGCCAGTAGCTTTTTTTGGCTAAAGGCTTGCGGGTTAACTTGCCTGAGGAGCTTTCTTGAGCCTAAGATAGAAGTGGCTTAACTTGGTGAAGATTCCGTTAGCATCTAGAGTCAAAAATTATAAAATTTCCATTTTACATCTACATTTTGTGTGAAAGCTTTTTCTTTAGAAAGATTCGGCCTTGAATTGAATGGAAGTTCCTTACTTGTGTTTTTGGGCAAGACAAAGTTGAGGCGCGTTTTGCTGATAGGTTTATCCGGCTAAAGGCTTGCAAGTTAAGTTGCTTGAATAGCTTTCTTGAGCCTCGAGAAAGAAGTGGCTTAACTTGATAAAAACTCCATTGGTGTCTAAAATCTGGAGGTTGAAAACTTTCCATTTTACATCTATCTTGTGTGTGAAAGCTTTTTCTTTAGAAAGTTTCTACCTTGACAGTCGAATGGAAGTTTCTTGCTTGTATTTTTGGGCTAGACAAAAGTGAGGTGCTAGTTTTTTCCGATAGATTTATTTGGCTGAAGGCTTGCAAATTAACTTGCCTGAGCCCAAGAAAGAAGTGGTGTAACTTGGTAAAGACTCTATTGGTGTGTACAATCGGAAATTGGATATTCTCTATCTTACATCTACATTTTGTGTGAGAGCTTTTTTTCTTAAGAAAGATTTTTCCTTGAATTGAATGGAAGTTCATTGCTTATGTTTTTTGGGCTAAACAAAAATGAGGTGCTCATTTTTGCCGGTAGCTTTTTTTGGCTAAAGGCTTGCGGGTTAACTTGCCCGAGGAACTTTCTTGAGCCTAAGATAGAAGTGGCTTAACTTGGTGAAGATTCCGTTGGCATCTAGAATCAAAAATTATAAAATTTCCATTTTACATCTACATTTTGTGTGAAAGCTTTTTCTTTAGAAAGATTCGGCCTTGAATTGAATGGAAGTTCCTTACTTGTGTTTTTGGGCAAGACAAAGTTGAGGCGTCGGTTTTGCTTTGATAGGTTTATTCGGCTAAAGGCCTGCAAGTTAAGTTGCTTGAATAGCTTTCTTGAGCCTGAGAAAGAAGTGGCTTAACTTGATAAAAACTCCATTGGTGTCTAAAACTGGAGATTGAAAACTTTCCATTTTACATTTATCTTGTGTGTGAAAGCTTTTTCTTTAGAAAGTTTCTACCTTGACGATCGAATGGAAGTTTCTTGCTTGTATTTTTGGGCCAGATAAAAGTGAGGTGCTAGTTTTTTCCAATAGATTTATTAGGCTGAAGGCTTGCAAATTAACTTGCCCGAGCCCAAGAAAGAAGTGGTGTAACTTGGTAAAGACTCCATTGGTGTGTACAATCGAAAATTGGATATTCTCTATCTTACATCTACATTTTGTGTGAGAGCTTTTTCTTAAGAAAGATTTTGCCTTGAATTGAATGGAAGTTCCTTGCTTATGTTTTTGGGCTAAACAAAAATGAGGTGCTCATTTTTGCCGGTAGCTTTTTTTGGCTAAAGGCTTGCGGGTTAACTTGCCTCGAGGAGCTTTCTTGAGCCTAAGATAGAAGTGGCTTAACTTGGTGAAGATTCCGTTGGCATCTAGAGTCAAAAATTATAAAATTTCCATTTTACATCTACATTTTGTGTGAAAGCTTTTTCTTTAGAAAGATCCAGCCTTGAATTGAATGGAAGTTCCTTACTTGTGTTTTTGGGCAAGACAAAGTTGAGGCGTCGGTTTTTGCTGATAGGTTTATTCGGCTAAAGGCTTGCAAGTTAAGTTGCTTGAATAGCTTTCTTGAGCCTGAGAAAGAAGTGGCTTAACTTGATAAAAACTCCATTGGTGTCTAAAATTGGAGATTGAAAACTTTCCATTTTACATCTATCTTGTGTGTGAAAGCTTTTTCTTTAGAAAGTTTCTACCTTGAAAGTTGAATGGAAGTTTCTTGCTTGTATTTTTGGGCTAGACAAAAGTGAGGTGCTAGTTTTTTTCCGATAGATTTATTTGGCTGAAGGCTTGCAAACTAACTTGCCTGAGCCCGGGAAAGAAGTGGTGTAACTTGGTAAAGACTCTATTGGTGTGTAAAATCGGAAATTGGATATTCTCTATCTTACATCTACATTGTGTGAGAGCTTTTTCTTAAGAAAAATTTTGCCTTGAATTGAATGAAAGTTCCTTGCTTATGTTTTTGGGCTAAACAAAAATGGGGTGCTCGTTTTTGTCGGTAGCTTTTTTTGGCTAAAGGCTTGCGGGTTAACTTGCCTAAGGAGCTTTCTTGAGCCTAAGATAGAAGTGGCTTAACTTGGTGAAGATTCCATTGGCATCTAGAATCAAAAATTATAAAATTTCCATTTTATATCTACATTTTGTGTGAAAGCTTTTTCTTTAGAAAGATTCAGCCTTGAATTGAATGGAAGTTCCTTACTTGTGTTTTTGGGCAAGCAAAAGTTGAGGCGTCGGTTTTTGCTGATAGGTTTATTCGGCTAAAGGCCTGCAAGTTAAGTTGCTTGAATAGCTTTCTTGAGCCTGAGAAAGAAGTGGCTTAACTTGATAAAAACTCCATTGGTGTCTAAAACTGGAGATTGAAAACTTTCCATTTTACATTTATCTTGTGTGTGAAAGCTTTTTCTTTATAAAGTTTCTAACTTGACGATCGAATGGAAGTTTCTTGCTTGTATTTTTGGGCCAGATGAAAGTGAGGTGCTAGTTTTTTCCGATAGATTTATTTGGCTGAAGGCTTGCAAATTAACTTGCCTAAGCCCAAGAAAGAAGTGGTGTAACTTGGTAAAGACTCCATTGGTGTGTACAATCGGAAATTGGATATTCTCTATCTTACCTCTATATTTTGCGTGAAAGCTTTTTCTTTAGAAAGACTCCGTCTTGAAAATGGAATAGAAGTTCCTTGCTTGTGCTTTTCAACCAGACAAAAGTGAGCTGCTTGTTTTTGCTGATAGCTTTATTCAGCTAAAGGCTTGCAAATTAATTTGTCTAAATGGCTTTTCCTGAGTCTGAGAAAGAAGTGTCTTAACTTGGTAAAGACTCCACTGGTGTCAAGGAACAAAATTACCTTTATTGTAAAAAAGAGAGATTGAGTCACCTCAAAGTAATGGTTCGATCACTAAGGATTGAACCTAATGATTTGTGGTCCCAAAGCTAGAGCCTATTCACTAATTTGTATAGGCCTAGTTTATATTCCATGCAATAATCTCCTTTACATTTAGGTAATCCAACCATTATAAAGTGAATAAAAACTTATACGCTTTACTTGCTCTTGGTGTAGGGGCTTACCTTTACACTAGGCAATGTATTTCTATAAAAAGGAGGAATGAACCTCGCTTAGGGAAACTAAAACTCTTTGATAATTGAATATCTTACCCATTTTTGCATCCTCCGTTTACTTTGTTGCTGAAAGATTGCAACGAGGAGAGCAACCCAATGGCAAAGGAGCCAAGTAAAATGCAAGGAAATTCGAATTCTGCAGATCTACCACCAGGTACATGTTCATGTTCCAACCCAGAAAAATTTATGGTATAAGCGACGTGGTCTTATACTTTCTCTGTTTCCTTTATCTAGTTTGGCGGCACATGTAATTGGAACTAAATACGGGGTATAAATAAATAAATTCCCAACGAACTGAAAAAAAAAACAAAAAACAAAAGCAATGTGTACACTTGATTGATTCATTTTCTCGGGCCCATGGGCATCGCTATTCCTTTCAAGAAAATAGTTAGCGAAAGCAAAATGGATTACTCAAAGTCAAATCTCCTAAATTTGATAGGACTTGGCAGCACAAGTTCCCTTATAGTTTTGGATGATCATGCAACTGCCTTTTGTCAATCCTAGTTTCGTCACTCATGAGAACTCAATGACCACCTCATTAAAATTAATTACCGGAAAATTTCCTCTTATCAGAGACCGCATAAGACTTGTCCTTTGAAGACCTGACCTTCAAACTAATCAATTCACTATAGTCATCTCCAAAAAGGAAATCATGTGGTAGTGTAGTTCTAAATTACAAATAACTTGTTGATAGAAATAGTTGTCACCAGTATGACATGGTGTAAAGATAACATTATAGATGAGAATTCACAAACAAACACATTGTCCAAAATACATGCATGGTAGAATGTTCTTGCTACAAAACAACAAAAATCTATCTATAATTAATTAAGTTAATCATGTCAAGGGATTGAATGAACTATATCATAAAAAAGAGGGATAGAGCCACCTTAAAGTAATGGTCCGATCACTGGGGACTAAACTTAATGATATGTGGCCTTGGAGCTCGACCTTGCTAGCCAACGTGTATAGTTCTAGCTTATATTCCTAATGATAAACAATCACCTAGTGAGGACTCATGACCAATACATTAAAATTAATTACCTGAAAATTTCCTTTTATCGGAGAGTTTTGTATAAACAATCACCTAGCGAGGACTAATTATTTTCTATGTTTAGGTAATATGCAAATCAAATTTGCAGTTAGTTGTCCAACAAAGCGATTTTGTGAAGAGCAAAGTGCAAAACAAATGGGTTCCAAATAATTAATTACTAATCATTAAGAGACTACGTGAGACTAATCCTTTGAAGATATGATCCCCAAACCAGTCAATTCACTATAGTCATCTCTAAAAAGGAAATATGTAATGTCATTTTGAGCGAAAAATGACTTGTCAATAAAATGTTTATCACTATTATGACAAAGTTTAAGATAACATTAAAAAAAATGAAAATTCACTAGCAAACACATTGTGCAAGATACATGCATGGATGAACGTTCTTGCCACAAAAACAAGAAAAATAATATGGATTTTGTAAGAAAAAATAGATAAATTTTTTCCCAAATTTTATGTCTATCCAATAAAGTTAACGATGTACTAAGTTAAGAAAAAAATGCATGCAATGCTTCGGCATGATAGAAATAATACTGTTGAAAACTTGTATCTTGTACAAATGGTAACTTATAAATTAATTTCATTGATTGATGAAATCGAGATGATTAAGTTAATTGTTTATTTTTATGATGTATAATTATGTTATAATTATCACGTGGAATTGTGAAGATCCATAAAATTTTGTATAATCTTAATTTATGAACGACATTGCGGATAAGATTAATGGCAACAAGAAATATAAACTCACTAGATACACTTTGTTCGATACATCAAAATTAGAAGAACCATGAGATTGATTCATGATAGTATACCTATTTAGAAAAGAACTCGTCATCTCTATTAAGTTTAACGTTGATTTTATTTTTCATTTTTCTGTTTCGAGTTTGCATCTAAGTTTAATACAAAAAATTCCATGCACTGAATGCGCCTGATACGAGTCATGTATGCATGATCTAAAGCATGTAAAGTGTAATTAATTTTTCTTAAGTTATTTATATCCATTTCTATTTTTGGCATCAAAGAGGTTCGCATAGACTTGAGTTCATTAAAGATGGCAATTGTTGAAGCTTGCCAAGACAGTCGCAAAACCAGAGGTTTGTCACTTTGAACTTTTAATTTTTGTTTATCATAATTCTCGTGTTTCATGCACTTTAACTTTTTTAATCCCAAACATTTCAAGTTTCAGAGCATAAAATGTTGACATATACATTGAAATATAATCTTTTCATAATTTTTTAAAATCTGAATAATATCTTGAGTTTTTCTAAACTGTACAAACTGTAACTAATTTTTCCAAGGTTATTTCTCTTTTTGGTAATAAAGAGGTGCACGAAGAAGTAGGGGTGAGCAGCGGTCTAGGGTCGACCCTGGACCGACCCTGGACCGGCCCAACCCTGCCGGTCCTGGTCCGGTTCCCAAGGGGACTGGGTCGGTCCTTGGTCCTGAAATTCCAGGACCAACACTGTGCGGGTTGGTTCTCGGTCCTAAGAGTTTTGGGTCGGTTCAACCCTGGACCAACCCTGTATATTATATTATATTATTTATAATTCTTTTATATATTCAAACCTAAGTAAAATGTCTGTTATATTATATTATATTGAGATGTTCTATCAATAGCACTAATAGTAATTTCAATTTAAAACTTTTGTTGAATATTAATTATTGTTGTTTGTTTTGTTTTCAGTGTTTAGAAGTTCAAGTGAATTAACAAGATGTGAAGTTATATATTCATGGTTTATATTAAATATTTTGAACTTTTTATGATTTAATTGTATTTTACTAATGAATTTCAACTGCACTTTGTTTTTCAATTTGTGTCAAATGGTAGAAGTTTTTGAAGAGTAGAGTAGTACTGCAATTGCTACGGTGATTTGTTAGTCAAGTAGTGTGAAGCTCATTTTTTGGTTGAGTGGACTCTACATAATCAAATGTAGGAAAACGCTTTTGCATATGGTGTTATGAATATTAAAGATAGATAATTACAAGAACTTTCCATCTTGTCCTATATCTCGATAAGAGGTTAGCAGGTACGAAATTTCTATTATTATGTCATCTTAAATTTACTAAATATGTATTGGTATTTATAGTTTAGTTGCATAATGTCGCATTGTCGATGGATGTGTAATTTAAATTTGTAGGTTTGCTTTTTTAGGGAGTATAAAAAATAAGATGAAAAAAATTATCAATCGGTCCCGGGTTAACCCTGGAACCGGACCGAACCCATTGGGTTGGTCCGGTCCTTGGTCCCAGGCTCAATAGGGTCGGTCCTCGGTCCTAAAAATTGAGGACCGACACTGTACGGGTTGGTCCTAGGGTTAGGGGGTGGCCCGGACCAACCCGGACCATGCTCACCCCTACGAAGAAGGAAGTTCAGAAGGCCTGTCAGCTCTTCTAGAAGACTCTGAGATGTGGATCAAGCAAAGGTCCAGCGAGTCTAAACCCAGAGGTTTGTCACTTTAAACATTTTGAATTTCATGGCATACGATCATTAAAAAATTGAAATTTCACAAAGAAGATGGATGCATGCGTGAAATAAACTAGTGTAGATCCTGTCCAGCCGTAAAACTTAAGTTGATCAGTGGAGAGAAACTACACATATATAAACATCATATAAATCTCATAATTAAGTGCCATGGGATATTTCAACTAATTTAAATATAATCTCCACACCATTTTTAAAATCAAAATAATGTCTTGAATGATGATTAAGATAGCTCAAGTGAAAATATTTTTTCACTTACAAAGAGTAAGGGAAGGTGAAAACGGTTCGTTGAGTAAACCACCGCCTCTTCGATTGCATCTGCATTTTATTGGAACTTTGAGGAAGCACAATGGTTACGCTTGACCTAAAAAACAAGGAGTGCAAAAGCCTTAATTTGCAATTTTTGCAGTCACGCCGCAAGCGGTGGTCAATAAAGACCATCGATCAGGGTTTCAAGCCGCAGGGAAAGGTGATTGGAAAGAAATCGAGATGATCCTCAAAGAAAACCCCACAGCAATGATAACCAGCGTTATGAAAATAGAAAGTGATGACTTAACTATGCTCGATGTTGCGATTATGGCCGCACAAGATCAGT
This sequence comes from Eucalyptus victrix, assembly GCA_016097545.1. NCBI lineage: Eukaryota > Viridiplantae > Streptophyta > Magnoliopsida > Myrtales > Myrtaceae > Eucalyptus > Eucalyptus victrix. The sequence goes on along the minus strand of CM027837.1, from coordinate 50,713,809 downwards.
TGGTCGAGAAGTTGGTCAAGCACTTCCCTCCAAAATGTGAAGATCTCAATCCTGATAAAGTCCTCTTCTATGCTGCTCGGGGAGGAAGAGTAAGAGTAAGGATAGTAAAGGCATTAGTAAGACAAATTTGATCCTGAACCTACAATTATTCACAATGCCCTAGAATTTGCTACTAGTGTTGCTCCTAATGCTAAGGAGGTTCTCTGGTACCTAGCCAGGAGGCTAAAAAGATGTACCCCAAAGGACGAAATCATGGAGAAACTTATGATTTGCGGCCATATGGGTACGAATTTACACTTGCTCGTCTTATCTCATTTCCTTTGTTGTTTACTTGAATTAACTTTTTTGTTCTTGTGTTCCAAAAGACATATGCCTATATTTAGCTTTCAGATACCCCGAATTATTGACATTCAGAGACACCAACGATGTGATGTATTTGCAATTCTTTGCATTACTGAGTGGTTACTTCCGTAGTGGAGCTGGACTCAATTTTTGGGAAAAGTTTATTTACAAATGTAGGTATTGGTTGCGCTCCTTTAGTTAGATATATACAATTCGAGTAACTCTATTCGTATGGTATTCACTCTATCTGTTCCCATTTTCAGTTATCCCTCTATACTTGGTCGACACATCATCTGACGACTCCGAGAACACGAAGATAGCTCAAGGTACTTTTATTGATATGCTTAATGGATGGAATAACACTCACAAAAAAAAAAAAAAAAAAAAAAAGCATATCATTTAGGGATCTCGTTGACAAAAAAAAGTTAGAAGACGGGGACTACATCTATGTATGCAAACTGATATTATAATCATGATGTATGTCACAAATTTAGATCTAATGTAACATTTGGAAAATTAGTGGAGATATCTTACTCAATGTCAAAATGCCAAGTAGAATTATTGAGAGTTGTAGATTTTGGATTTGAGGAAATGAAGGTTGATTGATCCAAGTTATTTTTTAACATAATCACGTATTATAAAACGGAAGCGATTTTAATTCCATGAGTGCAATATGTATTTTTTGATTTGTCACCGAATCCTAATTTGCTGATATGATTCTTCTTTCCTCTTCGTGGCGGTGGCACTACTAGTACTTAACAGGATCAAGACATCACTCTGGAATTTTGCCACAATACTAGGTACACAAAACTGCCATGTTATATACAGAAAATGACATTATTCCATCCGTGGGTAGAGACCTCTAAGTTTAAAAGTGTATATTGATACTTCCAATGTATCCCCTTGAGATTATAGTTATTTATGTGGACCGGTCTCAATTCGTATATCACGATACGGTTCATTCCAATCAATTGAATTTGAAGTTTAAACTTTATATATCCATAAGGCGAATTTGTAATAATATTCAAGCAAAAATGGGCTTATCAATATATTGCTGAATCTATTAATTTTTTTTATTATAAAAAGAACTCTATTTTTCTCAGATTACGTTTTGTGTGTTCATCACATATCCGTCTATTCTCCGATGCATGCATTTTGATTTTCAAGCCATATCAAGTTTGTCTTCCTGATTTATATCTGAAAGCCATTATTTTCTCTCAACTCCCTTATATATACTTAAGAACATAGCATGAATATGAGCTTCTACAACCTTTTAATTCTTCATCCTTGGGAAAATTGTTTATCTGATGTTACGTGCAGCACCTTTCATCAAAAGGATTGGAGAATTGAAGTTTGAGCACAATTGCTCGCTTCACTTGGCAGAACTATTTCTTACCGAGATGAAGAAAAATGTTGATGCTAATGAAATAGTCGGGATTCTATTGACTTCAGATGTTGTCCTTGACGCTGCATCTCGTGGAATCTTTGAAATTGTGGATTTATGTCTCAAATATTTTCCGGAGTTGTTGTGGAATGACGATTTTGTACAAGAACTAAAGAAAGAAATTTTGGAGGGACGGCACGTTGAATTGTTTAGACTACTGAAAAGACGCGACCCCGCTCGATGTTTCGCCGGCGATCCTTCGAAGGGCATCGCCCAAGTGGACGCTGTGATCAAATGGTCACCAAGATGTGTATCCCCAGATGTTTCTGGAGCAGCTTTTCTTCTGCAGAGGGAACTTCAGTGGTTTCAAGTCAGTTCTCCTTATTTGTTTGTCTCCTTTTTGTGTTCTTCAATTGACATTTACATCGATAGGCGTCCTTTATTTTTATGAAGGTATCGGGTACTGGCGACGCTCTTTCTAAATGGCTGAAATTTCAACTGCATAAAAAAACAATGTGGGAAACTTTTGTAGAGCAACGGAAAGAGTTGTTCAAGGAGGCAGAGGAATGGATGAAGTATACATCGTCATCTTGTAGTGTCGTGGCGACTCTCATCATTACGGTAGCTTTTGCTGCAGCTTTTGCAGTACCCGGAGGCAACAATGACAGTACGGGGATCCCAATATTTCTTAACAAGGGCTCATTTATGATATTTGCGGTTGCAGACGGTTTTGCTCTCTTGTCCTCTGTCACTGCCACCTTGATGTTCTTAACTATCCTAACTTCACGCTATACAATCGAAGAATTCCTCCACTCACTACCGAGAAAAATGGTAATGGGCCTCACTTTTCTCATCCTCTCTTTGGCCTCTATGCTGGTAGCGTTCAGCTCTGCTCTTACTATCATCTTGAGCGAACGATTCAAGTGAATTTATATCCCAATTACTTTGTTGGCTGCCTTCCCTGTTGTATTGTTTGCAATCCTACAGCTTCCCTTGTATATTGAAATGGTTGAATCCACTTATTGGCCTCGTCTCTACCGTCTCCTGAAGGTTTGGAAGTGATCTCTACTATTTGGACAAGGACATGTGATGTAATCTTTCTTTGTACTTGTTACTGTGTGTGAAGTGTGAATAGCATGGACTGTACTCATGTTTAAAGACACTGGAAGCGTGACATTAGCCAAAGTATAATATATGCTGCCGAGTGTAAACATTGTCTCGATGTTTTATTTGTGTACTTTATTGCTCACTTTCGTATTAAGGTGAACCCAATTTTCAAAAAAATTGGCAACATGGCCATCAAATATTTCAATGGGGTTCATCCATTCGAATAAGGCAATGATCCACATATATTCTCTGCAATACACAAGATGGCCACCCAAGTAGTGCCCCAACACAAGAAACTTTTGATGTAGCAAACCAAGCAAACAACTATTTCAGTTCAATGGAAGCTCAGACTTTGAAATCAGTCGTCATCCCCTGTCCACACCTCCACCTCATCCTCTCATCCAACTCTTTGGTTTGACCTCCGCCATCTTAATGTGCAATTTTTGCAGTCATACCAAAAGCGGTGGTTGATGACAAATATCGACAATTTTTTAAAGCCGAGTTGAAAGGTGACTGGAAAACTACTGAGGAAAAGCTCAATAGAGACCACGCAGCAATGACGGCCAAAATTATGACCATAGAAAGCAATCACTTTACTATGCTCGATATTGCGATTATGGCTGCACAAGATCCATTGGTCGAGAACCTGGTCAAGCACTTCCCTCCAAAATATAAAAATCTTAATCCCAACAGGGCCTTCTGCTATGCTGCCCGAGGAGGAATAATAAGGATGGTAAAGGCATTACTAGACAAAATTGACGCTGAACCTAAAATTATAGGCAATGCATTAGAGTTTGGTACTCTATTTGCTCCTTCCCATCTAATGATACTTTGTTCAGCATTACTCTGGCCGGCCATTTGGGTAGAATTTCACACTCACTCATCTCATTCCTTCACTATTTACTTGAATTAACATTTTTGTTCTCGTGTCCCAAAAGACTTGAGCTTGTATTTAGCTCACAAATTCCGTGGTCAATGACATCCGAAGGCGGCTACTACAAAGTTTTTTATAATCTTAACATTGATACTTCGTTTTTTCCACAGTGGAGCTAGAGTCAATTTTTGGGAAAAATCTAATTACAAATGTAAGTAGTTCTTGCACTTCTATTGTTAGATATAAATAAATAAATAAATATATTAATTATTTTGGGCAATTCCATTTATATCGTGTTCAGTCTATCTGTTCCAATCTTTAGGTATTCCTCTATGCTTGGTCGATCCATCAGTTGACTACTCCAAGGACACGAAGATGGCTCGACGTATTTTTATTGATTTGTTTAATGGATGGACTTACACAGAAGGAAAAAAAAAAATGCATATCAATCAGGGATCTTATTGACAAAATTGTTATAGGACAAGGACAACATCTATGTCTACAGATTAATGTCTTAATCATGATGAATGTCACAAATTAATATCTAATATAACATTTGAAAAGTACAAGGAGAAGTCTTACTCTATGTCAAATTGCCAAGTAAAATTATTGATAATTTTTTATTACGTAACTGAGGTTGATTGATTGAAGTTGTTTTCAGACGAATTCAAGCGTTATAAAACATTAGTGATTTTCATGTCACAAGTGTGATATTTATGTTTTTATTTGTCTTTGTTGACATGATTCTTGTCTCCTCTTTATAATGATAGCACTACTAGCACTTAACCGGTTCAAGATATCACTTTGGAATCTTGCCACAATAGCAGGTACACAAAAGTGCCATGTTATATATATATACAAAGAGAACCTCATTTCATCCAAGGTTAGAAATCTCTAAATTTAAAGTGCATGCACATACTTTCAATATATCCCCTTGGAATCATAGTTAATAATATGGACCAACTCTTGATAGTATACTACCATACAATTTGATTCTAATCAATTCAGTTCAAATTAATGCATTGGGTGAATTGTAAAAATGTTCAATCAAAGACATATCAATTGATCCACCGCTAAGTCTACCCATTTCTCAACCAAAAAAAAAAAAAAAAAAAAAGAACTCCGTTTTCTTACATCACATTGTGTGTTTTCATCGATAGATACATTTGTTCTCTGATGCATGCATTTTGATTTTCAAGCCATATCAAGTTTGTTTTCTTGATTTATAACTTAATCCATTATTTTCTCTCAACTCCTATATATACATAAGAACACGGCACAAATGTGAAAGCCTCTTTAACCTTTTGATTCTTTCTCGTTGGGAGAATTGTTTATCTGATATTACATGCAGCACCTTTCATTAGAAGGAGTGGGGAATTGAAGTTAAGGCGCGATTGCTCATTTGACTTTGTAAAACTAGCTCTTATGGAGATAAGGCTCGCAATCAAACTGCCAAAATACTCGAGCCTCTGTTGACATCAGGCATTGTCCTTGACTCTGCAACTCGCGGAATCTTTGAAATTGTGGATTTATGTCTTCAACATTTTCTGGAGTTGATGTGGGATAACAAAAAAAAAAAACTGATAAAAGAAGTTGTGAAGGGATGGCATGTTGCGTTGTTTAGACTAGTGAACGCACATAACCACATTGGACATTCGCCGATAATATCGCGACCGACATAGACGTAATGGAGGCTGTGACCAAATTGTAATCAACATGTGTATCCTCTGATGTTTCTGGAGCAGCTTTTCTTATGCAGAGGGAACTTGAGTGGTTTCAAATTAGTTCTCTTCATATGTTTGCCTCCCTTTTGTGCTTTTTAATTGACATTTACATTGATAGGCATCCTTTATGTTTCTGAAGGTAGTGGAAGCTGGCAGCTTTCCTTCTTTTAAATGGCTGAAATTTCTAGATAACAAAATAGCATACTGAAGAAGTTTTTGTAAAACAACGCAAAGAGTTGCTCGACGAGGCAAGGCAATGGTTGAAGGATACACCATCATCTTGTAGCCTCATTGCAACTCTCTTCATTATGGTAGCTTTCGCTATGGCTTTTACAGTACTTGGAGGCAACGATGGTAGTATGGGGATCCTAGTATTCCTTGAGGACTTGTTCATGGTATCTGTGGTTGCAGAAACTCTCACTCTCTTCTCCTTTGTCATCTTGGCTATCCTAACTTCCAGCTACACAATCGAAGATTTCCTTCTCTCAATACCAAGACAAATGACAATGGGCCTCACTTTTCTCTTCCTCTCTTTTGCCTTTATGCGGATGGCACTCAGATCTGCTCTTATGATCGTCTTGAGTGAACGATTGAAGTGGATTCACATCCCGATTACTTTTTTGGCTGTCTTCCCTATTGTATCGTTCACAATCCTATAACTTCCCTTGGATATTAAATGGTCGAATCCACCTATTTGCCTTGTCTCTAACATCCCCTGAAGCTTTGGAAACGATCTTTATTATTATGAGACGAGGATATCCGTGGTGTGATCTTTGTTGTACTTGTTACTGTGTGTGAAATGTTTTAAAACACTGGAAGTTTGACATTACCCATACTCAAAAGTATAAGTTATGCTGCCAAGTGCACTCCTTGTCTCAATGTTTTATTTGTACACTTCATTGCTCATTGTTGTATTAAGGTGAACCCAATTTTTCCAATAATTGGCAACAGAACCATTGATATTTCAATGGGGTTCATCCATTCAAATAAGGCAATCATCCACACAAATTCTCCGTACTGCACAAGATTTGTCATGCTAGAAAGTCTTGCCAGGATTTCCTTCACATGTAGAGGAAAAGCTTACGTCATGGCCATCAGTTCTCCGTCTTTTTGTTTGAGATTTTGCAGGAGATAGAATATACTCCTCTATGGTAGCTCCATCTTTGTATCTCACATCAGGGAATAAGCGTCTGTCCCTGGCAGCAGACGATTCAATGGCCACCGTCACAGCATGTCGCAAAAGGTACCAAAATGAAGAGCTCCCACCAGTCTGTTCATCTACCCACCGTCGTGGATGTAGACAAGAAATGGATGTCTCAACTTGCTCTACCCCACCTGAGGAACAGCGTTGAAGACATGATTCATGTTTTATCCATCCAGTCATTTCAGCACAAGATTTGGTGGAACTACTACATTCAGCACCAACTTCTGTTTTTGGAGTTTGCCAAGAGCAGACTTCATCACATGCCCTTGCAATCACTTGATTAGATAGAGGATCTACAATTGCTGCAGCATTGACCACCTGTAGACAAGAGTAGGGTGTAACAAAAGCAAAATTTGTGCAATTTCCACAACATAAGAGGTTCCTACACCAGCATAAAACAAAATTGGACGCACAATTAGGGAGCAAGATGAAGCACTACATTTCCTTCCCGAAACCTCTATTTTACTACGTCTATGCATGAACATTTCAAAGGATAAATGTCTAAAGGACCCAGCCTTCAAAATGATCAGATTGTTCTCCACTATTATAGAACAGTTTTCTTCTCGTTTTTTGGTTCCAAAGTCACTAAATGCGACACATAAAAACTTCACATTCTTGTCAAGTTAATTGCAACAAGTAATTCTCACTTCTTGTTACCAAACCCAAAATGATTCTTGAAAGCTAATGCGAGCTATGGTGAGTCCTCTATGGCTTGACGGGAAAATTGTTGAAAGTGCAAACACTGGAGCAGTTAGAAATGATACTCGTCGAGCATGTACTTGGATGTGCTTTACTTCACATAATACTGATTCAAAGGAAAATAAAAAGTAGCACCAAAGGAAGGCCTTAGAGCATGCCAAATTGTCTCACAAAATGTCAAAGCAGTATAACGCGCATAAAGAAATGATTGCCATGTATAAGAGAATTTCTCTTCTTTTTTTATTTGGTAAGATGGGGAGGCCAGGTTAGCACTCATATTCAAGAACTCTGAGATCTTGACTAGTCAGAGATATAATTAGCTGTGAACTTGATGAAATCACTCAAAGTTACATTCATTAATCGCAAGTCAAGGGCATACCCCAACACTTACCATATTACCATGAGATTTTGCCAATTCCAGAGCATACTTCATAAAACTTGCAACTGATTGTGAGTCTTCATCACTAAACCCAGTTATGCCACTGATATTGCTGCTCTGTGGAATATCAGAAGTTGTGAGAACAAATCAGTAATGACATAGGGTATGTATAAATGCACATTATACACATGCATATAGAGTAACAGATAATTCCTTGCGATCATTGACAAGAAGTAAAATTAGGAAATGCTAAAATAAAGACCAAAGATTTGCACAAACTCCATTGAATTGAGTCACGCAAAGAGGTGGAGCTTGCATTTGATTGCAAAATGTGGGAGAGGAGAATGATAAGACTTAAACCCAGCCTAGTGACTTAGAAAGAGTGTTTTCCAATTAACTAGGCAACCCTTGGTCTCTATAGCCAGGATTCATTAGCAGCCACTATGCATAATGGAGATGGCTTCATTAGTTATTCCTTGAAAGTAACTTATCTGGTTTATATATAACCCCAAACTCCTCTCAGTCCAGATGCAATCAAAACTAACATGACTCAGCAGAACGAAGTAAAATCAATCACATCCTAAATTTCTAAAAGCAAAGCTTATCAAATTTGAGATGGCCACTCAAACTGCAACTCTTTGTAAGTCTTTGGTTTTTAGACTCCAACTTGCAAGTTATCTGCTTGGAAATAAATTCTGAAGGAGGAAAAAAGTATAAAATGAACACCCAATGCTGCCCAAGAGAATATCAAAATCCATAAGAAAGTTATCCTGGAAAAACCACCTTAACGTGCTCCTTTAATTGAGACAACATTAGAATCAGAGACATCTGCAGAGCCGATGCAAATACCCTAAACCAGCAAAAATGTCCTAAAACATGATGGCAATATGTTGATCTTAAGACATGAACATGCATTACCATTACTGATGAGAAGATTTAAAAGAGACGTACTAGGTTTGCTGGATGGTATGAGGTGGGCCATAGCTTGCACTGTTCTACCCACTCTTCCTTTGACGATGCAGCATATTTGCAGACCTATTGCAAATTAGCACGAATAAGCACAAAGAACAAAATCCCACTTTGCCATCACATGATGAAGTGAAACAACGCCATTTTCAGGTTACATGTTACAGAGAGTTCTTATGTAGCATATCGTCTTATGCTTATATTTGAATTACAAATATAAACTGATTAAGATAATATACAGAAATAAAGCTTTAGAATTTTATTAACAACTAAGAGACTTTCCTAATATCAAATCATCTGTGCACTTTGAAAGATTTGAGAAGGATACACACTTCCACCTAACATTAGATAGGATATGGCTTCTTTTAATGCCATAATGAACTTAAAAAGACAAGTTACATGATGAAAAAGAAAAATGATAAAAAATTCAAGAGATGGAAACTTTGTTCAAATTCAGTGTTTGAAAGCCAAATTGATCTATATATACGGTGACACCCTATCCAGCTCTAAAGTGCTATGTTACAGAACCTAATGACATTGACAATACAGATGTTTGCTGTTGCTTCATTATTGTCGACCAGTAAAGATGTTCGAACTACTTATTCACTTGAAAGTGCAGTTCACTGGATGCGCGACATATAGAGCAAACAATATTAGTGTACAACAACCAATACCAAGAAGCCCTCTTTGGCATAAATAGCCTATTAAGCACTGAAAAAAAAACTGCAAAGACCAAAAGAGATTCCCAAGCGAAGCCCATAGTGGTCCACTTAGGTCATAAACACAACTTTACCTCCTAAAGCAGCAGAAAGGAGATCATCGCAAAAGAACTCCTTTCAGCTAGGCAAAAATAAAAAAGAAGGGAGAAGAGAAAAGGCATCAACAGATGTCAAATATACTGTCAAATATGCTAGTGGTCCATGATAGGGTAAGATGCTCCGTGAGTAAACATCATTACTCACGGATCCCATAACTTGTCAAAACTGTATATGGTTCTCTCTACAAGTTATTGAAGATAATGTAAAACATGGGAAAATCAACATGAAATGCTGACAAGAAAACAACCCACTTTTGCCACTAAAGAACTCAACTAATAAGAAGTAATTACATCCTTCATGTCACATGGAATTCCATCAAAATCACCATTTTCGGGAGCCAGTCTTAAGATCACTGATAACTGAATTTTTCCTGTCAAAACCATTACAACAACCAGACAATTCAAGAAATACATAAAAAAAAGAGTTAAAGAAGTGCTGAAAAGCTGGGTAGGTCAAAGATGATTTGTTGATGAAAAAAATACAAACACCTATCCCGGGTTTCCATTAAATCGACCTTGCATAGGAAATAATTAGAAGATTCTTCAAGAAAATTACCAGTTCATCCTCAAATGCAAATTATCGTACATTGAGTGGGCCACTGTTTTCATTTGCTTTCTTGTTTTCTCAATTTTCTGTTCTTTTAATCTTATTTACTTCCTGCTAATGTTCCTTTTCTGCACATGATGTGCACATAAGAGGTACCATAATCCTATTCAATCAATTTTCATGATTGATGAGGGATAAACAACAAACTGAGCACTCTTTACCAAAAAAAAAAAAAAAAAACAACAACAACAACAACAAACTGAGCACTTAAATGAATGAGCAATACAGGTTGTTTTTATAATTGTTCATCAGGTTTTCCAACGCCTTGCATAGCTAATACATACTATAAAAAAAGCTAAAGACCAGAAACCAATGGTAGCTTTTGAGTTTCATCAGATAACATTCTTCCTGAATCAGGCATTTTGCATTCATAATAGTCCCTCAAAAGCATTTCCAGCAGTGGAAGAAGAAAATTCAGGATATGCATGCAGAATGGAGGAAGCAAGAAGCACCTCTTGTTCACCCCACAACGTAAGCAAACCATCCACAAAAACCACAGCTTCATCACTCGAGTGTGGCTTAGGACTAAGTGCCTTGTTGAGCAATTATACCAATGATGTGAATATGGTTGAGCAATTATACCAATGATGTGAATATGACTTTAAATATCTAATGCTGATTGATTTGTTATAATCAAGTTAATGACTTACGGTGCTTCCAATGCAGAAAAAGCTTTCTCATAACTTTGGGGCTTAAAAGTTCAGCTATAATTTCTTTGATCCGATGACAATTGCCATGCATGAGGTCAGAGGATTCTATTCCCTCTTTTCTGTTACTTAAAGAGCAGTAAATACACAGGACTGATGTCTAATCAAGAACTACACACGTGAGGATAAACAACAGACCTTTAATTCTTTGCATGAAATTGTTCCCGTTAAATGACCCTTGCATGATGACAACAACATTGCAATGGTTTTTTTAATACTTTTAAAGGGTAACCCATAAACAAAAGGCAATAGAAAGACCTAGTTAAGCAACTACTCTTATGTTCACTTAATGAGTAAAGCTTCACCTTATGATTTCACAAATCTTTAAATTCCATAATGACATGCGCAGCAAAAATTGTTCCTCAATTTCAAAGATGCAAGAAACAATGATGTTCAAATATCAATATCATTCCTGTTCAAAAAAAATATATATCAATATCATTAAGTGGCCAATCACACCAGTGACAAACATAACACCGATATGCTTATGAACAAAAAATGTACCTCCTTCGAGACACTTCTTCTTCACCCGCTTCACGTGGTGGAGGTCCTCCAATGGCGCAATTTGACTCAAACGCCTAACCAACAACCAAAAAATGGATTCCCAAAAAATTCGAGCGGGAAATCAAACCAGATACGAAACAGCAATCTCTGAGAAGCGCAGAACGAGCTTTAACACATAAATCCAAAGTAAGACACTGAGACTGACCTCATGACAGTGTTCGTGAGCTTCGGCTGCTCAATCTGAGCTGCGACCACGTTCACCGCTTGCAGGAAAAGGAAGAAAAACCGCAACGAAACGCCAATTCCGAAGCGCAAAACACATCAGCAACACGTCAAGTTCGGATCTTTCGCTCAGGATTCGGTCGGTCGTCCATGAAGAATATACCTGTGAGTTGCTGATCAGTCGGAATCGGCGGCCTGCCGGGGACGTGGAAGATTCGCCACGCATCGTCGTTCTCGCTGCTCATCGCTCTTCGCAGCTATCTCCAGTTGCCGGGAGCACGAAAAGCGGCGGGAAACCGCGACGCCGTCGGTGGTCGCGAAGCTCGCCGGCGCGGCGGCTGAAAGTGGAAGAAGCGGCGACCGTCTCAACGGAGAGAGAGAGAGAGAACTCGTGGCTGATTGTGGGCCTGAACCGGTCCATTCACTTTCAAGCCCGCCCATTTGCTGTTGCAGTGGCTCTTTTTTTTTTTTTTTTTTTTTTTTTTTCTTTTTTCCTTTCTTAATTGATTTTCTTTGAAAAATATTTCTTGTAATTTTCTTTTATAGTTATTGAATAGTACAGCATTTATCCTATTCTTAACATTCGCCGTCAGGGGTTAATCACATGCTGAAAAGATCAAAGACCCTGGAAAAGGTAAATAAACTACTCAAAAGATCAAAAACCTCGAATGCATGAGCAAGCGGAGGTGAATCCCTATCATTCATTGTTGTCTCCTGGACATGACTGCTCAAACAAATCTGATTGTGCAGTGACAATGAATTGCTACGATGCAAATCTAATATGAGTGATGAGTTGATATTTTTGTTTTTTTTCTTTCAATACTTCTTGATGATGACGATAACGATGATAAATTAGGAGTTTATATGAACATGATCAATATATGATTTAAACTATAACAGATAACTTAGATTGATGCATAAAATGCAACACCAATTAACTTTTTTGGGTTTTCTTGTTTACAAATAAAACTCAACTTAGATATAACTTAATTACATGTCGCATTTATGTGTATCCTAATCTAATGCGAACTAACATTAAGTCCTAAATATTGTGTATACCATGCTATAATAGATTGAATGCAATTCTTGTGCACTGTTAGAATTCTAAAACAAATGACATGATATGAACATTATGACCTGAGGTAGAATTAAACACGGACTAACCCTATGATGCAAACTATATGAAACGCTATTTCTTATTTATGAAAGCAAACCATTGAATTCTAAGACCATAAGTATGCTCTAATTAGTCTTCCCATTAAATTATTTATATGATTAATAATATAATGATGTGACACTAACCCTTTCTTTTGCAATCATTTTTCATGTTATATGAAATACATGAACATGAATAGTGCAATGGGATGTGATAATTGATTAATGCTATCTATATTGAATAGGGGTGATTGGTATCCGGTCTGATCCAATTCCATCCAAAAATCAAGAATCAGACTTAGAGGACCGGTTTCCATTTTTTGGAATCGTATTGGACTGACTGGTCTTGGAATCAGAAACCGAGACCAGACCCGACCGACCGTGGTTCGATCCAGTCTAGTGGATAGGCGACACCAAGAGAGGGAAAGTCGTCGATGTCAAGCGAGGCATGAGGTGAGGCCATGAGAGGGCGTCGAGCAAGGCGGAAGGCGAGGCCATGAGAGGGAAAGGAGACCTAAGGCGAGGCTGCAAAAGTACGTCAAGCAAGGTGGGAGGCAAGGCCATGAGAATCAAGCGACTAGCTCAGAGCAAGGCGTGAGGTGAGGCTATGCCTGCGAGAGGAAACTGGGAAAGGGTTGATTTCGCACGGTTAGGGTAAGCGAAAGAGAAATGGAAGGGAAAGAAATGGGGAAAGTAACGGCATAATGGGAAAGAGATGGAAGATTAATTGGCCTAATGGTAAAATGGTTGTTCAAAAATTTTAAAAAATGGAAAAATATACATGAATGGTCGGTCCGGTCCTATCCGTCCAATCAACCCAATTCTTAACTTTGAATCAGGAACCAGATCAACCAGCAACCGGTTCCAAAAATAAAAACCGAGGACCGAATCAACACCCCTTAGGATTGCCTAGAACTAATTGGTCCCGTCTGGTCCAATCTGGTCCCGGTTCAGGCAGTTTTCGTTGCACGCCCCTAATATTGAATGCATATTGAAAAGTAGTCCTAAAATATGTGACCTCTAGATGACTGGTAATATGCGACCTGAACAATACAGGACTAAGTGCAATCTATATATCATACACTAATGACATCTTTGTTTTTGTTTTGATTTATTTTATCAACAAAAATCAAAATATCCTAAGTATGCACGATACTAGATAGAAATAATCTCTTTCTATAATTTCACGAATCATCTTTCCTGAAAAGATCAGGATTTCCAAAGAGATAAAAACATGGGAGATATATGTCTTTTCAATCCACTCGTGGGGAGGGATTAGATTAAAATTAGGTTGGACTCTTGATCTTGGTACGAGATAATAATCAAGAGAGAAACAATCCTAACATAACTAGATCTCCTTATCTTGACCGAATTTTTGAATCAATCTCGAACTCAAATTAGTTTGAACCAATTCAATTTAACTCACTATAATTTCATCAATCTTTGATTAATCTTGGAATGTCCAATCCCCCGTCTTTAAGTTCCAAGAAAGTTGGAAACTTGACTGATTTTAAGCTCATTACACGTGTTGGCTCGCACGTCATGCACACCTCCAATCCCCTGTAACATGCTTCATCCTAAATTGATTGAAATATATCTTAAATACAATGCAAATACAAATCAGGCGAACGATATTTTTGTTGAAGAGTTGGAATCGATCATTGATTTCTTATGTGATAGATAACTAAGTGAAATAGCCAAAATTTAAGCGTCCATGCAAATCTTTTCGGTCCCTTTTCTTTTTTGATGAAAAGGTTTGCCTGCTATCTTTATTGATTTTATTACCTAAACTATTATCATGTGAAACTGATCATGCAAAGTGCACAAACAATAAAGATAAATGTCTAATAATTAATAAATAAATAGAAGAGTCAACTCAATTTGAGAAAAGATACAAAATGGTAGCTCTAAACCTCATTGGGTCATGTATTTCAAATAATCTAATAGATATTAATTTTGAAATGTGATTTTTATATATTTTTTTATGAAATTTGGCCAAACTTTAATTGGCATATTTTTTCGTTTGACATCCCATTGACTGTAGATTATTAGAAACCTCTAAATGTCATCAAGCATTTCAAATCATTAATTGGGAAAAATTTTGAAAAGTGGTACTAATGTATTTTTTTTTAAGGAACTTGGCCAAATTAGATGCTTTGGAACTAGTACACCATTGCCTCAACCTTCGCCACCTCTTTAATCTCCACGTCACTAGCTTGTAGTTAGCTCTCTCTCTCTCTCTCTCTCTCTCTCTCTCTCTCTCTCTTGTCTCTTGTTCGATATTGTGAAGCGTCAAAGACTCACCTTAGTGACCGTCCAAGAAGTTGGACCTACTAAGTCTACATTTGGTTGAGTTTGCATTTGGTTGAGTTTGAGCTTTGGGGAAATGACTCTTTGGCTGGAGGTGTATTTGCCTAAAGCAAATATCGTTAGTTGAGTGATGTTGGCATAGTTATTTGAAAAATAGCTTTCAAGTTAGGGGGAAAAAAGTAAAGACAAAGGAACTTCATGGATGTCATTTGATTTTGACCTCCTCTGATTTTCATACAATGAATCAATTTCTCGTAACTTGATTATATTGTAAAGAAAAATAATAAGAAACTTCATGGATGTCATTTGATTTTTCATCAAAAAGGAATTTCATGAAGTACATGGACCTCTTCTAATTTTTATACAGTGAATCAATCTCTTGTAACTTAATTATATTGTAAAGAAAAAACGATAATTATAATTAGGTTAGATCTTAGTAATTGCACTCTTTTTGTCTAACTTTATTATTGATAAAAATAATAGATCTATCACCATAGGTCATTCTTTGATGCCTTAAATGAAAAAAAAAGGAAAGAAAAGAAAAGCGATTGCACATGTATTGCACATGTATAGCATGTCTATTGCTTGTGTACTGCATACATTTTGCAATCAAACTTAAGCTCTCCCCCTTTGCATCACGCAATTCAATGGAGTTTGTGCAAATCTTTGTCCTTTATTTTTGCATTTCCTAAGTTTACTTCTTGTCAATGATCATAAGGAGCTATATTTTCCTCTATTTTTATATATATTATGTGCAGTTATCCATCCCCTATATCAATACTGATTTCTTCTCTTTACTTTTGATTTTCCACATAGCAATTGCGATGGGCTCCAAATAACTTTTGTTGTCATGTAGCCATTTGGCGAAGACAAGAGTTATCGAACATTCTTGTTGCTGATGTTCAAAATAGGAGAAGAAGGAGAGAATGAGGAAGATGGGCTTGGAACAGTCGACGAAGTTATGAAGAAGAGGACGAGGAAGATGGGTTGAAAGTGGAGGAAGAAGAGGCTAAAGAAGATCCGTAGGGAATAGTCGACCATATAGAGCAAGAAGATGACGTGGAGGCTGGGGAAGTTGTGTTGTGAGCAAATAATATGGAGCAATCTGACACGGGGGAGATGTGTTAGCTTCTGCTCCAGTTGACGAAATTGAAACAGTACCAAATGAAGATTCTTCAAGCACATTTGAGGCTAGTGGTAGCAAAATCGACAATGATCGTCCCGATAGGTCCGTTTTGATGTCTCGCTCTTTATTTTTTATAAAACAAGTATCAATTGAGTATTGGTATAGCAAACATTCAGTACTAGTGCAGTGGACGGTGAAAAGAGGAAGAGCTATTTTCAGCCAAATAGGAAGCCCTAAGTGGTATAAAATATATTCAAAGAAAATGAACAACTTAATTGTACAAGCAACAATGAATTATAAAGAGGCTATTGACGGCTGTTATCTCTTAATTGTCCATTGTGACTTTTAGTGATTGAATATTATAACTTATGAATTCTTATAATATTCTATTATTACGTCCTTCTTTTGAAGCTTGTGTGTTGTGAATTTTTTTGCCATCCTAGAACTTATATTTTCTACTTCACCTACAATGGACACTTATAAGAAGCATGTGCTCTAAGAGATAACTTCTAATTTCTCAAAGAATTTTCAATTTGAAATCACTTGGTTTATTCAAGTGCACAACTATTTTACTAAAGTTATAAGAAGAAGAAGAAGAAGTAAACGTAAAGGAACTTCATGGATGTCCTTTGATTTTTCTTCAAAAAGGAATTTTATGAACTACATAGACTTACTCTGATTTTCATATAGCGAATCTGATAGATCTATCACCATAGGTCATTTTTAATGCATTAAATGAAAAGAAAAAGAAGAAGAAGAAGAAGAAGAGAAAAGTAATTGCATGTGTATGCATGTGTATTTCAAATAAAAACAAATACCTAATAATTAATAATAAATATGAGAGTCCACTCGGTTTGAGACAAGAGAGAAAGTGGAGCTCTAAACCTCATTAGGTCAAGTATCTCAAATAATCTAATTGAGACTACTTTTTTTTTTTTTTTTTTTGAGCAAATAATTGAGACTACTTTTGAAAAGTGATTTTTACGCATTTTTTTTTAATGAAATTTGGCCTAACTTTAATCGGCATATTTTTCTGATTGACATCCCACTCTAGATTATTAGAAACCTCTAAATGTCATCAAGCATTTCAAATCATCTAATTGGGATAAATTTTGAAAAGTGTTATTTATGTACTTTTTTTGTTTTTTTAGGGAATTTGGCCACACTTTGATCAATATAACTTATGTTAGTGCTTTCAATTTTCACAAAAAGTGTCAAGATTGCAAATTTTCAAAAATCGGACCAAATGTACCTACAATACATGTCCAATATCCATGCAATTTTGAGATATATGCATAATCGACACAAATACCCGCCTCCCAACACCTCTTCCCTGTCCTCTTATTCCTCTATTTCATTGACAGCACCAACATATCTTCCAGTCATCTTCTTCAAGGAATTATATCGCACATATGTTGCACGTGTATCGCACATACATTACACATGTATTCGGTCTGGTTTTTAAAAATTCGCTATCCCAACACTTTTTTCAAAAATCGAAATCACTAATGTGTAAAAGTGATCATGCATGGTGCTCAAGCAATAAAGATAAATACCTAATAATTAAAGCAATAATAAGAAACGAGGAAAAATTGAAGATACTGAGATGCATTGACCAAGCTTAAACAAGGCATCATGTGGGCCGCGGTCAGGTGCTTCATCTCAAGGGTTTGCTAGGTGATCTTCTTTTTCGCCAAGCTGGGACCGGTCGTAGTAGTGCACTACTTGGAGAGCTTCTCAACAAGGTTGCGTCTGTAGGGCTACGCAATTAGCGTTGGTGTGAAGCAGACGATAAGTATAGGACTATCGCCAACATACATATCGTTGAATAGGCCGATCACCTTCGATGGGCAGCCTTGATGTTTGCGGGGATTGTGGTCATCGAGTGGCTAGTACTTTATTGCTTGATGCCTGAGACTAATGGGCGGACAAGAGAAGAGATCGAGCAATTGCTCATTCACCGTGGCGAGAGAGTTGGAACTGCAAACAATCGACACATTCATGGCGAGGGAACAGTGAGGCATACATTTGGGGCTAGTGGCAGCAACCCTTCTCAGTCGCCACGGTGGAATCCAGACGAGATCGATAATGATCATCACAGGTTTATTTCGACATCCTCAGTCTTTATTTTTTGTGAAGCAAGTATCATTGACTATTGGTACAATGGAAATATCATTGAGTTTTATAATAGTGACGGTGGAAAAAGCAAAAGGGTTATTTTCTCTTAAGATTGTACATATATTGCACATGTTCAGTCTAATTTTTATAAATCCGTGACCCCAACGCCTTTTTTTTTTTATATAAAAAAAATCGAACCATAGTTTAAACAATTAGGTCGTATGTTTATTATGGACATTAAATGAAAAAGTTATATTGTGTGGCCAAATTTCATTCATTGAGTTTTATAATAGTGACAGTGAAAAAAGCAAGGGTTATTTTCTCTTAAGATTGCACATATATTACACATGTTCAGTCTGATTTTTATAAATTCGCGACCCCAATGCCTTTTTTATTTAAAAAAAAAAATCGAACCGTATTTTTAAACAATTAGGTCGTATGTTTATTATGACATTAAATGAAAAAGTTATATTGTGTGGCCAAATTTCATTTAAAAAAAAAAAAAACGTAAATACCACTTTTCAAAATTAATCGCAATTAGAGGATTTGAACTGCTTGACCTTGTGGGATTTAGAGCTTTCCAATCACCTAGACTCAATGGGAGATTAGAAGGAAAAATATGCCAAGTTTGGTAAAAAAGACGTAAAAATCACTTTTAAAAATTAAATTCAATTAGATTACTTGAAATTATTGGCCTGATGAGATTTAGAGCTCCCATGCAGAGGCTATAGATCCCCCGAACTCCATTCTCAAATATGGTTTTTGTGTGGAAAGAGCGAGGGCTATTTTCAGCCAAATAGCCCGTATGGTCATCAACCCAGAATATTATCGGATGTCTTTGGACAAACTGATTATTCAAGTCTCCGGTTAAGCATGGAAGCATGTGTGGCTGAGACACTTTCGTCACCTTAAGGCAAATAACATACACTTACAATATACATGCAAAACACATGCAAAACTATTGATTATCCATATCTCTCAAGACTGCACGTGTATTTGGTCCGATTTTTAAAAATTTGTGATCCCAATGCCTTCTTTTTGAAATCAAAGAGCACTTTGAAACACTTAGGTTATATATTTACCATAGGTAAAAAATCATATGGCCAAATTCCAAAAAAAAAAAAAATACATAAATACTACTTTTCAGAATTCGTCCCAATTAGATGACTTGAAATGCTTGACTTGAGATTTGGAACTTTCTAATCATCTAGTGGACACGGGCTCTACGGAGGAGGAGATGTCCACCAGGCATAATAGTAAGTAGCAAAGAAATATCAAAGAGATTTTTCCCATTCAGCGCAACCAGCTGGTCAATCAACGAGTGAGGGAATTGCCAGATGTGAGCGAATTGTCTTTAGCCAAGCGAAAATGTACTGAATAGAGGGGACACGAATGGTCGTCGGGAAGAGTAGGGCAGTGGCGAGGGTGGAAACTAGAGAGAGAGAAAGTGATGTATGGAGAGAGAGTTCAGTGAGAGAGAATAGAGTTTCCTTATTGGTATAAAAAATTTGTTCTAACTACAACCATTGATTTCTCTATGATCTAACGGTAGAGGATGTCGATTCTCGTCTAAGCGATTCAAAGTTAGAGATCTACTTGATCCACTGGTGATAGATATTGACCCTCGTTACTTGAATTAATGGAGGAGGTCTATCCAACGGTTGAAGTCATTAATCCCCGTCAAACAAATTCGATGCTACATATGGAATCACTTTGTTGATGTAACCATTCTAAAGAACTCCCAGCTGAACTTCAAATCACAGGTCAAACGATATCCCAGCCCATTTCGATGACCTCGACCATTCTATTATAAGTAGAGCCCACCCTGGGGAAAAATTCAAGCTATTACCTAATCTTTGATAGCCCCACGCTCACGAGAAAAAGTAGAACTTTGTCTGTCCTTGGTGCTTTGACAAAAAATGAGCGATTGCATGATTAACTCTACTGGATCCAATGGAGATTGCTCTTCGAGTCCGCCAAAACCCAACCCAAATCGCATCTTTCATCATAAGTTGTAGCACATTGATTAGTCCCCATATAAATGTTAACTTTGACATGATTGATAGCTGTTGCTAGCAACCAGATAAGATCAAATTTGCCCGATACGTATATGAAATCGAACAGATCAATTAACAACATATATCCGATATCTCATCCTTTGTATTAAGTTAGTACGGATGTTTTTTCTTTTTTAGGCAACATGATTCATGTTCCAAAATGAATTATATTTAAGTAAATTAAACAGCTAGTGATAAACTCAAGACATGACAAAAAAAAAAAAAAAAACCTTTGTAATTTAACTGATGAATTTCGTCCGTGTAATCTATGCGATAACAAATATTCAAGCAAAATGTAATTCGGTTTGATAAATATTAGGGTAATTTTCAAATGAATGACTATTCTAGATTGCTCTCTGGTATTCCTTTCCTTCAACCATTCTTTTTCGAATTCAATCCATCCTTCTTTGCCATATCAGACGATTAAATCTCAGTACACTTCTCCAAATCCTCAAGGATCAAACTCTCAAGGGTCAGTAGAACAAATCTTGATCGTTCATTGGAAACATTTGAACTATTTATTAGCTACTTTATTTTGTGTTAGAGGTATGACGCTTTTAGAACGGTGGATCGTCTCTCAAGAGACGATAGAAGCCCCCTTACATCCTAATTTAGTTGTGAAGCATCAATAGAAATCAACGTCCATTATCCAATTAGAGAAAGACCATTAACATCACAATTTTATATTCTCTATCTTAACCTACGATCATGTCAATCCCTCTTCCAGTGAACCTCTCCATTCATGTTTATACCAACAAATCACATTGTTTCTCTATGTGCTGCAGCTCTCTCTGCGAATACACCAGGTTTCACCTTTTGCTCCCCGAAACAACAGTTCGTTGACTATGCATTTTGAAAGAAGATAGACATCGGTGCTTAATTATAAAAAAAATTGGTGGCAATAAATTAAATTATAAAAATGATGTTGAAGATTTAGACAATCTGAAAAATGTGCATGACGATGGATGGTATGAAAGGACAAAGACCCCGAGGGAAAGCAACCGGAGGAGAATTTGACCGTTCCCGCCGACGAAGGATCAAGACCGTTGAATGCGTTGACCGGAAACGCAAACGATTTTTCAATGCCCCATGAAGAGCAAGTGGTCCTTGTTCCCTCTAGGCCATCGTCAGAAGATTACAAAATCAAGGGTCTCCCAAGTTGGAGCCAATCAAGGGTCTCCCAAGTTGGAGCCAACCTATCATCACGTGGCTCTTCTCGTTTACTTCATTGTCTACACGAAAATATGAAATGAAAGTTCGAAAGCGCAAGATTTGAGCTGATGATTAATGGGCAGGGCGGGAAGATCCATGTTCAAGCCCCACAATGATTAAAAAAAATTATGTTTCTATATGAAAATGATTAGGATTTAGTGGGCCGGGTTCAAGAAGGGAATTGCTTCTCTAGGCTTGCCCATTTTGCTCTTGGTAAAAGTTTTACAAAAATTACTAAACTTATTGCATTGATATTGATTTAATCATAAACCTTTTAATTATATCAATTTAGTCCTAAACTTTTTGATCTACTACCAATTTTGTCCTTTTGGTTAATTTTAACTGGATTTGCTGACGTGGATGTCGATTAACTTACATAGTATGGTCGTCACTAACATGAATAATTTTTAATAACATTGTAATATTTTTTTTATTTTTCATTTTTTTCCAAATCTTTTTTTTTTTTTTTCCCTTTTGGTAACCAGTCACAAGCAATGGCCAGCCATCAACCATGCCTTGTCGAGGATTGAGCTAGCCTCACCAAAGCAAGACTTGGCCACCCACCAAAGGAGGGCTCCCCTCACCAAATCCAGGAGGTCGAGCCCCTAGGCTAGGGGCTCCTTGCTAAGATTCGATGAGGCCAGCCTTGCCCAAGCCAAGGTAGTGTTGTCAAGCTCCCCTCACCAATCTGCTAAGGCTGGCCCTTACCCAAGTCAAGTGCAACCTCATCGGGTGTCACTTAGGTGAAGGTAATGCTCGGCAAGGCCACCTTGGCCCAAGTGAGGACTGGCCTCGCCAGATTTGGCAAGGGGAGCCCTAGATAGGGCTTGCCCGATCTTGCCTTACCTTTGGCGAGCAATGGCAACCCTCGCCTAGGCCATGCCGCCCGCTTGGTGATGGCCAATGGTCAATGGCTAGCAAAAGAAAGAAGAAAGGAAAATAAACAAATTTAAAAAAAAAAAATTATTAAAAATGATCCATGATAGAATAAATATTAAAATCTTATTCATGATTTGGTTTACAATCAAGAAGGAAATCCACATAAATCGATTAGGTGAGGCTGACTTTCATACAAATAATATCCACCTAATGCCCTTGCCAAAATTATGGCCGGCAATTGGCAAAAGAAAGAAGAAAGCAAAAACCAGTAAAAATTAAAATAACTTAAAAATTGTCACTCAGGTCAAAAAAATTAGGACTAAAATTAACATTAATATAATAGATTTAAGACATTTTTAATATTTTTTCCTTTTGCTTTTGGAAACGACTAAGACAAAGTTTAGCCCATCGGACCACTTGCCGACAATGGAGAGTAGGCACAAACATGATATGAGGGAACTGATGAGATCCTTAAAACTAGTCAATCAAGGGCACGGACGCGAATTGTGGATACGAAAATCCGAAGGGCTCTCACGATGCACGCGAGTCTCTCGTTCCTTGAAAGTAGGGTTCGATCAACTCCCTTGAACATGCGATCCCGTCCACACGCTACACTATCCAGGCCTAGCTCTCTCCTCTCTCTCCGTCTTGGTCCATCGTTCACACCGAGATTTCCGCGAGCACGTGTGGACACGACAGAAACGACGTGGAGAGAGCCATGCGTGGCTCTCTCTCTCTCTCTCTCTCTCGCTCTCGCTCTCGCGTCCAATCTTTCTAGGAATCGGGCTTGAACGGGCGTCGTTTAGAGTGGGGGCCCTAGACGAAGTGGGTATGGGATTTGCCCTGTTCGGATGGCAATACGAGTCATAACATCTTGGCCTCGAGCGGGAGCTTCGAGCTTGGAAAGATCATGTCTCGTCCCCCACGGTTGGGCGTTTTCCCTTGCGGGGTCGCCCGCGGTCGGAACCCATTAATGAGGGGAACTAGAAAGAAAGGATGGAAAGCGCTCTTCAGAGCTTCAGTTCGCCGACCCCATTAATGACCATTCATTGAGGAAGTCGAGATCTCTAAGCATTCCATCGCGTGGTGCCACATTTTGTGTAGGAATTGCGAGAGAATAAGCTCGGGTGTGACATTGTAGGCCCCGGTCGCACATCTTTCTTTCCTTGTTTGAAACGGCCCAAGAGACAACGAACTAGAAAATTAAGGGGTAGTAATAGATGAGATGAATGTGAAGATAGATTATTCGCAGCCTCTCATAAGTTAAGCATAGGCAGGAGGGGAAAATGAATTTGTTTGTAATTAGTTGATTTGGTTCACTCCTTAGCTCCGGTACAATTGAAGAGAAATGGCGTAGGAAAAATTTGCCAATTGCTGGTAATCAGCGGTTTGAATGACGTTTATGTCGGCACCTGGTGCACGTAGTGCCAAATCTAAGTAGCGATCCGGGCCGTTCTGAATAGCTACAAAGTTTCGAAGACTTTTTCTGAGTCAAGCGAATGCAACAAAGTTTGCAGCTGTTAAGGTGGAAGATCTAGAAGTTCTCTGCTTCCTTGTTCTTCTTGCAAGTTGTCGACAATAATACTACTTTTCTAGCGTTGGTGAAAAGGGTAGGCTACGTAAATGGGATGAGTCAAGATTAAAATTCGGATATCTCGTCGTACCTAGAGAAGGAGGAGGAGGAGAAGAAGAAAATGAGGGGTTTGATGAATATGCATATCCATGATAGCGCAAGTTCTCGATGATTCGATAGAAACCACATCACGAATCAAGTCAATTGCTTTCAAGCCTCACCAGCTTGATAGTTGAGCGTGTTTACTTTATATCACACAAGTTGAATGGAAATAAGATTACCTAGACGAAGTTCTAGATCCTTTGTTTGTTGCGTGAAAATCTAAGAAACCCGAGGTCAGTTGTGGAAGACTTTTAAAAATAGAGAGGACAACCAAAAAAAGAAATGGGCTTATTTCAGTTTACTTTCAGAGTTTCAATTTTTATTCGTTATAGAAGTCATATGGTATTCTGAACCAATTTTCGTAAATCAGATTAAGTATATCCAAAGGTAGCTCATCCATGTCGAGATTAGAGTACTTACAAGGAGTTACCTTTTTAAGGCTAGCCGTTTAAGTAATTTTGTCGAATAGAAATCAGATTAAAGACCTCACGCTTCTTGAGTAAACCACTTGCCAGCTTGTGCTTTGGACATTACTTTCAACCTCATGTAAATAAATTTTTTAACTTCTGATATGTGGTGTTGAGACAGGTGAGTTAAGTAACTATGACTCAAGCTGAGCATTTAATGATTTGTGTATGACCTTAAAATACAGCTGAAAGGGGATATTTGGGCTGGTCGTCCCTCCTGACAATTTTATTGATGTAAAGAAAAGGTCAGAGGGAGTGAGGAGGCGATCAACGTTGATAACCTTCTAGACATCACCGTAAAAGTAATGCTGCTATAAAAATGTTCGATTTAGCTTATAATTACTCATTATCATCCAAGACATAAAAGTTCAAATTTTGCGAGTCCCTTATTATAGCTCTGCTAACATGTCCGTAGTATGTAACTATATATATGAGGTAAAATCGCCAAGTCTCAAGTTAGCCAAAGGTTCGTACATACGGCTAGTGGAAAACTTCATGAAAGATAGGTGAGCATGAGATCAAAGAGCTTACCAAATTTTGGGTGGTTATCCATCTACTGACTTTTTCTTTGGTGGGCAAAAGCTCTAAAATGTTATTATATGGTTTTTACATTCATTATGGATGTTTAATATGAGCCACAACTACTCCATTCAATTTGGAGCATGAAGGTCCAAGATCGATGAGCTCATTACTATCTTTCTATCGTGCCAAAAGTTAAAAATCTCTTCATATGAGGTATCAAATTCAAGGCACGTGTTAGCCAAAAGCTCACTCTTGGAATAATCTAAATTTGTGTATCTCAAAAAAGATAATGTGACAATATTGCCCCTGGACTATCCCGTATAATTCATCTTCTACTAGTGGAAAGTCCTCTTGGGTATTGCTCGTGAGAAGTAGGGACAAAGATTCGTGGGGGTCCTCGCCGCCAACTGTGCCAGCTGACAAACGCCATAGACGCAACTTGAAAACCCGTTGACTTTGAATTTGTGATGGCACCACATACTACAAACCATAAAATATCGATTGATTGTCAATAATACCACAAAATAAATATCATGTTTTTATTTCTCCTTAATAACATGATCATTCGATCATCGCCGGCTATCCTACGTGATATATAGCCATGTTAGCAATTTCTGGTAAAAATGGATCAAAAGGATTACATTAGAATTTCATCATGCGATAGATTTAGGATTAATCATATAATTTCACCAAAAGAATTGGTTATTATCATTGATTACTTTGGATGGGCTGCTTTATTTCTTTGTTTGACTAATTTGAATAGGCACTTGTATTAGGGAGGGTCCTCAAGAATGACTAGTCTCCCTAATTGACCAACGCCTAATCAAAGCAGTGGTCATTATAAGCTAGCACTCTTATCTATATCACAAATATATGAATTGCATGTTTTTCCTCTTGTCCAAGGTCCAAACTAGACACATATCGGAGAGAAGGAGAGGATAATATTCTCAACAACTCAGCGAAAAGTCAAAGACCAGAGAAATTAATTTATAAACTATTGTGTGTTCACATTGCATTGCGACCTAATTACATGGTAAACTCAAACCCGATGACCCGTTGAGGCTTTCTAGAAAAAACTTATTCAAGCGACACTTCCAAAAGGTGGTCCAATGTCTAATTAAATTTGATGATGGGGCCACAAATTAATGTTAAAATTTTATGTCAAAATTTACTATATTAAGGTTTCGAGACATCCTTGTTTACGGTTGATTGAATCTATGTGATGGGTTGGCCTCGATATTGTATTATATGGTGTTTGTATATGGTTTTTCTTACCATGACTAGATCTTATGACCAGTCATGAATCGCACGTGTGGAAAGACAAGGATTATCTATTGATTTCTTGTATGACCGGTGTGAACGTGAAATACCTTTCTGACTTTTTTTTTCTTTTATTACAGTAGAAAAATAATATAATCGGTGGTGTTAAATTCGGGTGTGAGGAGTGGGGACAAAGGGTAATTTTAAAAATATAAAGGGACAGGAATAACTTAAGGGAGAGAGGAAAAGGACCCGCTGCCTTCCTCCCTTGACCCTCTTCCAAAATCCTCACCACCGTGGACTTTGACCACTACTTTTCTCTCTCGTTTGGTGGCTGCTCTCTCTCTCTCTCTCCCACGGATCCTTCTTTCGTTTTGTGGGGGCAGTCTCCAGCTAAAGGAGCATGTCAACAATATTGGGAGGCAAAATATAAATGAATAAAAGAATTTTCCGACCCAATTCATCTAAATGGATACGTGTAATAGCGTTGGTTCAGTGCATCAGATGAGATTTTGCTCACAAGGCAGCGAGCTTGACCTTTACAAGTAATGTTGCGATTCAAACATGTTAATATCGTATTTTGACCAAACTGTCAATAATTTATGGCAACTTACAAGGGTTAAGAGGAAACATTGTGCGAGGTGCTTGACTTATAGGAGTCATTTTTTCCAGATAATACATTTAATGGGTCTAATATTAAGTAAAACAATCCACGTATTTAAGGTTAAAGCGAGCCCCATAGGCACTATGCGATTAAGTTCATTATGTGCAGAATACAAGAAAATTTAAAATAGAAGAATGAGAAGTAAAAATGAGCATGAATACACAACCATTTTGCTTTGACGTGTTAATTGGATGTAGTCCAATTTAAATTTGACAATATCAACTATCATAATCAAATAAAAGTTTAATTAATTCCACTTGTATGTTTACAACACGATCAACTTTTTCCTCGTGCAGATTTTTAGGATTAGTTCCCACTTAGTATGTCAATCTTTTTCAAACTTTGATTAACTTGATTCGATGAAATCAGTATTTATCATAAGCTCTCCCTCTCGTATATTGACAACATGATCGATTTTTTCCTCGTACAGATTTTTAGGATTTGTTCCCACTGGGTATGTCAATCGTTTTCGACTTCTGATTAACTTGATTCAATGGAATCGGTCTTTATCATAAGCTCTCCCTGTGTCTAAAATTTCCTTCTTTTTTGGTTCTGTAAGACCCTCTCTCCCCCATAAAGCCTCGTGTACTTTTCAACGGCCCTCCACCTCACCCTCCCAAAGACTTCCTCTTCCTCTTCTCCTTGTTCCAGAATGGACCCTGTCATCCCTCCTCAGCACCTAACCCTTGGAAGCAAGACATAACCTTAATTAAATTTGGCTGCTTAGACTCTCTCTCTCTCTCTCTCTCTCTCTCTCTCTCTCTCTCTCTCTCTCTTCCCCCTTTATATATACCTGAGAATACTTTTCCGAAGCTGGACAAGGGTAGGGACACCCACCATCAAGATGGCCTGAAAGCGAGAAGAAAGCAGAGAGGAGGAGAGAGACGATCTGAAGAAGCATATAAAGGGATCTCTACGTGCATGCAACATCAGTCCACCCTCTCTCTCTCTCTCTCTCTCTCTCTCTCTCTCTCCATCCCTCCACTTCATCGCCATCGGCTCCGCCTTCTCATCTCATGGACTCGGCGTTCCTCCTTGACGGCGATGCCCGCTCCAACTTCCTCCACCTCATCGCCCAGTCGTTCGGTTGCAGATACATCTGTCTCTGGTCTTACTTAACTCCGACAAGGTCTCCTCTTTCGCTGCTGATGTTTGATTAGTACTTTTCTCGGTGTTCGTGTTGGCTGATGATCTTGTCCTTTTCTGCAGCTGTTTGTGCTACTTGGATGGTCTCTTCCAGGAAGCTGCCGCCGCAAGTGGCGGTAACGATGACAACGTTCAAGCCAGGCGACTTTTTGATGAATATAGGCAGTCCTTGTTCATCCTTCATCCGAACAGGTACTGCACGATCTAAACTATACGGGTTACAGTTTAGGAGTTGACCCAATTTAAGACTTTGTTTGTTTTTTATGCTCTTCCGCTCCGTAATTCGCAGCAGCCACACCCAAGTCCCGGGATTGGCCTTCAGGAACAGCAACCCCTACATTGAATTGAGAGAGGAAGACCTTTCGAGATTGGCCTCCAACTCCTGTCAAAGAGAGTTCTATCAAGTAATGCCTCGCACGCCCATCACATAATTCTCGTTCTTGATGCTGAATCTGATGATTTTGCATCATCTTACTGACTCAGAGATGCTAATTTTCTGTCTGTCTCTCTCTCTCTCTTATCTTGGCTGTAGGAAGCATCCATCAAGGTAGGTGTATGCAAAAAAAAAAAAAATGTGCTTTTTGATGAGCATTTATGTAGTTTTTTTCCGAAAAAATCCTGCAGATCCTAATGATGCTTAAATCTTTCTCAAGATCGCAGTATTCATGGGATGCAGTAGCGGAGAGATTGAGCTAGGCTTCTCCAACATACCTCAGGTACATGAATTCGGGACAATGTTTTATGTAGATGAATCAAAATGAAGAAATCAGTACGATTAATCTCAGAACTGATTACTTTTGCAGGTTGACATACAAACGCAGATGATGAACTTGTTCCCAGAGGATTTCTCAAGACAAATGGCGATGCGCGAATTGGCCCGAGCCACTGAACCAAACACTACCGCTATGACAAATCCTCCTTCGTCTTCCTCGTCCTCTCTAAGATCGCTTTCCATGGACAGCCCCGAATACTCGTCTCTTCTCTTCAACATACCCGCCACCACCGGTTCCTTCATTAACCCAGAATTAGCCCTTGGAGACCCTTCAATTGCAGAGACTATTACCACACAGTCGATGCCAATTATGACTACCACGGATACTCCTGGTACTAGTACAACTGGTGCTAGTTCTCACCCGTTACAAGCGATGCACGAATATGCGAGATCACTCGGGAACATTCAGTTCCCGATTGTCCCTGAGAGCGAACACGCTGCTATGACGCGAGCCTTCCTCGCAGTTCTATCATCGCCTTCTTCATCTTCTTCCTCGTCGCAACTACAGCAACAACAGACAAATGTTGAAAACCCAAGACCAACCGCGTTCAGGAGGTATTCGCCAGGGCTTCCAAGACCGCAGATCAAGCACGGGCCTCAGAAGCACAGCATGCTCAAGCGGTCGATCGCATTCTGCCGGAGCATGAACTTGATGCGGATCCGCGAGCGATTGCAAGTTGGGAGCCGACAGCCGTCGACCACTCAGCTCCACCACATGATGTCGGAGAGGAAGCGACGTGAGAAGCTCAACGAGAGCTTCCTCGCATTGAGATCACTTCTTCCTCCTGGAACCAAGGTCTGTAAGCTATCTCGAGACTCTCATTTTACAGAAAAGAAGAAAACCAGTCTTGCTACTTTTGGCATCTATTTAAGAGGTTGTGACTTGAAGAAGTAATTTAGGTTTTTTCTGGGTCACATCGGATTTGATATTTCATGTGACCTTGTAAATCTTGAACTGATTATAAGGGACGCATTATAAGTTGCGAACATTTGCAATTTCAAAGGCAAAAAGTAAACCTTATGCAGCTTATCATGTCGAGTGACAGTTTGTTCAATGATCAGCTTATGATGTTATATACCAATTCAAGATGCATTCACATTGTGCAGAAAGACAAAGCATCCTTGCTCGCGACCACGAGGGAGCACCTCGGCTCGTTGAAGGAACAAGTCGAGGATCTCCGGCGAAAGAACACGGTCCTCCAAGCCCAACTCTTGCCACCGAAGGAACCCACGAGCAGCGGCTCGCCAGGCAACGGCTCCAGGGTCGAGGTCCAGACGAGAACCGTCTCGGAGTCCACGTCGCAGGACCGGACCGTGGATCTGCAAGTGACCGTGCGGGGAGACTGTCCGGCGATGAGCCTGGTGATTCGAATCCTCGAGTTCTTGAGGCAAGTGAGGAACGTGAGCTTGATGTCCATGGATGCCGACACCCAAGTGCACGAATCGAACATCGTCAGTCGGGTCAACCTAAGACTAAACGTCGAGGTATGCGCGATATACAATGATGCGAAGCTTGTCATATATTGGACCAATTATAATTTTAAATTCAAGATAGTAATTATTAATTAGCGGTAATATCTTATGGACGTTTTCGTACTTATGAGACTTTTTTTAATAGTTTACACATCAAAGAACAACATAATTAATTTTTTTCTGATTATAAATTTAGGGTTAGTCATCACTCTTAAACATATATCATTCACCTCCAAAATGGGTCTACATATAATATATTTATATGCAAATTACAATTGTATGCATCTTTTAAGGACGCAATTTGATGAGTTTAATTGGTATGTTAGTTTGTAAGTGATGTTACATACTATTCACATTGATGAATAATATCACTCAATATCCCAAAAAAAATTACCCGAAATTGGTGAATTTTTATGAACTGCACGCACGTGTCCCAAAAAATGGTGAATTAAATGAACTGTTTTATTCCCTTTCCTTGTCTTGCATGAAAAAGAGAGGGGGAGATTAATTATAATTTAGATTATTAGAATTATCTTAATTATGTGAATCTCTAGATTAATTATTTATTTTAATGGCAAGTTAAACAAAAATCTTGTCCTTCCATTATTGTAGGGAGGCGAATGGGACGAGCCGGGCTTCCAGGAAGCAGTGAGGAGGGTGGTTGCTGACCTGGCACAATGACATTTTCTTCCCCACCTTTTGAACCAGTTCCAGGTTTTCCAAGGGGTAGGTAGTAGTTATACCATGCGGCGGCGCACCCCCGGTATTTGACACGGCCAGCCCATCTCCACCGCTCATCAACCGGCCGTCACCTATTCTCGGCCGTCCATTTTTGCTCACACGAAGTAATCATACATGATTTCATGATTCTGTTCTCCTTCCTTGTCAAACGTTCTAGTGCTTACTAGTGGAGTGCCGCCCTTCTGATTTTGTAGCCATAACATAGCTTTTTTCTTCTTGGGGATAATATAGCCAATAGATAATCAATTTTAAGTATTCTTTTTCTATGAGAAATATTTGGACCGATTACGTACAATATCCATTTGATTATGTGAGATTCTTACCCGTTCCATTCGCGATAGACAACCGATGCCTAGTTTTGCATGTTGAATAGACTAAATCAATATTTCCAATTCTTCCACACAAAAGCAATTGGTATTCACTTATATATTTTGTCTCATTCCGACAACGTAAAATTAGGGTCAAAATAGAATCAAGCAACAAAAAAAAAATCTTCGAGCCGTTATAAAGATGCCCAATGCATTCTCAAGTCATAGACAACGAAATGTTATCGTTTTTGTTGGGAATTAGGGGCGAGATTTAGCCGCCGGGAAGAAAATGAAAAAAGGGAAAGAGGAAAAAAAGAAAAGAGCAAAAAAAAAAAGGGAACTTTTCAAGATCCCATCATGTGTCGCCCAAATTGACTGCAACTCGTAGGAGAGGAGACCATTATATGTGAGAGCACCGAACACATGGACAAAAACATGGATGGAACTGAAGATGTTGTCGTTGTTCAAAGCCGGTCAAAAGGTCAAAAGATTGGAAAATTTAACATTGGGGACACTTCTTCCTCCAGTGGGGCCCACCCTCCAGCCACGAGGAAAAAGTTTATCAAATTATGACGTCATCTCTCACGGCTTCTTTGTCGAGGAATAATATTCCATGGGTTGGACCCGTGACGTGGCACCTCGAAACGCTTGGCTGTGCTCCCATCCGGGGTATTCAAAAAATAAAAAATAAATAATTAGGGTCACTTTCCTTGTTTTCCACATACAAATCAAAAGGACTTTCAGACGGCGCTATTGACCGGACCTCCCAAAAACCCAAAAAAAAACAACAGGTGACGTCCGTTGTCACTACTGTTCAAGCAAAAATTTAGGGTTTTGTCGTCCATTATCGACATATAGACCAAAAGACGAAAAGGGCCGATGGAGAGGTAGCACGTATATAGAAAGCGTACGAGAAATTCGATTAGGAAAGTTCATACAAAAGCGAAATAAACCGGAGTGGAACCCGACTATAATAATACTATATTGCTCTAAGTCATTAGGTAGATAGAGATGCACGTACAGTAAATCCTATAAACAAGCGTCGGCGTCGGATTCTTCCAAACTATAATAAACAGGCACAGCTTTTGGTTATAATATGTGACGGTGCGCGAAGGTCTACATCAGCCTAGGAAAACTCCATCGACGTTAGAAGAAGGGAAACGCTTGTGCAAGAGGAGAACAAATGGAGAGAGTTCATTGAATGAAAATATAAATAAACAAGTAAAGCCCTCTGTGATGATCCACGAAGTGCTATCATTCTTTTTGTGGAATAATAAGATAATTTAAAGTGACGTACTAAATTACAATATCGTGTGCGAATTAGATCCTTGTTTTCTTGGGGGCAGGCTAGAATTAGTCATTCACGTCTGCCTCAAAGAAGATTGTTGGAGAATCACATCATCGTAACCCCATCCAAAAAATAATCTCATTCAAAATTGCATTTCATTTATCAATTTGTCATCGGGATTGTCCTATTGCTGTCAATCCTACGCATCGTATTTTGCTATATACTATAGTTAGGTTTGCATTTTCACCCAATATGGAAAGCCATAAAATAGTTATATCCTATGACAGCGACAAAAACTTGTGCAAAACATTGTATACAAGTAAAATGTCCAAAAAAGTGTCCCAAGACATTGCACTTGCAAGGAATTTGCATGACAAGTCAAATAGGACATTTGTCAAATCACCTCAACTTATTGTACAAACACAGATTGAGTCCATAATATTTCAATTTTATCAATTTATTTATAATTATTTATTTAAAATTTCAATATAATCATTCCGATCAACTTTTAGGACGATATACAACGTTAGATTAGATGGTTAGCAATGTCCTGTGCTTATTAATGCATACATGCATAATATATTAAAAAGTTATATTTTTCCTTGTTTGAAGGCATCCTATAAAAAAAGGTGGTGGATCCCACTTCTAGAAATTCAATTGCGGCACCCTCTTTTATTTTTGTTTTTTAACCCCTCCCGTCTTTTCTACTTTTCTTCCGTCTAGAGTCCACATGTCCCCATCATGAATTGACAAAGTGACCAAGAAATATGATTATGGAAGAAAATTAGGAGCAGCTCCAAAGATGAGGTTTCCAAGAAGCTGGCTCCTCTTGGCAAAATCGCAATCTTTGCGCGGTTTCGAGGAAGCATACAACTTCAATTTTCTATGGAGAATATACAGTTTTTATTGACCCTCGTGTTTCAACAGTTTACAAAAAGAAAATAAGAGCATTTGAGACCAAAATCAGCAAAAAGCGGCAAAGCTTTACTAGGATAGTGTAACCTAGGGTTGAGTTTGACTATGTGACTCTCAGTCAAATTCTAACCATTCCTAAATTTTGATAATTATAAATTTGGACGTGCCTATTATATAACTATTTAGGGGATGAAGCAAAGTCCAAAATTGATTGCATATGCTATGTTAAAGCAACTGAAGGAGGTTCGTGTTGCACGATTTTTTTGGATTTTGTGCTCAATTTAATAGATAAAAGTATCTTTTCTATCTTACTTAGTTTTGAAAGTTCTAACTCAAATTAACAAATCTTCTATCAAATGGATTTCAATCATTGGCATGGCATGAAAATTGGACAAATTACCCGATCAATCTTTAACCCATTGTATATATGTCAATTCAGTTCTAAACATTTTAATTTTGCTAATTCAGTTCTAAACCTCTTGTGTCATTAGAATTTCGCACAAAGGTTCAAGGTTTGATTTATAAAATCGAAAACTTTATGACTTAATTGGCATTCGTGCAATAAGTTTAGTCCTGATTAGACAATCTCACCCATAAAAATCAAGCATAAATTTGGATGTTTTTAGAGCATGGTTGAATATTTTTTGAGTTGAGGAGTACAGCACGGATAATTTTTTTCGCCCAAAAGTTCGGCGTAAACACTAAATATGAAAAAGATGTATTCATCATTTGGGAATACCTATAGTCCCTCGAGAAACTAAATCTCAAGGATTGATATCAATAGACTTTTGGGTTTGTTTGTTTCGTAAAAAATCAATAGAAAGAAGAAGAATAAGCTAAATCCTTTGATTTGTGTAATGTCCTCTTCTGCTTACTGACTTTAATCGCTCCGCCAAAATCACTAACATCGACTGCTCATGTGCATGAATGTTTGACCGGAAAAAGGGGTTACGTTCAACAAGGTTGACCGTCGCCAATTGAAAGTTGCTGATGTATGCTGGGTTGAGAGCGCAATTACGTAATTGACTGTGAACTTGTTTTGGCGACCAGTTTGGAGCCTTGAAAGATAGATACTTATGCGTATACATCGCACTGAAAGAGAGATGCTGTCTGATCATGAAATTGACCAGTTCTGTTGAATTCAAACAGGGGATTCTAGGGGAAAATACTTCGAAGTCCCGGAAGTCAATTGATGCTGCCAGCCTCACCCTGAGGGTACTAGGGAGAGTGATGTTGGAGTCACAAGCCGAACATTAAAGTATCGATGACTGGCCGGGGAGTATTTTTGGAAAGTTTGACATCGGTTATCCAATGCGATGTAAAATGGTTAGCATATCCCTAATTAACTCGTGACTCGGCTACTCATCCTGCAAAGTACATTGAATCCAACTCGACCCTTTGAAATCTTTCCCATGATGGGAGCATTTGTGTTGTGTTGCGTTTGGCAATAGAAGGTTCCGAAGTTGGTCATTGATTAATGGGGCTCTTGATGTGGATCGGTGTTCAGTGAATATGAGGGGCGACCGGAAATGCAGTTACATGAAGCAGGAAAAACGCTCATCAGATCATTCAAATCTCGAGTCTAGCTGCAATTCCCGAACCTGTAATCTCTAGCAATATATTGGATGCAAAATCTAGGAGTTCTTGGAATATTAATATCTCCCCAAACACTTGAAACATTCACATCCTCATCTAGCTGTGGGAAACCTCGTAAGGACCTCCGTCCCTTGCACTATGTTCCTACGAAAAACGACCTTACCAGCTTGGTTACATGTACTATATTAGCTGGAATTGCTATTCTGTCTATGTATAACTTGATCTATTGACAGTCAAGTTGCAGAATATCTACAGTAAGATACAGCATAGGAAAGAAGCTGTTATGTTACCATGTTACCGCATGCATAATTAGGCTTGAACTGCAGAAGCCAAGTCCTCATCCGTGGAAACTATTTCCGCAGGCTTTTGGCCTTCATCTTCTGCATCTTTAACCACCGTCTCAGCCGTGAGCTTTTCCCTGAGTTTAGTTGTGAGTTCTTCTCGGATGCTCTCATTCCCGTCCAAAAACTGTTTCAAAGTTTCCTTGTTGCGGAAAGTCAGATCATTTAGTCCATATGTTGCCCCAGATTTAGTGATGAATTTGTGCTTCAAAGCGAGATCAATGATCTCTGAATTCCGAGATATCCCCTTGCCAAATTCCAGTTCAAGTTGTACCGTTCTAAATGGAGGGGCAAGCTTGTTCTTCAAAATTTTGACCTGGACTTGTGTGCCTGTAGTCTACATAATAAATCTGGAATAAGCAAATATGATCTGAACCCCAATGAAGAATAATATTAGAATACAGTGCCCGGCAGACAATATACTAAAATGCTCCTGAAATGACTATGAATATGAGCAATGATATAATTGATCACACAATTAAAAGACTACTCAGAGAATCTAAACTTGAAGTACAGGAGAATCGAAGTAGAATGATCTATTTCAGCCAACCTCGTATCCGAATAAAGAGAGGCAAAAATGTATTTATAGATCAAATACCTCTTCACCCCTTTTGATAAACCCTGTTCTTTTAATGTTTAGGCGCACAGAAGCATAAAACTTCAAGGCATTTCCACCACAAGTAACTTCAGTGGGTCCACCAAAGCCTCCAAAGGTCGAAATCTTGGATCTCACCTGAAAGAAAATGAAACTCAGTTAGCTAGATAATTGAAAACTTCACTCCATCAATTGCACTGCAAGCGCACAGGAAAATCTAAAAAGAAGACAAGAAAAGAAAAGGAAGCATGGTGGGAGAATTCATGGTGGAAAAGAAAAGGAAAGGAAGTGTGAAGGGAAAATTCATGGTGGTTGATGCAATTTCCTGTGCTATGATGTGCCTCTATTTTTGTCAGCATACATCTCTGCCATGAAGCTAGGGATTCTTAAACCCTTAAAAGCAGCAACAGGGAACCAACCAGATGGAATACTCAAGCAGAGATCCAGTTGTACTTCTGATCAACCGAAAAGCAAGCTTGAACTATTCATTCTAGCTGGACCAATCATATATCACGCACAAGCATAGACAAAAATATAGTTTGTGCTCTCGCTAGGGGTGTATAAAACAAACTGCCCAACCCAGGAACCACCTGAACCAGAGCAGACCAGCCAGTTTGATCTGGTTCCCAGGAGTGTCGGTCCGGTTCTTAATTCCCAAAAGTGGAACCAGTGTCCGAGAGGTTTGGTTCCCAGTTCACCCTTCCAATTCCTAGCTCCAATGGGGAAAGGACTGGACCAATTAACTATACTTTTTTATTTTATTAATTCTTAAAAAGAAAAGTGAACTAAACACTATTTCGGTCTAGTTTCAAGTAGTGGGAAAACAAAGTAATGGAAGAAAATTAGTGGAAAAAAATAAGTGATTGGTTCTATTGGATCGGACCAGACCAGACCGGTCCCCGGTTCTGATTTTTGGGAACCGGACCAGACCGGGAATGAAAACATTTTAACAGCTTAACATGCCCTTAAAGAAAACTCTCATCCATGAAGGTAGTTGAATATGACAGATTAGCTTTTAACATTAGGAATTTACAACCATGATTACAATTGTCCAATCTCCAGAAGGTATACCTGATTTACAAAGATTAATATAGCTTGTGACAGTGATAAGGAGTGACTCAATTTCCGAAGTGCCTGGCTCATCAGCCTAGCTTGCATTGCCATGTGAGCATCCCCCATTTCACCATTGAGTTCTCCTTTTGGCACAAGTGCAGCTACCTACAAGTAAAGTTAATTTAATACTCATATACCTCAGCTTGAATTTTAGTTGCGTGATAAAAAGAAGATTCTAACAGTTAAAATGGTAGAATAACCTAGTTATTCAAACCTACACCAACATTTGTGCTGCTTCTGTCATCCAAGTATTGACCTTCTGCAAACAGAATTTCCATATACTATTTGTAATGGATCTGGCAGTGTCGACTACATACACGTCCAGTAAAGAGGCCTTACACTGTCCACAACAACAACATCTACAGAACCACTCCTTATTAAAGTGTCCACAAGACTCAAAGCTTGCTCGCCGCAATCTGGTTGGGACAGAAGCAAATTCTCTGTGTTCACTCCAATAGCCTCAGCAAGTGCAGGGTCAAGAGCATGCTCCGCATCAACAAAAACACAGTAACCTACAGATAATGATTTGCTCACGTAAGGCAAAGTTTCAACATGTTGAGAGTCGGCCAATAAGCCTCACTCTTGACTCAACCACTACAAATAAAGAAAAATGATGATTATCCTTAAGCACAGTGCACTATGAGATACTAGTTATTATGATATGCTCCAGTTCAGCACTAAAATAAGGGATTCCAAGAACTATGAATGTGCAAGTCCTCAGATTTCCTGAGTTACATGTACCAACGAATATATTGCGTACTCATTAAATATGCAATTGACACTTTCCTATGCATTCAGACAAGTTTTATCGATATCAATCTGTGCTAGTTGCAATACTTCAAAGAAAGTATAAGCATTTCATAGTAACAAGCATGGATAAACTGAAGAGAATATGAGACTACTGAATGCATTAAGTGTAAAGCTGAATGAGCTGCCCATTGAACCCATATACACACTGGATAATCATGTTCTTTTTCTTTAATAGCCAGCATAATTGAGAGAGAGACTGTAGGAGTTTAGAGAGTCACCTCCTTGCTTCTGTGCTTCAGCAATCACATGTAATGCAAGTGTTGTCTTTCCTGAAGCCTCAGGACCATATATCTCTACAACACGCCCCTATGGAAATCAAGAAGCATCACGGAACTATTAACATATCAGATATGAGAATTACATATCCAATTTATACTTTCTGCAAGAAATACATATAATTTGAGAGCCACCTGCATCAAATGAACCAGAAACTTTATCGCGTTAAAAGAGTTTCCAAGTACCTTTGGAAGTCCACCAATTCCAAGAGCCATATCCAAAGCAAACGAGCCCGTGGAAATGACTGGAACTTGCTTATGAGAGACATATCGACCAAGCCACATGATTGACCCCTTTCCAAAGGAGGAGGTAATCTGATCCAGAGCTTGTTGCAAGGCCAAATCTTTCTTAGACATGTTCTCCTCATTAGACTCCCTCCAATCAGAGGTGGATCTCGTCCTACCTTCGTGCAGGCAGAAATTGACCGTTCAGATGGAAAGTACAGCTTTCATGTATAAACTCAAAGGTGGAATGCTCTCTTGATCCAGCATAATCCTGTTTCATTCTATTATCAAGTTGCTGTGACAAAATTTAGTAGATCTCTTGCCCTACCAGGAAAAATGAAACATTTTTTTTCTCTGAGAGTGCCCTCCAACTAAAGAGAATTGGGGACACTACATGGTCTAGGGTGACTTACATCTATGAAGGACATATGCATTCTTGATTAATGCATGTTAGGCGGCACTACTTATATTTTCCAAATAGGTGCACTACCTCTAAAGGCACGGCCATAACCATTCAAATTAAGCAACTTGTCATAAAACCGCGAAATTTTTTTGAGCAATGGACACTAAAGGAGACTTCACTGGTGCAGCCCAAGAGCGTGGCCTCATCACACAACATAAACAAATGTGAAATCTAATAAGGTTCATCAGAAAAAAAGAACACCTCCGGAAGAAAAGTCACGAAACTGAGAAGTTGTTCTCACCAGCCCTCCCCAACGGCCCTGCAGTCCGAGAAAAAGTAGAATGACTAACCCCAAAAG
This sequence comes from Eucalyptus victrix, assembly GCA_016097545.1. NCBI lineage: Eukaryota > Viridiplantae > Streptophyta > Magnoliopsida > Myrtales > Myrtaceae > Eucalyptus > Eucalyptus victrix. The sequence goes on along the minus strand of CM027837.1, from coordinate 50,674,469 downwards.
AACAAGACCACCAATGCAAGAGTGAAGTGAACCCACGACACAGCAATTCCCTCTCCCAGAAAGTAGCAGGAGCAGGGACAACCTCTGACTTCAGAAGAGTGCAAAGGGCATCAAAAACAAAGCATCTCCAAACCCGATACGGTACAAATCCCCACTCTTTCCAGTCAGCCAAGACCCACCATTACAACCACACGCACGAGCAACCCAAACACAACCTCACCCTTTTCCCCCCTTCTCACAAGCGAGCAACTTCAGCAAGCTCAATCAAAAGAGAGGAAAATTCGAACAAAGGGTCAAAAGAACATAATCCCATGGACGCAAACAGAGCAAGACCACGGACGCGATTAAATTCAACAGTCAACTGCGGAACGATCACACAGTAAGCTCGAGAATTGTCGAAGTACACGAACAGGGGACAAGAAAAAGATTGGACCTCCGGCTCGAGCAAGAAGCGTCCGAGCGAACAAGCGCCCCGCAGAGGCCTCGCCATCAAGCGATCGCACACAGCCCCACCATGGAATATCAAGAAGTGGGTTCGTCAAGCTGGCGTCGAAGCCTCAAATTGCCGCCAAAAGGAGGACGACGATGCGGCGATTCGAATTCTACTGGTGGGACGAAGCAGCGAGCCCTTTCGATGCCGTCGATGTTTTCTCCGTGCGGCAAGCGAAGCCGAAAAGGTGAGACTTTGCTGTTCTTCCGTGCGACGATCCGTAGGATGAACTTTTGGACTGGATACGGGGGTACAAAGAAGGCTTTTGGAAGTACTAAAACGCATTCCCAGAATTAGGATATACGTCGAATTTATAGGTTCATCGAATAATTGTTCGTGTCATGATGATTGATGTGCCTTGTCGCGGTTCCGAAATTGAATATGCCTTAGAAGCCTCGCAGACGAGGCTCGAGTATGAAATGGTCATGGAATTGATAAATTATTGGGTAATTTAGGGATCATGTATTTTGAGATTATCTGAGCCGTTAGATACAATGAGCCTCACCTAAAAATTGATGGAACATTCTAATTTATAGCTTCAAATAGTCATAGGGATGCCTATGCTCGGACTAATATGCATAATGAGCGAGTTCGCTCCTTAAGTAGTCAGCTTGATAGTTAGAAACGCATTTACTAACATTTACTTTTTGGAAAATAGTTTTTGAATAGAAATAGTTTTTTGTTGTATATGTTTCAAGGAATAAAAATACGCTTGGTAACTATAAAAAATTTCTACTCCAAGAATAGAAATGCGTTTGATAAACTTGTATAATTTTTTTATTATATTTTTCCTCTTTTTTTTTTCTTCTTTCTTCCTTTTGGCCAATCGTTGGCCTCTGCCATAGTCAGCAATCGGCCGACGAGGGCCAACGACATTACCGACGCTAGCTTAGCCTCACCAGGTCAAGGCAAGGTTGACCTCACGCTCCCTAGGCGAGGTTGAGCCTCGCCAGGCCAAGAGGAGGCCAACCTCACATCGCCTAGGTGAGGTTGAGCCTCGCCGGTGACCTCGCCTGGTTACCGAGGCCATTGATAAGGCTTGGCCTCGCCCAAGCAGCGCAAGGTCGAGCCTCGCCGATGGTTGGGCAAGCTCAAAATCGGCCTCGCCGAGGGCCGGCAAGGTCATCGACCATGGCCGGGGCCGGTGAGGTCACTGGTCATGACTAAGGCCGACGACTAGCCAAAATGAAGAATGAAAGAAAAAACGAAAAAGGGGAAGGAGAAGAAAAAAAAAAAGTGTTTCTTGGAATTATTTTCGAGAACAGTAAATAGTTTTTTTTCTACTTTTTATTTCTATTTCAAATCTATTTCCGTAACAAAAAAATAGTATTATTAAATGAGTTTCCGTTCTTTTTTTGTTTTCCGAAACAAAAGAACAGAAATTTTCGTTTCAAGGAACATAAACAAAAATAAACAGACAGGCCCTACATCCCAAAAGTGAGGATAGAAGGACAAGTCAATAAAAGAAGAGGGGTTCGGTCCCAACGGAAAGGGGGAAAACATAGTGAAGATCATGTTTTGATTTCTTATTCGACTCACATAAAATCAACTATCAAGGCTCTAAAAACTCTTTCTTTGAAGTAGTGATTACCGGGTCTCGAGCTGGATCGCGTTCGTCCGGTGCGCAGCTCCGGTGAAGCTACAGTCGAGGCCAAAGCCAAGTTATAAGGCGCCGGAAATGCGTTCGACCGTGCGTGAAAGTGTGTAATATCAATGCATCCGTGATGGCATTGACAACTCCATGGCCGTCCTCTTTTTCTCTCTCTTTTGATATTTTTCGTGTTAGACCTTCGGCTGGAGCGACCCCATCCGTGAACTAAGCGCCAACTCATGTGCAATTATTGTTTCCAAAAATAATGTGCGATTATTGCTCCATATCTATTTTCATTTGGATTTATTTTAAATCTTCTACATTGTTTTACTTTATTCAGATCCTATGAAGGACATATTTTTTTTTTTTTTTAACCCATCATCACGTCCGAAAACTTTCGCGATATCCGCTTCACGTCTAATTTTTTGGATTTCCAAATTTTCATTATGGCAAGAAGATGATTTTGTCATTTGCGCTTTTGACAAAATGTAAACTAATGCGCTGAAATGTTCATAATGTCGCTCGATTCCATCCCGTTAGACCAATATCGATTGTTATTACAATTCCAAATTTGTCATAAAAAAAGAATAATTTAAAAATTATTTTCTTAAAATTAATCGTTTAGATCACTTAGACTAATTATTTTATTGACAATCGGCTTACTGATTTTAGATACTATCTTCTACTTGCAATCTCCTATAGAATTAGATCATGTTTTGTTTAGTGATGAAGTTGAAAAAGTAGATTTTAGATGTTAATTTTTTTTCAGTTTTGCACCTTATATTTACCAAAAAAATAACAATTACTCCATAAAATAAAAATTTAACTTCCGCAAAAATACAATGAAAGCATTCTTCTTTCATTCCTTTTTCTTAAGTCACACAAGCGATCATTTTCACACAAATACTTTCGAAATCATTCATTTTCTGCAGAGCAAGTGCACCTCGAGTTAGTAATCATCATCCTAAGGAGATAATTGCGCCCCCATTTCATCTCCAACCCAGAGGGGGAATCAACTTTTGGGTCATCATTTTTCACCCTCCGAACAGACAGGACAGCCAAGATACAAAGCCTTCGAAGTGTCCATAATGTCATCACATTGAATAAATCATGCTCTTGCCCATAATGTCATCATATTTAATATTATCATGTTCTTGCCCACCTTGGCAACAGCATGATTTGAATTTTCAGCACTCCATACCCTTAACACTTAAGAGAACATTATCAGAGGGCAGGCAAAGATGGGAGTCATGATTTGCTCAAATCCAACGGCAGAGGTGGAGTCCAGAGGAGAGATTCAGAAAGAAATACTATGAATCGACTTTTTAATACCAAATAATCGGCAGGCAGTCCGACGATCACAAATACAATAGCACTAAGGAGACATTTCGTTGGAACAAAATTGAAGATACGGAGATCCTAAAAGCAGACGACTTTAGACACATGATTACTATCATTTTCATGTTCCCTGGACATGCTCTGAGCTTTTCCCTGCGCACGGCGTGACACATAATCCACACCTCCCCAATCAAACGAACGACTATACCACAATAGAAATTTCCCCTCAATCAATCACCCCACATACCAGAAGAGAAACAAACTAGACTGACCAAAACTGCAAACACTTCACCCCCATACTCCCTCAATTGATGATGAGCCGCTTCAGACTCTTGTGATTTCGATCAAGCAAAGCATCACTGTTGCTTGCACTCCGGAGGCCTCTCTCCCTGTTGGCCATCCCCAGCCACTGCTCTGGCAGCCTTCTGTAATTTACCAAACACCAGTATATTTAGGATATCAAAGACAAAATCCAGTTGCTATGAAAAGTGAACCAAGTAAAAGTATATGTATAAAGGGAATCAGCATACCTTCTGTCCGGATGACTGCAGTGAATTCCCAAAGTTCATGAAATATGAATAGAAATTAGTTCAGCTCTAATCAGAATTATCAAGCTGTGAGATAATCAGCATATAAAAATACCCAATATCAAACAGAATCTCACCTTCTTTTTACTCTTGCTTGTTGTGTCTTCCTCTTCATCCTCGTCTTCCTCTTCTTCTTCTTCCTCGTCCTCATCTTCATCCTCATCCTCGTCAATATCATCATCATCATCCTCCTCTTCTAGATCTTCGAAATCTTCTCCTTGAATAGCCTCCCCTGTAAACCATGAGACTGCATGCGGAATGATCTTGTCCCTGATGGTTGACCTGCAAGATGCACACAAGTCAGAAACATAAGTGTGAAGCAACCACAGGAAGCAATCGAACTGTCAAAGCAAGCATAAATCAAAGAATACCACATTTCATTCACTGCCATTAACATAGGCTGGCTACCACCAAAGAAAGCTAAAATGACATGCAAGCATCTTGGATTCAAGTCATGAGGTACCTACCCAATATCATAATCTTGTTCCATCAGATTTTGAAGTTCCTCAGCCTGAAAAAGAAATAGCACAGATCAAATAAACCTAATGAAAATGAAGAATAAAGCAAATATTGCTTAATCAATTCTGCTGCCATACAGTCTCTTCATCAATGTCTTCATCTTCTTCAGGGACTTGAGGTGGACTGAAGAAATTAAAGAAACTTTCACAATTTTCTGTTTTAGTGATAGGCTTCGCATTCTTTGACCCTTTCTTTGGCTTTTTCTTGAGGAGCTTCTGCGTCAAGCTTTTTCCTGGATACCATTCGATCTCCGTCCTATAAGAACCGAATAGTTTCCGTAAATATTAGAATATCAAACTGAAGACAAACGATAAAAAGAGTTCTTCTCAGAAGCAAAGGAAAACCACACTTCCACTACGCAAAAAGAAAAGCCACTTACCCTATTGCTTTCTCCAGTATAGGTTCGTCTTCATCGATCATGTGATAGATCTTCGTCAAGACAGAGTTCTTGAAGAAGGGGTTTGTATCGAAGAAGAACTCAAGTTTAAACCCTTTGGGTTCATCTATTCTACACCACTTAATATCTTTGAGATATTTGAGAGCGCCTTCGTCTCGATCAGAGATCTGATCAACAAAAGTTAAATGATAAATCTAGTTAGATAAGTAGTCAATATCTGGTGTCAGTGTTTGAAAGAAGCATTTGCAATCTACACACACCTCCTCCGCTAAGACTTCATTGTTTTTCATAGCAGAAAGCCAGAAATTAGGGACTCCTTTCTCTGCAAAGAGAAAAAAGTGGGCATGTCAAATAACTTGCACCAAGTGAAAATAATGGCGTAGGAGGGTCATCAACTAGATACCTTCATCGGCTTTGTCCTCCTCTTGATCCTTTGGTGCCTCATTAGTAACTCCTTCAACTTCCACAACACCATTCACAATATCATATCTCTGCATTTCAGCATCCCCAACCCCAAACACATAGGAAAAAGGAGTATGAGAGATAATAATTATAAATATGTAAAAAGCTGAGAGAGGATATCTCCTCTTCACTCTACAGAATCAATAAGTAGAAAACGAAAACAATACCTTTGTGTACAGAGGTTGATACAGCTTTTGATATTTTGCTTCCAGTGCAGCTCTCTCCTCAAAGAATTTTGCCTCCAGTTCGTCATGCTGGTTCTGTTAATTTCAAATGCTCAGGTTCAGTAAAACCCACTTGGGCCAATTCAACATGAATGCTTGCAAATAGAAAAAATCAACAGACAAGTAACCTGGTAGAGTTTTTAGAACAAAATCATCTTATTTAAACCAACTTAATCATTCACGAAAAAAGAATGTTGAAAATTATACAACTTCTAAAGGCCATTACCTCCACCAAAGAACAATTATGTTAATTAGAGGCAACAAACATTACGCATGTGTCCCCACACATTTCTGTTCTTATCTCACGATGAAGCAATGTAAGAACTCAAACGAACGAACTTTGCAGGGCTTAAACAATATGAAAATACTAATTCACAAAGTAGAACAACCAGTAAAAGGCGTAAACTCAAGAAGAAGCGAATCTTAGCAGCAGATAACAAGACTTAGGACAGCAAGTTCTCTTCTTTTTTTCCCAATCGACAAGAGGAACGTGCCTGGATCTCCCTCAGGACCTCCACGCGCTTCCGGACATTGGGCGCGAGGCTCTCGAGCACATCCGAGTGCTGCCCGGCCAACGTCTGCAGCTTATCCTGCAAAAACAGCCCCCACAAAGAAAAGTCAGCACCCGTGCCGAAACCCCAAAAACACAAGCCGCCACGAGTTCAAGCCCAAGACACGAATCGCCACGATCCGACGAATGACCAACCAAGCGACCAAAGGAAACCCAAAAAAGGCAACTTTCCCCACGGCACGGACAACCGTCCCGGAGAAGCTCCGCAGCGGACAAGACTAAAGTCCCCGCCTTTCGCCCTAACTAAAGTAAACCCACGAAAGAAGAAGGGGAAAGGGGGGCGGGCGGAATTCCACTTCACTTCAAACTGACCTTGAGAGCATTCACGAGGCCCGCTCGATCCTCGTCGTTGAGAGCTGCACGCACAGAAGAAGGGGGAAACCAATCATCATCACATCACGAGCTCGACACAAACAAAGGGCGGAGATCGTTTCGGCGAGGCTTACCGGCGGTGAGATCGGCGACGTTGAAGTTGTCCTTCGCGTTGCTCATGGCGGCGCGGCGCGGCTTGAATTGGGGAGGAGCGAGGGCGGCCGCCGGCGGAGGAGGAGGAGGAGGAGCTTAAACCCTAGGATTTGGGAATTGGGCTAGAGAGAGAGAGAGGGCGGTGGGGAGAGAGAGAGAGAGAGATTTGGGCGAAGAGGAGAGGCGAGTTTGGCCTGCTTTTAAATCTTTATCTCCTCCCCCTCTTCTTCTCCTTCTTCTTCTTCTCTCCTCTCTCTCTCTCTCTAGAAACCCTAATTACAACCTGGTCTATTTATGGAGCGGTGAAGCGGATTCCCCTTTCTTAATACGTTCGGATTTTTCATTTTCATTTTGGTATATTTGTTAATTTTCGGGTCGAATTCTGGATTTTTATTTCTACTGATGGGTTTCTTTTATTTTTCGGCATTTTTATTTCTTTTGGAGGGGATTGGGCTCGAAGACCGCTTGGGGAATTTTATTAATTTTAGAAAATCTGTAATGGAGGAAGAAGGGATTTTTTCCTTCATTTATTCACAATTCGGTCATAGATTTTCCATTCTCGATATTCCCGTTCTAGTCCATAAGTAGATTTTCATTTCCAATAAAGCATCTCTAAATAAATGAGAAATCAATTCACAGGATTTGTTCAAGGTTACCGAATTAAGAAGGCTCGGATAGGTAAACCAAATCTCGAATAATTAATTGAAGCAATGCACTTAGTGAAGGAATTAGGTGATTTTTGTAAATTTTCGAAAGATTTTGGCAACATTCATTTTTCAATTTTGCTTTGTTGAGCTTGATCTCTCAAAAATCGGTTGAAAATACTAGAAAAGAAAATAGGAGGAGAAAAAGGGTTTACTCTGTTTTACTTGTATATGACGAAAATTGGTGCTGGCATTTGTATTGCGATCAATTTTTTTTTTTTTTTTTTTTTTTTTTTTTTTTTTTTTTTTTTTTTTTTTCGCGATTTTTGTAATTTAGGGGCTTTCAATAAATCTAATTTTTTTTATGAGAGATTGCAAAAAGTTCTCTGTGCAATGACACGGCTATTCCCATGTTGTGAATCCAAAGTCCCACATCTTCTCAACCTAAGTCGAGTAAGAATAGATCGTTGCCCGGTAGGTGTAAATTGAAGGGTCATTGATTAGGGTTCTTACCTTGATCAACACCTTGAGGATGGATGTTCGAACAAAACTAAGGACAAAATCCAAGTGTTCACAAGGGTCTTGGTTGTCCAACGGGTCCCCGGAGCCACGATCACAATCGTCCCAAGCCCGCTCGCCCGTCGTGGTTCATGACCACTTGAGATGGTCGTCGCGAAGTTCTCCAATTTCCATGATCTAAAACAAACAGAAGATCATATGTTTATATGAACAAGAACTAGCAAAACAAAAGTACAAGAGGAATTTCTTGGCTGGCCGTAGCTTGGGACGCTATATATATGCCGAGAGTAATTATCGTGTTTCATGAAAGAACAATTTCTCGTCGGCCATCTACCCGTACGCTATATATACACGAAGAGCGATGACCCTATTTCACGAGCTCGCTTTTTAAAATGGATCAGATCAATGTATTCTCGGCATTTTTTCACATTATCAGTAAGTAGTCCTCCCAAAAATTCTTTTTCCATTACTAGGCCGATATTCACATTAATAAGAAACTAACACGAATGTTAAACGTAAGCAGTGACGTAAGATTATTATAACTAATTGGGTAAATGATACATATAGTCCGAGAGCTAGATTAAGTAAGTACCAAAAATTTAAGGACCATATTGGATAGATTAAAAGTTTATGGACAACATTTTATATTAGGATAAAACTAAAAAATCACATTGAACAACTTTAAAATTCAAGGACCACATAGCATATTAAGCCATAGATGAGGGACCATTTGTGTCATTATTTCCATCCAATTTCATCTTCGTAAGTACTTAAAAGACTGCAACCAAGTTAAAACAAAAATGACCAGTGCCATCGGCGTTCATACAAGTACTGAAAAGATCATCGTTCTTTAGCATTCTCCACAATAGTCTGGAGACTCCGTACATGTCCTCCGATGTCAATTTGATTGCACAACCGACACCCTTTAAAACTCTAGAGGATAGCAACAGCCAATCGTCTCCGCATCATTTTCACTACAGAGCAAAAGGGAGACGCCTCTAATTCTGTAGACCTTATCTACGGATGAATCGTCGTTGTCGCTTTGCGGCGTAGATCGCATAAGATCCGAGGTAAATAGGAAGCGACAGAAGACTGAACCCCGACGACACCAACGCAGGACTTACTGTCGTTTGCACCGACAAGAGAAGTAAGCGGGGTAAGGACAGGGACTCGTGTAAGAATGGAGGACAAGCAGTTCACCTCACAAAAGCAAAGCAATGGTTTCAGGATCATGAACATTCGCTGGATCAGCCAACCCCTTAAAAGACATGCGGTGGATAGCATGCACCAAACAAGTTGCTATTTCCTGCACGCAGTCGTGCCTAGCATTCTGGAGCAGGTGGCAGTCAATTTGTACAGAATACTATCCTTAAAATTAGAAAACAAACTCTCACAGACCCAAAGTGAAATGATATGCAAAAATTTTTAAGGAAACTCTAGAATAGTGAAAGTAATTGAGACTGCCGCGACTGAGTTTAACGGGGTAGTCTTGCCGCCTCAAGCATTTGCATCTTCGGAGGTGGATTCATCTGCTTTGCTGGGAACAGCTTGTTTCTCAGGACTTATGACACGTCCAGTAAGTGGATCGACAGGACGCATGTCCCGCGGCCCACCCTTGCGTCCCATTGCCACCATGGGTGGAGGAGGCAGGAGACCAGCTCTGAAAAGAATGCGTTGGACGGGGTCCGAAGGTTGAGCGCCAACCGAAAGCCAATACCTAGATGAATCAGAAGATATTATAATCAAGCATGATCGGACAAGTACATTGGCATGAAATTAAGGAAACTTACAGAGAGAAGACAATCAAAACAAAACAAAAGAGAACCCAAGCATATGTGCACGTATATACAGAGAATTGTGGAACAGGAGAACTATTAAGAGAGCTTTCGCCCTTTTTAGCCCCACACACCCAGAATATTATTTAAGTCAGATAATGGAGGATATTTATGACACGCAAAAATGGGCCTCACTAGCAATTAACAGTATCTATTTGCCATCCATGCCTACTAATAACCAAGTTCCCAACATTAAACCTCAAAGATGCACAATGAAGGGAAAGCTTAGATTTGACCAAAGAGAATTTCTTATGCCCCTTAGCCTTAAAGCAGCCTCGGAGTAAACACTCCAGGCAACACATCGAAATCTCGAAGCTGAGCAAGGCATTTTTAGATATGAATTCCTAGGTTTTCTAAATTCTTACACAAAACTATCAGAAACAAGACAGAGAGAGGGGATCCCAGTTAGATGCGTGTCATGGTTGGGTAAGAATCACCCAATCTAAGTATACACGGAAGGAAGCACCTCCAGGTGCATCCTATTTGTCAAGAAGAGAAGCTGCATTCGTTGGCTCAAAACATCTGAAGAGGCAAAAAGCCATTCGGCGCTTGTAGGGGACAAAAATGAACGAACCTGTTACCTAAATAGTAGAGGATATTATTGCTATGCAAGAACTCTTGAAAGAATCGACCAGATTAAGGGTCACACTGCTACGCAATGCTAGAGAACTAGATAACTGCACCCAATAAAGAGGAAAAAAGGCAGAAGACGAATGAGGCCTATTCGGTGTCACCCAGAATTCTAGTAACATTACTGCCTCAAGTGCAAACCACTCCAGCAAGGTTCTAGATTGCAATCAAACTAACTACTCCAAACATCCAGATATCAATTGACAAAGCAAAAAAATGAATGGATAGAGAGGACTTACTTCACTCTGTCAAATTTAAGACCCATCCGCTTTCCACCATCTTGACCTATTCATAACCAAGAAAATTCCAGAGCAATTAGCAAATGGTCATCATCCTCATCATCATCAAGTGTAAAAACAAACACAGATTGACAAGCAGTCATAAGATATCAATCTTCATATATTGGTCCTCATTGTCCAATTTTTATTTGCTTCTCAGGCAACGACTTTCAATCATCAAAAATATAGCGATCCAAATACAAACAACCAAAAGAAAACAAAATGACATAACTTTTCCACGCATTGGACCCTGCCAGGACTTGTACTTGGGGAGCGGGGATGGCTGAGTCGAGTTGGAGAAGTTCCAAAGGAACACTTAAAGGAGGTGAAAGTTCGAAGTCAGATTTCTTTGAGGAATTTCATCGAACACTTGCCCTATGCCCACACTATATGATGAACATAACTAAGAACCTCAACCACAAGCGAATCGAAACAAAGGGGAGAAAAACCAATCCAGCAATGAAAAGATTCCCAGCTCTCTTTTTTTTGACTTCTTCCAGATTCATGCAGTTTCGACATCCAATCAACGATCTCCGACCTTCGCTATCCAAACCAATCGCGCGCAGCTCGCTCGTACCTCCTAACCCAGATACTCAACACTTCCCTCACTACCCACCCGACGAAACCCGACAGAACCCACCCGAGAATAACGCCGGCGGGCCCTCTTTCTCACCGACCCAATCAAATTCAATCAACCGTTCGACGAAGGAACCCACAGGCCACGAACTCCAAGCACTACCCACGAACCCACCATCGCTTCACCGTCACCCAGACACGAAAAGAAGAGGAAAGAGACAGAGAGAGGGGGGAGTATACCGGGCAAGGGATTGTAGTAACCCAGAACTTCGAGGTGCTTGCCGTCGCGAGGAGATCTGCTGTCGGCGGCCATGACCCGGTAGAAGGGCCGGTTCTTGCACCCGAACCTCGCCAACCGGATCCGAACCACCATCGTCTTTCCTTCTTCTGCTCCTCCTCCTCCTCCCCCTCCCTTGCTTCGCTTCGCTAGCAAGGCGAACTGAGCTGCAGTCGCGGTCGCTCTTCCGGGGTTGAAAGTCGAGGCGCGACTGACGAGGGTTCTGGGGTTTACGGAGTGGTTCCGCAGCCGCTTCCATTCGCCATTTCTCCCCCCTTCTCTTTTTGTGTTTTACAATTTCCCCCCCTGCGATTTTATTAGAGTTGTTGTTAATTAATTTTAAAGCATTTACTGAGCAAATAAATGGACCGATATACTTGCAATTTTTAATTTATTATCTTTTTTTCGTTTTGTGCGTGATTAATATGTGAAAATCACAACGCCCTCCTTTTTCGGTGTTGATTTTTCATTAAATTATGAAGAAATTAAGTTTCTAGAAAGGAGCAACAAAAGGAAATGGAAACAACAAATTTGGATGGCGATCTAGGTATAAGTTATTAATTGTTATCCTTTAAATTTATGAAATTACAAGTTTATCGGTCATGAGTCGAGATAATTTACTATGAGGAAGGAAAAATGGCAATACAAAAAATAAGAGCATCTCACTTTTCTTGAAGTTTAAAGAGTTTTATTAAAATTAGATGGCAATTAAATGCTGCTTCCTTTTTGCTTGTGCGATATTTTCTGATGGACAAGTCCTTTTTTTTTTTTTTTTTGGGATTAGTAATAGAAAGTTCGAGAGGAAAACAAAAATATCAGAACTTTGTTTTTCTTTTAAAAGAACGATATAGATGGAGATTAATGGATTTTGTTGAAATTTAATATTTTGCATTTTATGAGTATAGATAACTAGTCCTTTTTAAACTATCATCATATATCGAAAATTAAGTCTATATCATCCAAATAAGTATTTCATAGATAATTTGAAATTATCAACTATCAAAAAGTTGAAAATCAGTAAGTAGTAGGAACTAAGTTTAAAGGAAACTGATTAGAAATATGCAGAAGCAACTGAGTTTAAAGTTGAGGAGGGGTGTGCAATCAGACCAGATATACTCGGTTCCTAGACCGGCCCACCCGAAAAACAGGGGGTCGGGAATAGGTTCCCGTTGAAACCGGTTTGGGAACCGATTCCCAAAATTCAAAATCGGTTTAAACTGGTTTGGGAACAGGTTCCACGTGATTACTCACCCTGAAATCAGTTCCTGGATTGGTTTTGGAACCGATTTATGAACCAGTTTTGTAAGCAAAGGTTTAAAACCCTTTTTTTCCTCAATTTCTATTCTTACTCTCGCAATCATACAGCATTTTTCCTCTTGACTCTCTCAAACACACATGGCACTCCTCATTTGTCATTCCTCTTCCTCACTTGCTTTCCTCCCTCACCGGCTCCCTCTCGCATCGTCCGATGGACGGACGGTGTTTGTCACCGCTAAATTTTTGTGTATCACATGGATTGGCTCGCCTAATTTCTCTTTCGTAGGAGGAGTTATGCTTACATAAATAAGTAGTTTCATGTAATAGTGGGAATAATACTAATATTAGACCCATATTTGTTACTAATTCTTTGCCCTATGATTTTATTTATTATAAGTAGCCTCGTGGATCCTTAATTTTTATTTAGTCAAAAAGTTCATGTATTTATTTATTATAAGTGCTTAATGTTTCAATACATACTAGGAGGATTACATTATTTTATCACGTATTAATATAAAATTCGAAGTCGTATAGGATATCGGGAGATTGTAAAACAGGTTCCAATCAGATCGAAAAAACAGGGTGGATTGGGTACATGATCCAATACAAACAAGGTCGGGTATAGGGTCAATAAAAAAGGAACCGATTATAACAAGATTAGGTACAGGGTCTAAGTTTATAACCTACCCACCCTGGACCCGATCATCCCTAGAAGACGGCCAAGCGCGGCCAATACAACATAATGGGGGCTTTGAAAAAAAACTTTCCAAATTGTACCAAATTACAGCCTATTGAAATCAGAATTCTGAGTAAAGTTTGTAAATTTGGAAGTGCTATTTTTATTTGATTCAACTTAATCTTCTTGTAAAATATAATATGTCAAACAGGATTTTTCATATATATATATATATATATATATTTATTTATTTATTTATTTATTTTTGGAAAGTTCGGATTAGGCCGTGCCCAATTTAAGTGGACCATATCAGTTCAATTCGGGCAAGGCTTTTGGTGTTGGATCGGGCCTAGCTTGTTAGCTCAAAACCAACGAAATTTATTTTTATCATATGCTTTGCAGATTTTATGAGTAAGATTCTTAACAAATTGTTAATTTTCCATTCAAAATTAGTAAAAACTTGTTTCATGAAAATTACTTCTAGAGTTGAAATATTAATTCGCATTTAGAAACTTTATTGCCTACTATAAGTTTCTTCTAATTATATAGTTTATTGACTACTGGTCAAACTTTTGGACAAGTAAAAGAAGATATTTATATTCCTAATAAATTACAAACCAATGTGAAAAATTTATTTGACGTTATATTTTTCAATTTACTCAATATGTTCGTAGGTAGTAAGTAATTTTGTATAGATATAAATTATTCTTAAGTTAAGAAATTAGCAATAAGTTTAGGAATTAAAATTACTTAAAGGAGCAAACTTTCTTTTCATATTGTGAATATAATTTTAATTACACATCGAAGTAACTTTCAAAATAATAGTTTTCCGAAGGGTCTTTTAACGTTGTTGTGGCACTCATTCAAAAATTAAATGTTATCAAATAATTCAACCGTATGATTGAAATTCACTTTCACAAAGGAAATTAAATTCGTTTTAGAAAAGATGAACAATTATTAATGGTAACCACCGGCCGTGGTGGCTCCACTAGATAAGGCTCTGCTAATCCTTAATGAAGAGGTGAAGGGTTCGAAACCCAGGGGAGGCGCTAGGTGTATTAAGTGTGACTCAGGGGTGGTGGGTTATCTCGCTTAAATGTCACATGGGGTTTAGGCTATCGGCTGCAAGCCGGTTTCTCCAGTACAAAAAAAAAAAATAATTATTAACGGTAAAACTAGAGATGAACTTCCAACTTAATTATATCCAAGAAAAATAATGATTCTAAATTTAAAAGTTCATGATAACACAAATGTTTATAAATTTACTCACATTAAAAAACGCACATTTATAAAAACATATACGTGATTTTTTAACATCAAAGGGCCGTTATAATTAATTTTGAAAACTAGATTATCTAAATTTAGAAAAGTCTCATTTATTAACCACATATTCAATTTCACCATAAATGTAAAATTTCTTTGGCGTTAACCCCATATTAACCCCGTATGGAGCATAGTCAAATTTGAAACTTGGCATCCAAGTTAGATTGAATTAGAGTCATCTCTCTACGTTTTGACGAAGCAGTTGGTGTGTTTGAATCTTCCCCACAACAAACAGAATTCAAATAAAGCAATATACAAAGTTGAATTCTATAAGGATATCGTGCATAACCCATTTAAATGACTCAATTTACTACATATGATGTTTCTATTGGTGTAAGTGCCGTTACCTTAATTCATTTATTTAACTTCATGCTATTTCCACTTAATCCAATATTATTGCAATAGCTCTAAATTTCGGGTTAATACAATGAAAAATTGTAAACTAATACAATCGTAACATAATTACCCTCTATTAGCTTCCATCAAATTTTACCATGAAATTGCCAAGCTGAATAACATATGACAATAGTAAGTCTACATGGAAATCTTTATCGTTTGGGGTAAATTTTTTAGTAATCTACCAATTTGGGATTTTTGATAACCAAAAATTAGTTAGGAATAGATTTATCACATGTGCATCATTTGAAGTTTTTGGTGACTCAAAAATTATTTTGAGTTAAATTTATTATAAATTTACCAGTTTGAAGTTTTTTTTTTTTTTTAATATTAACTCTAACTTTTTATATGATGAAATACATTCTTTGAAACCCACTTAAGAATGCGGTTGCAATCAATTTCTTGTTGGGCACATAAAGAAAATCCTTAGTCATTGGCACGTATCCTACCACAGCCGCTCGCGAGTGTGGAGATATTCTTAGAAACCCATTTTGCTTTGGGAAAAAAAAATCTAAATATCGCATTCATTTAGAAGGAAAGAAGAAATTACATAAACAAAAAAATAAATTAACTTCACAGATTTTTTTGAATTGTTCAAAAAATAATGGCGGCATTATCTAGCAACTATATATAATGGAGGCATTTGATCGATACAAGATGATGCCCTCATAGTATTTTTTTTATTGATATAAAAGATGATGGTAATTGGATCATTTGCCATTCTAAGTCGGACAAAATCGATAGTGCATGTTTTGACCAAATTCGGGGATTCAAGAGTATTTTAAAATGTTTCAAGTGACTTGATAAGATTCAATAGCTAGAGCTAATCATATCACCTTTTTTTTTTTGGGTCAAACATATAACCCAATTGGAATAGAGTAAGAGCTAAAGAAGCTTCTGGTAATACTGTTATTATACAGATCGAAGATATGACATTCAATACTTAAGGAATGATGGCCAATGACGAAAGCATTTGATTGGGCTGACGTATGAAAAGTTGGGTAATGAACTCAGATATTACTCGAGCCCCTAGATATTCTACATCATTTTTCCAAACCTACTTTCATTTTGAATTGAGACCTTTCACCTTTCTCCTATTTTATATTTTGAATATCTAATCTTACAAATTGACAAAATCAATTAACCTACAATTAGAATAATCATAATCAAATCATACCTCCTATTCTAATCTAATCTTCTAATAACAGAATTAAATCATATCTCATACTCTAATATAATATTCCAATGGTTCATCAATAATATTATCAAGCTTATCAGTATTTAACTATGCATAGGGCTAGCCGGCCTTGATTCAATCCCATTTCCGTCCAACAGGCGAGGGGCAATTCCCAATCAAGTTGTTATTTGGAGACGGAAAGAGGTCGCTCCATCCCTCCTTCAGGGTCCTATCTGGAATCAATTGCTCGGATACATTTGGACTTCGTTGATCCAAATAGATACAAAGTGTTAGTGGCATTCATGAAAATGGGAATCCTCTAGAAGGGCAAGAAGATGAGGCAGGGCTCTGGGGGAGCCATAACTCCAGAGATAATTTACTACGATAAAGGAAAAATAGCTACATGAAAAATGAGAGCATTGCGCTCTTCTTGAATTTAAAACAGTTTTATTAAAATTAGATGGCAATTAAATTTTGCATTTTTTTTGCTCAAGCGATATTTTCTAGTAGACACGTTATTTTTTTTATTTTATGGGATGAGTAACAGGCACTTCGAAAGGAGAGAGAAAGTATGATGCGAAACAGGGTTGGTAGGGAGGAGGAGGAGAGGGAGACTTGTTGCAGAGCGGGCCCCTCGGTGCCACTTGTCCTCCATTGAATGGACTAATGTATTTATTACGTGGCTAGTAGCCTACTACGATGTATCCAATATTTTCTCGGATTGGGTAGGTGAAAATTTTGTCATCATCGGCCTTTCTACGACGTGTTCTATTTAACTAGAGCTGGCCGACCTTGAGAGCCGATCCCTTTTACGTCCAACAGGCGAAGGAAAATCCCAGTCGGGTTGCTGTATGGAGAAGGAAGGAGGTCCCTCCTCCCCTCCCTCATGGTGCAGTCTGTCCCGTTGGAGATTACTTATTCACCGGATACCTCGGAGCTTCAGCGATGCAGATAGAAACAAAGTGTTACTGGCGTTGGCGGAAAAAACGAATGCTCTGGGAGGGCAAAAAGATGAGGCAGGGTTTTCGGGGAGCCATCGGGGAGTCCAGCCGTTCATACAGATGCGACGTGTTCCTGAGCTTCTGCGGCGAGGACACACGCAATGGCTTCACCGGCCACCTACATGCAGCGCTGGACCAGCGAGGGATCGCCGTGTTCGTGGACGAGGAGGAACTCCGGAAGGGCGAGGAGATGGCGCCGGCGCTCCTCGCAGCCATCGGGGATTCGAGGATCTCGATCATCGGGTTCTCGGAGAACTACGCGTCCTCTAGCTGGTGCTTGGACGAGCTGGTGAGAATCGTGGAGTGCAGGGATACGATGGGGCAGGTCGTGCGGCCGGTGTTCCACAAGGTAGATCCGTCGGATGTGAGGAACCAGAGGGGGAGGTACGGACAAGCCCTAATCCAACACGAGGACAGGTTGAAGTCGAACGGCGGCGATTTGGAGAAGGTGAAGAGGTGGAGAGAAGCACTGACTAAAGCTGCTAACATCTCTGGCTGGCACTTGGTTGACGAGTAAGGCTCTCATTTACTGTTTGTTCTGTGGCAAAATAAAAGAAAAAAAGCTGTTGATTACGGAATTACACTAATTTCCATGACAATAGTTTCATGGCTATGCTTATGCATAAAATGGGAAAAGTATCAATTCACGGTCATTGAAGCGGGAAAGCTTCTTTATTAGTTTTATTGACAAGCAAGCCATGCGTCGAGTGTAATTATGCAGGTGGACCACGTCCCTCTACAAGCCCGTTACTGTTTTAGATGTCAATTGCTTGAGACTGAATTTAATCTGGTCTATAGTGCTTGAGATAGTAACCGTGGTTTGATCTTATTGGCGATCAGCTTAGTACTTTTTGTATCAAATATCTTTGAATCTACCAGGCGTGAGTCTAATGTCATTCGGAGCATTGCCAAGGGAGTATGGAATCAGCTGAATCGCAAGCAGGTACACATTCCCGAAAACGTGGCTGCCATGGACTTGCATGTGGACCTCATGCGTACTTTGCTAGACATGGAATCAAATAAGGTTCACATGGTCGGAATTTGCGGATTTGGAGGAATAAGGAAGACGACTATTGCCAAAGCTACTTACAATGCTTTTGCGCATAAATTTGACTGTTGCAGCTTTCTTTCCAATGTCAGAGAAACTTGTGAGAAATTCACAGACCTTGGCCTACTTCAGCTTCAAGAGGCACTTATTTCCGAGGTAATGTTGGATGATGATCTGAAGCTTGGCAATGTCCATAGAGGTATGAGCATGATAAAGAGCAGACTTTGCCAAAAAAAGGTCCTCATTGTCATTGACAATGTGAACCAATTGATCCAATTGGAAACACTAGCTGGAGGACCTGATTGGTTTGGTCATGGAAGTAGAATCATCATAACGACTCGAGATGATCATTTACTTGTTGTCCATTGCGTAAAAAGTATATACAAAGTCGAACCGTTAGCTTACTCTACAGCGCATGTGCTCTTGAGTTCGATTGTATTCAAGGATTTTTCTCCTCCTTCAGATTATGAAGCGCTTTTATATAATGTATTGGCTTACACCAAAGGACTTCCATTAACTATTAAAGTTTTGGGTTCTTTTCTTCTAGGTAGAAGCTTACTTGAATGGAAGAGCACATTGGATAAATTGAAGAGAGTTTTCAATGGAGAAATCTTTAGTGTGTTGAGAATAAGCTTTGATGGTCTAGATGATTATGAGAAGGATATTTTTCTTCATATCACATGCTTTTTCAATGGAGAGAGTAAAGGTTATGTGAGAGATATTTTGGAGAGCTGTGATCTCTACCCGGATGTTGGAATTGATGTTCTTATAGATAAGTCGCTCATCACTATTGAGCATGGTAATTTGGAGATGCATGATATGATTCAAGAAATGGGAAGAGAAATTGTTTGAAGGGAATCTCCCAAAGAGCCAGGGGAGCGCAGTAGATTGTGGTCCTATGAGGATGTGCTTTGTGTGCTAACAGAAGGCACGGTAATGAGTTATAATCTTTTGTTTTTGGCAATATATATATGCTTGTTTGGTAGGGTTAAAGCCTCAGAAGAAGTTCTGTTGTCCTTCTGCAAAAATAGAAGTGTATGAATATATACACACACACGTATATCAACATATCTTTTTTTCTTTTTTCTTTTTTTTGGCTAAGTAAGAGAATGACGTAGTCATCCCAAAAGAATCACTTTTTGCACATTTCCATCCTGAGATCTAAGATTTGTACTATTAACCTCTCCCAGAAAGGAAATTAGAGAAACATCTCTAGGAACTTATATACCAGTTTTTTTTTTTTTTTTTTTAAATTTTTTATATGATTTGAAGTGTTTATAAAACTCACGTGTCACAAGCAAATTCTGAAAGCTAAGAACAAATGGCACCCAAAGCACACTAAATCTTATTTATTACTAGTTAAGCCCTTGCGCATACACCTTTAGAGTTAAATTGTCTACTCATATATTTGCCGCCAGGGAACTAATAAAGTAGAAGCAATAATGCTCAAGTTGGCTGCTCACGAAGAAGTATGCTTTAGTGCTCAAGCCTTCACAAACATGAAGAGGCTCAGACTTTCTTTAGCTTGCAATGTATACCATACAGGTGATCCCGTATGCTTTCCCACTGAATTAAGATGGCTGGAATGGCCCAACTACTCTCTACCGTCCATGCCATTCAATACAGGCCACAAGAAACTTGTACATCTAGACATGAGTAAAAGCAGCATCAGAGAATTGGGGAAGGGATTTATGGTACGTACTAGCAATATTCTATTCTGTCGAGATAAAAGATGAAAATGTGAAGATCTTAGGGAAAAAACTACTTATATGTGCCATCATTTACCGTGCAGTCTTATAGAAGTTTGAAGTCTATTAATTTCAACCACTGTACATTGCTAAGTGAAATTCCCG
The DNA here is from genome assembly GCA_016097545.1 of Eucalyptus victrix. NCBI lineage: Eukaryota > Viridiplantae > Streptophyta > Magnoliopsida > Myrtales > Myrtaceae > Eucalyptus > Eucalyptus victrix. Next base: position 50,654,335 of record CM027837.1, on the reverse strand, counting down.
ATGTATCGCCATTGCCAAATCTTGAGAGTTTGGATCTCCAGGAGTGCACCAATCTTGTTGAGGTTCATCAGTCTCTCGGACATCTTGAGAAGGTCATACATTTAAACTTTTTGAACTGTTGCAATCTTAGCCGTTTCCCAAGCAGTCTGAATTCAAGATCTCTTGAAAATTTGATTCTTAGAGGTTGCTCAAAGCTTTCAAGGTTTCTAGATATTCTTGTACAAACGAAACGTCTCAAAGAGCTTGTGCTTTATGAGACTGCCATCGAAGAGCTACCCTCCTCTGTCGCTAATCTCATCGAACTGAAAGAGTTGTGTCTAACGGACTGCACAAACCTAAAAAGCCTTCCTTGTAGCATCTATACTTTGCGGCATCTTGAGGGTATTTTGGCTGATGGTTGCTTACAACTTAGCAAGTTTCCGAAATGTTTGTGTGAATCAAGTGATCGCATCAATTTCTCTCTCTCGTCAGCCCTTCCGAACATTATGTACTTGAATGTGCAAAGATGCAGCTTATCAGAGCTTAGTTTCTTGAAAAATCTTCATTGCATGTCCTCATTGACGATTTTAAATCTATCGGAGAACAAGTTTGTCAGCCTTCCTACCTGCATTAGTCAATTTACTAAGTTGCAACAGCTTGATTTGACGCATTGTAAGCAGCTTCGAGAGATTCTAGCTCTCCCACCAAACATAACATATTTACTTGCGAAAGGCTGTGAATCGCTGGAAACATGTGTGGACTTATCACACATGTTACGATATAATCCAAATGAATCACCTTGGCTCAGACAAATTGACTCCTTTGGTTGTCATAAGCTGATCCAGGATCAATGCTCCAGCAATTGTAATATGCTATCAATTGAGGTCTCTCTCTCTCTCTCTCTCGGTTCCTTGTATCTTCAGAATTATACTGTGACATAGCCGGTTTGGCCTTTTGTGCGATAGTTGGTTCAACTAATTGGAAGGAAACCAATATTTCATGCGAGATCCAGTTGTTTGTCAACAATCAATCAACTTATGGTTGTGTAGAATGTTTTTCCTCATTGGAGTTTGACCACATGTGAATTTTATACATTCCACGACGAATGATGTGGGGATTGGACGCGAAATTGCTAAATCATTGCAATCAATTTACAGTACCATTTCAAGCAACGGACGGGACTCTAAGAAGCTGCGGGGTGCATTTGGTGTACAAACAAGTTAAGCAATCCAATGACCCAAAGATAAACGAAAACATCGATCCTTTGAATTCAAACACAAACCTTACAATTCTCGAATTTTGAGCTGCAAAATGAAGAAAAGATTTTTAGACTCCCAATATGGTTACTATGAGTCGAAATTAGCTTGTAATTTATTGTAGGGGGTCATATTAATGCCCTTTCGAGCAACTTTGACTGTGTGTTTCCTCATAGCGAAAGTAAACTTGCTGTTGTGTTTTTCTTTACCCTCAAGATTATGTAATCATCTTCCATCGTTTCTCCACTAAGAAAGTGCAAGGATGTTCCTATCTAGTCAATATTCCTAAATTTGCTTGTCGACTCACATCATGTCACGACCAATCTTAAGGAAGAGAACCCAAAGATCAAAGAAGGGCTTCAAACAGAGAACTAGAATTTACAAATTGGCCCAATCTATCTGCAAGACATTGCACGATTTTAGTTCTACAGGGTTATGATGTACTTGGTCATCAAAACATTTTAGTTGCTCTCGGTCTAAGGATAGATCCGCGATTACTATTGAATAGTTATTAGAATGAAGGATGGGCCGTGCAGTTCGCTCAACTACATGGTAGTGTCTGCTTTGGCGTTGTCTCCGATTCACCTCAAGCATGATTGCTCATGTGCCTCAAGAAAGCATGACCATAATAAGTAATCATAGTACCCCATCGGTTGTCATGTCCACTGCTACCGCCTCCTTTGCAGTGGCTTAAGTAAAAGGAGTTTTTGCAAGAATCGCAGCATGTTTGGTTTGTCTGATCGTCTACATAATGCTTGCAAGCCGCCCATCATCCCCAAAGAGCAGTGACAACAAACATATCTTGTCGTGTGAACACAATTGAGCCGGACTTGGAGGACTATGAAAAGCAAGAATCAGATTATCGTCGCATTCTCAACATGAACTGACTCCGGATGACCCATGCCCTCATATTCCACCAAGTCAAAAGGTCTGTTTTCCCTTGAGAGAAGTATCGTCTGACACACTTTATTCTCTCTCTCTCTCTCTCTCTCTCTCTCTCTCTTTGTCATGGTCCGGCACCTTTATTCTATCGTACAAAAACCAAAAAAGGGGAAAAGGAAGCGACTCTAGTAAGAGTGAGAAGGCATTGTTACAAGCCCTCAGGTGTGGTTGTTGTTCTGCTTTTCATTTCGGGTCAAGTTTCCTCCATTTGCTTGCCAATAATGAATTCATTTTCGTATGCTTATAACATTTACCCAACTTAATGAACTCACATATCAATGTCATGTTTCATTGATCAATCTCATAAAGTTAGACGTTGATGGACCGTCAATCAATCTAATAATTAATATCTAGCTATGGTCTCACTTAAAGCCAGTGACAATTATGACAAATGTTTACCCATTGGCTATGTCTTCACCTATATCAATTGAAGGTTCGACTAGGAGGACATCTCAATAATGATATGCGTACTTACCCCCTTAAAGGATTCTAATCATCGCAATATGAGCATGATCCACTAATATCATTTTCCAATAACCCACAAAACAAATCCATAACTCATCTCATAAATCGGTTTCACAATTTGAATCTTTGTCATGTAGAATGCATTTCATAAAGTATTTAATAAATCAATACATATAACATTTTTGGGGCAAAGTACAGCCTAAGTGCCAAAATTTGGCACGAATGGACACTTAAGTGCCACTTTTTTTGAAAAGTGAGACACTTAAGTGCCATCTTTGGCGAACCTTACCGAAAATCTTATGTGGCAATTTTTTATTATTGTTTTTGTCTATGTGGCTCACTAGAATGCTGACTCAACAAAAAAAGAGAGGCAAAAACGACGTCGTTTTTTGAGCGGATTCGAATGTTAATATATAAATTAATTTAATTAAATTATAAAAACAAATAATAATTATTATCTTAATTTATTTTTTTAAAAAAGGTGGGGGAGAAGAGGCGCGACTAGGGCCGAGCCCTCGCCGCCACCGCCTCCCCGTTGTCGTTGCCCCTTCCCAATGGTAGCCTTCGCCCGGATCTAGGTGAGGGCTCGCGGGCCCTCGTCGCCACTCGGCCGGGCCGGTGACCCCGCCGACCCTCCCCACTCCTTGGCCGCCCCTTCCTCGCGGCAAGAACGACGAGGGCTCGGCCCTCAACCGTCTCCCTCCCCCTCTTTTTTTTTTTAGTATTTGTATTTTTTTAAATGTTTTAAATAAATTTAGTTTTAAATTAAATTTAATTACTTTTTATATTAATTATTTATCACGTCGGAGACAAATAGGTTTCAAATAATGCAATATGCAAAGTTGAATTCTAATGGATATCGTGCATAACCCATTAAAATGACTAAATTTACTATATATGATGTCTCTACCGGTGTAAGTGCCGTTGCCTTAATACATTTATTTAACATCATGCTATTTCCACTTAATCCAATACCATTGCAATAGCTTTGAATTTCAGGTTAATCCCCTTAAAAAACATAAACTAATACACTAAGTAATATAATTACCCTTTGTTAGCTTTTGTCAAATTTTACCATAAAATTGTCAAGTTGGATAATATATGACGATAACTCAATTGACATAATTGGTTCATATGAAAATCTTTATTAGTTTGGGACAAATTTGTTATTAATATATAAATTTGGGGTTTTCGATAAACAAAAATTAGTTTGGAATAAATTCATCATATGCATTAGTTTGAAGTTTTCGATAACTCAAAAATTAGTTCGAGTTAAATTTATCATAAATATATCGGTTTGAAATTTTTGTTAGTTTTAACTATAACTTTTTATATGATGACATGAATTCTTTGAAACCCACCTAAGAATGCAGTTGCAATCAATTTCTTTCTGGGCATATAAAGAAATTCCTTAGTCATGGGCACACATCCTACCGCAACCGTTCGCGAGTGGGAGATGTTCTTAGAAACCCATTTTGCTTTGGAGGAAAAAAATGTAAATATCGTATTCATTTAGAAGGAAAGCAAACATTACATAAATTAAAAAAATAAATTAACTTCATAAATTTTTTTGAATTGTTCAAAAATTAGTGGCGGCATCATCTAGCAACTATATATAATGGAGGCAGTTGATTGATAAAAGATGATGCTCTCATAGTATTTTTTTAATTGCTGAAAAAGGTAATGGTAATTATATCATTTGCCATTCTAAATTAGACGAAATTGATATTCTGGCCACAGTTGGGATTCCAGAGTCTTTTAACACGTTTCAAAATGTTTTCAAGTGACTTGATAAAATCCCATATCTAGAGCTAACATCATATAACCCAGTTGTTTTTTTTTTTTTTTGGTCGAACATATAACCCGGTTGGAATACATCTCTTCGAGCAAGAGCTAAAGAAGCTCCTAGTAGTATTGTTATTATACCTATTGAAGATACGACATTCAATGCTTAAGGAATGAAGGCCAATGACGAAAGCATTCCGTCGGGCTGACATATGACAAACTGGGTAATGACCTCGGATATCCCATCTCCTTTTCAATAAAGAGATGGGATTTTTTTTTTTTTGAACAGGAATAAAGAGATGGGATTCGGTCAGTGAATATTTTGTCATCTTTGGCCTTTTTATGACCTGTTGTTTTTAACTATGTGTACAGCTGGCCGACCTTGACTCAATCCCATTTCGGTCCAACAGGCGAAGGGCAATTCCCACTCAGGTTGCTGTTTGGAGATGGAAGGAGGCCGCTCATTCCCTCCCTAGGGGTTCTATCTGGAATCAATATAGAAACAAAGTGTTACGGGCGTTCATGGAAAAGGGAATCCTCCGGAAGGGAAAGACCATGGGACAGAGTTTTGGGGGAGCCATAACTCGAGATAATTTACCATGAGAAAGGAAAAACAGCTACACAAAACATAAGAGTATCGTGCTCTGCTTGAATTTCTAAGAGTTTTAGTAAAATTAGATGGCAATTAAATTTCGCATTTTTTTGCTCACACGGTATTTTCCGGTAGATATGTATTTTTTCTTTTTTTTTGATGAGTAATAGACAGTTCGAAAGTAGAGAAAAAACACAATGCAAAACAGGGTTCCTGCATGTGAAGGGGAAGAAAATTTGCTCAAAATACTGTAGCAAAAGCACTGTTTGATACTGTTTATATGTTTGGCATTACATCAAACCAGTCTGTAATGCCCCCAGCATGCGTTGTATAAAACAAACTTCCGTCAGAAATCCAATAAGAGTTGGCTAAAAGAGTAGATTCCTGTACGCACTCTCCAATAATTTTCTAAATCTCTTCTCTCTTTTTTCTCCCGTGACATGTGTACAATTCGAGAAGGGTCCTCAATAATTTTATGAAGAATTGCAAATTTTCAGACTTGCCCGCGTCCTCTCCCACGGTACATGGAAAAAACGTAAATATGAGCTAATTTCACAGATTAACTTTCCATCCAAAATTTTTGTCCTCCCCATTTTCCTTTTTTAAAAATAAGTATAAATTCCACATTCAGTTAACTAGGTCCAATGTAAATAGGGCTATTTAGCCATTCCAATTATTCTATTCTTAGAAAAAAATTCTGAAATAAAGATTTTAAGAATACTTACATTAACTAAAAGTATATGATGATTTTATTAATTAAGGATGAAAATATTCTCACCTTACGAGGTAAAACTAAAGATGTCAACGTATTTCTTTTGTGAGAATAACATATTAGCGCAATTCAGGCTCAAAATTATGTTAAAATGATTTTTTGAGTTGGCAATAAAAATAAAAGTTAAGAAAAAAGTAGTGAAGATTAGACAGGTTCGAAAGGAGAGAAAAAACGTGTAAATGGGTCAGATTTTCAAAATTTGCTCGGCGCCCTCCCCTGCTCTCTCTCCTGTAGACCTGGGGCCCACTACTCTGCACACTCTGACGCGGAGACTCCTCGACGGTGACTTGCCGACAGAGCGAGCCCCACGGTGCCACTTTTCGGAGAAAATATTGGGTGGGTTTAACCCAACACGTAGACATATGGGTAAAACAATCAGCGATCGACACGTGGCGCCACGTTGGCGAGGGCGTCAGGCGTTCAAAATTCGCGCGGGCCGCGTGTGGGGCCCGCCACTCTGACGCTTCCCCGCTCTCTCTCCTCCTCGCGACGCTGCGCGACACGTCGATCGTCCTCTCTCTCCTCTCTCTCTCTCTCCCTTCTCCGTTCCGTTCCGTTACGGAGGAGAGCAAAAAAGTCGCACACTTCTCTTCCCCTCCTCTGCTCTCTCTCTCCATTCTCGCCGACGAGCTCTCTCTCTCCATTCTCGACTCCGACGCCCCTCAAGCCGGTTGCCTCCGTCGCCCCCGACGCCACCTCCTCCTCCGCCCCCGACGCCCTCTCGCGACTCCGACGCCCCGACTCCGACGCTCCTCAAGGCGGTTGCCTCCGACGCCTCCGGCGCCGCCTCCGCCTCCGCCCCCGACGCCCTCTCGCGACTCCGACGCGCCCGACTCCGACACTCCTCAAGGCGGTTGCCTCGGACGCCGACGACGCCGCCTCCGCCTCCGCCTCCGCCTCCGCCCCTCAAGGTCGTGTTGCGGGTCCGCCGGTTGCCTCCGTCGTCCCCGACTCCGACGCCCCTCAAGCCGTTGCCTCCGTCGCCCCCGACTCCGACGCCGACGACGCCGCCTCCGCCCCCGACGCCCTTTCGTAATTTTTTTCTTTTTATGCTTCTTTCATTAGTCATACAGTTTATGCATCTAATCTGATGTGGTTAAGTGGTAAATTGTGTTTTGGGTGGCTTGTTAACAAGTGAAGCCTGCTATGTGATGAAACTAGGGCATTAGGGCATTTCTAGAACTGATGCTCTTTTCAATATGATGTGGTTTATAACTTTGAAAAATTCTAGCATTTTTAGGGTCTATCAGGGTCTTGCAAGAGCGTTTGAGGCGTTTGAGCTGTCAAAAATTATGACAAAGGCCATTTTCTCCTAATGATTTCAGCTTTCGAGTTGTTTAAAATGCTGTGTCCCACAAAATGCACTAAACTCAGAATTTACAGCTCACTTAGAAGGTGTGCTTAATACTGACTGTTTTGTTCCATTGGGCGTTTGTAGGTCTTAGTACCAAATATGTTAAAAAAAAAAATTTTTTGGCAACTAGAAGTTCTTATGAAGCTATTCTGCTTTTATCTGTTAATTCTTAAAGTACCAACAGCTTCGTAGAAATCTCTGTTGTGTTTGCATTAGTGGTAGGTGTAGCCGGTCTCTTTATTGCCAAGCACCGTGGCATTCAACTCTTTGTTCAACCACAGTCGGATATACATCTTTTGCTTATTAAAAATTTTGTGCGCATGTTGCCTGAACTGTGATGTTTAATGCCCAGAATATGGATCACAGTCTTGACCTTTTTGCTAATGTTTTAAGTATTATCAACTCCAAACTTTCTATGTTGAGGTTTCTCACCTGCTGCTTCTTCAGTAAATGAATTCCACTTTTGGGGTCTGAATATTATTTTCTTCAATTTATTTATCTCTGCAATCTTGATTTCGATGTTCCTTGCGGGGATTTGGAGCTTTTAGCAGTTCTTTTATGCAATATTGCCAAGTTTTGGGTGAGGAGTGCTATATAGATCACTATGTTCGTGATTTCCCCTATCTGTTCAATAATCTTGGGACGCATAACACTTCGTTGTCCAGAAGATCTCCACCCAATCTGTTCAGATGGCTTGAAAACTGCTTGCTACATGGTTTTAGCTCTGCTGATACCAATGATCTTCCACCTTTAATTTGTAAAGAGGGAAGTTTTGCTGCAAGCCGAGCTAAAAAAATAGTATCTTTTTATAGTTTACTATTCAGTGCCCAGAAGACAGGAGAGAATCTTCCTTGTGGAGTTTGCTGTAATGTTGCTACGGGATCTTATTCTACTGCTGAGGAGCATACCGTCTTGGCAATGGTTGGTGAAAAATTTGGACTGCAACAGCTAGATAGCCTACCTCCCGGCGTGTCTCTTCCTTTACGACATGTGAGCTATTCATCGGGACTTCCCACTTCTCCATTATTAAGTGCATCTTCCATGGTATCTCGTAACACAAACATTCTTGCAAAACCCTGTGCGGAAAATAGTGTAGTTATTCATCGGGCAAGCGTCCTTTAATGTCCCGGTGCTAAGCTGCAATGAAGAACATCAGAAATTTTTATGATGTTCTTCCCTATGGGCAATTGCCACTAGTTTCGCATTTAATCGTGAGATGGAAGTAGAGTTTTTTGGTTTATTGATTGCTTGTAACAAGTCTTCATCCTCCTTTTGGGGCTGTACAATGGTGTCCTTATTGACATCCCTTGAACTTCTACTGACCATATTCACTGGACATGTATCATTCCTGATTCCTGACGTTTAATTTGTGCTCTTCAGGCTTTGGACAAGTGTCGAGAATCTCCTCCTACTGCAGCTGCTTATGTTCTTCTTGGTCGGGAAGATCTCGCTCTTACTCGTTTAGAGCGGCCTTGCAAAACGAGTGTACAAGAAGCACATGCAAACGAGAATTTGATTGAAATGTCCACTCCCTACATGCTTCATTTGCATCCCGTGACAATTCCAAGTGTCGTTTTGATTCATTTGGTTCGGAAAATGCTAAGTTTGAGGATGCGAGATTCAACGACAGATCTGTCACAGATGGTATGGAGCATATCTTTACTTCTTGCACTCGGTTGCGGTATGGCCGAGATTTGCGGCGAATGAGGTTAGTTTTTGTTTAGTGGTTGAGCCAATGTTGCTGTGAATTCACTGATTTGAATGTCATCATTTTTATACATGGTAGTGATTGCTCTTTCCCTTTTGTTTTTTTTTTTGGGGGGGGGGTCGGGGCATTGGTTAATTTGTATTGCTTACCCCGACTCTTGTATGAATTGTCATTAATAGCTTTGATTACTTGAATATTGTGAAGCACGTCACCTAGCTAGGTTGAATCGTATGTCTGTCTTTTTTCTCCTTCGAGTTGAAGGCAAAGGGGCTAGTCATTTCTACAGTTAAAGTCACAAATAGTGGGACATAGTTTCTCTAACTCAAATACGTTCCTCTAGTCTTATAGGCAATGCTCATTTGTTGGACGGTTTAGTTTCCTTCCATTTGCAATTTATGTATATATTTATATAATTTGTGTTTTTGTAGTTTCCTGCTTGGCTACATTCAACAACAGAAGAAAAAAATCCTTTGGTTTTTTTTTTGTGTGATATATCCCAAGTAGTTTTTGTTAGTACCCATAAGAGCACCTCATATGTTTCTTCATGTGATAAGTACATAAGCTCATTAAGTAGGAACATCATGAGCTAATGTGAGAACAGAGAAATAAGATTTCAAGCAAGGCTAGTGCCAGATAAGCTGTCACTGCATATCTAAAAAGATTAAAAGAATGAAAGGAAAGCAGAGGTGCCCCAGCTCATATCTGGAATTTTCATTTCATCTTTGCCTTGCAGTCCTCCGTCTAGAATATAGGAAGAGGGGCATGGCAGCACATGACATGGCTCCTAACAGCTATGTTCACGTCCATTAATCACACCTTTGCTCTCGCAGTGTTTGTTGGCAATTCTTTGTTTTAATTGTTTTTGCGAGGATGGCATTTCCATTGTAGATGTGGTGGAACTTAGATTTGATTGGATCTTGATATTTCTTTTATTCCCATCAGGTTAGACGTCTTCTCGCTCTGCAAGACCCGTGGCAATTCAAACATCTGTCAACCCTAGTGCTTCGATCGGGACCTCCAACAGGTATTGTTTCTTCTTTGGAAGTATTTCTGCATTGTATATGTCTTATGAATTATTACTATCAATTAGAGATTTAATCGGAACAAAAGATATAGCTAGATGCTTGAATGCTCAGAACTCAATTTCATCTTGATTGAGATTCATTTTCAGAATACGAACTAGACTTGAAAGGGTGGCCAATATACTTTAAAGACCAAATTGGCTTGAGTCAAGTCACTGGCCATTCAAATGCGAGCAAAATTCCTCTGTAAAAATAACACATGGTTTTCCTGAACTATCCAGATAATGATCCAAATGGTTTTGACTCAAAATCTAAAGATACATGGGCTGCAGCTTTAAGGCTACTTGAATGCAAATCTAGCAACCTTTCATATGCAAGCTCATCTAGGAAGCAGTGGCTATCTGATCTGGGCAGTAAACATGCCATTAGAGAGCAATAGAAGGGGCATCATGAGGCTCCCACATATTTTCGGGTATGGGAAGGATTAGATGTATGTGCCTTTTCCCTACTTTGCACAAGCATTTCCCTGAATTGAACCTGTGACTTATGCAGAGAGAGTGACAATGTGAGGAAAATGATCCAGCGTCGAAAATGAGTTTAGAACTAAAGGAATTCAACCAAACTCAATCTTGTTGCCAAAGTAAAGAAGTAACCCCTGTCTTGGATCCACCGACCTGTTCAAATATCCACAAGACAAGCAAAAATATTGTTAGAAAGTCCAACCCAAAAGCTTAAGCTGATAGGTGGAGGGAGACCACATGAATATACTGAGCATTTAGGACCCCAAAGTGATGTGGGATAATACTTCAACAAATATTCGCCGGAATTACTTGTAAATCAGCATCTTAATAATGAAAGGGATTCGAGTGGTTAATAATTTGTTCATCTACTGTGTGCTTGTTTCTGAGAAGTGAGGAGAGAGGGAGGGGAAGGGGGCGTATAAAGGAAGAGATTGCTTACTACATTGATGTTTGGATTAAGTATATTCTAAACCTACCTGCTTGCTTAGGCTCATGACTTGCTCGAGTTGGGAATTTAATCGGGCTAAGGGATAAACAGCTTGTTAATCTATTCTAGTTTAGTTTGAACTTGAAAGCCAAATAAACAACAAATGGACCCAAATGGCTGATTGGTTGTTTGGCTTGTTTGCACCAATGTTCAATCTTGAGTGATCTGAATGTCGGTGCTAGGATACCCCTAGCAGTCATTTTTACATGTTATATGCTTTCCTGTATCATTACCATTAAATTGTGCTATACATATGTCACCATGTCTTGGTCTGGGGAACTTTCATAATGTGGTTATCTATGTTCTCCTAAAATCATAAATTGCAGATAGTCTGATATATTGCTTATATTCTGCTCTTTTTCCCCATTGAAGGTTCGAGTTATGGCGGTTGCTCGAGAGGACCACTGCTCTTCCCATTGGTCGTGGTGCATTCACTCTTGCCACTATATATACACTCTTGACTGAGGTGCAGCACATTTCTTCTGGCGACTATATGTTCCATTTTTTTCAGCTTCAGTTGAAGTTTATGAATGTTTCAATTCTTTGGGCCTCGAGAGAAGTTTATACCATTCTTGTAGGCCTTTACAGTGCCAAAGCTTGTTTTAGCTGGTCGATTACCCGCCCAGCAGAATGCAACTGTATGTACTTGTTATACTCTTTTGATGAGATGTGCTTTAAAGTCTTTTCCTTCCTACCGGAGGAAAAAATCTTTGGCAGGATGTATCTAGTTAAAATTTTGACAACTTCTGATTGGTTTCCTTGCCACGTGTCTGAATTTCTGGCCTCTGCTGTTTCTGGCCTCTGCTGTCTCTTCTTGCATGTTTTTATATTTTGTAGGTAAATCTAGATCCAAATACGAGAAACATACAAGAACTTAAATCTTGGCCTGATTTTCATAATGCCGTTGCCGCTGGTCTAAGGCTGGCACCGCTTCAGGTATCCATCTCTGAATTTTATTTGCTTATATATGTTATGAAGCATCAGCTAGTAGTTCTTTTTATGTTTTATAATTTAAAATAGCTTACGAGGCATCTCTAAATTACTGAGGTTGCTTTTTGGTCCTACAATGCTATGCAATCATTGACCCTTTTCTTTTACAAATATGCTGTCTATGTTTCTACTGCATCCGATATGGGGTATTCTATTTCTAATAGGGAAAAGTGTCAAGAACATGGATAATATATAACAAGCCTGAAGAGCCAAATGCTGTACATGCAGGCCTCCTTCTTGCTTTGGGACTGCATGGGTATCTACGTGTTTTAAGTATCACTGACATATACCAGTATTTTTCACAGGTTCATTCTCCTTGAGATTTATTCACTCTTCTGCTTGTTACCTATTTTGCTTTGGATTGGAGCACTTGACTATTTTTCAATGGTTGTTCTTTTTTTAGTATGGAAGATCCATGTAGCATCTATTGTTTTTTTTTCCTAGGTAAACAATCTTTGTTACAAAATTGTTTTTATAGACAAAAATTAGTCATCAAACTGATTAATCATCATACATAATCAGTTCCTTGCTGCTGTGTTGCCATTCACTGCTTTTACTTTCACATTAGCCTTTGTGAGCATCTCCATTTTATATTCTGCATCCTTCATTATGATCCACTGTAATTTCAATTTTGAAGGTTTAGTCTTCTGCTTCTGTGTCTTTGATAACAATTCATCTTTCTGTATCAATTTGAGTCATGTACTTGCATGCTCATCGGGGCTTGGCTTATAGATGCTTACGCTGATGCAGTTAGATTTGTTGGTTACTTTTTTTTCTCTCCCTTATGGCTAGTGTGCACACCTTTTAAACTTAACAACATTTTACACATGTTGATCTCCATTTAGTGCCTTCAGAACCAACTAGAGGCTGATGGTGCCACTTCTGGCCAAGTTAAATTCCTGGAGCCAATTTGACCTTGAGACTCACATTTTTCTGGCCAATCAGCAGATAGACCAGTGGAGTTCTTCTTTCCCCATGATAGAAGGTTGTCCAGGCTGCCACATGATTAGGCATCACGGGCTCCGAGATGGATCACCCTGTCAATGACGGTCTTGACAAGACTTTCTAGCATAAATTAGTTGTCAATTTAGGCATCCTGCTTGAAGTCATAGCTGCCTTAATCATTCGCCTCCAATGTTGATTTGGTGGTCTAGTTGTTGATCCAGATCCATTGCTTTTTGACTTATAGAGGTTTCCATGCGAAGTTCATAGAGCTCATTGTAGGAACTCGAAGTTCATAGGAGCTCATTGTAGGAACTTATTGCATGGTCAAGGTGGAATGTTTCCTGTGGCTATTTTGGGCACACTGCAGACTAGTAATTTGTAAAATTAATGGAAACTAATGGTTTCATTTTGAAGGGTTTGGACTTAACAAAATGAAACTTTGGGAAAGTTTTAGTGGCCAAATTGAACAATGTAGGGGGGTTTATCTAGTTCCTCCAACTGTTTGATAATTAGTTAGAAAACAGAACCATCTTTCTCCAATTTTGCTGATCATTTAATGTTCTATTATGGAGTATAGAGAGTATAAAGTGCTTATGGTTGCATTTCAACCATCCAATCACATAGGACGTCTCTCCTTTAACTTATGATAGTGACCTTGTCAACTCTTTCTATGAAATTCTTGGATTGGCAGTATCTGGCCTAGGATTCCTCCATTATATAGGGCACTTAATTGTATATGTCACCTAAGTTGCTCGTGCTTACGAAGGCTTCGGCTTTTTTGTTTATTTTCTCTTGAAATTCCTCTACTTTTTCTATAATTCAAAAGTTTGATCTCTTTCTTGTTCCACCTACTATGTATTAATTGATTTTCTTCAGGATTGATATTGGTATAGGTGTCTTGTATTTTCAACTTTTCTGACGTTGTCATCTTTGGTCCTTGTCATCTGTCTATTTGTAGTTGTGTGGTTATGTATTCCAATAAGTTCTCTTCTGTTGTGATGCTTCATGCATGTAGGAACATGAAAGCACAACTGTGGGACTAATGATAGGCTTGGCAGCTTCTTATAGAGGGACAATGCATCCAGCAATTTCAAAGGTGAAATCTTCTTCCTTATACCATTTTACCGCTGCTCACTTATTTCATCACTCATATCGATGTCTATCGGAGTCATTGAAGTGCATCTTCATCTTGAATTTATAATCTAAGTATTCGATCAACCTTGGGAGTTATTGTTGCCAATAGCTGCATGGTGGTTCGAGGTCTTTCTCCCATCCCCATATTTTGAGATTTTAGAGCAGTTTGAGCTTTTAATACTTGGAAAAAGTCAAAGTGATGTTGGGAAAGCCCTAACAGGGGCTCGATACGTAGTAGGAAAAGTAAAAGATAGCAAAAAGAACATTAGAAAGCTGGAACGGAGAAATCTTATTCGGGGTTCATAAGAACCAATCATATATATTGAACATGGAAATGTAATGACAAAGAAATAAATGCCTATGCAGATGTAAGACAATCTCCACCCTTGATCGACATAATTTACTTTTGATATTGACCATTGGAGCTCATTAAATTTCACATGACTACTATGTGACCACTTATTAACCCTAAATAGTCCATGTAAAGACAAAATAAGAAAAAAACACTATCAATACTAGAAAATAGGATTATGCTCCCGCATCACAAAGTTACACCGTTTACAATGAAAGAAGTCTCGTTAAGCCTATATTTACAGTTCAATCATTTGTTAGGTCACAAATTTCTTTCTCGTTAAGTACATTCTCTATATGATCGGCGTTCGTGTTGCAGGTTCTTTATGTTCATATACCCTCGGCATCCATCAACTTTTCCCGAGTTAGAGTTACCCACACTTTTGCAGGTTTGCACCTTGATGCAGTTACTATCAGATAATTTATCACCAAGGGTGTAACCTGACATTTTGTGACTTAAAGTTATGAGTGTGCCTTCATGCCCTGGCAGCTGTGTGTATTGTGCCCCTTGTAATTACTAATTTTATCATGAGGGTGTTAAAGATCCATGAAATGCAGCCTAGCTTTGTCATATGATGCTAGTGACCAAAAGATAATCCTTTCAAAGCATCTGCTATCATTGCATGACCTGGTTGTTATAAATTATGCAGAGTGAAATAGGTCGAAGAAGTGGTGGAGATAATGTGCTTGAAAGAGAGGGTTATGCTGTCTCTGCAGGTTTTTCACTGGGTCTTGTTGCACTTGGTACGTGGTGTCTCGGTCTCCGTCAAAATTAGCAAGTTACTTTTTTCTTTGCAACATCAGTCATATGATGGTTTCACCATGCACCTAACATTCTATTATTGAATTCAAGGGCGTGGCTTGGACATGCTTGGATTTGTGGAAACTTTGCTTGATAGGCTGTTTGACTATATTGGTGGCAAAGAACTTCACAGCGTATGTACATACTTTTGTCCTATGTTTACTTATTGTTGCGGTAGACGGTCGAGATAAAATTATGGATATAAAGATCTTTAGTGAATTTGATCCTTGTATTTCACAAGATATTTCTCCATGATTTAGCCAATAAGTAGTTGAATGTTTTGCTTATTTCAGGAAAGATCTTATTTGTTGACACCCTCAACAGAGGAACACAATCGAGGATTTGGGCAGGTTACTTCAGCTGTTAACGCTCTAGATTAGAGTCTGCCTTCATGATACAATTATATAGGCTCAAAGTGGTGTCGTAAGATAACTAATGCTGTTATCACTTCCTCTTAGCTATTTTTTCTTTTTGTTTCCTAATGTTTTCATAGATGATGGATACGGCGGCTTCCAATGTTGATGGGACTGCGCCTGGGGCTATTGTTGCCCTTGCTCTAATGTTTTTAAAGGTACTTTCTGTTAAGTTGTAGAAGCAGTCCTAGTTGCTAGGATGTGGCAACATGACATCTTTATTTTTCTCTTGTATCTTCTAAGGGGTTCTTGCATTTCGTAACAGATTGAATCCGAGGTGATTTTGTCTAGGCTTTCAATTCCTTGCAGCGCTTTGATTTGCAATATGTGAGGCCCGACTTCATAATGCTTCGAGTTATTGCTCGGAACATGATCATGTGGAGCAGGTAACATTATTCGGATACGCAATGGAGTTGAAGTTGCAGTTGTTCTTCTCTAGATATAATCATGGTGATAAATATCTATCATGTAGGGTTCATCCTTCCAAAAACTGGATTGAGAGTCAGGTGCCTGAAATAGTGAAAATCGGTGTTGAAGGCCTTAGAGAGGATGTTGAGAATCTCATGGAGACTGATGTAGAAGCACTTGTTCAGGCATACATAAATATAGTAGCTGGAGCATGTATTTCTCTTGGTAATAATCTTCTCTGGATGAAAGAATTCATCGGTTTCTACTCTGGTTATTTGGTGGCTGAGAAAGTCCTTTTGACTACTAAGCACAATGATGATGAGCAGTACATCTGGGAGTCCCAGGCTGGTCGTTCCTTCACCGTTACGAGAGATGTGAGTGGGGAGCAACTCGGCAGAGGGACCAAGATTACCCTCTTCCTTAAGGAGGACCAGGTGAGTTCATTTACGGTTGCTTTTATGAATTGGTGGAGAAGATTTGCATTGGTTTTGGATGATACGTGATGCTAACAGCGTCACGTCTCTTTTCCTCACTGGAGTACCCGGAAGAAAGAAGGATTAAGGACCTTGTGAAGAAGCACTCCGAGTTCATTAGCTACCCCATCTATCTATGGACTGAGAAGACAACCGAGAAAGAGATCAGTGATGATGAGGACGATGAGCCCAAGAAGGAAGAGTAAGGAGATGTTGAGGACGTCAATGAGGAGAATGAAGAAAAGAAGTCCAAGACGAAGAAGATTAAGGATGTTTCTCATGAGTGGCAACTCATCAACAAACTGAAACCCATCTGGCTATGAAAGGCGAGAGATCACCAAGGAGGAGTATGCTTCCTTCTACAAGAGCTTGACCAATGATTGGGAAGACCATCTTGCCGTGAATCACTTCTCTGTTGAGGGGCAGCTTGAATTCAAGGCTATTTTGTTCGTCCCAAAACGTGCTCCGTTCGACCTCTTCGATACTCGCAAGAAGATGAACAACATCAAGCTCTATGTTAGGAGGGTTCAAGGAGCTCATTCCAGAGTATCTTGGATTCGTGAAAGGAGTTGTCGATTCCGATGACTTGTCCCTCAACATTTATCGTGAGATGCTGCAATAGAAGAAGATTGTGAAGGTCATAAGGAAAAATCTTGTCAAGAAGTGCATTGAGATGTTCAATGAGATTGCAGAGGAGGACTTAAAAATCTATTTGATGGTTGAAAGTGTTTACTTATTTAGTCAATTGATGATTACTATTTTGTATTTTAATAAATTAATTTTATAAAATGTATTGTAAATATTTATTTGTATTTGTCAATGATTATGGAGTTTCATATAACAACGTCCACCAATACTTATTTATCATTAGAAAGTTTTCATACCGATGTTTACTTAAACAATGCTTATGAGTAGCACCAAGATGTGAATTAGTAGTGAAGGTGCGGGGCATGAAAAGATGAGTGGACATTTTTTCCACATTCATATCATATTTGGATGTAATTCTTATATTTAGTAGTGAACTCAAGTGCCAAAGAAGTAGGACATCACAGATTTATTGATCATTCTCTGCAATTTAGTCGTTGATTATTTGATAGTATGATGTCGTAATGATGGACAAATGTCCAATTTAGTCATTGATTACTTGATAGTATGATGTCGTAATGATGGACAAATGTCGCATTGAATCATAATTGGGCTTAGAATTTAAGCTTTGACGTACGCTCCTAAGTCAAAATGAAGAATGTTAGATTTGAATGTTCAAAAGAATATATTAGTACACAATTATAATGCACACATAAATGCTTGATAGCAAGAGTATTGGCCCTACGAGAAGACAATGTTCATAACCCATAATGGATCATCAATCAGAGTAGCTGCAAAACCTCCATAGACATTGTACATATCCATGACATTTCTTATTTTATCAGTCCCAAGTGTAGGTAGTACTTTCTTGTAGTGCTTTGCCCGCACCTTCCACTTACTATCAGTCCCAAGGAACTAAACTAGATAATGCTGTGTAAAATCTTTAACAGCGATGTTGTCTTATAGGTCAAGAAAGGACATCATTAAATAATACAACCAGGGTACTTCTTCATCATCACATCTAATTTCAGGTTCATTTTCTTAGCGTCACTTCGTGAGCCAAGGGATACATTTATCCCTACCGGCAAAAGTTGGAAAAGGTAAAAGGAATAGGCTCAACATGACTGTCTCTCGTTCATCTATATTAGTTTGTCTAATAGATTCCATGAAAAATGAAATTTCCACTCAAAGCTCGTATTCTTTAAATACAGCAGAATGAGGACAGTTGATTTCTTCCATTCCCACGACCATTCTCCATAAGCGCTCAGTGCTAACAATACTTATATACAGACTTGATCAAATGGAGCAACTCAAATGATGCATCCAAAAATAATGTAACTTCGCTAAAACATTTTCCAGGAAGAAATAAAGATATTATGAGTTTGAATCAACATGGCCGATTGTCATCAAGCATCATGCCCCTAAAGTGCATCATAAAAGAAAATTGAGCGAATTCTTTTATGGACTATATCCTTTCGGTAGCAAGTGTAAAGTACTATATCAAAGAGAGAACATTCATGGACCACCGGTATGATAGAGGCAGGACAAGCGGTAGAGATAAGATCAGATTAAAATTGATAAAAATAACGCTTTACTATACAACATACCTCTGCATGAACCAGTGGATGCAATAGCAACGTCCTTGAGACTTGCTATACTCCGGACATCTCCAGTGAAATTTTCTAAGCCAGAAGTGTCACACCTCCGTAGACATAGAAGGGCATTTTCACATGCCTGATTGGTAAGGAGAGAGAAAAAGCAAAATCATATAATTTCGGAAGCATCGAAAGCAAAATGGTCCACATCCATATAAGTTAGACATGCCCCTTTTAAAGCGGAAAGTCCGCAAAAACACTGGACTGTAAACAAATGAAAGACTGGCATGACAAAAGTAAGGAAACTGCTACCGGCTGTGCATTATCGAGTATAATAAACATTAAAGAGCTACAGTACATAGTCCTGCGTTCTTGTTGACTGTCCTAGTTTGGATTGTCAATGCATAGCAAAGGAAAACTGCAGCAAGCAATTTGTCAATGCAGACACTATACATTCATAACTAACTTCTATACACGACGCTTCCTAAGTATGCAGCAAAGTATAGTTTCATTATGGATGGAGTTCTCTTAAGGAAGTCCGAAGTATGATCTACCACTTCCTAATACAGTGTCTTACTTGACGAGTCAAATAGAACTTGATGCACAGACCAATGAATCTGGTCGATAAGATACAACAGCATTGGAATACTAATATCAGCTTGAAGATGCATAGTTCCAAATCTAGTCATCCAAACTGCTACCAACCTAGACTTGGAATACCTAATTAGAATTTTGGTTTGACCTCTGAACTGAATATTTTGACAATCCCACTCAAACATACATAATTTCCAACATGAATTGAATCATTGAAATCTGTCACCTCCAAGTACATGGTTCTCCCACACAATTAACTGCAAATACATATAACATAATTTTCTAGCAATGACTGATTTCAGTGCTAGCTATCCTATTCCGTATAAACTCCTAAAGGATGAGACTAAAAAGAAAAATCCACACCTTCCAAAGTGCATCCAGCAAATGTCAATTCTGGGCATTTGAATAATGATGCAAGAATGCTACTCTATAGGCAAAATAGTACATGGCCAAAGGCACGAATGAAGCTTCAAGAACAATAAGCAGCAAAATTTTCATGTACCTCGACAGGCCGCAATAGATTACCCAACTTTTTGCGAGCATTCAGAACCTTCAGTCTGCGAGATATTGCCGAGATAACACCTAATGATCCATTGAATATTCTAGCATCAACAACAGTATCTTTGTCAAACAAAGAACTATAGAATATTAGAACAAATGATTGAGACACGTGTCGGCGGAGGTGGAGGTGGGTGTCGGCGTCGGCGTCGCAGGCAACCAGCAGAGGAGAGAGTGCGTCGGCGTCGGCGGGCAACCAGCGGAGGAGAGAGAGCGTTCTTCTGGGCACTGAATAGTAAACTATAAAAAGATACTATTTTTTTAGCTCGGCTTGCAGCAAAACTTCCCTCTTTACAAATTAAAGGTGGAAGATCATTGGTATCAGCAGAGCTAAAACCATGTAGCAAGCAGTTTTCAAGCCATCGAACAGTTGGGTGGAGATCTTCGGACAACGAAGTGTTATGCGTCCCAAGATTATTGAACGATAGGGAAATCACGAACATAGTGATCTATATAGCACTCCTCGCCCAAAAACTTGGCAATATTGCATAAAAGAACTGCTAAAAGCTCCAAATCCCCGCAAGGAACATCGAAATCAAGATTGCAGAGATAAATAAATTGAAGAAAATAATATTCAGACCCCAAAAGTGGAATTCATTTACTAAAGAAGCGGCAGGTGAGAAACCTCAACATAGAAAGTTTGGAGTTGATAATACTTAAAACATTAGCAAAAAGGTCAAGACCGTGATCCATATTCGGGCATTAAACATCACGATTCGTGCAACATGCGCACAAAATTTTTAATAAGCAAAAGATGTATATCCGATGTGGTTGAACAAAGAGTTGAATGCCACTGGTGCTTGGCAATAACGAGACCGGCTACACCTACCACTAATGCAAACACAACGAGATTTCTACGTAAGCCGTTGGTACTTTAAGAATTAACGAGATAAAAGCGAATAGCTTCATAAGAACTTCTAGTTGCCAAATTTTTTTTTTTTTAAACATATTTGGTACTAAGACCTACAAACGCCCAATGGAACAAAACAACAGTATTAAGCACACCTTCTAAGTGAGCTGTAAATTCTGAGTTTAGTGCATTTTGTGGGACACAGCATTTTAAACAACTCGAAAGCTGAAATCATTAGGAGAAAATGGCCTTTGTCATAATTTTTGACAGCTCAAACGCCTCAAACGCTCTTGCAAGACCCTGATAGACCCTAAAAATGCTAGAATTTTTCAAAGTTATAAACCACATCATATTGAAAAGAGCATCGGTTCTAGAAATGCCCTAATGCCCTAGTTTCATCACATAGCGTGCTTCACTTGTTAACAAGCCACCCAAAACACAATTTACCACTTAACCACATCAGATTAGATGCATAAATTGTATGACTAATGAAAGAAGCATAAAAAGAAAAAAATTACGAAAGGGCGTCGGGGCGGAGGCGCGTCGTCGGCGTCGAGTCGGGGCGACGGAGGCAACGGCTTGAGGGGCGTCGGAGTCGGGGACGACGGAGGCAACCGGCGGACCCGCAACACGACCTTGAGGGGCGGAGGCGGAGGCGGCGTCGTCGGCGTCCGAGGCAACCGCCTTGAGGAGTGTCGGAGTCGGGCGCGTCGGAGTCGCGAGAGGGCGTCGGGGCGGAGGCGGAGGCGGCGTCGTCGGCGTCGGAGGCAACCGCCTTGAGGAGCGTCGGAGTCGGGGGCGTCGGAGTCGCGAGAGGGCGTCGGGGGCGGAGGAGGAGGCGGCGTCGGGGGCGACGGAGGCAACCGGCTTGAGGGGCGTCGGAGTCGAGAATGGAGAGAGAGAGCTCGTCGGCGAGAATGGAGAGAGAGAGCAGAGGAGGGGAAGAGAAGCAGCTGTGCGCGAGAATGGAGAGAGAGAGCAGAGGAGGGGAAGAGAAGTGTGCGACTTTTTTGCTCTCCTCTGTAACGGAACGGAACGGAGAAGGGGGAGAGAGAGAGAGAGAGGAGAGAGAGGACGAATCGACAGGTCGCGCAGGCGTCGCAGAGGAGAGCAGAGCAGGAAGCGTTAGAGTGGCGGGCCCCACACGCGGCCCGCGCGAATTTTGAACGCCTGACGCCCTCGCCAACGTGGCGCCACGTGTCGATCGCTGATTGTTTTACCCATATGCCTACGTGTTGGGTTAAACCCACCCAATATTTTCTCCACTTTTCGTCCATTGAATGGACTAACGTATTGAGTAGGTGGCTACTATTAATATAATCCGATATTTTCTCGGATTGGATTAGGTGAAAATTTCATCATTTTTGGCCTTTCCAGGACGTGTTCTATTTTACTAGAGCCGGCCGGCCCTGAGAGTCGACCCCTTTTCCGTCCAGCAGGCGAAGGCAAATCCCTGTCGGGTTGCTGTTTGGAGATGGAAGGAGGTCCCTCCTCCCCTCCCTCATCGGACAGTACTCCGTGCCGTTTAAGCTTATTAGACATTATGGGACAAATGCGAAAACGTAGCGCAGGCATTCACCAGATACCTTGGGGCTTCGGCGATCCAGATAGAAACAAGGTGCTACCGGCGTTCACGAAAAAGCGAAAGCGATCGCTCCGGAAGGAGGAAAAGATGAGGCAGGGTTTTCGGGGAGCCATCGGGGAGTCCAGCCGTCCATACAGATACGACGTGTTCCTGAGCTTCCGTGGCAAGGATACACGCAACGGCTTCACCAGCTATACCTCCACGAGGAGCTGAAGCGGAGTGGGATCGCCGCGTTCATGGACGAGGAGGAGCTCCGGAAGGGCGAGGAGATCGCGCCGCCGATCCTCCGAGCCATCGGGGAGTCGAGGATCTCGATCGTCGTGTTCTCGAAGAACTGCGCGTCCTCTAGCTGGTGCCTGGACGAGCTGGTGAGAATCACGGAGTGCAAAAAAACGATGGGGCAGATCGTGTGGCCGGTGTTCTACAGGTCAATCCGTCGGATGTGAGGAGGCACAGGGGGAGGTACGGACAAGCCCTAGTCCATCACGGGGAGAGGTTGAAGTCGAACGGCGGTGATTCGGAGAAGGTGAAGAGGTGGAGATAAGCTTTGACCAAAGCAGCTGACGTCTCCGGCTGGCATCTGGTTAAACAGTAAGCCGACCATTTAATCCCTTCTGAGTATGCCGACTGTTTGTTCTGTGGCAAAAAAAAAAAAAAAAAGGTTGTTGATTACGGAATTTCACTAATTTCCATGGCAATAGATTCTTATGCATAAAATGGGAGAAAAACCAATTCACGCTAATTGAAGCAGGAAAGCTTATGTATCTTGACAAGCGACTTAGCAAATCGTGAGTTGAGTATATAAACATCCAGGTGGACCACGTCCCTTTCCCTCTACTAGCCCGTTTCTGTTTTAGATGTCAATTGCTTGAAACTGAGTTAAATATGGTCTATAGTGCTTGGGATATTGACTGCGGTTTGATTTTATTTGAGATCAGCTAAGTACTTTTTGTATCCAATGTCTTTGAATCTACCAGGCGCGAGTTTAATATCATTCAGAGCATTGTCGAGGCAGTATGCGCTCAGCTGAAGAATCGCAACCAGTTACCCATTCCTGAAAACTTGGTTGCCATGGACTCACATGTGGACCACATGCATACTTTGCTAGACATGAAATCGAATAAGGTTCGCATGGTCGGAATTTGCGGATCTGGAGGAATAGGGAAGACAACTATCGCCAAAGCTACTTACAATGCCTTTGTGCACAAATTTGAGTATTGTAGATTTCTTTCCAATGTTAGAGAATCTTGTGAGAATATCACAGAGAGTGGCCTACTTCGGCTTCAAGAGGCACTTATTTATAAGGTAAGGTGGGATGATTGTCTGAAGCTTCACAGTGTCGACGAAGGTGTGAGCATGATAAAGAGTAGACTTTCCAGAGAAAAGGTCCTCATTGTCATTGACGTTGTGAACCAATCGATCCAATTGGAAAAACTAGTTGGGAGATGTGATTGGTTTGGTCGTGGAAGTAGAATCATCATAACAACTAGAGATGAACGTTTACTGACTGCTCATAAAATACGAAGAATGTACAGGGTTCGACGATTAGATCGTTCAGCAGCTCATAAGCTCTTCAGTTTGATTGCTTTCCCGAAATATCGTCCTCTGGATTATGAAAAGCTTTCATATGATGTAGTGGATTACACCAAAGGACTTCCATTAGCCATTAAAATTTTGGGTTCTTTCCTTTGAGGTAGAAGCTTACTTGAATGGAAAAGCACACTAGATAGATTGGAGAGAGTTCTCAATGGAGATATCTTCAATGTGCTGAGAATAAGCTTTGATGGTCTAGATGAATATGACAAGGATATTTTTCTTGACATTGCATGTTTCTTCAAGGGAGAGAGTAAAAATAAGGTGATAGAGATTTTAGGGAGCTGTGATCTCTACCCAGAAAGTGGAATTGCTGTTCTTAAAGAAAAGTCGCTCATCACTATTGAGTATGGCAAGCTGGAGATGCATGACATGATACAAGAAATGGGAAGAGAAATTGTTCGGAGGCAATCTCCCAAAGTGCCAGGGAAGCGCAGCAGATTGTGGTTCTATAAGGATGTGCTTCATGTCCTAACAGAAGGCTGGGTAATAAACTGAATCATGATCTTCTGTTTTTGACAATATGTATGCCTGCTTGGTAGGTTTAAATCTGCTTAAGAAGTACTTTTGGCCTTCTACTAAAAAGGGGTGCGAATATTTTTCTGCTAAGTAATATAATGGCTGATGGTCCCATAAGAATCACCTTTTCCACAGCCCACCTTGAAATGTGAGCTTTGTATCATTGACCTCTCCCCAGAAAGTATATTATGAAAAAATCTGTAGGAGCTTAATTACTGTGCTTTTTTTTTTTTTTAATGATTTGAGGTGTTAATAGAACCCATGGGTCAAATGTTAAAGTAAAAGCAAATCTGAAAGCTAAGAACAAAAGGCGCTTGAAGCACACCAAATCTTTTTTTTATTAGTAGTTAGGTCCTTGCATAACCTAGGCACCTTTGTACTTAAATTGTCTATTCATGTGTGTGCCGCCAGGGAACTAATAAAGTAGAAGCAATTATGCTCAAGTTGCCCGCTCCTGATACAGTGCACTTTAGTGCTCAAGCCTTCACAAACATGACAAGGCTCAGAATTTTCTTAGCTCGCAATGTAAAACATTCAGGTGATCCCATATACTTTCCCGCTGAATTAAGATGGCTAGAATGGCCCGAGTACTCTCAACCATCGATGCCGTTCAATACAGGTGACAGGAAACTTGTAGGCCTAGACTTGAGTAAAAGCAACATCCGCATATTAGGGAAGGAATTCAAGGTACGTACTCGCAATTTTCTCTTCTGTGAAGATAAAACTATGAAGATCTTGAAAAACTGCTTATATGTCTCATTATGTATTGTGCAGCTTTTTAGAAATTTGAGGTCTGTTAATTTTAGCTACTGTGTATCACTGAGAAAAATTCCTGACGTATCGTCACTGCCAAATCTTGAGAGTTTGGATCTCCAAGAGTGCACCAAACTTGTTGAGATTCATCAGTCTCTTGGGCGTCT
This sequence comes from Eucalyptus victrix, assembly GCA_016097545.1. Classification (NCBI taxonomy): domain Eukaryota; kingdom Viridiplantae; phylum Streptophyta; class Magnoliopsida; order Myrtales; family Myrtaceae; genus Eucalyptus; species Eucalyptus victrix. Next base: position 50,629,137 of record CM027837.1, on the reverse strand, counting down.
CACCAAGCTCGTATATTTGAACTTTTTGAACTGCTGCAATCTTAGCCGTTTCCCCAGTAGTCTGAAGGCAAGTTCTCTTGAAAATCTGATTCTTAGAGGTTGCTCAAAGCTTTCAAGGTTTCCGGATATTCTTGTACCAGTGAAACGTCTGAAAACACTTGCGCTTCATGAGACTGCCATTGAAGAACTACCGTCTTCTCTGGCAAATCTTGTCGAACTAAAAGAGTTGTGTTTAAGCGATTGCTCGGACCTTAAAAACCTTCCTTGTAGCATCTATACACTGCAGCATCTTGAGCATATTTTTGTTGATGGATGCTCCCAACTTACCAAGTTCCCGGAATGTGTATGGGGATCAAATGATTGCACCAATGTCTCTCTCCTGTTAGCCCTCTCAAGCGTTATCAACTTGAATGTGCAAAGATGCAGCTTATCAGAGCTTAGTTTCTTGAAAAATCTTCACTGCATGTCCACATTGACAATTTTAGATCTGTCGGAGAACAAATTTGTCAGTCTTCCTACCTGAATTGCAAGCAGCTTCGAGAGATTCTAGCTCTCCCCCCAAACATGACATCTTTACATGCAGAAGGTTGTGAATCTTTGGAAACATGTGTGGACTTGTTAGATGTGTTACGATATGATCCAGATGAATCACCTTGGCTCAGACGAATTGACTTCTCTGGCTGTGAGAAGCTAATTCAGGATCGATGCTCCAGCGATTGCACTATGCTGTCAATTGAGGTCTCTCTCTCTCTCTCTCGGCATGCATGCACATGTTTCTGTCTCAAGTGTGAATATTCTGCGTGGCAGGGATTGCTTGGAGAAACTCGGATTGACATTTTTCATCCAGGAAACAAAATCCCAAAGTGGTTTACCCATCAAAGGACGAGAGGACGCATAAGGTTTCCTGTACTTTCAGAATCATACCAAGATATAGCAGGCTTGGCCTTTTGTGCTATTGTCGGTTCACCTAATCGGAAGGAAGTTGATATTTTGTGTGAGATCCAGTGTCAACAATCAAGAAACTTATGGTTGTTTTTCCTCGTTAGAGTCTGATCACGTATGGTTCTTATATGTTCCATGGCGAATGATGTGGGGATTGGATGCGAAATTGTGGGATCTCCGCAGTCGATTTAGAATACTGTTCCAAGCTTCGGAGGGGACTCTAAGATGCTGCGGGGCACATTTGGTGTACAAACAAGGTAAACCAAATGACCCAAAGATGGACAAAAACATTGATCCTCTGAATGCGAACAAGAACCCTACAAGTTCTTGTGGTCGAAGACGCAAAAGGAGTAAATTGTTTTGAGACTCCTGATACCGTTACTATGACTCGAAATTAGCTTGTAATTTATTGTAGGGGGTTATATTAATGCCCTTACGAGAGGCTTTGATTGTGTATTTCTTCATAGTGAGAGTAAAGTTGCTGCTGTGTTCTTTACCATCAAGATCATGTGATCACCTTCCATCCATCTTTTCCTCACCAAGCAAGTGCGAGGATGTTCCTGTCTAGTCAATATTCCTTAATTTACTTGTCGACCAGTGTCCTGTAACGACCAAGCTTAAGAAAGAGAACCCAAAGAACAAAGTAGGGCTTTAAACAGAGAACTAGAATTTATAAATTGACCCAATCTTTCTTCAAGAAATCACACGATTTTGGTTCTATAAAGTTATGACGTACTTAGTCGTAAAAACAATTTAGTCGCTCTTTCTATATTTTTTTCCCAGCTCTAATCTCGGCCTAAAGGTAGATCAGGAACTACTACTGAACAGTCATGAGAACGAAGGATGGGCGGTGGAGTCCGCTCAGCTACATGGTCGTGTTTGCTTTGGCCTCGTCTCCGATTCACCTCAAGCACGATTCCTCATGTCCTTCAAGAAAGCATGACCATATGTAAGTCATCATGGTACTCCATTGGTTGTCATGTCCACTATTACCACCTCCTTTGCTGCAGCTTAACTAAAAGGAGATTTTTCGATGATCGCAGTGAGAAAATATTGGGTGGTCCGGGACCACCACATCAGCGTGGTCCCGGACCACTCACGTGATCCACGTGTATGGGGAGGGGGACAAAGGACTAAAACTGGGCCCACTTCTCTAACGCTCTCTCTCCTCTTTCTCTCTTTTGTCCCCTCCCCACACACGTGGCGCCACGTGAGTGGTCTGGGACCACGCTAACGTGGCGGTCCCAAACCACCCAATATTTTCCCGATTGCGGTAGGTTTGGTTTGTTTGATTGTCTGCATAATGCTTGCAAGCCCCTGGTCATCCACAGAGACTAGCGGCAACAAACATATCTTGTCGTGTGACCTCAGTTTTACCAGACTGGATGGAATATGAAAAGCAACAATCAGATCATCATCACATTCTCAAACATGAACTGACTTTGGATGATCCATGCTCTCATACTCCACCAAGTCAGGAGGTCTTTTTTCCCTGAGAAAAGCATTGTCTGACACATTTTGTTCTTTTTTTTTTTGTCATAGTCTGACGCACTTTATTCTATCATATGAAAACCAAATAAGGGAAAAATGAAGTAACTTTAGTAAAAGTGAGAGGGCATTGTTACGGGCCCTCTTATGTGGTCGTTGTTGTGCTTTTTATTTCGAGTTGAGTCTCCTTTGCTTTCCAATAATAAATTGCTTTTTGTATGCTCATAACATTTACTCAACTTAATTAACTTATATACCAATTGCTCATAATCACGCTTAATATCCGTGATAGCTGCAACAAATGTTTGCTCTTTGGTTATGTCTCCACCTATATTAGTGGGAGGTTCAAAATGAAAAGATGTCTTGACTTACCCTTCAATGGATTATGATCACAGCAAAATGTGCATAATCCACTAATATCATTCTCCAATAACCCACAAAACAAATCCATAACTCAACTCATAAACCTATTTCACAAATTGAATTCTTTATCGAATAGAATGCATTTCATGAAGCATTTAACAAATCAATACATATAACTTTTTTTATAATCCCTTTCACAACTTAATTTATCAAATAAAATATATTTCACAAGGCTTTTTTCAAACTATTTAGGAATTCATTTGATAAACCAGATCCACAAATAAATTTATTGAATTTCAAAATGACTTTTATAAAACGTTCCTCAAACTTTTATGTAACAAATATGCTTTTTCATAACTCATAATATATCGAATTTTTATCATTTCCATGACATGGATTTAAAAATTTATAGAAGAGGTAGCACAACTTATCCGAAATTACCAAAAACCAAATAATGAAGGCTACTCTAACCATCGAAATCTCCATGCTATCAAATATACTATCTCCACGACGAAGGAGCTAAACCAAGTTTACTTGCTAACAAATGACTCTTACGTTCTAACAAAACTCTCTATTCACAATGCGGAACTTAAGTGCCAAATTTCGGAATTTCGCTTTGACTAAACTTATCATCCAAATTGACTACCATCAAATTCCGTGTCTCCATAATGCTCTCATCTATCACTTTCATGAACTTCCTCAACTTAAACTTCAAAAATCAAGTCTTCAAAGTTCATATGACTTCTAAATTATGCCATAATTTCGAAAACTATTTTGATTATACAAACGAAGGTCTTGAATCCGAACATTGTAATACCTAATTGATTCGACTTGACGAAACCTCCGTGCGACGCGATTCTTTCTCTTCTTTATGTTTTTCCTTCCTTTCCTTCATTTCCCTTTACTCCTCTTTTTCCTTTTTCTCTTTTCCTTCTTCGTCTCGTGGGCTGTTCTTCTAGGGGTGAGTGGCGGTCTAGGGTCAACCCTGGATCGACCACGGACCGGCCTAACCCCGCTTAGGTCTTGGTCCGGTTCCCAAGGGGACTGGGTTGGTCCTTGGTCCTAAAATTCTAGGACCAACACTGTACGGGTTGGTCCTCGGTCCTAAGAGTTTTGCGTTGGTCCAACCTTGGACCAACCCTATATATTATATTATATTATTTATAATTCTTTTAATATTTTCAAACCTAAGTAAAATGTCTATTATATTATATTATATTATATTGAGATGTTCTATCAATAGCACTAATAGTAATTTCAATTTAAAACTTTCGATGAGTATTAATTATGTGTCGTTTGTTTTGTTTTTAGGTATATAAAAGTTCAAGTTAATTAACAAGATGTGAAGTTATATATTCATGATTTAATACTTTTTTATGGTTTAATTGTATTTTACCGATGAATTTTAGCTGCACTTTATTTTTCAATTTGTGTCAAATGGTAGAAGTTTTTGAAGCGTAGAGTAGTACTACAATTGCTATGGTGATTTGCTAGTCAAGTGGTGTGAAGCTCATTTTTTGGTTGAGTGGACTCTACATAATCAAATGCAGGAAAACGCTTTTGCATATGGTGTTATAAATATTAAAGATAGATGATTACAAGAACTTTCCATCTTGTCCCATATCTCGATGAGCAATTAGCAGGTACGGAGTTTCCATTATTGTGTCATCTTAAATTTGCTAAATATGTATTGATATTTATAGTTTAATTGCACAATGCCACATTGTCAATGAATGTTTGAATTTGTAGGTTTGCTTTTTTAGGGAGTATAAAAAATAGGACCAAAAAAATTATCGATCGGTTCCGGGTTGACCCGGGAACCGGACCGAACCCACTGGGTCGGTCCGATCCTTGGTCCTAAGCTCAATAGGGTTGGTCCTCGGTTCTAAAAATTGAGGACCGACACTGTACGGGTTGGTCCTGGGGTTAGGAGGTGGCTTGGACCAACCCAGACCATGCTCACCCCTAGGCTGTTCTCGGCCACATAAGCGTCCACTTTTCCCTCAAATATCTCTTCTTTTTTCTTTTTCTTTTCCTGGGGCCCACTTTGACCTAGTCAAAATAAAGAATTCTGTTCACGATCAATTTCTTTCTATGCAAACAAAGAGATCCTCAGTCCAGGGCGCGTCTCCTACACTGACACATTCCATTTAGAGATGGCCGGCCGTGAATCAACCAGTTTCAGTCCAATAGGCGAGGCCATTCCTGGTCAGGTTGCTGGTCCGATGGGAGGAGATGGCCTCCCGGATCCCGAACCGCTCGCCCAAACTCTCCACAGGGGGGCCTCCATTCAGCGGGTGCTCGGGGACTTCGGCCATCCTGATGAAGGAGAAGTGTCACCGAGCTCCTTCGATAAGGGCGAATTCATTTCATTCCAGAGCGCCACGACCCCGATGCCATGGGACGATCTAGACATAAACAAAGTGTTACTGAGCTCCTTTGACGATGACCATGCACGGATGGCCGCGTTCATGGAAGACAAGGAGCTCAGGAAGGCCGTGGAGATGATCATGCCGGCAAATTTCGGAGTCGTCGTCGGGGATTCCGGCTGTCCGTACAGATACGACGTGTTCCTGAGCTTCTGTGGCATGGACATGCGCAACGGCTTCACCAGCCACCTCCACGCGGCGCTGGACCAGAGAGGGATCGCCGCGTTCATGGATTGCCGCGTTCATGGACGAGGAGGAGCTCTGGAAGGGCGAGGAGATTGTGCCGGCGATCCTTCGAGCCATCGAGGAGTCGAGGATCTCGATCGTCGTCTTCTCGAAGAACTACGCGTCCTCTAGCTGGTGCTTGGACGAGCTGGTGAGATCGTGGAGTGCAGGGATACAATGGGGCAGATCATGTGGCCGGTGTTCTACAAGGTGGATCCATCGGGTGTGAGGAAGCAGAGGCGGAGGTACGGACGAGCGCTAATCGATCACGAGGAGAGGTTGAAGTCGAACGGCGGTGACTCGGAGAAGGCGAAGAGGTGGAGAAAAGCATTGACCAAAGCAGCTAACGTCTCCGGCTGGCATCTGGTTAAGCAGTAAGCCGACCATTTAATCCCTTCTGAGCATGCCTACTTTTTTTGTTACGTGGCCCAAAAAAAAAAAAAGAAACTGTTGGTTACGGAATTTCACTAATTTCCATGGCAATAGATTCATAGGGTTGTTGAAAATCGAACCAAAAATCAAGCCAAACAGAACCGAAAAGTTCAATTTTTTTTTCGATTCAATTCTCATTTGGTTTAGGGGTGCATGATAAAAATTATTTCATTCCGAAATGATTTTTCTGTTCAGAACAATTTAAGACGAATGTAAACTTGTTTGATAACGCTTATCAAATTTTCTATTTCGGAATAGATTTCTATTCCGTAAATAGAAAATGGAGGAGAAATCGAAGTAAAAATTTTCTACTTCGATTTCTCCGTAAATCAATTTCGATTTCTCCCAACCCTAATTTCACTCTTTTCTCCCTCGTACGCCTCTTCTCTCGCCCAAAATAAAAATAAATATATTCATTTAAAAATAAAAATAAATTTATTAAAATAAATAAATTATTTTTATTTATCATTTTATTTTTAGTTTACTAAAAATAAATTTATTAAATTTTTTTATGATAAATAAATAAATATTTTTATTAAAAGTAAAATTATTTTTTATTTGCCTTGAGTGTTTTGCCAAATAATTTTTTTTTTATTTTTTTATTTTTATTCATTTTAAAATAAATTTTTTTGTAAAATAAAATAAAATAGAATAAATAAAATAAATTTATTTAATTTATTTAAAATAATTTATTTATGATAAAAATAATAAATTTTTATTTGCCTCGAGTGTTTTGCCAAATAAATTTTTTTATTTTTATTCATTTTAAAATAAATTTATTCGTAAAATAAAATAAAATAGAATAAATAAAATAAATTTATTATATTTATTTAAAATCATTTATTTATGATAAATAAAAATAAATTATTTTTATTTGCCTTGAGTGTTTTGCCAAATAAAATTATTTTTATTTTTATTTTTATTCATTTTAAAATAAATTTATTTTTATATTTTAATTTTAAAATAAAATGATATTTTAATTTTAAAATAAAATGATATTTTTATTTTTATTTTTTTATGATTTATTTTATTTTATTTTATTTTATTCATTATTTTTTTGTTACTAAATCATTTTTATTTTTATTTTTTATATTAAAGGTTAGTTATTGCCATTACTGCCCGTCCAGAAGGAATAAATTTTGTGTCGCTTATCAAACGAATTTCTATTTTTAGAGTAGAAATTTTGTGTCGTTATCAAACGGTTATTTTTGCTTAGAAACTCTTCTGAAATAGAAATAGAAAAATCTATTTCTATTCCGGAAACTATTTACGGAATAGAATGGTTGTCATGCGCGCCTTAGTTTTCATTAAAAGCCGATTTTTTTTTTAATTTCGGTTTTTATTAGTTTAGTTAACCGAACTAAAGCGAAAAAATCTAAAAATTTTCATTTAATTTTTTCTTTTATTCTTTTTAAAAAATTATTTTTTATTTTTATTTTTTTCTTTTCTTTCTTTTTCTTCTCCTTCTTCATTGGCTATTCGCCGCGACGGTGGCTGCTAGCGACAGGCCAATGAAGAAGGAGAAGAAAAAGAATAAATAAATAAAAATCGATTTTTTTAAATAAAAAATTTATTGAAAGGAGTGCATGTAGGAAAAAAAGCATAAGTAAAAACCAAAAAACTGATTTTGGTTCGATTCGATAGATTTCCTTATCGGTTTAGTTCGGTTCAACTTTCTAAAAAACCGAATTGAACCGAACCATTTACACCTATCATGGCAATGCTTATGCATAAAATGGGAGAAAAACTCGTTTACGCTAATTGAAGCAGGAAAGCTTATGTATCTTGACAAGCAACTAAGCAACATCTAGGTGGGCCACGTCCCTCTACTAGCCCATTTCTATTTTAGTTGTCAATTGCTTGAAACTGAGTTTAACGTGGTCTATAGTGCTTGGGATATTGACCACGGTTTGATTTTATTTGAGATTAGTTAAGTGCTTTTTGTATCCAATATCTTTGAATTTACCAGGCGCTAGTCTAATGTCATTAACAGCGACAAAATAATACTTTAAGTGCCATAACTTAGCATAAATGGACACTTAAGTGTCATAACTTACGAAAGTGACACTTAAGTGCCACATTCGAAAAAAAACGGATTACTTAAGTGCCACTCCGGCCAAAACATTGATATGTCAATTTTCTGGCGAAGCGAGTGCAAAACGACGTTGTTTTGCACGTTGGCATAGCCAAATAATGCAAAAACGACATCATTTTGGGCTGACATGATTAAAAAAATAATATAAAAATTAATTTAATTAAAGTTAGTTAAATATTAAAAAATAATGATTTTAATATTAAAAAAATTAAAAAGGGGGAGGCAGCTGAGGATTGAGCTCTCGGGCGTCGCCACTACCTTCCCGCCATCGCCGGGAAGGGCCGGCGACGGAGGGGGAGGAGGGTCGGCTAAGGTCGGCGGGCCCTAGCTCGGCGGTGAGGGCTTGCGAGCCCTCGGCCACCTCCCCAACCCACCCCCTTTTCAATTTTTTTTTAATATTAAAATTATTATTTTAATATAATTTTTTTATCATGTCATCCCAAAACGACGCCGTTTTTATATTATTTGGCCATGTTAGCGTGCAAAACAGCGTCGTTTTGCACTCGCTTCGCTGAAAATTGACACGTCAATGTTTTGGCTGGATTTTGATTGGAGTGGCACTTAAGTGATCCATTTCTCTCCGATTTTGGCACTAGTGTCACTTTCGTAAGTTATGGCACTCAAGTATCTCTTTGTACCAAGTTATGACACTCAAGTATCTCTTTGTACCAAGTTATGGCACTCCAGGGGTTCGCGTGTCCATTAAGAGCATTGTCAATGACGTATGGGCTCGGTTGGATTGCAAGCAGTTACATGTTCTTGAAAACGTGGTTGCCATGGACTCGCATGTGGACCGCATGCATTTGTATGTTAACACACCTAATCCCCAGAAGAAAAAACGGATTTTTACTCTAAAAATGACATTACAGAAGAGGCTAAGGAAAAATTAGAAGCGATTTAAAAAAATGCCATAGGTGGAAGATATATATTTTCAAACTTAGTAGAAAGAAGAGACATGAGGATGTTACCTTGGTTGAAGACTAACACAGATAAATAAGTTCAAGACAAGAAAAAATCAACCTCATCTAGATTGATAATCAATAGACAAAGAGTCAACAGCCGAGTTGAATAATCTAAAGAATTTTCATCCATAAAATGTTTGCTTATGTAGGAGAGGCCAAGCTTTCTCTCGTTGTTGTGCTTAGAATCGAAGCAATAAACCAGCGAGCTTTGAAGTACTTTTTCCCCCAAAATAAAGATGCGAACATAAAAACCCAAGAAATAAATTTGAACTTGACTTGTGGTGGCTGAGTTAGGGCTTCTCGAGGGACCGCTTTGAGTAGAAAGCAAGTCGTTGATGGAAGATTAGACAAGAGGGTAGAGTGATTGTGGCTCATTTGGTTCAACATTCCCAAGGGGCTTTCAGCCCCAAAAGCCCATTGGGAAAAATGTTAAGCATTTGGTTAAGCATTTGGGGGTGTTCTTGGCCAAATGCTAGCATTTAGAATGCTATGGAATGCTGAAGTGGGGGTTTAATGAATTTTTTTCTTCTAATATTGCCCTCATTGATAATTGCGTTTTCCTATTTTACCCTTAAAAACTACTGTTCATCGTCTTCCTTGTTGGTCTTGAAGCTTCAAGAGTGAAGCTTAGTTGACGAAGCTCAGCCGGCTAGATCTGGTCGCCCACACACCGTCGTCGCCATACACCGCCATTGCGGGGGTCATGGCCTCATGTGGTGTCGCTTGGGTCGCGTGACCCACATGATGGGCTGAGCGATGCTTAACCAGCCAAATCTAGCCGCCCACGCATTGCCGTCGAGTGACTCGTCGCCTCCCCGCCACCACTACCACTAGTCGCCTCCCCCACCACAACCACCGGTTGCCTCCCCCACTAGCTCCGGCTGCCTCCCAACCGTTCCCCTCTACTTCAACATCTCCTCCTCATTACTCCTTTTCTTTTTTTCCTTTTTCTTTTTCACCTCAAAGCTACTTTGCAAAATGCAAATACCAAAATAAGAGTAACCAAACACTTCAACATTCACCCAATGCCCATTCTTCTAAAGATACTTGGGGAAATGGCTTTGCATTTCCCCAAAGTTGAACCAAACGGGCCCTGCTTCTCGGTCATGAGTCAGGGGGGACGGAGAGAGGTGAGCGAAAACGGCCATCGGGAGAGGGCGTGATTTGGGAAGAAACAGGTCACGGGAGTGAACCGAGAGAATGCAACCCAGAGGATGAGGCCATCTAGTGGAGAGAGAAAGGCCATCATCAGGAGGGAGCGACAGGCGTTGGAGGAAGCGCTAGAGAGGAAGATTCAGTGTGTCAGGGTAAAGTGCAAAGAGAGCATCGAAGGAGGAAGAAGAGAGAGTAGGTAAATAGGAGAGAGAAGATAAAGAGGAAAGAGAACACTCTACCCTTCGCCTGCGCTTGTTTGAATTGGGACAATGTAGACCTGCTTGGACAGCTATCAGCTGCCGAGTAGTTCAAAGTAAAAATGACATGAAACTGTTAAGGTACCTAATATTTTCTTGACAGGTGAGGTGAAAATGACGATACAACATATGCTAATAGCTAAACACCCACTTAATTCACTCCTCTTTTCAATTTCCAAGGGCTTCTACCTTTTATGCCCTCCCCCCTGCTTGGACAGCTGTCAGTTGCTGAGTAGTTCAAAGTAAAAATGACATGGAATTGTTAAGGTACCTAATATTTTCTTCACAGGTGAGGTGAAAATGACGATACAACATATGCTAATAGCTAAACACCCACTTAATTCACTCCTCTTTTCAATTTCCAAGGGCTTCTACCTTTTATGCCCTCCCCTTCCCCCCTCTTCCTTTTACGTTTGTAGAACTCTCTTTTTTTCTTTTCAACTTCCAAGGGCTTCTTCACTTGCTCTCTCTCCCTTTTGCATTTCTATTTTACTTTTAAATGTTAGCATTTATGGCTTTGTCCGTTTTCATCTCACTAGTTTGTCTGTCGGTCATAAAAAAGAAAGCTTGGATTTTAATTTTTTATTTTCCATCCCTATCCTTGTCCATGTTAGAGGACACGTGTCATCTTTTGAGTAGAGCTGACTAAGCTCACTCACACCGTGGTTACAAACTACTAAATATTTTATCCTTCGTTATGGATTCTCAATTTTTTTTTTTCAGAAAAAAAGGGGAAGAAAGATCAATTCAATGAGGCGATCCATGTTTGATCAACTCATAATATGAATATCACAATAACCAAGCTCAATTGACCATCTCAAGATTGAAACTTGATTTGGGCATTTTGTCTAATAGTTGGCGCACATTAAATTGCCTCAAATAGCTTCCTTGAGCAATATTCATGGCCTTCAATCTCGACCCATGTGCAATCTTAAATGGAACTAAAGCATTAGAATTATACTAATACATTCAAAGAACAATATTAGATAGAATTTAGAGCCCAAACCACACAATAACACAACTGCAATTAGCCTCAAATGTGTGGATCTAACCTATTTTTGTAAAGCTGGGTTTGAACTCAGGTCAAGTAAACAAGTTGCATGCTCAAGTTCAAGCCCTATCACTCATCACATATGCAACTTATGGGAAAATACACTCGATCCAAATGAAATTTGGTAACACGAATTTTCAAACATGATTAATACATCAAAGAATGGTCAAATACGCACATCAAACCAACCTTTCAAAGTAACCTTCCACATTGGCCAGCCATGAACTCGTGGATTGGCTAAGCTTTCAGTTCAAATTCTTCATGGTTCACATGGAGATTTAAAGACCAAATCAAGTTGACCAAGCATCATTTGCACTTACTTATAACATTCATCAAGCTAATGAAGACAGATAATGCATGCAAAGTGGGGTACCAAGTCAAAAATGCATGGCTTTTGGAAGAGGCTTTAACATTGGGAAAAATTCCAGCCTCAGAAATTAGTTTGCTTGGCTGGCTTTCCTTTTGATTTCCCATGGTCAAACCACTGTTTGCATTGAACAAAAACTCATCTAGGCGCCTTACCTTTCTTCCTAATTTCTGTGTGAAGTATCTCTTGGCGACGAAGCCAAAAAATTGTCCTCTAAAGGCACTTGGAAGTTGGCCCCTTCAAGCTGGAAAATGAGACTCGCGGAGACGAAAACCAACAACGAAGGCTTTGGTTAGCCACCTTGACCAGGTTTGAAGACCCATTTTGTCAATTCCTTTGACATTTACTCCAACTATATGTACTGTAGTTCAATCTAAAATTAACCTTTTGCCTCAAATGTCCCTTATTTTCCTCAAAAACATTTGTTTTGCCTCGCCAATAACCATCTACCTATTACATTATAAAAAAATTTCTGGGTGTCAACCCCTCCCAGAAAGTAACACAATTTTCGAGAGGCTTTTGAGTGCCTTCTTGACCACCATTTTTGACGTGTAACCTATGATTGGAAAGATATTTGAGTATAATTTCACTATCTACTTGAAGATTTTGACTAGTTTTAGCTGGAAGTTCATGAAAATTTCGTTTTTTTCTCTCGAGGTCCCTCTGAAATTTCTAGGTTAAGGTCTTTTTTGAGTTGCTCATGGGGGTGCCTTTAGGGGACAATCGTGAGCTCTCTCTTGTCTCCAACCTTTTATGCCTCAAAATAGCTTGCTTTTGAGAGATTATTCTTTGAATTAAGCAACCTTTAGCTTGCCTTGCCCACATGATAAGCTTGCCAACTGAGTTGCTCTATCAACTCGCCAACAGTGAAATCTTCAAGCTTTTGCAGCTGTTGAGTGAACAACTTTGGCTACGATTTTCACATGTCTTCAGCAACTTATCCCTAGCCAAATTTTGTCCATTTGCACTCTTAATGAGAGCATTCCACCTTCGCCAGAGATTAGGCTAATTGGGAGTTAAGTGGGATATGGTGGGGCCAGAAATTTATTTACTTAATCGCTTTGAATTGTGGCCAAATCACAGATTGGATTTTGGCAGCTATTTTAAAGGTTTTAATCCATCAATTTTTCTCAATTTTTTGATGAGTTGGCACATTCATATATATTAATTTGTCTCTTACTATACTTTGCAATTTTTCCTATCCAATTTGTAAGAAAGTCCCTCAAAATTGGTCATTTGATTGCTAAAAAATGACCAACTTGATCCAAATTGGTCCTTGTGGCTTGATTAGATTAATTCAAGCCAGGCCAGGTTCAATTTCAAGCTTAAATAGGGGTCAAAATGATAAAAATGATGATTTAAGGGCTTGGGCACAATTTTAAGTTTTGCAAATTGGTCCCCCAACTTTGTAGATTGCATTTTGGAACCAACTTGCTGGTTCAATTGCAATCTAACCCCTAAGTCTTGATTAATCACATGCGGATCCTCAGCCCCCTTTTTTTTTTTAACATGTTTAACCATAAAGTTAACTTGAAAGTCAAAATTTGACTTTTTAGCAAAACGACATCTAAGGACTCTTACGACCCTTTTTAGCCAAGAAGAGGGTTTCGTTGCAATTAAAATTCCCAAAGTTTTGATTTTTTTTTTTTTTTTTAAACTTAGGACTTGTCAGCCAAAATTCAGGTATCAACACTAGCAAAGCTTATCGGCTGGCGAAGGTGGTGGGATTGAACCGAACTATGCAATGAATACGGGGAGCGATTTTAGTATATATATATATGAAAATTAAAATTAATTCTCAAACACGCATTTTGACGTAACTGAAAGCTTAGCTTTGGTACTTCAAAGTTAAACGTGCTCAAGAGGGAGCCCTCCTAGGATGGGTGACCTCTTGGGAAGGTGCTTACCTATAGACCAAAGTACAAAACCATGAGGCTCTCAAATTTTTTATGTGAAATTGTTGACAAGTTGACCCACCTCCACTCCTTCGGGTGTTTATTTTGGTCTGTGATGTTTCTACTTAAATTTTTGTTTTCATTCACACATCTTGTGCTTTTTCAAGGTGTCATTTGCATAAATTCAAGAGGCCTCATGTTTCAATTTATTGTATTGTCTGGATACATGCTGTTCCGTTATTTGACATGGGGACATATAGTGTAGTTCCGCCACTAATTTCTGTAAATTTACGGGAACCTCATTTTTGTCAAAGATGTCTTGATTCGCAGTAAGAAGGTGCTCGCCTCCGCCTCCCGAGCCCCATCGGCGGCTTTTCCTCGAGAAGCCCCGCCCTCGCGACCTTCGCGCTCGCAAAGGCCGAGCAAGAAGGTTCGTCCTTGATTGGGCCATGCCCTAAACTCGCTGGTGCTGCATTACTCCGTCTTGTGGAATCTCTCCCGATTTGCCTGCAAAAACTCCTGCTAACAGAGGTTCGCTCGCAATCGTCAATTAATTCGCACTTGCAACATTATTTGATGGTTGAATAATAGGTAATCCTAAACTCATACTATTTATAATATATTTCCTTTCTCAAGAAATTGATGAGATGTTATTTTTCCTGCAAATCACTACATTAAATACTTTTGTTCTTCTCTTGCAGCATGAAACTGAATATTTAGCATATGTAACTCATGATTTGAAAAAAGGTTTTGAATTTACGGTAACGAATAGTTTTTGCAAGTGAACTTGAAGCATATCATAAATATGCGACGTATGCAATAGGTAAAAAATTTGGAGTGGGGAAGGCTAAGACTAGACAAAACAAAAAAATGAGAAATAAATTGATGAACTTTTGTGTGTAATTGTGAGAGGTGTACAATCAACTTATCTGGTCAAGAAAGAACATATAAAAGACTTAAAGTTAGATGTGGTTGTTGAGCTTTCATTAGATTTAAGATTGAGATTAGCGTTTATGAAGGCATAGAGTATGTTCCCGAACATAATCATGAATTTATACTGGAACATCAAAGTATATAGGTAGAATTCTTTTGCGCTGTTTGGGAAGCTTGGTTGTGGAATGGTAATGATGAAAGTCGATTTTTGGAGATTAGTTCGGAACTTAATTCGTTGCTTTTTATGCTTGTTAGGACCTTCTTTTTCCTTTATGCACATTAACATGTCACCTTCGTAATGCAAACGACTTTATCGTTTTGTTGAGCAGTTTTAGCTATTCCTTATGCTTTGAAGGCGTGGGAGTTACCGAAGGAAAGACCACAACATAGATCTCATATTGACTGAAGTGGATTTGTCGTCAATATCTTGATATGCTCTTCTTATTCTAATTATGGAGCATAACGTATGCAAAATATTCCAGTCATAAGTACGTCTCACCTATCTATGCATGGCTTTCTTTACTGGTGTCATGGTCCAACAATGACTTATGTATTATCTATGGGGATATTGCAGTGATGTCTACACAGGATGCACGGTGTACAGGTGCATGTTAAGAGGTGCTGCCGACTATCTTGTTAAGCCTATTAGGAGAAACGAACTGAAGAACTTGTGGCGACACGTGCGGAGAAGACACCACATTATTAATTACTTTTTGTGCTTGTTTGTATAAGTTTATCACTGCAACTAAAAGGAAAATTCATATTCCTTCATTGAGGCTTTAGACTTGGTGAACTTAAAATAAGCAATAAGTTTTTTGTCCAATTGATTGTTGTAGATAATTCGCTGTTAGTGTTCAAATCCGCTTTTCTTGAATAAGTGTACTCTATTTTTACATTAACAGAAAATAGGTTGTTTGCTCACAAGTTACGTAGTTAAAATGACAATTGACAGATGAGCTACTGATTGGGTGTTAACTTTTATCCCCAGAAGTTTGGCACCCTATGTTGTAAATGCCTCACCCTATGTTCAACTAGTCCCACCTTTGAGTTTGTAAAATCAGTCCTAACACACACCTATAACAAGTAACCAAAATCATTTTGGGATGCGTTTGTATCATAAGAACTCAATGATATAATAAAATGCTTCTCGGTAAAACATTTTTTAGAAATATGGTTAGTTTTATTTTATTTGGTGATATATGATCAAAAATATTTTCTGTTATTTGGATATTATTGGAAAATGATATTCTATTTCATGACTTTATTTTATGCAAAAAAAATGTTTGAGTTCTTTAATTTTTTTAATAAAAATTCGATTTTTAATTATTTTATTTCTCTCCTTTTATTTTTATTTTCTTTTGAAAAATGAAATTTTAAATTATTTTAAAATTTTCCTTTTTCTCTTTCCTTTTTATTTTATTTTCTTTTTTCTCCCTTCCTCCACCACTATCGGCAAGTGATGGCCACAACTCGCCTCGCCAAGACTGGGTGAGGTGTGAGATTGCTGACCTCCATGTAGCCCAAGCTCACCTGGATCTAGCGATCCCCAAGCTCGCCAGCCTAGGCCAAGCTTAGACTCCCTTGGATTTGGTGAGCTGTGAGCTCGTTGGCCTCAATGAACCTTGGGCTGGTGAGCTCGAGCTTGCTTGGATTTGGTGAGCCCAAGCTGGTCGGCTCACCGGTTAGTGTCTTGGCCAATCATCACTTGCGAAGTAAGAAGGGGAAGGAGGAACAAAAAGGAAGAAAAAAAGAAAGAAAAGAAGCGAAAAAGAAAAAGAAAGAAAATGAAGTAAAATAACAAATAAAAATTCAAAATTTGTAAAAAAATAATTAAAAATTATTTTTATAAGAATAAACTCATTAACCAAGGATCCTAAGGACTAGAGAAACATTTTTGAAAATATTTTCTGGTTCTTTTAAAGGAAAAATCATTTTCATGAACTTAAGTTTGGGTAGGAAAATATTTTATGTTAACTCATTTTTCTAAATAAATCAAATGCTAGAAAATTAGAAAAACGATTTCTTGGAAAATGAGAAAAATGTTTTCCTCAAAACAAAGTGCACTCTAAGAGAATAGTTTACTACTTCTCCAAATACGTAATGAACACATGAAAAAAATCCAAGGACGCCATTGCGACTGACTCAATTTGTAGACTTTTGTGCGTGTAACGAAGAGAACAATTTACTACTCTTCCAAATTGTAGAAGGACAAAAACAAGATCCAATAGATATGTACTTAGCTAGAAGCGCTATTCAACATTTAACTTGGTTGTTCCTATGCAGCATAATGCCCATTGTGACAAATCTATTCAAAATTTTATTCGTGATACCAAGAACTTCAAATTTATACTCTGAGTGAAATATTTACACCTCATTAAAGTTAAAAATCTAATATGAATTTGACGTGACATTAATAATTTCTTTTCAAGGAAGGGGCACTAATGTAATTGCCAGAAAAAAGATTAACAAAAAGTAAATTCGTAGTTAATGTTCATTGTAAAGTTATTGTTCATTGTCTTTGAAGTTACTATTCATCGTCTTCAAGCTCACGATTGCTTGGCCAAAATTCCTTTGGCGCTCGTTCGTCAATGCCCACTGTCGCCAAAACCTTTGGTGGCCTTGGTCACCCTCGTTTGACCACCTGTGAGATGATCATTGCTTGCTCTCAAATCTCAAATTTCATTATCTACGCAAGTGTATTCGGAGGGGCGAGACAGAGAGGAGGAGCGATTGTCCTTTATGATGATCTAGCCGCGCAAGCTTCAAAGCTAGATCGACCATAGCAATAGCTTCAGCCTAAGAGTCTGCAATCTATATGGAGGCTTGAGAGTTGAGAGTCTTGAGGGATTAGAGGTAAAGTCACTGGGCTTAGCTCATGCTTGGATCATTGTTCGAGCTGATAACGAATCGGTGTTGCCGATGTTATTATTTGAAATGTTCCTTTTCTTTTCAATTTTTCACTTGGTGCTCGTGTGGAGAAACAGCAGCTCTAAAAAAAAAACAAAAGTGTAACTACGAGTACAAATTAGGTTTCGTGATGGCTTCCAAATGCATAAAACAAAGATAAAGCAGAAAAGGAAAGACGCTTTGATTGTCATGTCACACGAAAGCAAGATGTTGAGATGGCAACTAAAGTAAACGACGCTTGGCCCACGGGTCGATAGCAAACATCCAATCATGACTAAGTAATAAGGCCTGTATCGTTGCCCAGTCCGTACCTCTCTAGATGTGGGGAAAAAGAACAGATTCTCGACTGGTCCTTTCCCCGTGTCTCTTGTTTTATATTCTCAGTTTTTCCGGAGACCCATTGATGTTTTTGTCTTTCTATTTTTTGTGGGAATCTATAAGGGATAATTAGTTCCCGATCAGTCCAATTTCCACTTAAGAATCAGACCAATGGGATCAGTTCCCAATTCTTTTCAATTGAGAATCAAATCATTTGATTTTGAAATTGAATTGATTGGTCCAATTTCTAAGTGATCCAATAAATTTGGTTGCCTATTTTTTTTCTCTCTTTTTGATTCATCATGCATGATATCTTTGATAGATGTCTCATCTACAAGGCTAAGACTCTCACTGTTAAGTGGGTTAAAGAACAATACTCTCTCTCTCTCTCTCTCTCTCTCTCTCTCTCTCCATATTAGGACTTTTTATTTTTATTTTTTATTGAATACAGATTTTAAGAAAGCAAAAAGATTTGACTTGGTCACTTATTCTAATTTTATGGAATTGGTTCAGTATCAAGGGAATTACCTAAACCGGCCAATTCGGTTCCATTCGAAAGATTCTCAATTTGAATGGTTCCTTTTGCTCACCCTTATTTGCCATTGGAGAGCTCTTCACTCACTTAGTGGCTATTCCCTCATTATTTTCTTTTAGAATTTTATTAGCACATAAGTTATTTGTTATAAGTCACAAATTCCTTTAGGAGTGGACCTCATAATAATTTATAATTACTTATTATTTGATTTTTTGTGACCCAAAACCTATTAGATTAAAAAAATTATGAATCAATCATTTCTCTTTCTTTTATTATTGAGGAAGACACTTTCAAAAATAAAAATTAAAAACCAAAAAAATTACTTCTAAAAAAGAGAATTTAAATTATAGGTAGCACAAGACTATATATATGATGTTAATTAAAATTGATGGATTAGCGATGAGGATTACTTGCACAAATGAATTATATTGGGAAGAAACTTGAACCGATACTATATTAGAAAATCCAATCTAAAAATTTAAAGTTATATATGATTAGAGACTAGATGAATGTAAATAGCCTTGTTATAATCCAAGAAAAGGATTTATTAGGAACAAGATATGCTATATCTTATGATGACACTATCGTCACGAGATTTTCTGTATTAAACTTATACAAGTCAACTTGTTCGTTGAAAAAAATGGCTTTGATTATCTTTTTCGTCCAAACAATGTTAGACATCAATTCATGTTATCAACGACTCTATCACGAGTCTTTTAATATTAAGAAACTTCAAAAAAATAGAATTAATAATCATCCAACAACCTTGATCTTTTAATATTAAAAAAACGTAAAGATGGAATTAATAAATCTTAAAATATCTGCCGCTAAAATGGTGACAGAAAAGCCTCCCCGAGACGCAAAAGACAAAAAAAAAAAAAACGTGGTGGCCCTCGGCTCGCAGGAGCACATACAATAAATCTGTTGGAGGGGCCCACATCCCTTGGAATAATACGTGGCAGTGACTGCACCAACGTCACTCTTCCAGGGTAACGGTGCAGTCAGCTTATCAATTTGCTTTTCTCACGAGTATATAAGTCCACATGCCATCGCCCTTGCCCTTGCCCGCTGGACTTGAACTCCACTTTTCAAGTCAAGCTCTCTCTTACCGTCTCTCGAAACCCTACCATGGATGTTCATTCGCTTGAAATTTGCTCATATTATCTCCACCTTCTGAACCAGAACTCGAGCTCCTGACACCCAACCCCCCCAACAAAAAAAAAGGGGGAAAAAAAACCCTGAACTCAAGCTAAAATTGATGACGGCATTTCACGGCGGCTCTTGCGGTTGTTCCCCCGGCCGTGCCAATGGATCTTGCCCATGGTTTTCCGAAACCTTCTTTCGAGATTCAAGTCTTGAGCTAGAAAAGGCAAAAACTTTCGCAAGGTCATGGGAAGAAATCCCGTCCTTCGCTGTTCTTGATGGCGGCGACCATGGCGAGATAGGGTCCCGGTCGCCCTTGTACCCGGACTTAAGCCGAACCGATTCTTCTCGGTCACAATCAAAGGCCCGTGAAGGCGAGCTAGGATGCTGTGGGTTGCTTTCCCATTCGGGTCCATTGCCACAACTAGCCATTGGCGATGGCAAAATTGAAGCTGGACCGCCCTTGCATTCATGCCTGACCCGGCCCGAACTCTGTTCGGCTCTGGCCATGCAGGCGGTGAAGATCAAGGAGGAATTGGAAAAGGAGAAGGTGGCGACCACTGCTGATCCCAGGGATGCGGCCATTTTATCACCGTCATGCTCATGGCCGGCAGCAGCATACGATGTGGCAAAGCCGATGGAGGATCTGGGGGAGGTGGGGCCAACGCCGTTCCTGAGGAAGACTTACGAGATGGTGTCGAACCCGGGTACAGATCCAGTGGTGTCGTGGGGCTTGAGCCAGAATAGCTTCGTGGTGTGGGATCAGCAGCAGTTCTCGAAGGAGGTCCTGCCTCGATACTTCAAGCACTCCAACTTCTCCAGCTTCATCAGGCAGCTCAACACTTATGTCGGTACTTCTTCATGTTTTGATATGAGCAAACCTATGTTATTTGTTGCGGTCGTTATCTTTTGTATGGATCTGTATAAAGTATGTCTGTGTATGAGCGTTTTGGTTTAACTCTTCGGTTCTTTTTTGATGTCGTCGAGAGCGTGGTCCTCTTAAAACGTTTGTTCAGGCGTCCAGACTTAATTTAACCCACTTTGACTTTCTCGGTCTATTTGTGCTGTACCCTAGTTTAGGGGACGAGGAACCAAGAAACCTGAAATGGTGGGCGAGATACACAGATTATCTAAGAAATTTCGTGAATCATGTGGCACATGTTCACAAAAACATCGAGTGGCCAGTGGACAATGGCCCCTATTAGGCCCTCAGTAATCATCATATTCAAGTGATGATGCTTTAGACGGTAGTTTGCAGAAACTACCATGACATCAAATCACCAGTTAGAGATTATCTTTGTACTGGATTTAGAAATACGCTACAGCAATTCCCGTATAGTGGTTAGTATTTTGCATTTTACAGCTTTAATTCTTCATTATGTACTTTCTAGCTGAAGACAAGTTTCCTTTGGCCATTGCTTTGTTTCTATCCGGTGTTTTGTAGTACCTTTCTTCTTTTTGGGCAAGACCAGAAGCATAATTCTGCACTGTTGTATTCATATTATATCTAGTAGTAGCTAGATTGATTTTGAGTTGTTTGCCTTTACTCTTAAAATTTTCCACTCTTTGCACTGGTATTTGGATATTTGTAAGCGATCTCTTCTTGACGTGCATTATAATCCGTGTACTTTCTATATTGGCCTAGTAATACCCCCTGTGCACATCTTCCACTGAAACTTCCTTGGCCTTCATTCTGCTTATTTTCTACTCTTTAGCCTTTGGTTCATTATGAACTCCTAGACATAGCTTCTTCCTATCTTCTATTCTTCATGCATCATAATTAAAAATGTGTCGCAGGGTTTTAGGAAGATCAATCCAGATCGATGGGAGTTTGCAAACCAAGTTTTTCAGAAAGGGAAGAAGCATTTGCTGAA
Source organism: Eucalyptus victrix (assembly GCA_016097545.1). Taxonomy (NCBI): domain Eukaryota; kingdom Viridiplantae; phylum Streptophyta; class Magnoliopsida; order Myrtales; family Myrtaceae; genus Eucalyptus; species Eucalyptus victrix. The sequence goes on along the minus strand of CM027837.1, from coordinate 50,607,766 downwards.
GAACATAAAGAGGAGACGCAACTTAAACAAGCATAGAAAAAAATCGAGTAGTACTGTCACCTCTGATTACCAGAAAGCTGAAAAGGAAGCGGAACTCAAAATGCTTAAGAAGGACCAGGAAGCGTTGAAGACCAAGATCCTTAAGCTAAGAGAAGAGCAGGCCAACTTGCAGCATGAGATCAAGCAGGTCGCTGAAGGGGTTCGCCATGCCGACTGCAGGAACCAGCACTTATTCCTCTTCCTCATAAAAGCAGTCAAAAGCCCCAACTTTATCCTGAATTTAACCCCGAAGAAGAAGCAGAAGAGAGATTTAGAGACCTGTGAATCGAGCAAGAAGAGAGAATTGCTTGGTCCCGATGCTGAAGCCACCAAATGCTTGCTAGAAGCAATGGATCACATGATTCAAAGCCCAAAAGTTGATTGCCTGAAAATCAGTGACGATTTGGCACAGATGGAGCGTCGGCCAAATAGTGTTGTGCCGGAGCATTTTGGCACCTTTCAGATGCACAATCCGCGGCCTTCGATGGATGGTGAAGATTTCAGGGTTGCGCAGGGCCAGACGCCCAATCAGATGACCGGAGCTAGCTCATCTGATTTGTCTTCGGTATTCCATGGGATTTCCGAGAAACTCCTCAAGGAAGACGTGGTTATTGGCGCCGATGCGGACAACATAGAAGTAGAAGACCACCTGACGTTGAATGACACGGGAATCTATCTTGAACTGGAGAGTCTGATTGATGGAATGGGTACACAAGTGAACTCATGGAGCAAGCGGGAGGACTGATGCCCTAAATTTTCATGGACTCCCGCGCTGCCCTTTCTGTTACTTTCTTGTCCTTTTGGGTTTCGTTTTGTTATTAAGCTGGACATTAGAGTCCTTGTTGCTGCTGTTTTATTGTGACCCAGATGACATGATACAGCTCTTGCATAATTGGAGAGAGATACTGAAGTGAAGCGACTTTTTGCTTGACGGCATGAAGGTACATGCTGGAAACAGGAAGGAAGAGAGAATCCAAGTCATAAACTAGGTTTTGATGGGTCAATGGAATATGCTTGTACATATGTTGTAGTTTCTATCTTTTTCACCATTGTATCGAAGTCCTTTCAGTGTTCTTTTCTCAAGTTAGCACAAACTCTGTGTGTGTGTGTGTGTGTGTGTGTGTGGTCACCAGTTATGTATAAGTAGAAGCGTTAATAGTGCGAAAGTTCATTTTCAGTTTTAATAAGAAGAACTTTCCGAAATGCTTTACATTACCAAATTTTAACTAGAACTTACAAGATATGTTCCATGTTTCTTTTCTTTTCTTTTTGTTTAAATCGCAGGTGCTTCGTGTGAATCTAATATGTGTTCTTATTGCAAGCTTCAATACGCCAAGAAGGGAGAGGTTGATTGATGCCATAATTGGTCCTTTTTCCATGAGAACACTGCCTAGTCACATGGGTAATCATTCAAACTGCTCGAAACTGATCAAAATGAAAGGCTTTTTTTATAATCATTGAAGTTTTAATTCCCCAAAAGAGTTGGCAAACTTTTTGAGAAATTTTCAAATAGCCTTTACGAAGGGAAGTCGTTCTTTTTAAAAGTTTTCAAAGTGAACCCTGTTTCAAATTAGTCTTTAAAATGAACAACTAAGTTTCAAATCACAAGTTTCAAATCACTCCTAGCTTACAAACCAACTATCATCGCTCATTAAGCATGTGCACCTCACGTGGCATTTTTTGTGGAGGCTGATGATACAACCAAAGGGGGTGAATAAACTGATTTTCAAATTTTTTTTTTCTTTTCTTCTTTTTGTGGAATTACTTAAACTATATTTGATAGATGCAAAAACAATGGATAATATAAGATGCAAGATATTTCTATAAGATAAATGGTGAAATAAGTAAAGAGATAAAATACAATGCTGGCAGATTTTATGGTGGTTTGGTTTATAACAAGTTTGCGTCTTTATTCACGACAAATAGGCTGGAATCTATTAATATTCTAGTTAGTGGTTACACCAAAGCACGTGCTGCTTCTATCCAAAATCGATAGATCCCACTATCAATAGACAAGCACTACCTATATTTGTACACTCCTCAAATTACAAATTACACTGAACAATGACAACTCTCAAAGGAGTAGATCACAAGTGAATAAAATCATGCTTACAACATAAAAAGAATGTGACCACATCGATACTTACAACTTTCTTAGTTTTACATAAATTATTCAGCGTGTATCAATCTTCTTATATAGTCTTCAGCCTCCAAATTAACTGTTAGAGAATCCTTAAGAGGATCAATTAGCCTTTGAAATTACGAACGCAAGTATTATGAGATCTGGTCACCCATATGATCAAATCTTCTAGGTAATAATGAGGTTTCCCTAAATAGAATAAGCTATGTGGCTCAATAATCTATTCTTCTAATTGATTGAGTAACATAGGTAACAATCAAATTGATTTCTCTCCATATCTTCACTTTGAGATTCCAAGCCTTGAAAGCTAGCTATTTATAACTTCTAACTCGCAAATTAAGTGAAAAGAACATTGGTCTTCTTATCCAGTTGCTTGAACTAGTGAAAAATATTTTTCTCCATAGTTGATATAATAAGCCGTTTCTATCAGCAATTGACTTGCGTATTGCTATCCATGGGTACACTAATGTTCAAGACTTCACTCATTATTCACCTTATCACGATGCCTCTAAGTTATTGTGAACTTCCCATTCTTCTAAACCTGTTTACACTCTATCATGATCCATTCGGCTTCCAGTAATCTTCATGCTTCAAATTCCATCAATGGTGATAGAGCGTCCCTTATATCAACATTACTTGAAATAAGACAACATTTACATCTATAAAATTATAATTAGAAACCCAGCCACAGGTAGTGCAGTTGGTGTGAGTTCTCTCTCTCATCACAGAGGTCAAGGGTTTGAACCCTCTTGTTGCTAAAATGTCTAAAGTGGGGGTCTTGGGGTCTTGGGCTAGCCTTCCCGAGATTTACGTCTAAATAGCGACTTACGGGTCTCGACGGATGATCTCCAGCGGTTCCTCGGTTAACAAAAAAAATTATAATTAGAAAAAGAATATTTTGTCAATTTCAAAATATTATAGAGACATTTTCGTACAAGGCATTGTTTCTCTTTTCTTTCGGTATTCTTTCCTCTTTTCTCTCTTTTTCTTTCTTACTTCCGCAATGTCACACCAAGACCTCCCTATTTGCCTTCAATGACCTATTTCACGCCTTTTCTCGCCTCAATCGCGGCATCTCCAGTAAGATTGCCTTCGATGTGCTCATTGCCCGCTTTTTACAGTCTTAGTTGCCGTGATGAAGCCCCGCGCACGATCAAGACAATGGTGCGTAGTGGCTTTGGCCTCAACTTTGGAATCCTATTAGCATGGGCAGCCACTTACAAGCCTCAGTCGACAGGGTCTACCTCAATAGGCAGCCAAGCGGGAGATCCGAAGAGGAAAGCTAGTGTCCACAATGCCTCGAGTTCTTCGTCCACACCGTCAAAGCAAGTCACTTGCAAGAACTCCATTTCCCTACCTCTAGATCTGTCGGCGAGAAATATGACTGGGAAGAAGAGTGGAGTCAGATTTTGAAGCGTGATAATACTCTCTTCAAAACATTATTTATCCCCAACGTTGCAAATAGTTATTGAACAAAATCGATACAACAAAATCTCAATGAGAATACCGGATAGCAATTTCTGTATTTCTCCGAGGACTCTTAAAATAAATGGTTGAAATTTTTTGAAAGAAAATCGACAGGACTAAAGAAAATATGAGACAAAAAATGATGAATAGTCTTTTAGAATTATTGTGAACAGATGCTTTCTCCAAAGACATTTTTGGAATTCCTATTAAATAATAATAAGGATAATAATATATATTTTTTAATTATGAATTTTAAAACTTCTGAAAAGACACGACTTCTTAAAGATTCTAAGATGCTGAATAACCTTTAGGAATAAAATTCAAAATTAATTTATAAAAAACAACCATAACCCAATTGCGAAGTACATCTAATTACTGCATACCGGCATGTGCTTATTGTAGGGTCCAACCCACTAAACCCATCATTTCCATCCGAAAGAGTGGAACGCTTTCACACTTATATATTGACACACGCACTTCTAATTATTCTATGTGGGAGGAGGAACTTTCAAATTTGTTTTACAAATAAACTACCAACAAAATCTACAATGGACCGTCGACAAGAAGTCGCCAGGACACCAAAATCTTGCAACTGCACGCAGCCATCACCGTGATAGCATAGCCTCATTTTATGTTGCCTCGTCTGATGTTGTCGCCCTTCCCCTTTTCTGTGTGCCGTCATCACCCTCGTCTCCCTCTGTGAGCGTTCTCTCCACCATCTCTTCTGCGCGCATCTCTCTCCTTGCCCATCAGCCATCGTCATATCAAGAATTAAATAGTGGCAACCACAAGCGTCAAATGTTGACATGCTCGTGCTTGATTTGAGCCTTAGATCTCGCCTATAGGGCACGGATCAACCTCCATCGTAAATGAAAATGTCTTTAGTCATGGTTTGGTTACTGTCACATGAGATTCACGTGCCTGTCCATCGGCAAATAATTGATTAGCGGGCGAGTTGTGGGTGATTGAAGACTGAGTCGCTTACTTATGGACTTTATTTGAAATGAAGTTCATTTTAAAGAACCTTATGAGAAAATGTTCCATTTTAAGGGCTATTAGAATAAAATTTACTGAGTCTTTGGAGAATCTTTTATAAAGTAGATCAATCACGTGGTTTCCATCTCATCATTGATATAATTCGCATATTCAAAGTTAATGCCGTCCAATCCTCACCCAAAAAAAGAAAAATTTGACCACGGAAATTAGGCTAGGTGTCGTTGTAAAGTCTGCCTCAAGAGATTTTTATCTATATTTGGTGAATCTTATAGTACATCACAGATGTGACTCTTATCGAATTCGGATTAGGAAGTGACTAAATAAAGTGGACAAACACAAATGATGGACTAGGACAATGATAGCAGCGACCCTAGAATGCTCCCAAAAGGTGATCACTCCCTGAAGTCTGTCTGAAGTCTTCTTGAGTGAACATCAGACATTTCCAGCTAGTTTCTCAGCGTCTCTTTCCGTTCTCAATAGAGCTTTTTCTTACGGACTCCATATGCACCAGATAATATTTCCGAGTTTCGAGAGAACGAGAGTACGTATGATGCATCTGATATGGCTAGTAAAAGTATCTAGAGGGGGGTGAATAGGTATAAAGAGTAATTTCTCACGATAATCGCACAATGCTAAACAGTTGATAGAATTGAGACAATTTTTTCTCGTCAATAAACAAACAACAATCAAAATAAGACTGAGAGTAGGGAAGAGAAAATTGAACGCAAGGTTTATAGTGGTTCGGCTTATTTCAAGCCTACGTTCACTCTTCTGCACTGACAGCCCACTGGCTAGATTCCATTATGAACAAAGAGATGTTACAGCACTGTTCTCCCTTGATTTCACGATGTAGAAGATCTACCACACTCCCTCAAGGTATCTCTAAGTATAGACTCTCTTTTGTGAATACGTTTTGCTCAATATGAATCGACTAATAATTAAGGAGCTTCGGACTGGAATTTCTCTATCGTGCATCTTCTAAAACAGGAACGTCTTCCTTTTATACTCCTTTATGCCATCATACCTGTTAGCACTTACCAAAGGAATTCTTCCAATCTTCCCGTTGGAATGACGAATCAATTAAGAAAATCATTCGAGCTATTAAAGGAACATGTCGATAGCCCATCAATCATGTTCGTCCATACAATTAGGATCTTGGTTTCCAAGAATAGAACCTTTCAAGAATATTTCGTCAATCATCGGATCTTTAAATAATTTTGATTTTGAATAAAAGAATCCGTTATATCATATCCAGCCAAGAGATCTTCTCAAGTGGATAAGACCAAATCCTCAACCAAACACTTTAGCTCTGGATCGTCTTCGTCGCTGGATTAGAAACTGTCAATAAGAATAGTCTTGAGTCTTGAGTCTTGTGTAGGGGTGAGCGTGGTTCCGGGTAGAACCGGAACCGTGAACGGAACCGGAGGAGGTTCCGGTTCGGTTCCGGTTCTAAGGGGACCGTTCCGGTTCCGGTTCTCTTTTTCGGGAACCGGCGGTTCTCGGTTCCGATCTGTTCCCATAGGAACCGGAACTGAGAACCGGGCTCGGCAAAGTTAAAAAATAAAAAACCCTAATTCCTTCCATGCGATTTCCCCCCTTCTGTTCAACTTTCCCCATTTCCCTTTCTTTTTCTCTCTTTTTCTCCACTTTTTCCTCCTCACGTCACTTCCTCCCCCCACTTTTTCTTTTCCTCTCTCTCTCTCTCTCTTTCTCTCTCTCTCTCTCTCTTTCTCTCTCTCTTCTCTTTCCCCCTCTCTCGGCCGAACCCCCCACCTCTTCTTCTTCTTCTTCCTTCCTCTCGCGGTTGCTTCTTCACCCACCACCACACCGCCGCCCCCACGCCCTACTCACCACCACCTCTTGGCCACCGAACCCCCACCACCCACTGCTCGTCCAACAAGCCGTCTCACTGTTGAGCCCGACAAGCTGTCTTGCCGTCCGCGCCACCATGAGGCATCACCGCCGTCCCCAAGCCACCATCACCACCTCTTGTTGCCGCTTGCTCAGCCATCCGGGCCATCGTTGCTCCGAACCGTCACCACATCCGCCCGAACTGAGCTCTTCCCCCCTTGGCCGTGGGTTGAGCCGCGGCTGCCGTCGTCTTCGGTGCGTCGTTCATGCCGCCGTTGGTGCTGTGAGACTCGTGCCTTCATCGCCGTCGCGCCACCGTCGCTGCGTGCTCGCTGTCGCCAGATCAAGAGAAGCTAGTGAAGAAGATGAGGCAGAACAGGCCCATCCCTCACTAGATTCGCATGCGGACCGACAACACCATCAGGTTCATATCCAATTCCTTCACGTTTTGTCCAAAAAAAGCCGTCTTTCTTATTTTATTTTATTTTTTTGTGGCCTAATTTTTGTCGTTGAAATCGTTCGGGTACAACGCAAAGCGCGAATCGGGCGCCGCACCAAGCTAGGGTTACGAGGTGTTTTCATGGGAGGAGGTGCTTTTGTCCTCATATGTTGTTTCTTATACTTTTAAATTATTTGACGTTCATGGTGACCATATTAGATATATCACTTTTGATTTTTTAGAAATATTACTATTGGGATTTTGAGGAAGCCGTATCATATGAAATTCATTATCACGGTTGTCGACTTTTACTCTAAATCTATGTCTTGGTGTTGTGTGAGCTAGTATTTTCTTGCTTGAAATTATTTTGATCGGCTTAAATGCTTTGGTCTCTAGGGGTGCTTTGAAGCCAACGATATCGAGCCGCTCTGGGTTCATGTCACATGCGCGTGGTTTTGCCCTGAAGTTGGCTTTTTGAATCATGAGAAAATGGAACCAGCCACTGGAATACTTAAAATTCCTCAAACTTCTTTTTTGAAGGTAATCCATACTTATTTAGATTTACAGTTTTGAAGATTGCTGTTTCTTTGATGTGGTGGATTGTACTTATTGTGGGAATGATAAAAGCGTTTAGCAATAGAGGAGAACCTGATTTCATAATAGCTTTATAGCAGCTTACTGTTTAGTTGAGTATTTGAGTTTGATGTGTTGATTTTGTTTGTTGTCTACTGCTTAGTTTATTTGCCATTAACTTCTAGATGCTTAGTGCTTCTTTTCAAATGCTTTTCTTTGCTTGTGGTGCAGAGTTGTGTAATATGTAAGCGGACTCATGGTTCCCTCAATGCAGCAGATGTCCTACTTATTTTCAAGTTATGTGTGCTGCAAGAGCGGGACACAGCATGGAAGTAAGTCCTTATATAGATATATATTATTTTCATGACTTTTATCGGAACTAACATTGGTAGAATTTCTTGAGTTGGATTTTTTAATCTATTCGACGCTCGCTCTTGCTTTCTTTCTATTTTCTTTGGCGTTGGATTTCAAGGAAGGATATGTTAGATAGATACTCATGTAAGTTTACACTGATTCTATATCTTTGTTTTCAGTTACACTACCTGGAGAAGAGTGGGAGTCAAATAACAAAGAAGTTGATATATTGCGCCGATCATAGGTTAGATTGGTTCCCCTTGTCTACATGTTTTAATTCTCTGCTTCAATCTCATGTCCAGAGCTGTTTTGTTAAGTCTATTGCCTAGAAGATTTAACAACTATGATCCATTGACTAAAAACTATATGGTGCATGCTGCCTTGTCCTGGAAAAATATGATTTTACTTGGATGATTATGCAGAAGGTTCGACAGCCAAGAGGTTGATTATAACTATGTCATGGTCATTAACAAGTACGTTTGCTCCTCCAATTTTTATCATCGCATTTTGCTTGATGTGTCTTTCATAGTGGCTAATATTAAATTACTGTTTTGGAGGACGAGAAAAGCATCGAATATGTTTCAAAATCTAGTATACATGGATGGGGACCCTTTGCTCAAAGAAATATTCAGGAAGGAGAAATGGTACCTTCTTTTGAAAACTACCTCATTATTTGCATGTTATGCTTTAGTTGGACGGAAATGCTGTATTTGTCATTATACTTTTCATTTATTCTTGGAAATGGAGGACATGATAAAAAGAGACAAGTACAACGATTTATAGTCTCAAATGTTTTTCATTTTTTTCATTACCATAAAGAGTGGAGTTTAGGAAGTGTGTTTCTTCATGATTTTCCCTCCCAAAGCTTTGTCTCTTTGGCTCATCAAGTTCATTGATTAGCATTGAAATCATGATCTGCATTATCGTCGGTTTGTCTTCTAAACATCTTTGAGACATTGTGCAGCTCTTCAAGATCAGTGAAGAACTTGTAATCGATGCCACAAATAAAGGGAATATAGCTTGGCTAATTAATCATTCGGTAAGTTCCAATAGAAGCATTTTTTTAAAACTAAAAATGAAAAAAAAAAAAAAAGAACCCGTTGGAACTTTGTTGGAACTGTTGGAACTGGAACCGACCCCGGAACTGTGATAGGGTAGGTTCCGAGGTTCTTGGTTCTCACGGGTAGGTTCCGGTTCCAAAAATGAGGAACACATGCCGAGGGTAGGTTCCAGGTTCCAAGCGGAACTGTAAGGAACCGGAACCGCTCGGCCCTAGTCTTGTGTCTTTGAGTCGGTGATCTAACGGTCTTCAGACTCTAAATAGAAGGGCCTGCAATGCTCTAGACTAGACTGATAGAAACTTTTTGTCAACTTCAAAATATTTTGGAAAGATTTCTCCAACAGCATCTAAGTGCATCCATAAGTACTCTGTACTTCTGCATATTGAACTGCGTGCTTTTTCTGTGCATCCTAACCAAATTTTGGTGTGAGATAGTCTCCTATGAATTGTGATATTCCATGTCGAAATTAGTCGGGCTACAATTCTTTGACCCCATATGCACTTGATCATTTACTTGCGATATTTCCTGCTAAGACAGCCAAAAAAATTGAAATGGCCCTCGCGATTCTCACCAGATTTAACTTTTAACAAAAACTATAACACCACCCCTATCTTTTTGAATGACCTGTTAAAAAACCCCGGTACAGAGACAGAAATTGGCAGATGCAAAACCAAGAGAAAAGAAGTTTATATTACAACAGTACATGCATTTCAGAAATCTTACAATGATCTGTTGTTCATATGGAGCTTTTCCTTAGGCCTCGTTGCTCCTGAAGATGAAGATGGTGAAGAGGAAGAAACGTTTGATTTCTCGAACTTGTCCTTATCCTCATTGAAAGCCTAGCTAAAGGCCTCTTGAATTTCTGCAAACCTTCTCCTCTTTAGAAGTTGTTCTTCCGGACTGCCAATGTCAAGGGATGCCAGCCGAGGACAATCGTTGGCATCCATAATCTTATTGAGTACATTCGACCATCGGGGAAGGAGTGTTTGCTGAGTTCCGCTGTTCAAATGAAGGTAGCAATCAGGCAAACATAATCCGCAGTTCCATACATTGAAGATGCACGTTATTTGTCCTATGAGAAAAACTCTGCCGATGGTAGTGAATTACATGCAAGTCAAAAGTGTCTTGGTTCCCAAAACCCTACATTATCTTATGTTATCATGAAGTGACAAATTCTCAAAAGGTAAAAATTCCTCGAGCTGGTGTCGCATTTATCTTATAAGAAGATAAAGCCAAAACTTTAATTAGAGATTAATCAACTAGTCAACATAAATAAAATCCCCTTACTTTTTGCAGGAAAAGTTCGATACACCTTTGCACCCGACTGTTGTCGCTCTGCGGCCGATGTTCGCAACCGAGAATCGCTCTATATGCTAGACAAACGTACTTAGTTTTTTTTTTTTTTGGGTAAGAATAATTAATATAATGAGCTTTGAGCCAACATTTACACAAGATCTAGCACCACAAAATTTGCACTCAGCACGACACCGAGTTAAAGTGAGTGGAAGGGTGCCGGATGCAAAAGAAACCGCAAGAGAGGGCCAAAGCGAGAAAAAGCCTAAACAATAGGTAGAGAAAGGCCACGTAGGGCCAAAGGACACGAACCTCACCTAAACAACCAACAAGGCACGGAAAAGACAAAGAAAGAAAAAACACCAGGTCAGGAGACACCGCCGAAGACGATAAGAAGCCAATCCAGCGAAGACGGTCAGATCCGAAAGAAGAGGCGGTAGACTGTAGCAGTGATATGCACATGATTTGCACAGTGATATTTTTAGGGAAAAACTACAAAATACCCCCAACTATGACACAGTTACCTAATTTTTTTGTATAATACCAAAAATCTCAAGCTTGTATCCGAATAACAAATTTATTTCTGTTCGGGTTATGTTAAAAATCTGACATGGATTCAATGTGGCATTCTTAGTGCTTTTCAAGGACAAGAGGCACCCACGCAAGCACCACACATAAAAAGATTAAAAAATAAAAACTAAAAAATAAATAAATAATTGAAGTTAGTATTCATCGTCCTCAAGCTCGGGATAGCTCGGCCAAAGCTCTCTGGCGCATGTTCATTGCTGCCCACTGCCACCTAGACCTCTGGCGGCGTTCATCGGCCCTTGCATGACCACCCACCAGAGATCCGACTCGGAGCTACCTATGGAAATTCGTGACTCATTCCGGACTGGTTCAAGAAATAAAAAGATGAAAATGAAAGAGAAAAAGTCGAAGGTGTGCAATCCAGAAGATATGAGTCGCCCTTCTTCCAAAGGAAGCTATCAGGATTGAGATGGAAGTGCGTGCAGAAGGAAAGTATGGTCTCTGATCGAAAGGATCCCATTAGAGAACCTGAAATTGTTGTGGCTTCCGGTCAAAGCATATGGAGCAGAAAATCTTCTGAACCTTAACAGGCCTCTTTGACCTAAAAGCTTGTGGAACTTGTTCAAGAGGAAGTAAAAAAACATACTTTCCCCCATGAAGCAGACCCTTAGGCCAAGCTTCAAGCTCAGTGGCCATGGCAGCCGTGAGCTTAAAAGCTAGATTAAACCTCAAAGCTCGCAGCCGTCATGGCTAGATCTAGCAAGTGGTCGAGCAAGGGTTGGTGAATGCTTAGTTACATTTGGCTCCCCAACATGTTCTTCCTGCATTAGTCCTTGCCAAATGATAAGAAATGTTTAATACACAGATTATAAAAGAATATGGTTAATATTAACAAAAAAAAATCATAAAAATGATAAATTCATGTTGTATTTATTTCAAATTAATTTTCCGAATTCATAAAGATGCATTTAGAGTATGTGTACAAGATCCCCTATCATTTTTTTCCCTTAAAAAAAGGGGGATAAACCAGTTCTGTTCAAAACATCACAAGAGCATATGTAAGGTTTTGTAGGATTATTGTCCTCAGAAAGGACTAGCCGCGGCAAGCCTAAAATTCAAGTCCGCTGGCTTAAGATGTTCCACCGAGTAGACAAAATTAAAGGGAAGAAGACGCAAGGATGAAGTTTTTTCTCAGAAGCTTCTGGTTATCTTGTCCGTTGCACCAATTTTATAAAAGATGTGGTACTTATTTATCGGTTTAAGATTTTCTGTGGCACGAAAATTAATTTGAGTAAATGCGGCATCCTAATACTTTGAGATGCATGCCGTCGCGAGGAGATTTGCTATCAGCGGCCATGACCCGATAGAAGGGCCCATTCTTGCACCCGAATCTCGCTTAACGGATCTGAACCACCATTCTTTTTCTCCTCTCTTCGCTTCACTCGGAAAGCAAATCGAACGCAATCACTGTCGCTCTTTTGGGTGAAGTCAAGGCGCAATCAGGGTTTTGGGGTTTATGATTTTCGCCATTTTTTTTTCTAACTTTTTCAACTTGCAATTTTGTTAGAGTTCTTATAATGAATTTAGTTGCTGAGCAACTAAATAAATAGAGCAATATTTCAATTTTCCAACTCATAATTATTTTCATGTTATGCCTAACTAATATATGCAATTGAAAAAACTCCTCTTTTAGTGTCAAATTAGGTTTTGAGGCTGGAAATGCATCCATAACTATCAAAGCAACAATCTCAGTAGAATATGGATATTGTGGAAATCGTCCATTATTAGCTTGACTATGATGGAAGTTTTCAATCAAGTCACACTGTTGAGAATCCCGGAAATGATTCATTTCTCCTTTCTGCAATTCATGGATGCGTTTTTATGTCTGAACATTAACACATTATTTAATGATGATACATAAAATATGCATTGGCTACTAATAGGTGACTTCAATGAAACAAGAGATACAAATGAATGGATTGAATCTAATATCCGATGGACTTTTGGAATACATGAGCTAGACACTAAGATTGAGGAGTTTACGCTCATGGAGCCTCATTCCACAAGCCCTTTTTTCACATGGTTATATAAAAGGTTCAATGATGATCATACAGTGAGCAAGATTGACAGGGTCTTCATTAAATGCAAATTGGGAACACACAGGTACACTCATTATTTGGTAGAATTTTTGCTACCATGTGTTTCAAATCATCCCCCCTGCTTGATATGTCTCAACACTGCTCTGAGAGAAGGAAGCCACCTTTTAGATTCTTCAATTTTTGGACCGAAAGCCACGATTTTCTACCAACAGTCAATGCTTTCTGGCAACAGGAAATTAGAGGATTGAAAATGTTTATTTGGTGAAGAAGCTCGAAGCATTGAAACAACAACTCAATCACCTTAATAAATCTCAATTTGGTGACTTGCGTATGAAGGTCAAGAAAGCCAAGGAAAACCTACAGTGGTAACAACAAGTTCTTGCATTGGACTGTGACAATATGAGCACTCAAGAGGAAGAAAAGGCACAATCGGGGCAACTACTTACCCTTAGCAAACATGAAGAATTTCTCCTAAAGAAAAAAATCTAGAAATCTATGGCTTAAGGAGATGGCCAACGACAACTAGATTTCTTTGCCTCCATGATGAGTAGTAGTGCCTAGAACAGAATTACTTAGCTCTCACTTGATGATAGAACAAAATTACTCAGCTCTTGGGGATACAATTGTCTCCTATTACTATCACATACTTGGTAACTCTTGACACATTCATATCCCTTATAAGCGGTATGCCTCCTTATTCTTGGAAGATGTAAGTGACCTCATGGCTTCACTAGGCTTTCAAAAAGCTGAGATCCTTAGAGTTCTGAAAGGCATCAACAACTTCAAAGCTATGGGTCCATATGGATATAACAATTTATTCTACAAAAAAGCCTGGCCCATCATAGGATGACATAGTGGATGCTATAATGGACTTCTCCTCCTCAAGGAGGATGTTGAAAACTATAAATTCTACTAGGGAGAAGTACACCCCAAGTGCCAAAATTTGGCAAGGAGGGATACTTAGGTGCTAAGAGTTAGGAAAGCGGCACTTAAGTGCCAAAATTAGAGCAAAATGGATTACTTAAGTGCTATTTCAACCAAAATCAGGTCAAAATGTCGATGTGGCGATTTTTCGGTGAAGTACAAAACAACGCCATTTTGCACATTGACGTGACTAGGGGTGAGCGTGGTTCCCGGGTAGAACCGGGAACCGGGGAACCGAACCGGAGGTTCCGGTTCGGTTCTCGGTTCTAAGGGGACCGGTTTCGGTTCCCGGTTCTCTTTTTCTGGGAACCGGCGGTACCCGATAGGAACCGGAACCGAAGGAACCGGAACCGGCCAATTTTTGAAAAAAAAACCCTAACCCCCTCCCCCCACGTGGTTTCCCCCCTTCTGTTCAATCTTCCCCCTTTCCCTTTCTTTTTCTCTCTCTCTTTTCCCCCTTTTTCCTCCTCACGTCACTTCCTGCCCCCAACTTTTTCTTTTTCCTCTCTCTCTCTCTCTCCTCTTTCCCCCTCTCTTGGCCGAAACCCCCCTTTCTTCTTCTCTTCTTCTTCTTCTTCTTCTTTCCTCTCGCTGGCTGCTGCTTCACCCACCACCACACCACCGCCCCACGCCCTACTCATCACCACCTCTTCACCGAACCCCCACCACCCACTGCTCGTCCGATGAGCCGTCTTGCCGTTGAGCCCGACAAGTTGTCGCGCTGTTCGTGCCGCCGTGAGGCACCGCCACCATCACCACCTCTTGCCGCTCCTCGCTCGACCGTCCGGGCCGTCGTTGCTCCGAACTGTCACCACCTCCGCCCGAACCGAGCTCTTCCCCCCTTGGCCGTGGGTTGAGCCGCGACCGCCGCCGTCCCGTTCATGCCACTGTTGGTGCCGTGAGACTCATGCCTTTGTCGCCGTCACGCTGCCGTCGCCGCCTGCTCACCGTCGCTAGACCTCCCTAGACACTGCTACTGGACGCCGTCACCCCTCACTCGCCTCGCCGCTCAAACGTAATTCCTATTCCCCATACAGAGCAGAAAAGAATTGAAATATAAGCTGCCAGATCTGTGGGGAAAAAAGGGTTCTCTTCTATTTCACGAGAGGAAGTCGCATTTTAGCATCCTGTCTGTTCTGTTTTAGTAAGCAATTTCAATACTTGCAACAGCTGATGGTGTGAAATACTATGATATCATTGAAGGAAAGGGTCCAGTAGCTACAAAAGGATCAACAGTCAAGGTTTGTTGATGTTGGTTTTCTGTTTATATTTCCTTGAGCAATATATGAATTGGTAAACATTTTGTGTTCAATCCTCTGTTAAAGGTTCATTTTGCTATAAAGAACGAAGCGAGGAGCCGCCGACCACGCTTGCGAGGAGGAGAAGGCAGGGACGCCGGTGAGGGTAGCGACCAATGGAGAGGGACAGCTGCTTGGCGTGCGTTGAAGCCGGCGTCGCGGTCAGCGGTGCGATCAGCAGCGCCGTCGGTACTTTCCCTTGCCCCCTCCTAACCCTAATCTCTTTCTCCTGGTTGATTGACTCAACGAACCGTCTCTCGATCGCCTCATGGTAGCGGTGCGTTGTCGAGGGCGCTTGGGCTAAGATAGCCTTTGGAATCGGCGTTGAACTGTCATCATTGAAGAGGGTGTGCGAGTGTATAGATGTTCTTGTTCGGGGTCTGCCTCGTGGGTTTATGACTGGGGAGCGATTTACTGAATTGATATTTGGGTTTTGCAAGAATCTGGATTTGGAACAGGGCACGGCTTAAGGGCATTGCTGATTAGCTAACCTTAGAGCTAGATAAGGTGCGGCTGTGTTTAGTGTTATTACCACGGGGAATACGTTTGCTGGTACTGACGATGCAACGCCAGTCTCTCTAAGCCCTTTTCTTTTCTTCCCGCAGGGGGGAGAGGGGGGGAGTCTTAATCTTTTGTAGCGTCTCTTCCAATCTGAAGGAGTTGAAATCGCATCATTGCTCAGGTCTTATACTTTGGATTTTCTTTTTTCATTTCATTTTTGTTTTTTGTGACAGAGAAATTTCCCTCATTTTTGACTTGTGCCTTATCTGGACAAATGCTTTGCTAATGTACAAGCTTACTTGGCATTATTAGCCATATGAATTCAATGTAGGATCTCCTCCAGGAAAGGAACGCATATTGGCTTGTTAACACTATCATATATCTAACCCACTGCACATTCTGGAATTCCCACTATCATATGTCACTCTTGTAGTCTTTCTTATCTAATTGGCTTGTTAACAACTTTTCCATCAATTGATGAATAGGGTGCCGAACTTGCTGCTGATGAAGGGAAAAGTGCAGCAACTTTAGCGGCTTGCCGAACTTTGGTTGAAGAACTCACATAATCACGATTTCCAGCTCCTAGAATACTGGCATTTAAGGTTTCTCCTCCTTCACACTTTTAATGTTTAATTCGTCTTATATTATTCACGTGATGAGATGCTCATATTGGTTTTCCTGTTCAACAGGAGGGAAGCTCTCAGGCCCGATATTTTGTTTCCCGTTTGAAAAAATCCTTAAACACTATCCTCTATGTTCTCTGTTGAGGTAAGCTGGTGTTTTCTGTTATGTCAATCTGGGATACCACGAGTCAAAGAACTTGAGGTGGAGAGCCCCGCCTGAAAGCTTATAGTTGCTGAAGTCATTGGAAGCTGTAAAACAATGAGGGATATGGCTTTATTTTGGTGCAGGGTTGTTGTTGAGGTAAGGCTGGACTTTTTGTAGTGAATCGATGGACTTTGCAAAAGAGAAATAGTTCACATTCTAGAAGAATATTAAACGTTTATGAGTATTATAGATTGTGTTTGTGTTATATTCTCTTTGATGAATGACAAGTTTGTTTATTATTGTGGCATTCATTTTCATTTTTTTAACTAAAAAGAAAAAAAAAAAGGAACTGTTGGAACTTGGAACCGACCGGAACTCGTGATAGGGTAGGTTCCAGGTTCCAGGTTCTTGGTTCTAACGAGTAGGTTCCAGGTTCCAAAAAATGAGGAACCTGTACCCGAGGGTAGGTTCCAGGTTCCAAGCGGAACTTGTAAGGAACCCGGAACCGCTCACCCTAGACGTGACTATATAATACAAAAACGATGTCGTTTTGGTCTTGACGTGATAAAAAATAATATTAATATAAAAAATTAATTAAATTAAATTTAAAACTAAATTTATTTAAAACATTTAAAAATAATAATAATATTAAAAACTAAAATTAAAAAAAAACAAGAGAGAGAGAGAGAGAGAGAGAGAGAGAGAGAGAGAGAGAGAGAGAGAGAGGCAAGTGGCTCAGCCCTTAGTCGCCTGCCTCTTTTTTTATATTTATATTTTATTTTTAAATGTTTTAAATAAATTTAGTTTTAAATTAAATATAATTAATTTTTATATTAATTTTTTTTCACCACGTCAACACTAAAATGACGTCGTTTTTGTATTGTTTAGCTACGTTAGTATGCAAAACGATGTCGTTTTGCACTTACCTCATCGGAAACATTTTGGCCGTATTGGCACTCAAGTGATTCATTTTGTTCCAATTTTGGCACTTAAGTGTCACTACATGCCAAGTTTTAGCACTCCAGGTGTTCGTACCTCAATTCTACTATGATATCTCTTGTGTTGAAGTTCCTGAATCCATCTCACATGGAAGATTTTAGACTCTATCTCATGCTACAATGTTTTATATAAAATATGTTTTTATATAAAATCATATTGAAGCTACTTACCAAAATAATCAACTATATAATTCTTTTGGTCGTTGGCCTCAACCAAACTGCTTTGATCTCGAGTCAACAAATTTTGAAGCATATTCTACTTTGCTAGGAGCTCCTTCATAGCCACCATAAGGGCAACAAAGGTAACCATGTGGCAATAATTGACCTCATGAAAGCTTTTAACATGGTAAGATGGGTGGCAGTACTCGAGGTTCTAAGAGCTATCAATTCACCATAGCACTTGATTGATTTGATAGCTCAATACATAACTACACCGAGGTTTTCAATAAGCCTCAACGGTGAACAAGTTGGCTACTTTGCTAATACCAATGGACTATGGCAAGGTGATCGACTCTGTCTTAATTATGGAGATTCTTAACAGAATTATCTTTGAGAAAGTGGTCATATCTTCTTTCAAGTATCATTGGTGCTGCAAAACAAGAAAAATTACACTTTTGCTTTGCCAATGATTTGTTTCATCTTGCTCATGGAGATGCCGATTATGTTATTTGTCTTGTCAAAACAATTGATGAATTTGCAAGTCTCACAGGACTACATTTTTACCTAGATAAATGTCAAATCTTTTTCTCTAGTCTGGCCGAGGTCAAATAGGGTATTCTATTGGATCACACCCCTTTCCTCACAAGTATCCTTTCCATTAGATACCTTGGTGTTCCTCTTGTCACAAGACAATTGAAGCACACAAATTGCAAGAGTACGGCTGATAAAATTTTCAAAAGAATAGAAGGCTAGGGCATACAACATATAAGCTATCCCAGTCATCTGTAGTTGGCCATCAATACTTATTTTCATATGTACTTATTTGATACAAATGTTTTTACATCCAAAGCAAACTATATACGAGGTGAAGATGAAGATTAGGCAATTCTTATGGGTTGGAAATATGGAAGGCCACAGATTGTATAAAGTTGCTTGGAAAATTTTTTGCTTGCCAAAAAAGGGAGGGAGGAATAGGGTTGCTCAATTTAAATTTGTGGAACAAAATTTTACTAAGTTGAGTGCTCTAGAACCTTATAAATTTTCCATCCTCTTCCTTATGGAGTAAGCTAGTTCACAGTACCAAATGTAGAGGCATTTCGATCATGCAGCTCTCAAGGGTTGTATGGTGTGGAGTTGGTGTGGCATTGGCATGGCATTCTTAAATTGAGGCTGACTTTAGAGTAAGCTATGTCTAGGCAAACATATTGTTGCAAAGAGTTATACAGTGAACTTAAGAGTGTGGGATCGATAACGGGATGGTATCAACTGATATAGATAGGCAGGGTCAACAAATGCAATTTTATTGGGTGGCTAGTTTGTGGAGATAGATTACCAACAGTGGACATCGTATCACCTTAGAATCCATTGTAATTTATGTTTGGCTGGTCTAGAAAATCGAGAACATCTATTATTTTAGTGAAGATGAATTGAAAGCATATGGCGTATTATCCTCACACAATACAAAATCTATTATTCTTTAGGATGATGGAATGATTAACTCCAATGGATAATTAGGGCCATCAGAGGCAAGGACTTGGCAACGAAGCTTCTCAAGGTAATTTTCTTAGTAACCATTTAATACATTTGGATAGAATATAACCATAAATGTTTCCAAAACAAGTCAAATAATGTCTTTATCATCGTGGCTAAAGTCCGTAAACTTGCCAAAGGGCAAGCTTCATATTACAAAAATTTAGATCTTCCAAAACAAATGAAATATTGGCTACTATATGGAGACTCCCTCACTCCATTCTTTTTCATGTCCTTAGTTATCTTTGTAATGTTGGGGAATGCCCCTAAGCTCTCGTACATCATCTTATAAATGATACCGACATTTCAAAAAGAAAAATTATCAAATTATTACAAAATTAAGATTGTAAAAGGGAAGGAACAACAAAATGAAATGGAAACGATAAAATTGGATGACAATATAGATATAAACTATTAACTATTATCCTTTAAATTGTCTGAATTACGTGTCTATTAGTGCAAGCAATTTTGCAAGATGGATATTAAATGAAAAAGGAAGAACTGCTTGATGAAAATAATAGCCAATCGCGCTTTTTGAATTTTCAAGAGTTTTCTTAAAATTATATGGCCATTAGTTTGTGATTTTACATTTGTTTGCTCATGTGTTATTTTCTTATAAACAGTTGAGGAAAAATATAATAGCAGAAACTTCTGTTTTTAACATAATAATATAGATGGAGAATATATTTCATTACACTTTAATATTTTGCAGGGTATAGGTAACTAGTCCATTAAAATATATCGTCCATATATTTATAACATTTTTCAACGTATTTAAAAAAATTAGCCTATATTTTCTCACTTAGAGGAGCAAACTTACTTTTGTAATAGTGAAAATGTTTTTGATCACACATCGAAGCAACTTTTAATATGTTTAGCAACTTTTAATACATGAAATAATTAATTATATGTGATTAGTAGCTTTTTGTTTACTATAACATCCACATGTGACGAATAATTTCATTTTCAAATTAAAGTAATTTAAATAATACGGAGTGAAGCTAAGCTTAGAAAGGTAAAAAGAATATGTAATGAGGTTAGTAATTTTTCAATCACTCGAAATATTCAAACTTTTTTGGTAATTTCCCAATGTTGAAATGACTTTTGATGTTTCTTGGTAACTTTTTTTTAAAAAATCATAAATTTTATGTGCTTAGTAATTTTTATTAGGAAAAAAGCCATCAAAAACCCAAAACTATGCCCATTATGACACATTTATTATGAACCTCTTTTCCATGGCATTAATCCAAAACTTATATCTATATGTTATATTTACTTTTAATTAAAGTTATGTTAATGAGAAGGGTTAATAATCCTCTTACATAAACCATTAAAAATTTGCCTACGTGGAAATAAAAAATAGTAAATGTTATTGATATGGTGCGCACGACTTAAGTGGAATAAAAAATTCTGTTGCTTTAACCATCTAACGGACTTTGGAGGATAAATGTTTTATATAGATATAAATTTTGGATATTTTGCATCGCAAGAAAAAAAAAAGGGTAATTGTAATGATTATAATTTGAACTTTTTTGTGATTTTTTTTTTTAATTATGCTTAATGCACGTAAAAGGATTCCTCATTCGTGGGCACGTCTCTCACCACAAGCTGTTCACTGGTGCAACCGTGGCCGGCCCTGTATCAACCAATTTCAGTCTAAAAGGCGATGCATTTCACACGGTCAGACTGCTGTTTGAGAAGGAGGTCCCTCTCCCTTCCGTCTCTCATCGCTCATGTCGAGCTCGAGCCCGGAGGCCTCCGGCGACGCTCCGCCCTTGTCCTTCTGGCCGTCCGTGCGGGTAAAAAGTGTTCCTAAGCTACCATGGAGCCATAGGGGAGTCGAGGATCTCGGCCGTCGTGTTCTCGGAGAACTACGGGTCCTCTGGCTGGTGCTTGGACGAGCTGGTGAGAATCGTCGAGTGCAGGGATACGATGGGGCAGATCTCGTGGCCTCTGTTCGACAAGGTGGATCCGTCGGAGGTGAGGAACCAGAGGGGAGGTATGGACAAGCCCTAATCGGTCACGACGAAAGGTTGACGTCGAAGGGCGATTCGGGGAAGGTGAAGAGGTGAGAGAGAAGCACAGACTAAAGCGGCAGACAACTCTGGCTGGCATTTTGGTTTGACAAGTAAGACTCTCATTTATTCCTTTCCAATTGTTGATTAAGGAATTTCACTTACTTCCTTGGAAATAAATTCAGGGTAATGTTTATGCATAAAAGGGGAAAAAATCAATTCACTCTAAACGGAGCAGGAAAGCTTATGTATCGTTTCTTCACTCTAAAAGGGGAATTTCAAAAGTCGTGCATTGAGTAAATAAACATGCAGCTGGACCATGTCCCTCCACAAGCCCCTTAAGGTTTGCAGGTTTATCAAAAAGGAAGGTAATGATCTGTTTATTGATTAAACTTAAGGCTGACTGAGTATTTATCTGTTTAATTAGGTATCCAGAAAGTTGATTTCCCTATCTTCTCTTTTAGGTGCCGATTGCTAGGAACTGAATCTGGTTTATAGTGCATGAGATACTGACCGCGAGTTGATCTCACTGGAGAGCAACTTAGTACTCCTTGTATCAATTGTATTTGAATCTCCTTGGGTATTCTTCATTGGCTTTATGCATGGAATCTACCAGGCACAAGTCTTATGTCATTCAGAGCATTGTCAAGAGAGCAAGGCCTGAGCTGAACAATGAGCAGTTACATGTTCCCAAAAACGTGGTTGACATAAATTTGCATGTGTCCGATTTGCATACTTTGCTAGACATGGAATCAAATGAGGTTTGCATGGTCGGGATTTGCAGATTGGAGAAATAGGGAAGATGACTTTTGCCAAAGCTACTTACAATGCTTTTGCTTGCAAATTTTACTGTTGCAGCTTTCTTTTCAATGTTAGGGAAACTTGCGAGAAATCCACAGAAGGTGGCCAACTTCAGCTTCAAGAGACACTTTTTTCTCAGGTAAAATGAGATGATAGTCTCAAGCTTGGCAATATCCCCAGAGGTATGAACATGATAAAGAGTAGACTTCGCCAAAAAAAGGTCCTCATTGTCATTGACAATGTGAACCAGTTGATCCAATTCGAAACACTAGTTGGAGGATGTGATTGGTTTGGTTGTGGAAGCTAAAATCTCATAATGACTAGAGATGAACATTTGCTGGCTGCTCATCACATAGAAAGCATATACAAGGTTCAAGTGTTACATCATTCTATTGCTAGTATGCTATTGAGTTGGATTGTTTTCAGGAATCTTTCTCCTCCTTCAGATTATGAAGAGCTTTCAAATAACGTAGTGGATAACACCAAAGGACTTCCGTTAGCTATTAAAGTTTTGGGTTCTTTTCTTTGTGATAGAAGCTTACTTGAATGGATTAGTGCATTAGATAATTTGAATTGAGTTTTCAGTGGAGAAATCTTCTGTGTGCTGAGAATGAGCTTTGATGGTCTAGATGATTATAAGGACATATTTCCTGACATAGCATGTTTCTTCATGGAAGAGTGTATAAGTTATGCGAGAAAAATTTGGGAGAGCTGTGATATCTACCTGGATGGTGGAATTGCTATTCTTATAGATAAGTTGCTCATCACAATTAAGTATGGCAAGCTGGAGATGCATGATGTGATTCAAGAAATGGGAAGAGAAATTGTTTGGAGGGAATCTCCCAAAGAGCCAGGGGAGTGCGGCATATTGTGGTTCTATGAGGATGTGCTTCATGTGCTAACAGAAGGCACATTAGTAAACTGAATCATGGTCCTATGTTTTTGACAATATATATGCCCGTTTGGTAGGGTTAAAGCCTTTTACAAAGAACTTTTGGCCTTTGTTAAAAATATGAATGTGCACGGATTTGGTATTGATGATAGTTTGTGGTTTGAGTGTGTGTTGCATATAATGTGTATATGATGGACAAGGGACGAGATAAGATAGTTCAAGGGATAAAAGAAAGTTTTTATGGGACTAGGATAGTTTCATTAGTTTATAAAAATAGTTTTACAATAGTTGAAGAAGCGTTGGTGGAGGAAGGAGTCTATTCTCATACTCCTCTCACACATTTGCGTGAATGAGCTATGGCCTTATCATAGGCCTTTCCACCAACTAAGTACAATTGCCTTAGAGGATTCTGGACTTCTCATGGATGCTGTCCATGTAGGCTTCATCTTGCAGCCACCACCACATCTCTGACTTGTTCAAAGATTGTTTGCTTATTACATGCTGGACATTTTCCAGCCACAATCTTTAACTACCCAAAACTTCATCTAGGGAATTCTAGGTTGTAGTTTAGTAACTCTAGGAAATTCTAGAAAAATGGATCACCATTTCCAACAGCCTTCTACTAAAAAAATATGTGAATATATTCTGCTAAGTAGGATAATGGTCTTGGTGGTCCATAATAGTTGCTTTTTCCATATCCAACCTTGAGATGTATGGTTTGTACTATTGACCTCTCTCCAGAAAGTAAATTATAAAAAAATCTGCAGGAACTTAAATACTGTGGTTTTTTTTTTTAATTTTTTTATTTTATGATTGAGGTTGTTTATAAAACTCTTGTTTCAAATGCTAAATTAAAAGCAGATTCTGAAAGCTAAGAACCAAAGGCACCAGAAGCATGGCAAATCTTATTTACTACTAGCAGAGTCCTTGCATAACCTAGACACCTTTGCACTTAAATCATCTCCTCATATATGTGCTGCCAGGGAACTAATAAAGTGGAAGCAATAATGCTCAAGTTGGCTGCTCCTGAAGTACACTTCAGTGCTCAAGCCTTCACAAACATGAAAAGGCTCAGAATTTTCCATATACCATTCAGGTGATCCCATGTACTTTCCTGTTGAGTTGAGATGGCTGGAATGGCCCAGTTACTCTCCACCATCGGTGCCATTCAATACATGCCACAGGAAACTTGTAGATCTAATCCTGAGTAAAAGCAGCATCTGCATACTGGGGAAAGAATTCTAGGTACATGCTTGCAATATGCTCTTCTGTTGCGAATCTAGTCGAACTGAAAGAGTTGTTTTTGAGGGACTGTGCAGACCTTAGAAACCTTCCTTGTAGCATCTATACACCGCAGCATCTTGAGCGTATTTTTTCTGATAGATGCTCACAACTTAGTAAGTTCCTGGAATTTGTGTGGGATCAAGTGATTATATCAATTTCTTTCTCCCATTAGCCCTTCCGAGCATAATTTACTTGAGTATGCAAAGATGCAGCTTATCATAGCTTAGTTTTTTGAAATATCTTCATCGCAGGTCATTATTGACAATTTTTTAGATCTGTCAGAAAACAACTTTGTTAGCCTTCCTACATGCATCGGTTAATTTACTAAGTTGCAGCAGCTTTTTTTGACACATTGCTTGCAGCTTTGAGAGATTCTAGCTTTCCTGCCAAACATAACATCTTTACTTGTAAAAGGTTGTGAATCGCAGGAAACATATGCGGATTTATCACACATGTTAGGATATAATCCAGATGAATCAACTTGACTCAAACAAATTGACTTCTCTAGCCGTCACAAGATGATCCAGGATCAATGCTCTCTCTCTCTCTCTCCCTCTCCCCCCCCCCCCCCCCTCTATTCTTCTCCTCCTCTCTTCATCTTTCCCTCTGCTCTATCAGCGCACAGCCTCTCGACCTCAAACTGTACCAATTAGCAGGGACTGCTTGGTGAGTTTTGGGTTGACATTTTTTATCCCAGAAGCAAGATCCCAAAGCAGTTCATCCATCAAAGCATGAGAGGACTAATAAGGTTTCCTCTATCTACCGAGTTATACCGTGATATAGCTAGCTTGGCCTTTTGTGCCATTATCGGTTCAGCTAATTGAAAGAAAGTCATTATTTCATGCGAGATCCCAGTTGTTTGTCAATAATCAAGAAGCTTATGGTGGTTTAGATTGTTTTTGCTCGTTACAGTTTGACCACATATTGCTGAATGATAGCAGTCATTCTACGGTACTGTTTCAAACATAGGAAACTGCAGGGGGCATCTGGCGTACGCACAAGGTAAGCAACTAAATGAAACAAAGATTGACAAAGAGTCTATCCTCTGAATTCGAACACGGACCTCGCAAGTTCTGATGTCTGAAGCTCCGAAACAAAGGTAAGATTTTCAGACAGTACACTAGGATTTGAAATTAGCTTTCTTGCAGTTTCAGTTAGGGGGTTATGTTGAAACCCTTTTGAATAGCTTTGATTGCGTGCCTCCTCACAGCGGAAACAAACCTGCTGATGTGTTTTTCTTTACCCTCAGATTTATGTGGTCCAAGTCAATATTCAGAAATTTTCTTGTCGACACGTATCACGACCAAGCCCAAGAAGAAGGGCTTTAAACAAAGAAAAATAATTTCCCAATAGGCACTAATCTGTTAGTCTTTGTCCAATCACGTCACACGCAGATTTGAAGAAACCAGATACGAAGAAAATGAATTGAGACTGAGAGTAAAGTTAGCAGATTTTAACAAATTCCCCAATCTACGGAAGGTAGGTTTGACACTAGCGTACTAATTTATAATTTTTTTTATGATGTGAAAATATTTTTGGGATAAATGTGATAGAGGCACCCTAATTTGGGATTTTTTGTAATACGAAAATTAATTTGGGACAATTGTTGTACCTATTTCGAATTTCCATGACATGTTAATGTATCAATCTACAAAATTTTTATGATATTAATCCGTTTCAAATATACATGACCATAGGACATTGTAATGCTTCAAATGTACTTAGGCTTTTTTTTTTCTTTTTTTTTTTTTTTTTGTAAAATACTTTGGTTCCGCTTATTTCGCAAAAAAAAAAAAATTATATTTTTGGAAAATATTCTTTTACACCATTGCTTATTCTTGGGTGCTCGATGACCAAGCATGGGTCCTCAATGATCAGGCTGAGGTCCATTAAGGTCGGATTTGGGCTAGGGTACCAGAGTTTGAGGCTTGACCTTGATAGACCTAGGTCCAAGTGTTGAAGACTCAGGCACAGGAATTGGGGTCCTCGACCCAACCTCGATGGACATAGGCACCAGGGTCTAGGGCCTCGATCTCATTGGACATAGGCTCTGGTGTGTGGGAGTCTTTCAAATTTAAAGTCCACCCAGATTTTCTTATTCTCCAGGTTGACAATGGTTCCGAACCTCAAAGGTTTAGAGAGATCTAGGTGCACCCTTGCTTTGCCCGCATTTGCCCGACCAAATCCTTTGGATTCCATCTTCACTTCCTGCACTCTGCCTATTGTTGCGGCTTTATCTGTGATTGATTGTATAGTAATACGACCTCTAGGTAGTCCCAGGATGTGTACCCAAAAATCACAGTGTGTAAAAACATAGGAGTGGTCAGGGGTGTCAGGATCGCACTGTTTTAGGATTAAGAGATTGCTGGAAAAAGACCAAGGACCTGAAGATAATATTCTTTTTTTTTTTTTCCGTTGCTGACTCAAAGGTAAAGGAAAAAAGCCCTGGTCCGAGGATATCACACAAGACCGATTTTTATTTCCACGCCCTTTTCATTGTGCTGAAGAAAGCCTGAAGATTCACATTTGGCTTCGAGTATAGTTTCCCTATGAGTGTTAATTCACATTCTCGGTTTTTTTTTTTTTTCTGCAGGAACATCTCCTCTAATGGTAACTACATCCTCCTCAGACCATAACTCCCCCAGACTTCTACTAGTGGGAAGAGACTTTAGTATGCTGTTGATTGGATGTTGGTGGCTTGTCGGTTGGATGTTGGTGGCTTCCTGGGTAGGATTCGAGCAAGATCTGGTTGCGGCCACTTGACTTACACCAAGGCGGGACTCCCGAACAACAAAACTCAAGGATTGAGGGGAGTGGGGTGACATTATGAAGTAATCGAACTGTAATTTCATAGATGGGTTTCTAGGGTGTTGTGTCTAAGAGAAGTGGTTCTTCATTTTGGGAAAATGATGTTTAGGTTTCTGTGATTTGGGTGGAAAGTTGAATGGGCGATACGAATTTCTAGGGTTTGTTTGGGCATACTATCACCATTTGGATAGGGGTAGCTCAACGGGGTGAGAGATTCTCCGATGGTATAGAGAGATTCTACCCATGGCTTGATTCGAAGCGAATTCTTCGGCGAACAGCCGAATCGCATAGAACAAAGCCAAGTCGAACGTGGGTTTTGAAACGATTCAAAGAAAAGCTCTCAAGAATCCACAGTTGCATCATGCATGTTCCATTTCAATCTTTGACAAGAGGGAAGAGAGAATTCTTCGGCGAGCAGCAGAATCCCAAATCATCTTGATCTAAAACCGTTTGCATCTGCACAAAATTCCATTGCACGGATGCAGAGCAAGAGAGCGTCCGAGGTTTTTTTTTTTCAATAGCTGATTATCCTCCTTGCGTTAATTGTCTTACCCTTCTGGAGTTCTCTCGTCAATTTTCTGTGAGGGGGGGCTGGTGTTCACTATGTGTAGAGCTTTTGTATTTAACTATGTGTAGAGCTGGCCGACCTTGAGTCAACCCCATTTCGGTCCCAACAGGGGAGGGGCAATTCCCACTCAGGTTTTTGTTTGGAGATGGAAGGAGGCCGCTCCTTCCCTCCCTCGGGCTTCTGTCTGGACTCAATTGCCCGGAGGGGCAATTATATTTTGCATATAGAAACAAAGTGTTACCGGCGTTCATGGAAAAGGGAATCCTCCGGAAGGGCAAGAAGATGACGCAGAGTTTTGGGGGAGCCATAACTCGAGATAATTTACCACGAGAAAGGAAAAACAGCTACACAAAACATAGGAGCATCGCGCTCTTCTTGAATTTCTAAGAGTTTTACTAAAATTAGATGGCAATTAAATTTCGCATTTTTTTGCTCACGCGTTATTTTCTCGTAGACATGTATTTTTTTTGGGGATGAGTAATAGACAGTTCGAAAGGAGAGAGAAGATACAATGCAAAACAGAGCTCCTGGGGAGGAGAGAGAGAGAGACTTGCTGACAGAGCGGGCCCCACGGTGCCACTTGTCGTCGATTGAATGGACTAACGTATTGAGTACGTGGCCACCATTTTCTCGGATTGGATTAGATGGAAATTTCATCATTTTTGGCCTTTCCAGGACGTGTTCTATTTTACTAGAGCCGGCCGGCCGGCCTTGAGAGTCGACCCCTTTTCCGGCCAACAGGCGAAGGCAATTCCCAGTCGGGTTGCTGTTTGGAGATGGAAGGAGGTCCCTCCTCCCGTCCCTCACGGTGCCCTGCGAGCTTACCCATTCCCCAGATACCTTGGGACGATGCAGATAGAAACAAGGTGCTACCGGCGTTCACGAAAAAGCGAATGCTTCGGAAGGACAAAAAGATGACGCAGGCCATCGGGGAGTCCGGCCGTCCATACAGATACGACGTGTTCCTGAGCTTCCGTGGCGAGGATACACGCAACGGCTTCACCAGCTACCTCCACGCGGCGCTGGACCCGAGAGGGATCGCCGCGTTCATGGACGAGGAGGAGCTCTGGAAGGGCGAGGAGATCGCGCCGGCGATCCTCCGAGCCATCGGGGAGTCGAGGATCTCGATCGTCGTGTTCTCGAAGAACTACGCGTCCTCTAGCTGGTGCTTGGACGAGCTGGTGAGAATCGTGGAGTGCAGGGATACGATGGGGCAGATCGTGTGGCCGGTGTTCTACAAGGTGGATCCGTCGGATGTGAGGAAGCACAGGGGGAGGTACGGACAAGCGCCAATCGATCACGAGGAGAGGTTGAAGTCGAACGGCGGCGATTCGGAGAAGGTGAAGAGGTGGAGAGAAGCACTGACTGAAGCTGCTAACATCTCCGGCTGACATTTGGTTGACCAGTAAGGCTACCATTTAATCCTTTCTGAGTATGCTTACTGTTTGTTTTTTCGCAAAAAATTGTGTTTTAACTGTTGATTACGGGACTTTGTGGCAAAAAAAAACAAATGTTGATTGCGGAATTTCACTTATTTCCTTTGCAGTAAATTCATGGTAATGATCTGCTTATCTGTTGAACTTAAGGCTGACTGAAATTTATTCTGATCAATTTCTTATCCATAAAGTTGATCCCCCTGCCTTCGTTTTAGGTGCCAATTGCTGAAAACTGAATTTCATCTGATCTATAAAAATGTGATTGGAGATTAACTTAGTACTCCTCATATCAAATGTCTTTGAATTTCCTTGGGTATTCACAATTGGCTTTATGCTTTGAATCTACCTGGCGCGAGTCTAATGTCATTCAGAGCATTGTTAAGAGAGTATGGGCTCAGGTGAATCACAATCAGTTACATGTTCCTGGAAACGTGGTTGCCATGGATTCACACATGTCCCGTATGCGAATTTTGCTAGACATCAAATCAAATGAGGTTCGCATGGTCGGAATTTGCGGATTTGGAGGAATAGGGAAGACAACTATCGCCAAAGCTACTTACAATGCTTTCTCGCACAAATTTGACTGTTGCAGCTTTCTTTCCAATGTTAGAGAAACTTGTGAGAAATCCGCAGAAGGTGGCCTACTTCAGCTTCAAGAGACACTTTTTTCTCAGCTAATGTGGGATGATGATTTGAAGCTTGGCAATGTCCACAGAGGTTCGAGCATGATAAAGACTAGACTTTGCAAAAAAAGGTCCTCATTGTCGTTGACGATGTGAACCAGTTGATCCAATTGGAAACACTAGTTGGAGGATGTGATTGGTTTGGTTGTGGAAGTAGAATTATCATAATGACTAGAGATGAGCATTTACTGGTTGCCCATCACGTAGAAAGTATATACGAGGTTCGACCGTTAGATGATCCTAGTGCTTGTATGCTCTTGAGTTCGATTGTTTTTGACAAACTTTCTCCTCCTCCAGAGTATGGAATGCTTTCACATAACATAGTGGATTACACCAAAGGACTTCCATTAGCTATTAAAGTTTTAGGTTCTTTTCTTCAAGGTAGAAGCTTACTTGAATGGAAGAGCGCATTGGATAAATTGAGGAGAGTTTTCAATGGAGAAATCTTCAGTGTGCTGAGAATAAGCTTTGATAGCCTAGATGAGTATGAGAAGGATATTTGTCTTGACATCGCATTTTTCTTCAAGGGAGAGAGTATAAGTTATGTGACAGAGATTTTGGAGAGCTGTGATCTCTACCCGGATGGTGGAATTGCTGTTCTTATGGATAAGTTGCTCATCACTATTGAGTGTGGCAAGCTGGAGATGCATGATATGATTCAAGAAATGGGAAGAGAAATTGTTCGGCAACAATCTCTCAAAGAGCCAGGGGAGCGCAGCAGATTGTGGTCGTATGAGGATGCGCTTCATGTGCTAACAGAAGGCACGGTAATGAACTGAATTATGATCTTTTGTTTTTGACAATATATATGCCTATTTGGTAGGGTTAAAGCCTCTGAAGAAGTCCTTTGGCC
This sequence comes from Eucalyptus victrix, assembly GCA_016097545.1. NCBI lineage: Eukaryota > Viridiplantae > Streptophyta > Magnoliopsida > Myrtales > Myrtaceae > Eucalyptus > Eucalyptus victrix. Next base: position 50,577,408 of record CM027837.1, on the reverse strand, counting down.
TTCTGCAAAAATAGAAGTTTATGAATTTTTTTTTTTCTTTTTGGCTAAGCAAAGAGATTGGCCTGATCTTCCCAAATTAATCGCTTTTTGCACATCCCACTCTGAGATCCAAGTTTTGTACTGTTGACCTCTACCAGAAAGGAGATCAGAAAAAAATCTCTAGGAACTTATATACTATTTTTTTTTTTTTTAATGATTTGAAGTGTTTATAATACTCGTGTCAAATGCTAAAGTAAAAGCAAATTCTGAAAGCTAAAGACCAAATGGCACCCGAAGCACACCAAATCTTTTATATCATTACTAGTTAAGTCCTTGCATAACCTTTACACCTTTGCACTTAAATTGTCTACTCATATATGTGCTGCCAAGGAACTAATAAAGTAGAAGCAATAATGCTCAAGTTGGCTGCTCCTGAAGAAGTATGCTTTAGTGCTCAAGCCTTCACAAACATGAAAAGGCTCAGACTTTTTTTAGCTCACAATGTATACCATTCAGGTGATCCCGTATACTTTCCCACTGAATTAAGATGGCTGGAATGGCCCAACTACTCTCTACCGTCCATGCCATTCAATACAGGCCTCAAGAAACTTGTACATCTAGACATGAGTAAAAGCAGCATCAGAGAATTGGGGAAGGGATTTATGGTACATACTTGCAATATTCTATTCTGTCAAGATAAAAGATGAAAATGTGAAGATCTTCAAAAAAACTACTTATATGTGCCATCATTTACTGTGCCAGTCTTATAGAAGTTTGAAGTCTATTAATTTCAGCCACTGTACATTGCTGAGTGAAATTCCCGAGGTATCGTCATTGCTAAATCTTGAGAGTTTGGATCTCCAAGAGTGCACCAATCTTGTTGAGGTTCATCAGTCTCTTGGGCTTCTTGAGAAGGTTGTACATTTGAACTTTTTGAACTGCTGCAATCTTAGATGTTTCCCAAGCAGTCTAAATTCAAGATTTCTCGAAAATCTGATTCTTAGAGGTTGCTCAAAGCTTTCGAGGTTTCCAGATATTCTTGTACAAGCGAAACGTCTCAAAGAACTTCTGCTTTTTGAGACTGCCATCGAAGAATTACCCTCCTCTGTCGTTAATCTCATTGAACTGAAAGTGTTGTATCTAACGGACTGCACAAACCTTAAAAACCTTCCTTGTAGCATCTATACATTGCATCATCTTGAGTGTATTTTCATTCATGGTTGCTTACAACTTAGCAAGTTCCTGAAATGTTTGTGTGAATCAAGTGACTGCACCAATATCTCTCTCTCGTTAGCCCTTCCAAGCGTTATTAACTTGAATGTGCAAAGATGCAGCTTATCAGAGCTTAGTTTCTTGAAAAATCTTCATTGCATGTCCTTCTTGACAATTTTAGATTTGTCAGAGAACAAATTTGTGGGCCTTCCTTCCTGCATCAGTCAATTTACTAAGTTGCAGCAGCTTCATTTGATGCATTGCAAGCAGCTTCGAGAGATTCTAGCTCTCCCACCAAACATAACATCTTTACTTGCAAAAGGTTGTGAATTGCTGGAAACCTTGTGGACTTATCACACATGTTACGATATAATCAAGATGAATCACCTTGGCTGAGACGAATTGAATTCTTTGGTTGTCATAAGCTGATCCAGACTCAATGCTCCAGCGATTGCAATATGCTATCAATCGAGGTCTCTCTCTCTCTCTCTCTCTCTCTCTCTCTCTCTCTCGGCATGCATGCACATGTTTCTGTCTCAAGTGTAAATATTCTGCGTGGCAGGGATTGCTTGGAGAGACTCGGATTGACATTTTTCATCCAGGAAACAAAATCCCAAGGTGGTTTAAACATCAAAGCACGACAAAACTCATAAGGTTTCCTGTACTTTCAGAATCATACCGAGACATAGCAGGCTTGGCATTTTGTGCTATTTGTCGGTTCATCTAATCGGAAGGAAGTCGATATTTCATGTGAGGTCCAGTTGTTTGTCAACAATCTCCTTTCTGCAGGTTACTGTGTTTGCAGTCCATTGTGCAGGATGCTTCTATTATCTTCTCGCTGCTCGTAATCATGACCCGGCAGAAACTTGGATGGGGAAAACCATTCTCCAGGATAGCTTGGGGATCCGGTATGTGACTTCGCTTTACTGGTCTATAACTACTTTAACAACGGTTGGATATGGTGATCTGCACCCTGTGAATGTGAGGGAGATGCTTTTCGACATATTCTTCATGCTTTTCAACCTCGGTTTGACGGCGTACTTGATTGGTAATATGACGAACTTGGTCGTTCACGGTACGAGTCGCACCAGAAAATTTGTGAGTAAAATCCCTCCTTCCTAAGGTCTAACTTGGTACTTGAATGAGTAGACAGAGCGAAAGATGTATGACTCCTTGAAAAGATTGATTTGTATGAGTAAAAGCACTCATGACTTCAAAGCGTATCCTACAAATTAAAAAGTTCAATTATTCATTCATATTCGAAACTTATGGTTGTGTAGATTGTTTTTCCTCGTTAGAGTCTAATCATGTATGGCTCTTATACGTTCCACGGCGCATAATGTGGGGATTGGATGCGAAATTGCTGAATCTCTGCAGTCAATTTACAATATTGTTCCAAGCATCGGAGGGGACTCTAAGAAGTTGTGGGGCACATTTGGTGTACAAACAAGGAAAGCAACCAAATGACTCGGATGAAAACATTAATCCTCTGAATGCGAACAAGAACCTTACAAGTTCTTGGGGTTGAAGACGCAAAAGGAGAAAATTTTTTCAAGACTCTTGACACCATTACTATGACTTGAAATTAGCTTGTAAGTTATTGTAGGGGATTATATTAATGCCCTTTCGAGCGGCTTCGATTGTGTGTTTCCTCATAGCGAAAGTATAACTCGCTGCTGTGTTATTCTTTACCCTCAAGATTATGTGATCATCTTCCATCCATCTTTTCCTCACCAAGAAAGTGCAAGGATGTTCCTGTCTGGTCAATATTCCTAAATTTACTTGTGGCCTCTTAAGAAAGAGAACCCAAGGAACAAATAAGGGCTTTAAACCGAGAACTAAAATTTACAAATTGGCCCAATCTTTCTGCAAGAAATTACACGATTTTGGTTCTTTAAGGTTATGATGTACTTAGTCATAAAAACATATTTGTCGCTCTTTCTGTTTTTTGGCCCAGCTCTAATCTCGGCCTTAAGATAGATCGGCAACTGCTACTGAACAGTCATGAGAACTTAGGATGGGCTGTGGAGTCTGCTCAGCTATGTGGCAGTGTCTGTTTCGCCCTTGTCTCCGATTCACCTCAAGCATTATTGTTCATGTGCTTCAGGAAAGCATGACGATATGTAAGTGTCAACATCAAAAATGGCTTAGCGGGCTAGCGATCGCCAACAAAGCCCACCAGGCCCAAACCAAACACACAAGTCCAAAAGAGTCAAGGAAGAGCCGCTGTCTTAATTACCGACGGCTCGATACCGACGACTACTCGGGAGTAAGAAGATAAGAGGTACGCCAGCTGCTGAAATGCTCGGTTCTAATTAGGGGTGTGCAAAAGAACTGGGACCTGCCCGGATCGCTCGGAGCCGGTGGTTCTTAAGGGAATTGGTCTAGTTCCCGATTCCCATTTATGGGAACCGGTGAGTCTTTGATCCGGTTCAGGTTCCATGGGCGGATCCGCCCACCCGGTCACTCGGACCGGACCGGTTATATTATAACAATATATTAATTTTTAATATTAAAAAAATTCAAAATTAGCAAATCTAAAATTTAGAGCTCCAATCATTATCTTGTCTCAATTCACTACTTTTCTACTCCATCTCGTCTCTCTCAGTTCAAAATCTCCCCAACCTCCCTCTTCCTCTCCAATTCACCTCCGGATCTATTCATCTCCCTTTGAGTCCTAGTTCGAACTTGGAGAAACAGTGAGTTGATTCTCTTTTCCTCCATCGAATTTGAACTCTCTCTCCATGTCGTCGCCAACTCCGCATTCACTGTCCCTATCGTCCTCTTCGTTGTTGGGCTCGTCCTGCTTCTACCTCCCCTCTTCCTCCTCCCCCTCCTCAAGCTTCTCCCCATCATCCTCATCTTCGGGGACGGGCGAACTCTAGGTCTAAGAACAGCTCATCATCCCCATTGTCCTCCTCATTGTCGGTCTCAAGGGAGGAGTGGGAGATGGTGGAGGCGGTGGCGAAGATGGTGGTGGTGGCCGGGACGGAAGCGGAGCGAGGGTCGCGACCGCCGCGGCGGCGGCACTAGTACTTGAGGAGAATAAAGTTACCATGGTCGGGAGAGCCAAAATAAGCAAATGTGAGGAGGGTGAAAAGGGGAAGGTGCGGAAGTTGGACCGGTTCTATGGATCCACCTGAGAACCAGATCGGATTGGTGGTTCGGTTCCCGGGTGGATCCATACAACTAACGGGCAATTCCTGATTCCAATTTTTCGGAACCGGTTCTTAGCGGGCGGCTCTCGGTTCTAGGTCAGGAACCACCCGCCCAGACCATGCACACCCCTAGTTCTAATTGTGGATAAGACAATACAGTTATCGGCGAAGTACCAAATATTTTGGGCGATTTGAAATTAAACAACGGTCGAAGCGGTTATTTTCTTGGTTTGACTATAAATAGCAGAAAAGAAGTCATTGTAAAGAGATTGCAAAAATGAATAAGAAAATCTCAAGATACTCAGTTTTTGGTTATCTTTCTTTAGTTATCTTTGCTTCACATTTGCTTTCCATTGCATTAGATGTATCCTTTATTTATCGCACTTGTAGTAGAATCCATAACTTCCTTGTGGAAGTGACATAGGACCTGATACAAACAAAAAAGCCGAAGAGCCATCCTTCGGTGAAAGATATTTTGTCTAAGAACATTAGCGGCAAGACATCTTTTTCGCATGCCCGATGGGACCTTTGTGTTCCGTTTTGAGGAATGTTGATGGCAAACACAAGGAGTCAGGAGAATTGCACCATTGTTGTGAGGAATGTTGATGGCAAAGACAAGGAGTCAGGAGAATTGCACCATTGTTGTCGAGGACAATCCGTCCCTGCAGTGGATAGGTTAAAGACCCTCCTGATATGAAGCGTCTAATGTGAATGTTGACCCGGTTGATTATGTCAATTTGGGAGCAACTTTGGCAGGCATTCCTCGAAATCTCATCGAAGATCAAAGGAGAGCGTTGGCCCTAGATCCAGTTCTCATGGCCACCATGACAAGGATGTTTGAAGAACAATAAAATGATTTGGTTAATCATATGGTCAATCATTTATCGGGGGTAATTACCTGCTACTCGTGAACAAGAAAATATTTTTTTAGCACACCCGGTGGGACCTTTTTGTTCCATTTTGAGGAGGCGTTGATGGCAAAGACAAGGAGTCAGGAGAATCACACGATTGTTGCTGAGGACAATTTATCCCGGCAGTGGATAGCTGAGAGACCCTCCCGATTTGAAGCGTCTAATGTGAATGTTGACCCGGTTGATGAAGTCAATTTGGAAGCAACTTCGGCAGACATTCCTCGAAATCTCACTAAAGATCAAAAGAGAGAGCTGGCCCCAAATCCAGTTCTCGTGGCCACCATGATAAGGATGTTTGAAGAACAACAAAATGATTTAACTAATCACATGGTCAATCATTTATCAGGGGTAATGACCCCATTACGAATTTGGTGACCGAGTTGATGTCAAGAGTCGGAATGCCGAATCAACCCCTGATGAGCCAAGGCGCCCCAATGGCCGCAAGATCTGTTCAGGCAAGTCTTTCCGCCCAGTTCAATGGTGTTGGTAACGCCGGGCAACTGCATGCAGTTAGGATATTACAAGGGCCTGGTGTCGGGAGTGACTAGAATCAAAGTGGTCAAAATGACATTAGTCGAGCGGGTCTGAGTGCACCCGCAAATGGGTTCGGACGTTGTCAGGATGATAAAAATAATATTAACCCTGGGAGGGTTACTATAGATCCGACGACAACGGTGGTAGACTCGCAGGGGATGGTAACTCGACCCCTCAGTGCAGACATCAACCGACCAACAGGTATCGCTGCCCTATCCAGTGGGAAATACAAACCCGATAAACAGCGACACCATTCTCGTGCCTATTCCCAAGGTATCAACCTTACAGGCTGCAAGGCGATTTTAGGGAATTTGGGGCTTGTCCTCCGTCACCGCCAAGGGAGCATTTTAATTAAGGAAATTAGGCGCAAGACCTTTTGAGAGACCAACGCATGATAGCACATACTGCTTATTTGGTGATGCAGCGGATAGGTCTAGATGGCGGTACACCAAGACCGGCGTATCGTAAGCTTTACCCAGATTGGGTAGATCTGGGTAGATAATATCTAGTACAGAAGAGGTTACCAAGTGCCGGACTTTAGCGTCTTCACTGGAGAGGATGATCAATCAACAATGGAACACATTAAAAAATTCACGGCGCAATGTGTGGATGACAACAATGATGGTAGGATGAAATTAAGGCTATTTCCCTTATCACTATCCAAGACGGCCTTCACATGGTATATCGGGCTTCGAGCGAATTCGGTTTAGAGTTGGGAGGATATGGAGAACAAATTTCATATCCAGTTTGATCCTCCAATTCCTGAAGTAACCCTATTGGATCTAGCAATGTCAGGCAGTTTAACAATGAGACCGTGGATTAGTATGTCGCCCAGTTCAAGAAAAAGAGGAACCGATGCTTGTTCTTCCTCCCTAAAAAGGAACTTGCTGAAATAGCTAACAATGGCCTCAAGTTTGTCTTGAAGGAGCGACTCGCTGGCCAAAAGTTTACAGATTTATTCTCCCTAATTGCCACAACAACTCAGTACGAGAATTTGTGGAAAGAAAAAGATAAGAAGCCATATGAGGATTATAAAAAGAATATGATTGTTTATGACCCTAAAGAAGACTCAGGGGAACAGAATGACCAAGAAGAGGCTACAGTAATCGCGGTTGCTAAAATGACCCTAGATCTAGATAAGCCCTACGTTTGTCAGGCTTGAAGCCTGCTAGAATAAAGGAGTCAATAACGGCGAGGGCAACAGACGCACAGAGATATTCATTAGATGTAACAAAATTGGATGAAATCTTCGACCTCCTCGCAAGGGATGGAGTGATAAGGGTTATCGAGGGTTAGACCATTCCTAATAAAGAAGAAATTGCCAACAAAAGATATACTGCAAGTGACGTCATTCTTGGAGTCATAGCACTAACTATTGCAATGTCTTCAGGAAAGCAGTGTAAGAAGCAATACATCAAGGAAAGATCAAATTTGTGGAGGAAGGGGACGAGAATGGAGGTAGATACATATCCCTTTCCACAAATGGCGGGATGGTAGCGACAGTTATTAGAGTTATGTCTTGTTACGCATAAATAAATATTAACCATAAAGATAAGATATATATATATATATATATATATATATATATATATATATATGTTCATCGATGCATCAGGTTTTGTGATACTTAAGGAAAGGGAATGTTAATCGAAAAAGGAAATGAAACATAAGGTATTGCTCTATATGAAATGTTATCTATTTATCACATTACCATATTGAATCCATATCAACAGAGTTAAAAGCACTTGTGACCATAGAAGACTTTATGTGTATATATGCAGTTACTATTATGATTCATTATTTGAGACTTCATGGGATCAAATTGACTGTTAGGAATTATCACTAGATCAACATAAAAAACGCGCACATATAATATAATTTCAATTAATATAACCCAAGTGTGATAATATAAGATTTTTTTGATGTGGAATATATTAATTGATATTGTAATTTACTATTTTACGAGATTTTTCTAATAAGGTGAGATATAAGATTTCTTAATTAATTTAATATGAGACTAACTAGCGTAGGCCATGAAAAGCCTAATTTGTGATGAGAGGGCTTGTGGTTTAAAATTCCATAAATAGTGTTCAAATCTATCTTTTAATTCCGATGCATAAATATCCTCACATAATGAGCATTTACCAAACAAACGCTAAGAGTGATGGATAATTTTATTGAGCCAAGTGATATAGAGGGCAATAGAGAAAAAAACACTTAAGTTTTGGATTGTCGTTGTTTTGCGTCAAGAACAATGGATTTCAAATTAGGTGTGTGGATCTCTTTATTCGATTATATATGTTCTTGTTTTTAGATATGGAGATCTTGGGTGCCGTTTTTGCGGCTTACAACTGCAAGCGCAAAGGCACAAAGAACGTGCTCGGCACTAGCGCCAGTCGGTGCACAGGAAACACCCGCCCGAGGAAGACGATGTTTCTTTTCCTTCTCACCTTTTTGGACTCTTTTCTTTTTTTGTGTTTTTCCTTCTACGTCGAAAGTGCGTTCTCTCCTTTGAGGGTATAGAATTGACCAAGAGAAGAAGTGCGTTCTCTGACGCAATTTCTCTCCCACTCTCCGGCCGTGTATTATTGTGTATATTCTGCGAAGCTCCCTCAATGTGGCCGGGTATATCAGCTGCGTGGCTCCAGTTTACAAACTCTGCTACCCGACGAGTGCATATATTTTCTCATTCATATTAAACGACTCTTCCTTAGCTCCCTTTCCTCAAGATCCAACGCTTCTTTTTATTCGTTTCCTTTTGTTTCTTTCGATTTTTCCTCCTCATTGACCGCAGAAGATACACCAGTGTATGCTTGAGATCGAAATGATCTTCCCATCTCTCACACACGAGCCTGGTGATTGCTTAAGTTTCCAAAATTTTTGTAACGTAATAGCTGAATTGAATTTTCTAAATTGAGCACCCCACACGTATAATATACATGAAATTCGCCCAACATATCCAAAGCGCTAGACAATTTCAGCCATGGGCTTGGTTTGATCAATTCAATTAAGCTCAAAACCATTCATTCGAGTCCATCCACCTTCAGTTTGATAAATATGCGTACTATATGGGCTTAATGAAAATGCTTTCAATATTTATATGCTATTAACTAATATTTTTGTTTAGGGTAGAGTTGATTGCTGATTTTTATATGCAATAACCAACTAACTAGGTAGCCAAAATTTAGGTGTTAACAAATATTTCTCAAGCCATTTTGGAATTCTTTTAACAAATCATATTTACAGATAAATATGTATAACCTTTCAATACATCTTTAATTAAACGGTCCTCAAGCCATTCACAAATAACCAAAAAATAGTAAGTGTTAGATCCAAACTTTTATGCAATAAACATGTGTTTTTTATAATTCAAAAGCTATCGAATCTCTATCATTTTTAAGATAAGAATTTAAAAATTCATAGAAGAGATAACTTCATCCACTTGGGAACACTCAAAAACCAAACAATGAAGGTTACTCAAACTATCGAACTCGCATTGATATCAAATAAGCTAAAAAGCAACAAAATCGAGTAAAACACTACCTCAACTATGAATCAGCTAAATCAAGCTTATTTGCTAACAATAACAAAACTCTTGGCTGAAGCGAATATTTGAAACTATCCGCAACATCTTCGTCTAAATGGCTATTCCAAATCGACTTTTGTCAAACACGAAGCTCCACAGCATTCTTATCTATCATTTTCATGAAATCTCTTAGTTCAACAACTCAAAAATCAAGTCTTCAAATTTCGTGGAACTTAGAAATTGTGCCCTAATTCCGAAAGCTATTCCGATTAGACAAACGAAGGGCTTGAATCTAGACACTGCGATACCTAATTGATTCAACTTGACAAAGCCTCCATCATGTGTCCGCGATTCTCTCTCTCTGTTTTTTCCTCCCCTATCCCTCCCTTTTCTCCTCTTTTTCCCTTTGTCTTTTCCTTCTTCCTCCAGTTCGCTGTTCTCGGTCGCGTCCCCTTTTCCCTTAAATATCTCTTCCTTTTTCTTTTTCTTTGGGGCTCACTTTGACCTACTAAAAATATTACGCTTCAAAGAGCCGCCTAAGAATGCTGTTTACGATCAATTTCTTCCTGGGCAAATAAAGAAATCCTCAGTCGAGGGCACGTCTCCTGCACCGATACATTCCATTTAGAGATGGCCGCCCATGAATCAATTGTTGAGAAGCAAATGGATGTACAAGTAAAATAATTACTTTTTTTATAAATAATATTACAAACTCTCTATATCATTACACTCACAACTATTCACTTTACTTGCTCACCCACTCATTTCACAAGCCACACATGAACACAACTCTCTGTGCACACACCCACTCACTCTTTATCATCCTACACTTACACTACACTCTACACTCACGCCACCTACTCCACCCACTCACACACTCTCAATTGGACTTCCTATCACGCACTCTTAGTTTTTTTTTTTTTGGGTACCCAGGGAACCTCCGCACGCCGCTTTGCGGTGGAGAGTAAACCATAGGGTGGGCCGTTTTACCACTGCAAGCCCAGCCCACAGTTAAATCGCATGTTTTGCATTGAAGCAACGCGACCGGCGAGTCTTGAACCCTTCCCCCTTTGCGATAGAGTACCAAGCCTTAACCAGCGTGGCCACCACGGATGGTAGTCACGCACTCTTAGTTGGACACACACGGGAGGAGCAAGTTGCTCCTATTTATAGGATGGAAAGTCGGGAACTTTGCTGGCTTCCTACACTATTTTACAAGTATTATTATTTTATTATAGCCTGACAACTAGATTTCTTTGGAGAAGTCTAGAAGTGGCGCAGCTGAATTTTGCTAGAAATTTCTGGAGAAGGGAGAGAGAGTGGCGGTGCTCTCTTCGACATCAACCAGTTTCGGTCCAACAGGCGAGGCCATTCCCGGTCAGGTCGTTGGTCTGATGGAAGGAGATGGCCTCTTGGATCCCAAACCTCCCCGGCGATCCTGATGAAGAAGAAGTGTCACTGAGCTCCTTCGATGAGGACGACTCCACCGTTTTAACTGAGGGCGCTACCGCTAGTACTAGGATGCCCTGGGACGATCTAGACAAAAACAAAGTGTTACTGAGCTCCTCTTTCGAGGACCGTGCATGGACAGCCGCGTTCATGGACGACGAGGAGCTCAGGAAGGCCGTAGAGATGATCATGCCGGGGAATTTCGGAGCCGCCGTCGAAGCGTCCGGCCATCCGTACAGATACGGCGTGTTCCTGAGCTTTCGTGGTGTGGACACGCACAGCGACTTCGCTGGCCACCTCCATGCGGCGCTGGACCAGCGAGGGACTGACACGTTCATGGATGACGAGGAGCTCCGGAAGGGCGAGGAGATCACGCCGGCGATCCTCGGAGCCATCGGGGAATCGAGGATCTCGATCGTCCTGTTCTCAGAGGACCGCTTGTCCTCTGGCTGGTGCTTGGACGAGCTGGTGAGAATCGTACAGTGCAGGGATACGATGAGGCAGATCGTGTGGCCGGTGTTCTGCAAGGTGGATCCATCGGAGGTGAGGAGACAGAGGGGGAGGTATGGACGAGCCCTAAATCAAGCACGAGGAGAGGTTGAAGTCGAACGGCGGCGATTTGGAGAAGGTGAAGAGGTGGAGAGAAGCACTGACTACAGCAGCGAACATCTCTGGCTGGCATTTGGTTGAACGGTAAGGCTATCATTTAGTCCTTTCTGCTGCTTCTTGACAAGAAAGTCATGCTCTGAGTAAATAAACATACAGGTGGACCATGTTCCTCCACAAGCCCATTAAAAGGAGGAAAAGGAAAAATTAGGGAATTTTTTTGTTGTCTTAGGAGTGATCCGTATGTGATTGAACTTAAGGCTGACTAAATTTTTATCTGATTAATTAGGTATTCAGAAAGTTGATTCCTGTACCTTCTTTTTCAAGTATCTGATTAATTGCTAGAAACTGAATAATAATCTGGTCCTTAGTAGTTGAGAAATTGACTGCTGCTCGATCTTATTGGAGATCAACTTAGGACTCATTGTATCAAGCATCTTTGAATCTCCTAAAGTATTCTCAATTGGCTCTATGCTTTGAATCCACTAGGTGGGAGTCTAATGTCATTCACAGCATTGTCAAGAGTATATGGACTGAGCTGAATCGCGATCAATTACCCGTCCCTGAAAACGTGGATGCCATGGATTCACATGTGTCCCATATGCATACTTTGCTAGACATGGAATCAAACGAGGTTTGCATGGTCAGAATTTGTGGATATGGAGGAGTAGGGAAGACTACTATCGCCAAAGCTACTTATAACGTTTTTTCGCACAAATTTGAGTGTTGCAGCTTTCTTTTCAATGGTAGAGAAACTTGGGAAAAATCTGCAGATGGCCTACTTCAGCTTCAAGAGACACTTATTTCTTGGGTAACGTGGGATGATTATCTGAAGCTTGGCAATGTCCACAGAGGTACAAGCATGCTAAAGAGTAGGTCCACATTTTCATTTGACGATGTGAACCAGTTGATCCAATTGGAAACACTGGTTGGAGGACATTATTGGTTTGGTTGTGGAAGTCGAATCATCATAACGACTAGAGATGAACATTTACTGGTTGCTCATGGCGTACATAGCATATAAAAGGTTCAACCATTAGATCTTTTAATGGCTTGTATGCTCTCCAATTCAATTGCGTTCGAGGATATTTCTCCTCCTCCTGATTATGAAGAGTTTTCATATAGCGTAGTGCTTTACACCAAGAGTCTTCCATTAGCTATTAAAGTTCTGGGTTCTTTTCTTCAAGTTGAAAGCTCTTTCCAATGGAAAAACACATTAGATGAATTGAAGAGAGTTTTCAATGGAGAAATCTTTAGTGTGTTGAGAATGAGCTTTGATGGTTAGATGATTATGAGAGAGATATTTTTCTTGACATAGCATGTTTCTTCAAGGGAGAGAATATAAGTCATACGAGAGAAATTTTGGAGAGCTGTGATCTCCATCCGGATGGCGGAATTGATGTTCTTATAGATAAGTCGCTTATCACTATTGAGCATGGCAAGCTGGAGATGTATGATATGATTCAAGAAATGGGAAGAGAAATTGTGCAGAGGGAATCTCCCAGAAAGCTAGGGGAGCGCAGCAAATTGTGGTTCTATAATGACGTGCTTCATGTTCTAACAGATGGCACGGTAATACATTGAATCATGATCTTTTGTTTTTGACAATATGAATGCCTGTTTGGTAGGGTTACGGCCTCTTACAAAGTACTTTTGGCCTTCTATTAGAAAAAAGCATGAATATTTTTCTGCTGAGTAAACATAATGGCTTGATGGTTCCATAAGATTCACTTTTTCCATATCCCACCCTGAGATGTAAGGTTTGTACTATTGACCTCTCCCCATAAAGTACTGTTGGATTTTTGCAGAAGCGTGTTGGATTTTTGCAGAAGCGTGTGGGTGTGTAAGTGTGGCAAGGGAGCTAAGGAATGAAGTGAAAAATGAATGACAGAACAAACTAAATTTTATTCAAGGACTTTTGTGGTACAAAAGATACTGGGATTGGGATTGGGATGAAGAGAAGATAGAGAAGAAGTGTTGACTTCATCTTATTCATTGATGACTAGACTCAAATGACGTGGATCTACTTTCTTTGAGAAAGATCGGAGGTTTTCTCTATTTTCAAAAACTTCAAGAACTGCGTCGAAAATGCTGCTTGGAATTGGGATGAAGAGAAGATTGAGAAGTATGTCAACTTGCCAGACATATCTCCTGCACGTGAGGAATCAACACCACAAGAAAAAAGTCAAAATTTTTAACATGGTATTAGAGCTACATAAATTTCTTCTTGAAGATATTCATTTAGGAATGCTGACTTTACATCTAGTTGATGGATCTTCCATTCTTTTTGTGCTGCTAGAGCTATAAGTGCCTGAATGGTATCAAGGCGAGCAATAGGAGCGAAAGTTTCAGTATAGTCAATACTGTTAATACCTAGTTGTTGCAAGTATGAGAATATAGTCAATACTGTTAATACCTAGTTGTTGCAAGTATGAGAATATAGTCAATACTGTTAATACCTAGTTGTTGCAAGTATGCTTTTGCTCCTGTTGCTTGCCTTGATACCATCCAAGTACTCATAGCTCTAGCAGCACAAAAAGAATGGAAGATCCATCAACTAGATGTAAAGTCAGCATTTCTAAATGAATATCTTCAAGAAGAAATTTATATAGCTCTGATACCATATTAAAAATTTTGACTTTTTTCACCGCCATACAGCTGTAAGACAACTCATTTTCTTATTTTCCAAGTACTCTTGCTGCCCACGTACTCTTGATCCTTCTTTCTTCATGGTTAAGCAGCCATTGTTGAATTATTTTCAGCATTTCTCATGCACGTAGACTTCTCTAGTTTGTTGACTTTAGTTTACGTCATTAACTTGACTTCTTGCTGCCCACATAGTCTTGCTGCCCATGTGGTACCAGAAACTTCCCCAATGTATGAGTCTTCACTTTTGACTTGACTTGCCTTTTTCTTGCATTTCACGTTCATTGTTGCCGACTTGTTTCTTCGCCGTTAAGTTAGTAGTTTCTAGATAGTTTTAGAAAAAATGGATCACAATTTCCAACACTCCCCCTTGATCTATTTTCGGGATATTCCGGACTTGTGTTACGAAGCTTCAGACGTACCTTGAAATTTCTCTTGTAGTTTGTCCCATGTCTTTTATGCCGTCTTCGTTCCACGATCCCTTGCGTTCTATGATCCCTTGCATTCTCTTGTCGAAACACTTGCATCTACCTCTGAACGTGCATGACTTTTCTTCAATGATGGCCCAAGACATCAAAATGCTCTTAGTTGTAGTTGTTAGCTTGGGCTCTAGCTCTGGCTCCGGTTTTGATTCTGGCTCTAGCTTCGGCTTTGGCTCTCGCTTGGGCTACGGTCTTTTATTTTAGCTCCGGCTCCGGCTCTGGCTCTCTTGGCTCTCGCTTGGGCTCTGGCCTTTTTAGTTGAGGATGGTGAGGACAAACGCCCAAAACTCCATCCAAATATGCCTAGTTCTAGCTTCATGGTGGCTTAGTTACGGACCTGGGCGCATCTAGCTCTGATACTATGTTAAAATTTTTGGATGTGTGTGTGTAGAAGCATGGTTTTGATATTGATGATAGTTTTTTATTAGTGATGTGTGCAAGTGTATAATATAATTTATAGTAGATGGACATGGGACAAGATAGGATAATTAAAGGATATAGAACATGGGATATAGGAAATAGTTTCATTAGTTGAATAAACTAATTTGATGGAGGTATGGTGGAGGTCTAAGACTTCTCACGGTGGAGGGCTCACCCCACACAAGGTGGAGGGTTCACCTCACATGCTCAAATGGTCAATTACAAGCCTATTTATAGGCGTGAGTTACCGCCTTACTCTACCAACTTTGAGTACAAAAATTAATATAAAATTTCAGCTTACTTCTTTGTCTCCTGCTTGTTGCGGCTAGTCAAAGTACAAGTTGGACTTTGCTTTCCTTTTCTTCTTTCTTTCAGATCTTCTCATTGCGTCTTCCTTATTCTCCATTTTTCTATTCTCTGCGGCTCCTTTTGTTGACTTTAGTTTACTTCTTTAACTTGACTTCTTGCTGCCCATGTAGTCTTGCTGCCCACGTAGTACCAAGTACTTCTCCAACATATGAGAGTCTTCACTTTTGACTTGACTTGCATTTTCTTACCTTTCATGTTCATTGTTGCCGACTTGTTCCTTCTCCATTAAGTTAGTAGTTTTTAGATAGTTTTAGAGAAAATTGATTATAATTTCCAACAAGTAAATTATGACAAAATCTGCAGAACTTAAATACTGTGGTTTTTTAAGATTTGAGGTGTTTATAAAATTCATGTGTCAAATGCTAAAGTAAAAGCAAATTCTGAAAGCTAAGAACAAAAAGCGCCCGAGGCACAAGCACACCAAATCTATTTATTACTAGTAATCCCTGCAAAATGTAAAGACTTAACTCGTCTACTCATATATTTGCTGCCAGGGAACTAACAAAGTGGAAGCAATAATGCTCAAGTTGGCTGCTTCTGAAGTGCACTTTAGTGCTCATGCCTTCACAAACATGAAGAGGCTCAGAATT
Source organism: Eucalyptus victrix (assembly GCA_016097545.1). NCBI lineage: Eukaryota > Viridiplantae > Streptophyta > Magnoliopsida > Myrtales > Myrtaceae > Eucalyptus > Eucalyptus victrix. Next base: position 50,561,526 of record CM027837.1, on the reverse strand, counting down.
TTCTTAGCTCGCAATGTTTCCCACTCAGGCGATCTTATATACTTTCCCGCTGAATTAAGATGGCTCAAATGGCCCGATTATTCTCCACCATCGGTGCCATTTAATACAAACCTCGGGAAACTTGTAGGTTTAGACCTGAGTAAAAGCAACATCCGCATATTGGGGAAGGAATTTGTTAAAATATGTCTCGAGTTTAAGCCCAATGCAAAATTACAAATATTCCGAATTGGATATGTTGCGGATGTTCGAAATCGAGCAAAGAAAATCCAAAGATCAACTTCCCAAAATTTTAATTTGCGTTGGAGAGTCTGGCTACTAAAATAGGAAAGTCCAACTTTGACTAGGACTTGGATTTTTGTTTAAAATATACAAAGATATGTTTTGGATAGGAAACAAAATCCTATGAGAAGTTGGCAAAAGAATAAGGGTTTTACTTATATATAGACTTGAGGCCGTGGGTGATAGGTGTGGATCACAAATTGTTTTGAAGCGCTGCGTGAGTGCTTGGTGTTCCGCCGTTGATCGTGAAGAATTGGTCTTGAAGCGCCATCTCGTTGTCGAGTGCTTGGGAGGGATTTTCTTTGCCGTGAATTACATCCAAGAAGGTTTAGTGTTGAAGCTAATTAAATCTTGTGGTAAGATTTGCGTGTAATTCCTTCGTGAGATTGAGAGATTATTTATTGAGGAATTTCGGGGCTAAACACTGTGTGTGTTATTGGGTGTAATTGGGGCTTGGGAAACACTGAGAGAGTGTTTGAGTGACTTGAGTGTAAAATCTTCTTGTATCGCTTGATCTATAGTGAAATTCGTTGTTGCTCTCTTTACGACTGAACCACGTAAATCTGGTGTCCGATTTATTTTTTTTCTTCTGTCTATATTTTGTTCGATCGCTTGCCCTATCGCAACAGAATTCAAGGTACATGCTTGCTATATTCTCCTGTCAAGATAAAAGATATAACTGTGAAGATCTTGAAATAACTACTTATAGATATCATTATTTATCGTGCAGCTTTTTAGACATTTGAGGTGTGTTACTTTTAGCCACTGTAAATTGCTGAGTGAAACTCTTGATGTATTGTCCCTGCCAAATCTTGAGAGTTTGGATCTCCAAGGGTGCACCAATCTTGTTAAGGTTCATCAGTCTCTTGAGCATCTTGACAAGCTCATATATTTGAACTTTCTGAATTGGTCCAATCTTAGCTATTTCCCCAGCAGTCTGAAGTCGATATCTCTTGCAAATCGGGTATTTAGAGGTTGCTCAAAGGTTTCAAGGTTTCTAGATATTCTTGTACTAGTGAAACGTCTGAGAACACTTGCACTTTATGAGACAGCCATTGAAGAACTACTCTCTTCTGTCACGAATCTCATCAAACTGCAAGAGTTGTATATAAGGGACCGTGTGGACCTTAAAAAGCTTCCTTGTAGCATCTATACGCCGTAGCATCTTGTGCATATTTTTTATTGATGGATGCTCACAACTTAGCAAGTTCCTGGAACCTATGTGGAGATCAAATGATTATACCAATCTCTCTCTCCCATTAGCCCTTCCGAGCATAATATACTTGAATATGCAAAGATGCAGCTTATTAGAGGTTAGCTTCTTGCAAAATCTTCATTGCTTGTCCTTGTTGACAATTTTAGATCTGTCGGAAAGCAAATTTGTCAGCCTTCCCACATGCATCAGTCAATTTACTAAGTTACAGCGGCTTCTTTTGGCATGTTGCATGCAGCTTTGAGAGATTCTAGCTCTCCCGTAGAACATAACATCTTTACTTGCAAAAGATTGTGAATTGCTAGAAACATGTGGGGACTTATCACACATGCTACGATATAATCAAGATGAATCACCTTGGCTCAAACAAATTGACTTTTTGGCTGTCATCAGCTGATTTAGGATCAATTCTCTAGCAGTTGTAACGTGCTGTCAATTGAGCTCTCTCTCTCTCTCTCTCTCTCTCTCTCTCTCTCTCTCTCTCTCTCTCTCTCTCTCTCATGTTTGTGTCCCAAGTGTAAAAGGTTCCAATTGGTAGGGATTGGTTGGAGAGACTTGGGTTGACATAATTCATCCTGGAAGCAAGATCCCAAAGTGGTTTGTCCATCAAAGCATGAGAGGACTCTTAAGGTTTCCTATATCTTTAGAATTATACTGTGACATAGCCGGCTTGGCCTTTTGTGCCATTGTTGATTTTGCTAATATGAAAGAAGCTAGTATTCATGCGAGATCCAATTGTTTGTCAACAATCAAGAAACTTATGGTTGTGTAGATTGTTTTTCCTCATTGTAGTGCTTTAGACAAAGAATCAAATTTTCACATAGGCCTGTTGGCAACTTCTTTTGGAAAAGGAAGGATTTTCTATCGTCCCTTTCCCAACATCTTCGTTATGAGAAAGTATTATGTAGTTTGTAACTTGCACGTCACCAGCCCATCTAAAGTGCATGAGCTTGGTCAACACTATTTAAAGGGTGACACGTGTCCTCTAACATGCACATTGACATGGATGAAAAATAAAAAATTAAATTATGAAACTTTCCTTTCTATGATAGGCAAATAGACTCGTGAGGAGAAAATATTAGATACCTTAACAGCTCCATGTCATTTTTACTTTGAACCACTTAATAGTTGACAGCTGTCCGAGTGGGTCTACGTTGTCTCAGTTCAAACCAGCGTGGGCGGAGGGCAGAGCGTTCTCTCTCCTCTTTACTTGCTCTCTCTTCCTCCTCCTTCAAAGCTCGACGCTCTCTTTGCACTCTACCTAGACACACTAAACCTTCTTGTCTAGCGCTTCCTCTGACGACCATCACTCCCTCTTGATGATGGCCTTTCTCTCTCCACTGGACGGCCTCGTCCTCCGGGCTGCATTCTCTTGGCACACTCCTGCAACCTCTTTCTTTCCAAATCACGCTCTTTTCCGATGGCCAATTTTGCTTGCCTCTCTCCGTCCCCCCGACTTGCGATTGAGAAGCAATCGCTCCACCCTCCTGTCTAATCTTCCGTTGATAACTTGCTTTCTACTCGCTTGAAGTGGTCCCTCGAGAAGCCCTAAGTCTACGATCGCAAAGTCGATTTTATTTCCCGGGTTTTTATGTTTGCATTTTTGTTTTGGGGGAGAAAGTACTTAGAAGCTCGCTGGTTTATTGCTTCTGATTTTAAGCGCAACAACGTAAGAAAGCTTGGCCTCTCCTGCATGAGCGAACATTTTAGGGATGAAAATTCTTTAGATTCTTCGACTGACCCCGTTGACTCTTTGCCTGCGATTATGGATCTTGATGAGGTTGATTTTTTTTTTTTTTTTTTTGTCTTGAACTTATTTACCTGTATTAGTCTTCAACTAGGGTAACATCCTCATGTCTCTTCTTTCTACTAGGTTTGCAAATATATTTTTTTCACCAATGGCATCTCGTTGACAACTAAATTTTGGCTAAATATTTGAAATTAAATTACATAGAAAATTAGGGACCAATTTGACCCTAACAAAAAAACTTTCGTATCACCTATGTATTAATATCCTTTTTTTAGGTTTATTTTCTATTTTATTTTCCCTATTTTCGGATAAATTAATGTTTAAAAAATTAATACTTAAAAAAAAAAAGGGGTCCCACAGGGGCTGGGCTTCCACGCCCAGCCCCTTCTTCTTTTCCACACGGGCCCAAGGCCAATTCCCTTTGGTCCGGCCCCCTTCTTTCTTCCTTCTTCCTTCTTCCTTCTCCTTTCCTCTGCTACTCACGCGTGCCCTAACATGGCAGAACAGGATAGGCCGGTGGCTGAGGGGACACGCCATCAATGCCAAGCAGGCCTCCGTGGAAAAGGTGGGAGCTAACACCAGTTCGGCCGACGGGGAGAGGCCGGTCGGCGCACCAAAGACCGGCGGTCGAGGCTCCTCCGTCGACCGGCCTCTCGCCTATAAAAGGAGGGGGAAGCCGAGGACACCAGAGGACACGCAGAGAGAGATCGGAGGCCGCGAGCTCAGGACTTCCCCCGAGACTTCAGGGGAGGCCCGAGAGCGAGCAAGCCGAGATCAGAGAGAGAGAGAGAGCTCGTGGGCGGAAGGGGGTTTTGATCCGGAGAGAGATTTGCGAGGGGGCAAGGACGAGGGAGAGCCACCGCCAGCCACCACGTCTGAGTCGCGGTCGATGACCCGTCGCTGTGCTCCCTTTCCCTCCACGCCAAGCTCCAGTAAGAAGGCTCTGTTTTGCCCTGTTTCGGACGTACCGTGTCGAAGCTCACGGCTGTCAGACTCGTGTGAGCTCCGGCCCAGGCTGTTCTTCTTAATTCTGAACCTCGGTTGGTTCGTGTCGCTCCCGGCGTCGTCTGTCCATCGTCGTCCCTGCCGCTGCCCGCCTCCATCGGCGTCGCCCTCCCAAAACCCTAGCCGCCGCCCCCTACATCTCGGCTCGGATTGGACGAGCTAACTGCTCGCCACCTCGCCGATCCACCACCATCTGCTGTTGCTGCCACCTCGCCATCGCGTCCGTCGACGCGAGCTGCAGCTGATTTGCCTCGCGCGGCGATGACGACGGACGTCCCTCTTTGCGGCGAGCTCTGTCGGGTGTCGCGGAAGAGAGAGACGAGGCAGTGATTCGGGTCGGCGACTTGGAACCGGGTCGGGTGTGTGGATCTCATCCGAGTAGGATTCTGAATAATTCGGGCCAGACGCACGCGGACCTTGCAAGATTGTGGGCTTGTTTTGTTTTTTTTTGGGCTTGGAGTGTTTTTTTAAGAAAAAGGGAAGCCCTGGGTCAGCCCTGGTCAGGCCCACGCCTCAGGCCCATCCGGGCCGGCGGTCGACCATTCGGGCCGGCGGTCCCAACCCGGGAACCGACCCGGGTCGTTTATATAATAATATTTTATTATTTTAATAATAAAAAACAAAAAATATAAAAAAATTATTTTTCAAAAATCAGGAAAATCCAAAAATATTTTATATTTTCCCAAAAAATCAGAAAAAGTCAAAAATGATTTACATTCGTTGAAATCTGATTTTTAGTTGACACATCATTAAAAGACAAAAAATCGAGATTTAGGTTTCTAATCGCGATGGAGCCCTATCTCTCGACTAAAAAGTGTAGTTTCTCATTTCTTTCTTTTTCATTATTGTTTTTAAGCAGTTTTTAGATTATTTTCAAGAAAAACTCGAAAAGTCAAACAATTGACTTTCGAGTTGACTTTTTCGTCAACCCATTAATCAAAAGTCAACCCCAGGTCAAAAATTATTTTTTACCAAAAAAAATTCCATTTAGTTTTAATTTCACTTTTTTCAAATTAATTTTTTGAAAATTCAAAGATTTGATCAAAAAATCGACCTTTTTGGAAAAGTCAACTAAATGGTTAACTTTTGGTCAAATTTTTGACCCAAAAAATAATAAAAATAAAAAATGCACAAATACATTTCTTTTAATGCCAATTTGACTTTTGTGTAAAAAATTTCACAAAATTCGATTAAGAACCTTAATTTATGGATTTTTCAGTTTTAGATTCTAAATCAACTAAAAATAAAATTACTTTTATTCTAGTCATAATTAGGTGTAGTTTCTTCTCTAACATTTGGTTTAGAGACTATCTAAAATCTGTTTGAGCATTCAATTTCGCAATTTATCGAGTCAAAATGCGAATTGCCTTTTTGAGCCCTAATTAGGGGATCAAAATTAATCATTCATAACTTGCGAAACGGACGATTGTTTCTCACTCATTTTCTTAAGATAAGTACAAATTCAAGATCGATTTTGTAAAATTGACACAAGAACTCATCAATTCGAAGAATTTTATCCTCCCAAGCGTTAGAAAATCAAGAAATTAAGCTTCAATCGACAACATTCGAATTGATCCATTCATGGCTATGGTTTAATTTCATGAATCTAGGTCCAATTTTAATATTAGGCTTAGATCCATTTTTGACATAAGTTCGAGCACTTCAATTCAAGGTAGATTTGAATATGATAAGTGATCTTACATATTGGTAGCTCATTAGATAGGGCAATTGTGACACTAATTGAGTTTAATTTTAGTTAACTTGCAATTTTACCCATTGAATTGCAAATTTTACCATTTTAGTCTATTAGGCCCAATTCAAAGCACTCATGGTTTTGACTCATTTTTCTCCACGATAGTCATTCAATTAGGTCAATAAAAGACCCCTAAATCACATTCATAAGGTTTGATTAGCTTAATTGTATCTTAATTGGTTAATTTCTTCATAAAAAAGGATAAAATTTGTTTTCAATTTGGTCATTTAGGGGTCAAATTGCATAAAGTTTTTACCCACAAAGGTCCCAAGTGGACAAAATAACAGGAACCGGACCAAACTTTGGTCAAAAAATCGGTCGAACCGGATGAATCGGTCCAATTGGTCCGACCGGCCATCATCGTAGGACTGGCTAGTTCAAGCCCTTGCCGACCGGTTCTTGGCCTCTGGCGACCGGTTCTGGAACCCTTTGAATCCCAATTTCACTTCTACACCTTCAATTTCCCAAAATTTTATAAATTGGTCATTGAATTTCGTCAAATTGCAATTTAACCCATAATTAGACATTTTTACGCAATTCTTGATTTTGGCTTGGTTTTTTACAAATCAAACCCACTAGACCAATTACCTAACACCTCGAGATCATGATGGAGTCTTCGAAATGGATTTTTGACCGTTGGATTGAGATTTCGACCGTCGAGTCGAACCGATGGCCAAAATCACTTGATGTGGGAGTATATAAGTGAAATCTCTTCTATTTTCAGGAACAAGTTCATTTTGCACGAAAATTCTCTCTCTCTCTCTCTCTCTCTCTCTCTCTCTCTCTCTCTCGCCCAAACAGATCGCACGCTTTCTCTCTCTAAGTTCAGTTCATCTATTAGACCGGTCTCGTTCTAGACACGAACTAGCAGTCGCCAGAGCTCCCGACCCTTCAAGTTGCTAATGATCTGTAGTAGCAGAGGTCTTTGGCCTTTATGTGGACAAAGGAGGTTAGATCGGTAACCAAATTTTCACCGGCGGCCCGATCTTCACCGGCGAGTCAAGGCCGGTCCATTCTGGACTGGTTCTTCCTTTTTTCCTTGAGTCGGTGGTTCGATTGATCCTGATTCGAGCTATGGTGACCTGATCTACATTCTTGGAGTCCCGATCGTGATCTGGCGGCTTGATCCGATTGATCGCGATAAAAATCGATGAAAATCGCGACAAAAGGTAACGATTCGAAACTCAAATAAGATGAAGCGAGATTGAGTTAGTTGGTCGAGGCTAGGATTCAAGATTAAGAGCTTTTACATGATTAAGATTGATGAGTATGAATGCTGCAATGATTTGTTGATGATTTGAATGATGATTGTGATTTTAAGCCTAATTTGTGATTTTCGTAGGCATGTACATAGGTCATTGTTTTGGCCAAAACGAGGTTCAAAACGACCTCGTTTCAGCTCAACTTCTCTTAGGATTAGACAATAGACATCTCAAGCTTCGAAATAATAGGTCGTACGCCCTGATCAAGCATCATTTGATCCTCGAAAAATACCTCCGAAGATTAACGATTCTGCAGTAGTTTAGGTATTTTTCAATTCTGATTTTGTTCGCCTTCCGGCTTTGTTATTTTTGTTCTAACTTTCACGATCATTTTTTGATAAAATTTTCTTCATGAGTTTTGTTCAAAATCGTCTCATACATCTTATATATATATATATATATATATATATATATATATATATATATATATATATATATATATGTATATGTATTTAATGATTTTTGGATCTATTCAACTAGGTCAAATCTACTTAGATATAGGCTTAGGTCAATATGTTCCATATTGATCTCTAATTTTGCTATTTTTGTGCTGATTTTTGTGTTGAGTTCTGGAACAACTTTCCTTTATCAAAAAGTTGCTCGTACAGGTGTTGTGCATGTCCTGTATTTTTTTTCAAAATTTTTAGACATGTTTAGTTAGATCAAAATCGTTTAGATTTGAACATAGGTCAATCTTTTCTGCATTAATCCGAGATTTGTTTTGATGAAATTGAGTCCATAAATGCACCTATTTGGTTTCAAATCCTTCATGAGAGTTGAAATACATGATATATATGTTCAATTGATACTTTCTTTGCAAGGTTTTTACATTGGCAAAGTGAGTCAATTGCATGCATTAGAGTAAAAGGTACTGCAACAATATATGCTAGACATATAGATTGGTATGTTTTGCCATTTTGCCATGACTCATGTGATCTTAATTGAGTTTTGATCTCTTAACGAGAAATCTTCATCATCGTATGCTTTGTATGTGAGATTTTTGGAAGGATTTATGCATGTCTTGAGGATGGCTGGAATCATGCTTGTTCTGTAAATTTAATGCTGAAATGAAACCTTGTCATATGTGCACATTTCCATACTTGTTTGAGTCATCGAAAGATCAAATCTTATGATCATGCCTTCTTGATGATTGAACTGCATGTTGCAAGGTTTGCATACGTGTTTAAGTCATGTCATTTGAGTTTCATCTTGCACATTAAATTGTCTCACAAAAAGTGTTCATCACACTTAAAATTCCCAAGTATATCATTAGGAATAATGAATCATCTCATAATGTCAAACTTGTATGACATTTTGCATGCCGACTTAGGATTAGATGACTATCCAAACTTTCCATCGCATCCAATCCTAAGTCTCATGTGATTTCTTCATGCCATTTGGGCATTATTTGAGTGACTTTAAGGTTTTCTAATGAACGCTTATGTTTAGTTTTCTTAATTACTAAAGCGCACACTTTTAAAGATATCAATCTTAAGATACCAAATTGACCTAGTTTGGACTCGAGCTCTTCTAGGAAGACGTAAGACATGCTTAAAAGTTTCTAATGCCGCTGATTTCATGCCAATCGCTCATCGTTTGGACCAATTTTCCATTTTTTCAAAGTTGTAGTCTGGATAAGGGATCAAATTCGGACCCCTGTTCTAACCCCTATTTGGACAGCTCTTTGATATTTTTGTTTGATTTTTTCTATTTGGAATCTGAACTTGGCATTTGAATGAAACTTGCTTGTCATCATGTTGGTTATGTTGTGTGTAAATTTGATGATTTTTAGACATGTTTTGATAGGAAAAATCTTCGTGACATTAGCTGAATGTCCTGTTGTTTTGGCAAATTTCTGATGTATTGTTGCTTGTTGTTTGATTTTTGTAAAATAATGTATACACTGTTTAAGAAAACTTTCTTCACGAAAATTGTTTGTCATCATGTCATGCATGTTTGGAAATTTTTTTTATTGCCAAATTGTCATTAGGTATTGCCCAATTTTGCTGTCCTTACACGCTTGTTCTGAAATTTCCTGATATAAACATGATTGTGATTGTTTAGTTATACCTTTTAGGTTAGTTTGTGCATGAAATTCGGCCATGCTATCTCCATGAAAATTGTTCTAAATGCTTTGATATTTGTTGTTAAATAATCGGCCTTTTCAAATTGCATCTTTAAAAAAAAAATGCTTTGGTACATGTGATGTTTCTCAAAAACAATTTCTAAAAAAGTTATTCTCCAAAGCTCGATTTGGCTTAAGGAAAAATCATGGTTTTGACCATATTCAAAATACCTGCGATGCTTGTGAGTGCATTTATACGAGCCCTGAGCTAGCCTTGGCAATTGAATGTGTTCCATAGCCTAGATATTCCTTAATCCTAAATATTTTCAACTCTTTTTTAAAGAATTATGATTTAACATCATGAAAGTCACGGTTTGAATTGTATTCAAAATGTCTGCGATGCTTGTGAATGCATTTATGCGAGCCCCGGGCTAGCCTTGGCAATTGAATGCCTTTCATAGCTGAGAGATCACCTTGTCTCAAAACTTTTCATGAATGATTTCAAGATATGTTTTTGAAATATCACATGTACCCTTCATACATATAATCCCATCATGCATTAGAAATTGCTTGTGTTTGTGATTGGCGTCTGCCCTTGGTAATAAGTGACCTGCTGACGGTTCACTTTCTTACTTGATTAGTTGAGAAACAAGGTTCAAAAGACCTGCATGCATGTTTAATTTTTTGCAATGCATGTGATTTTTAAATGAATGATAGGGTCGATGCATGATATCGAGGGAAAACCCTAGGAACACATAGATCACTTGATTAGGAGACTTATAAGCGTTATTGGCCATGCGAGAATACAATTGGTCAACAATTGCTATAAGTCACAAAAAAAAAAAAAAAAAAAAAAAGGATTGGGTAGGTGTCTTAGTGGGACCTTCGCATGAAAGACAAAGGCCGACCCCGAGGCCCCAAAATTTGACTTTCGTATTGCACTTTAAATGATTGATTTCAACATGATATCTTGTTTTTGATTGTTTTGATGTATATGCTTGTTTCTTTCCATTGTATGCACCTAGTTATAAGTTTCTTAGATTAGGTTTAGATTAGGACCCCGAAGATGAAGAAAGTGCGAAGACGGTGGAGGTCGATGTCTATTTCGACCATTATCATGTACTATTCATTTCCCCGACGTATGTCTCGGGTTCCATTTGTTATATAAAACCTGACGAGTTGCGGGTTTTATCTCTTTTTCTCTCATCTTTTTCAATTGTGTTTCCCTTTTATATTTTCTAGGATTGCATGGTAGATATATTGATTTCCTTGATCGTTTACTTACTATCTTGTAATTTCAATTCCATTGATTGCTTTCTTTTCTTATTTTTCTAGAAATAGAATAGAATGAAAATGACCAACCACGCATGATCACTTAGTTTAGGACTAATGATCTCAAAAATGTAAAAAAAAAAAAAAAAATGTATGGACATGTTAGGAAAATACAACATACTGTTTAGGTACGAAAGGGCACTAATAGAAATATTAGCGTAACCCAAGTACCCAAACTTAGATATTTGATTGCGTAGGCATTGAGGGAACACTCTCGACCCTCGATTGGGTTTTCTAGCCGACCCCCAAAATGAAGCTAGTGGTGACTCCCGTCTTATTTTTAAGTTGTCATAGACAACTAGACCGTATAAATAAACCCATCGCACAAGGTATGAGTTTTGATGAAACTCACCATGGTTTAGTATACTCAATATGGGAGTACCCCAAAGGATGAAGTGATGTAATCCTTATGGGCGAGGCGTACTGTCGAAAGGGCTACCATGGTAAAGGTACCCTTAAATCCGATATCTACACCCGATCACTTTTTCTAAGGTGTGTCGCTGTCACGCGGGGTACGAGCTTGGGAGAGCTCGCAATCTCGTGGAGGCAACTCACGAAAGGCTTGATCCGAAAGGCGAGGTGATGACGTCTTTTGGAATGCGAGCCGTGAGGGAACTCTCGTGATCAAGTACCCCTAAACTCGACCTTTCTCCATTTTCTCTCCTCGTGATGATGAGGGATTTAAGGGCAGCGTGATATGGTTGTGACAACATTTCCAAAGAAAAAGAAGCAGAAAAAGCATAAAAGATGTTTTGTTATAAAATGCATGGAAAAATTCTTGAAAATCCAAAAAGACTTAGGGTTTAAACAAGATTAGGTACCAAAAGGACATTAGTGATTAACTAGTGTAATTGAGTCCCTGATCTTAATTTCTCTGGTTGCGCAGGAGTGAAATATTTCTCATAATATTTCGCTTGGATTTCTAATCGATACACCCCAAATTGATTAGTGGCGACTCCTATTTAAAATTAACTTGCAAATTTAAAACTCATACTTTAAGTCGTGAATTGGTGGGCTTGGGAGAGCTCGGGCTAAGCCTAATAGACTTAGCCAAGCCATTAGCTTTCGTAGATGCCAGCGCATATGCAAGCGCCTAAAAAAAAGAGGTCGCGATAGCATCTTTTTAAATCGCTTCTAGTTTTTCCTCAGCCTCTTCTGTAATGTCATTGTTGGTGTAAAAATATGATTTCCATTTTTTTCTTCTGGGGAGTGGGGGTGTTAACATACATATATATGTAAATGTGATGTAGATGGGCCTCTTTAAGTTTGTGCTACAATTTTTTGTGTAGCTTGTCTTGTTTCTACTTTTTTTTATTTATTCATGGGCTATTCTTTGTTGTTGATGCATTTGTCTTCATTTCCTGAATATGGGCATCTTTTCTAGGTCTTTAGAGTTGTGTTTTTCATAACTGTTGGTGTGATCCCTTGACTAGATTCATGCTAGCGAACTCAAATGAGTAAATCTGTTTTATATTTGTTTCACAAGCATTCCTAAGTGTTCTTCTATCCTGTCATGCTTCGTTTCTTTGGGTGGGTGTTGCATTTCTCAGTCCCTCTCTAATTTGTTTCTCTTGCTTTATGAAATTTGTGGTTACAATTTGTTTTTCTTGCTTTATGGAATTTGTGGTTACGTACCAATGATGAGATGATTCTTTTGCTGCATCTTAATGTAGGTTCATGAAATAGCAATGGTCTCAGCTATTCAGGATAGAAGTTTTAATGATTATATGCTGAAAGTATAGGAGGTTGTAACTCGTAACTCAATTATAGAATATTCCAAATTGCTATCTCCATTTTTTCTAGCCCTGGTTTCTAATGGGTGATTTGCTGTTGTGGTTGACAAGATGATTAGCAAAAGGAAAAGCCTAATTTTCTTCAAAGCTTAAGCAGGAGCTAAGACCATTGCTATTTCATGAACCTACATTACGATGTAGCAAAAGAATCATCTCATCATTGGTATGTAACCACAAATTCCATAAAGCAAGAGAAACAAATCATAACCACAAATTTCATAAAACAAGAGAAAAAATCATAGAGGGATTGAGAAATGCAACACCCACCCAAAGAAGAGAAGCATGACAGGATAAAAGAACACTTAGGAATGCTTGTGAAAATAATATATAAAACAAATTTACTCATTTGAGTTAGCTAGCATGAATCGAGTCAAGGGATCACGCTAACAGCTATGAAAAACACAACTCTAAAGACCTAAAAAAGTTGCCCATATTCAAGAAATGAAGACAAACGCATCAACAATAAAGAATAGACTAGGAATAAATAAAAAAGTAGAAACAAGAGACACTACACAAAAAATTGTAGCACAAACTTAAAGAGGTCCATCTGCATCATATTTACATATATATATATGTGTGTGTGTGTGTGTGTGTGTGTGTGTGTGTGTGTGTGTGTGTGTGTGTATGTTAACACACCCAACCCCAGAAGAAAAAACGGAAATCATTTTTTTTACACTAGAAATGACATTACAGAAGAGGTTGAGGAAAAACTAAAAGCAATTTAAAAAGATGCCATTGGTGGAAGAAATATATTTGCAAGCTTAGTAGAAAGAAGAGACAAGAGGATGTTACCCTGGTTGAAGACTACCATAGATAAATAAGTTCAAGACAAGAAAAAAATCAACCTCATCTAGATCCATAATCAGTAAACAAAGAGTCAACAAGGCTAGTCAAAGAATCTAAAAGAATTTTCCTTCGTAAAATGTCCGCACATGTAGGAGAGGCCAAGCTTTCTCACATTGCTGCACTTAGAATCAAAATCAATATACCAGCGAGCTTTTAAGTACTTTCTCCCCCAAAACAAATATGTGAACATAAAAACCTGGGAAACAAAATCGAACCTGACTCGCGGTCACAGATTTAGGGCTTCTCGAGGGATCACTTTGAGCAGAGTGGAAAGCAAGTCGTCGATGGAAGATTAGACGAGAGGGCGAAGCGATTGCTTCTCGATCGCGAGTGGGGGGGGATGGAGAGAGGTGAGTGAAATTGACCGTCGGAAGAGAGTGCAATTTGGGAAGTAAGAGGTCACGAGAGTGCGTCGAGAGAATGGAGCTCGGAGGATGAAGCTATCCAGTGGAGAGAGAAAGGCCATCGTTGAGAGGGAGCGACGATCGTTGGAGGAAGCGCTAGACGGGAAGGTTCAGTGCGTCGGGTAGAGTGTAGAGAGAGCGTCGAACATTAGAGGAGAAGGAAGAGAGAGCAGGTAAAGAGGAGAGAGAACATAAAGGGGAGACAAAATGCTCTGCCCTTTGCCCGTGCTGGTTTGAATTGGGACGACGTGGACCTGCCTAGACAGCTATTAGCTATTGAGTAGTTCAAAATAAAAGTGACGTGGAACTGTTAAGGTACCTAAAATTTTCTCCAGGAGGTGAAAATGACGATACAATAAATGCTAACTGCTAAACGCCCACTTAAAACTCTCACTCCTCTTTTCAATTTCCAATGGCTTCTACCTTTTATGCCCCCCCTTCTTCCTCTTCCTTTTACGTTTCTGAAACTCTCCTTTTTTCTTTTCAACTTCCAAGGGCTTCTTCACTTGCTCTCTCTCTCTCTCTCTCTCTCTCTCTCTCTCTCCTTTTGCGTTTCTATTTTACCTTTAAATGTTAGCATTTATAGCTTTGTCCATTTTCATCTCACCAATTTGTCTATCGGTCATAGAAAAGAAAGCTTCGATTTTAATTTTTTATTTTCCATCCCTATCCTTGTCCATGTTAGAGGACATGTGTCATCTTTTGAGAAGAGCTGACTAAGCTCACTCACACCACATAGGTTGGTCATACGATGGTTACAAACTACTAAATATTTTCTCCTTTATTATGGATTCTCATTTTTTTTTTCAGAAAAAGAAGGGGAAGAAAGATTAATTCACTGAGCCGATCTATGTTTGATCAACTCAGAACATGAATATCACAATAACCAAGCTCAATTGACCATCTCAAGATTGAAACTTGATTTGGGCATTTGTCGAACAGTTGGCGCACATTAAACTGCCTCAAATAGCTTCCTCGAGCAATATTCATAGCCTTTCAGTCTCGACCCATGTGCAATCTTAATTGGAACTAAAGCATTAAAATTATACTAATACATTCAAAGAACAATATTAGATAGAATTTAGAGCCCAAACTACATAATAACACAACTATAATTAGCCTCAAATGTGTGGGTCTAACCTATTTTTGTAAAGCTCAATTTGAACTCAGGTCAAGTAAACAAGTTGCATGCCCAGGTTCAAGCCCTGACACTCATCACATACACGACTTATGGAAAAATACACTTGATCCGAATGAAATTTGGTAACATGAAATTTCAAACATGATTGATACATCAAAGAATGGACAAATACGCACATCAAACCAACCTTTCAAAGTAACTTTCCACATTGGCCAGCCATGAACTTATGTGGATCAGCTAAGCTTTTTGTTCAAATTCTAAACACTCTCATGTTTCACCTGGAGATTTAAAGACCAAACCAAGTTGACCCAAGCATCATTTGCACTTACTTATAGCATTCATCAAGCTAATGAAGACAAATAATGCATGCAAAGGGGGGTAGCAAGTAAAAAATGCATGGCTTTTGGAAGAGGTTTCAACATTCGGAAAAATTCCAACCTCAGAAATTAGTTTTCTTGGCTGGCTTTCTTCTCGATTTTCCATGGTCAAACCATTGTCTGCATTAAACAAAAACTAATCTAGGGTCCTTACCTTTCTTCTGTGTGAAGTATCTCTTGGCCGACGAAGCCAAGAAATTGTCCTCTAAAGGCACTTGGAAGTTGGCCCCTTCAAGCTAGAAAATGAGACCTGCGGAGACGACAATCAACAACAAAGGCTTTGGTTAGCCACCATGACTAGGTTTGAAGACCCATTTTATCAACTCCTTTGACATTTACTCCAACTATATGTATTGTAGTTTAATCTAAAATTAACTTTTTGCCTCAAATGTCCCTTATTTTCCTCAAAAACATTTGTTTTGCCTCCCTAGTGACCATCTACCTATTACATTATTAAAAAAAAAAAAAAAATTATGGCTGTCCACTCCTCCCAAAAGTAACACGATTTTCGAGGGGCTTTTGAGTGCCTTCCTGACCACCATTTTTGACGTGTAATCTATGATTGGAAAGATATTTGATATAATTTCACTCTCTAGTTGAAGGTTTTGGTTAGTTTTAGCTGGAAGTTCATGAAACTTTCGTTTTTTTTTCTCTGAGGGTCCCTATGAAATTTCTAGGTTAAGGTCCTTTTTTGAGTTGCTCATAGGGGTGCCTTTGGGGGACGATCGTGAGCTCTCTCTTGTCTCCAATCTTTTATGCCTCAAAATAGCTTGCTTTTGAGAGATTATTTGCTAAATTAAGCAACCTTTGGCTAGCCTTGCCCACATGACAAGCTTGCCAACTGAGTTGCTCTATTAGCTCCCCGACAATGAAATCTTCAAACTTTTTAGCTGTAAAGTGAACAACTTTGGCTACGATTTTCACATGTCTCCAGCAACTTATCCCTAGCCAAATTTTGTCCATTTACACTCCTAATGAGAGCATTCCACCTTAGCCAGAGATTAGGCTGATTGGGAGTTAAGTGGGATATGGTGGGCCCATAAATTTGCTTACTTAATCGCTTCGAATTGTGGCCAAATCACGGATTGGATTTTGGCAGCTATTTTAAATTTTAATCCATCAATTTGGCTCAATTTTTTGACCAATTAGCACATTCATGTATATTAATTTGTCTATTACTGTACTTTGCAATTTTTTTCTGTCAAATTTTGTAAGAAAGTCCCTCAAAATTGGTCATTTTCTTTCTAAAAAATAACCAACTTGATTCAAATTGGTACTTTTGTGCTTGATTAGATTAATTCAAGCCGGCCCAGGTTCAATTTCAAGCTTAAATAGGGGTCAAAATGATAAAAATGATAATTTAAGGGCTTGGGCATACTTTTAAATTTTGTGAATTAGTCCCCCAACTTTGAAAATTGCATTTTGGAACCAACTTGCTGGTTCAATAACCCCTTAGGTCTTGACTAATCACATGCGAATCCTTGGTCCCAAATTTTTTTTTTAAACATGTTCAACCAAAAAGTTAACTTCAAAGTCAAATTTTGACTTTTTAGCAAAACGACATCTAAGGACTCCTACGACTCTTTTCAGCCAAGAGAAGAGTTCCGTCGCGATTAAAATTCCCAAAGTCTTGATTTTTCTTTTTTTTAACTTAGGACTTGTCAGCCAAAATTTAGGTATCAACACTGGTAGGCTTTTAGGATGGTGAAGGGGTTGGAATTGAACCAAACTGTGCAATGAATATGGGAAGCGATTTTAGTATATATATGTGAAAATTGAAATTAATTCTCGAAGACGCATTTTGACGTTACTGAAAGCTTAGCTTTGGTACTTCAAAGTTAAGCGTGCTCAAGAGGGAGCTCTCCTAGGATGGGTGACCTCTTGGGAAGGTCCAAAGGACAAAACCATGAGGCTCTCAAATTTTTTATGTGAAATTGTTGACATGTCGACCCACCTCCACTCCTTCGGATGTTTATTTTGGTATGAGATGTTTCTACTTAAATTTTTGTTTTCATTCACACATCTTGTGCTTTTTCAAGGTGTCATTTTACATAAATTCAAGAGGCCTCATGTTTCAATTTATTGTATTGTCTGGATACATGCTGTTCCAGTTATTTGACATGGGGAAATATAGTGTAGTTCCGCCACTAATTTCTGTAAATTTACGGGAACCTCATTTTTGTCAAAGATGTCTTGATTCGCACTAAAAAGGCGCTCGCCTCTGCCTCCAGAGCCCCATCGGCGGCTTTTTCTCTTGAAGCCCTGCCATCGTGACCTTCACGCTCGCAAAGGCCGAGCAAGAAGGTTGGTCGCGAGCAAGAAGGTTGGTCCTTGATTGGGCCATGCCCTAAACTGCTGGTGCTGCATTGCTCCGTCTTGTGGAATCTGTCCCTGATTTGCTTGCAAAAACTCCCGCTAACAGAGGTTCGCTCACAATCAGTCAATTAATTCGCACGTGTAACATTATTTGATGGTTGAATAATAGGTAATCCTAAACTTATACTATTTATAATATATTTGCTTTCTCAAGAAATTGATGAGATGTTATTTTTCTTGTAAAATCACTGCATTAAATACTTTTTGTTCTTCACTTGCAGCATGAAACTGAATATCTAGCGGATGTAACTCATGATTTGAAAAAAGATTTTGAATTTACGGTAATGAATAGTTTTTACAAGTGAACTTAAAGTATATCATAAATATGTGGCGCATGCAATAGGCAAAAAATTTGGAGTGAGGAAGGCTAAGACTAGAAAAAAAAAAAGAAATAAAAAGAAATAAGTCGATGAACTTTTATGTGTAATTGTGAGAGGTGTACAATCAACTTATTTGGTCAAGAAAAAACATATGAAAGACTTAAAGTTAAATGTGGTTGTTGAGCTTTCATTAGATTTAAGATTGAGATTAGCGTTTATGAAGCCATAGAGTATGTTCCTGAACATAATCATGAATTTATACTGGAATATCAAAGAACTTAGGTAGAATCTCTTCTGTGCTGTTTGGGAAGCTTAGTTGTGGAATGGTAATGATGAAAGTCGATTTTTGTAGCATAGTTCGGAACATAATTCATGCTTTTTATGCTTGTTAGGACCTTCTTTTTCCTTTATGCACATTAACGTGTCACCTGTAAGAATTATTATGGCCCATATTATGTGATTTATTATACGGTTTAATAATTATTGAAATGCTATAAATAATATTGGTTATGAGAAGGTACGACTCTAATAAAACGAAGGAGTATATCGCTTTGATGGAAGGCACCTTTTCAATGAACGTATAAATAGAGTCCGGTCCTCTCTCCACCCACACACGAACAACAATAACTGAAAGAACGTATTCTCTCCTCCATCAATTGAATACATTAAGGTTTAGTGGGTTAAGGGAGAGAAATCGGATTTCTCCTTTTGGTTCGAGATCATTGGGTTTTCTACAACGATCATTATCAAGCGTAACGCTATGGATAAAGGTTTGTCTGAATCTATTTGTGAGAATCATGAAGATCAAAGATCCTTGATTTGTTATGAATTTCCGCATTAAGAATTGTATGAATTATATTCTAACAGTTGGTATCGAGCATTTGGTTTATGATCTCATGATTTGTCCGTTTAAAGAAATATTATGATTTATGCATGATGATTTGTTGAATGATCCTGTTCGTAACATTTGTTGTTGTTGAAATGTTTTGAAAGGTTCTGTTAAAGAAAATCCGAATGATGGAACGTTTTTCATGGACTAAAAAGGTGAAGAAAAGTTACTGTGCACGAGTGGAAATGGATAAAAATGGAAAAATTCGGAATTTTGAGAGCAAGTAAGAAACTCGCCGGTTCCGGGGAAAATCCGGCAACCCACCGCTTGATTTCAAACCCACACTATCGCACTGCCATGAGGAACATTAGCCATGAGTTTTTCCGGTATATTGGTGTTCGCCGGAGGCTAATCGAGCGGCGGTGGTGGAGGTTTTGTGTTCTGAAACTTTGGTTTGATTTGGGGCCAATTTCTTGGTCATTTTCGTCGAAACTTGGACCCATGTGATCTTGCCGGCATGCTCTTCAAAACCCATTATTTTATTCGTGTATGGGATGGGCTACCGGAGAAGAAACAGGCGGCAAAACCGCGGCGAAACGGCGAAAAATCGCGTCTGTGCGCGAGGAAGAAGGCACTTGGGCTCCACGCGCGCGCTGCAGTTGCAGGCGCGTGGAACCCACGAGCCATGCGCCATCACGCGCGCGCAAGCGTTGCGCGTGTGGGATCCACGCATGCGGGGCTTCTCGCACGGTTGCACGCGCCTGCCTGCCGAACGCACACGTGCGGGGCACGCGCCAGCCGAGGACGAAGGCACGTGCTCTGCATGTGCCTGACGTCCCTGCGCGGACTTTTACGCTTTTGCCCCTCCCGAGGCTCCTAATTACCATTTTGCCCTCCTTTTGATGGTTATTTACTGTTCTACCCCTGTTTAATTTATAATTACGATTCTGCCATTGCTGATTATTTACCATTTTGCCCTTGGATTTTAAATTTATGATTCGACCTTATGGAATTATGATTTTGCGATTTTGCCCTTATGCTTTGATTGCATTTTATGTCATTGTGTGCAATTTGGTAAATATTTGTATTTTACAATATTGAAAATTCACATTATGAAAGGTTTGTTAGTCACCAAAGTGGCCGAACCTTGAAGTTTTTTTGAATTTTTGATATTGTAAATTATTTTATTCAATTACCCATGATTAATTGATGCTATATATGAAATTAATATGTTTTATATCATTATTGGAGTTATGGGTATATTGAAGTTCATTTATTATAAGAACTTAGGGATTAACCCAAAGGTTAATTATTTTCTTATAATTCATGAACATGATAGTTGATAATTAATATGACTTGTTAAATTTGTTTGTATATTCAAAGATAATAAACAAATTTTAATAAGATATATTTACAATTATCAAATAAAAGTTATTAGCATCATTATGGTTTATATATATTTTTGTATATCATAAGATCGCCCAAAGGAGAACTATGATGTACATGTGTTGTTTAGTTTGAATCTGATTAGGTGATATTCTCAAAGCATTAATGTATGAGTATTTTCTTGCACATTTGCAGTAGCTGTACCTGTTTCACTCCATTCACACGCCTCATCTGTTCCCTTATTCAATGGGATAAATTTTCCTGATTGGAGTGAACAAGTCCAGTTTCACTTAGGTGTCCTGGATCTTGATTTAGCGCTTTAAGCTAAGAAACCAGCTGCTATTACTGATGAAAGTAGCAATGATGAAAAATCTTTCCATAAAGCTTGGGAAAGATCAAACAGACTGAACTTAATGTTCATGCGAATGACAGTTGCAAACAACTTAAAGACTTCTCTTCCTAAGACTAACTATACTAAGGAATTTATGAAATTTGTGGAAGAGCGTTCTCAAACTGCTGATAAGTCACTCGCTGGTACATTGATGAGTACACTGACCACCATGAAATATGATGGTTCGCGTACCATGCATGAACATATACTTGAGATGACGAATTTAGCAGCAAAGTTAAGGATTTTGGGAATGAATGTGGATGAGTACTTTTTAGTACAATTTATACTTAATTCCTTGCCTCATGAGCAATATGGGCCATTTCAAATGAATTACAACACTATAAAGGATAAGTGGAATGTAAACGAATTGGCCAGTATGCTAGTTCAAGAGGAAACAAGGATAAAAAATCAAAAGACTCATTATGTTCATCTTTCAAGTCATCAAGAAGTTCGAAAGAATTTTAAGAGGAAAGGTGGAAGGAGCAAGAAGAAAGGACTACACATCCTGAATGACTCTTCGAAGGCTTCTCAAATCCACAAGAAGGAACACAATCTTATTAAGTGTCATTTTTGCAACAAAATTGGACACTTAAAGAAAGATTGTCTGAAATGTAAGGCTTGGTTCGAAAAGAAAGGTAAGCCTTGTGCTTTAGTATGTTTTGAATCAAATTTTACTCAAGTTCCTTATAATACTTGGTGGATTGATTCTGGTGCCACCACTCATGTGTCAAATACGATGCAGGGATTTCTTACGATCCAAACTATAAAGCTAAATGAAAGTTATGTGATTACGGGGAACAGAAACAAAGCTCCAGTTGAAGGCATTGGTACTTATCGTTTGATCTTAGATACTGGGCATTATTTGGATTTGTTTCGAACCCTTTATGTACCTACATTTTCTTGCAATTTAGTTTCTTTGCCAAGACTTGATGTGGCGGGATTTTATTGTAAGTTTGGATCTGAATCTTTCAGTCTGTTTAAGAGTGATACTCTTATTGGAACTGGAACTTTATGTGATGGTCTCTACAAATTTAGACTTGATAATACTTTTGTTAAGACATTAATGACCTTGCATCATAATGTTGGCACTAAACGAAGTTTGGTGAATGAAAATTATGCTTACTTGTGGCATAAACGTTTGGGTCATATATCCAAGGAAAGAATGCAAAGATTAGTGAAGAATAAAATTCTTCCAAATTTGGATTTTACTAACCTTGGAGTGTGTATTGATTGTATTAAAGGTAAACAAACAAAACACACTAAGAAAGGTACCACAAGAAGCACAGAGCTTCCTGAAATTATACATACTGACATATGTGGTCATTTTGATGTTCCATCTTTTGGTAAGGAAAGCTATTTCATAACCTTTATTGATAATTTTTCACGTTATGGTTACATTTATCTATTGCATAATAAGTCTCAATCAGTGAATGCACTTAAAGTGTATATTAAAGAGGTTGAGAGGCAATTAGATAGAAATGTGAAAATATTAAGATCGGATAGAGGCGATGAATATTATGGAAAGTATGATGAATCGGGACAATGTCTAGGTCCATTTGCTAAATTCCTTGAAAGACATGGCATTTGTGCTCAATACACAATGCCAAGTACACCACAACAAAATGGTGTAGCAGAAAGGCGTAACCGTACTTTAATAGAGATGGTTAGAAGTATGATGAGTCATTCATCTTTACCCTTATCTTTGTGGATGTATGCTTTAAAGACTTCTATGTACTTATTAAACAGGGTTCCTAGTAAGGCAGTTCCAAAGACTCCATTTGAACTGTGGACGGGAAGAAAACCTAGTTTACGACACCTGCATGTTTGGGGTTGTCAAGCAGAAGTAAGAATTTACAATCCACATGAAAGGAAATTGGATTCAAGAACAACCAGTGGTTATTTCATTGGTTATGCAGAGAAATCCAAAGGGTATAAATTTTATTGTCCTAATCATAGTATAAGAATTGTTGAATCTGGAAATGCTAGGTTCATTGAGAATGGTGACATCAGTGGGAGTGAAAGAATGCGTGATGCTTGCATTTAAGAAGTAAGGGTAGAAGTTCCTATACCCAAAGCTTCTAAAGTTGTCAATAATGAACCTTCAATGGCCGAGTCACAAGAAATAATATTAAGGAGATCTCAAAGAGAAAAGAGATCGGCTATTTCTGATGACTATATGGTTTATCTACAAGAGTCAGAAATTGACTTAGGAATTGGAAATGATCCAGATTCATTTTCCCACGCCATGGAATGTGAAAATTCTAATGAATGGTTTAATGCCATGGAAGAAGAGTTAAAATCCATGCATCAAAATCAAGTTTGGGATATAGTTGAATTGCCTAAAGGATCTAAGAAGGCCGGGTGTAAATGGGTCTTTAAGACCAAGTGCGACTCAAAATGCAATATTGAACGACATAAAGCCAGACTTGTTGCAAAAGGTTTTACTCAGAAAGAAGGCATTGACTATAAAGAAACATTTTCACTAGTCTCTAAGAAGGACTCACTTAGAATCATTATGGCTTTGGTGGCTCATTATGACTTGGAGTTACACCAAATGGATGTTAAAACCGCTTTTCTTAATGGGAATTTAGAAGAAGAGGTTTATATGGACCAACCCGAAGGCTTTTCAATTAAAGGAAAGGAACACATGGTATGTAAATTAAAGAAGTCAATATATGGACTTAAACAAGCTTCTCGACAATGGTATCTTAAGTTTAACGATACCATAACTTCATTTAGATTTAAGGAAAACACCGTTGATCGGTGTATATATATGAAGATTAGTGGGAGCAAGTTTATTTTTCTAGTTCTGTATGTTGATGATATTTTGCTTGCTGCTAATGATCTTGGCTTGTTATATGAAACCAAGAAATTTCTCTCTAAAAATTTTGAAATGAAGGATATGGGAGAGGCAATATATGTGATAGGAATAGAAATATTCCGTGATAGATCACAAGGATTATTAGGATTGTCTCGGAAAGTCTACATTGAGAAAATTTTAGAGAGATTTAATATGAGTAAATGTTCAGCAGGAATAGTTCCAATTCAGAAAGGTGATAAATTTAGCCTTATGCAATGTCTGAAAAGTGAATCGGAACGAGAACAAATGAATAATATTCCTTATGCATCTGTTATGGGGAGCTTAATGTATGCAAAAACTTGCATCAGACCAAACATCAGTTTTGCTATCGAAATGCTGGGCAGGTATCAAAGTAATCCTGGAATGGATCATTGGAAAGCTACAAAGAAAGTTCTTAGATACTTGCAAGGAACGAAGAATCATATGCTCACTTATAAAAGATCTGATCATCTCGAGGTGATTGGATATTCAGATTCAGATTTAGCCGGATGTGCCGATACAAGAAAATCAACGTTTGGTTACTTGTTTCTTCTGGCTGGAGGGGCAATTTCATGGAAGAGTGCAAAGCAGTCAGTTATTGCTACATTCACTATGGAAGCTGAATTTGTGGCATGCTTTGAGGCCATAATTCATGGATTATGGCTGCGGAATTTTATTTCAGGACTTGTGATCATCGACAGTATTGCCAAGCCGCTGAAAATCTATTATGATAACTCGCAGCAGTTTTCTTCTCTAAAAACGACAAGTGTTCTAAGGGTGCTAAGCATATGGAGATCAAATACTTGTCTGTCAAAGAAGAAGTTCAGAAACAAATAGTGTCAATTGAACACATTAGCACAAATCTTATGATAGCAGATCCCTTAACAAAAGGACTGCCGCCTAAAACATTTAATGAGCATGTTGAAATGATGGGCATTATTGGACATCATTAATGTTTGTATTATGATTGTATTAAGTTTATGTATTTAACACTTTGAGCTCACTTACGTGTTTCTGATATTTCCTGTTTTCTATCTAGTATACATTATGGAAATAAATGAATGTTAAACAGGATAGTTTCTAAAGAAACATTATGGTTGGACTATTACTGTACTTCTCATTTATGGATCATGTTAAGTAAAGTGCTATAGTTGTAGTACATAGAAGGGACTGTGTCGATTGATGACATACAACCGCTATGACTCACATTAGTTTTCTTTACTTAATTGTGATTATTATGTAATTGCCAATTTAATGAAATTTTATAGCATAATCTTATTGTGCACATTACAGTCTTTATTAAACCATGAAATGAACATCATATGGGCCAAGTGGGAGAATGTAAGAATTATTGTAGCCCATATTATGTGATTTATTATACGGTTTAATAATTATTGAAATGCTATAAATAATATTGGTTATGAGAAGGTACGACTCTAATAAAACGAAAGAGTATATCGCTTTGATGGAAGGCACCTTTTCAATGAACGTATAAATAGAGTCCGGTCCTCTCTCCACCCACACATGAACAACAATAACTGAAAGAACGTACTCTCTCCTCCATCAATTGAATACATTAAGGTTTAGTGGGTTAAGGGAGAGAAATCGGATTTCTCCTTTTGGTTCGAGATCATTGGGTTTTCTACAACGATCATCATCAAGCGTAGCGCTATGGATAAAGGTTTGTCTGAATCTATTTGTGAGAATCATGAAGATCAAAGATCCTTGATTTATTATGAATTTCCGCATTAAGAATTATATGAATTATATTCTAACATCACCTTCATAATGCAAACGACTTGATCGTTTTGTTGAGCAAGTGCGGCTATTCCTTATGCTTTGAAGGCGTGGGAGTTACCGAAGGAAAGACCTACAACATAGATCTCATATTAACTGAAGTGGATTTGTCATCAATATCTTGATATCCTCTTCTTACTCTAATTATGGAGCATAACGTATGTAAAATATTCCAGTCATAAGTACGTCTTACCTATCTATGCATGGCTGATTCATGTTCTTTAATGGTGTCATGGTCCAACAATAACTTATTTATCATCTATGGGGATTTTGCAGTGATGTCCACACAGGATGACGGTGTACAGGTGCATGTTGAGAGGTGCTGCTGACTATCTTGTTAAGCCTATTAGGAGAAACGAACTGAAGAACTTGTGGCAACACGTGTGGAGAAGACACCACAATATTAATCACTTTTTGTGCTTGTTTGTATAAGTTTATCACTGCAACTAAAAGGCAAATTCATATTCCTTCATTGAGGCTTTAGACTTGGTGAACTTAAAATAAGCAATAAGTTTTTTGTCCAATTGATTGCTGTAGATAATTCGCTGTTAGTGTTCAAATCCGCTTTTGTTGAATAAGTGTACTCTATTTTTACAATAACACAAAATAGGTTGTTTGCTCACAAGTTCGGTTGTTAAAATGACAGTTGATAGATGAGCTACTGATTGGGTGTTAATTTTTATCCCCACTAGTTGGGCACCCTTCGTTGTAAATGCCTCACCCTGTGTTCAACTAGTCCCACTTTTGAGTCTGTAAAATCAATCCTAAGACACACCTATAATAAGTAGCCAAAATCATTTTGGGGTGTGTTAGTATCATAAGAACTCAATGATATCATATATGCTTCTCGGTAAAACATTTTTCAGAAATATGATTAGTTTTCTTTTGTTTGGTGATATATGATCGAAAATATTTTCTGTTATTTGGATATTATTGGAAAATGATATTCTATTTCATGACTTTATTTTACGCAAAAAAAAAAAAGTTTGAATTCTTTAATTTTTTTATAAAAATCCGAATTTTTAATTATTTTATTTCTCTTTTTATTTTTATTTTCTTTTGAAAAAATGGAATTTTAAATTATTTTAATTTTCTTTTTTCTCTTTCCTTTTTTCTTTTCTTTTCTTTTTTCTCCTTTCCTCCACCACTTTTGGCAGTTGATGGCCACAACTCCGCCTCACCAAGAGTGGGCGAGGCACAAGCTTGCCGACCTCCGTGTAGCCCAGGCTCACCTGGATCTAGGGATCCTCTAGCTCGCCGGCCTTGGCCAAGCTTAGGCTCATTTGGATCTGGTGAGTCGCAAGCTTGTTAGCCTCAATGAAGCTCGGGCTAGTGAGCTCAAACTTGCTTGGATTTGCGAGCCCAAGCTGGCTGGCTTGCCAGCTAGTGTCTTGGCCAATCGCCACTGTGGAGGAAGAAGGGGAAGAAGGAGGAACAAAAAGAAAGAAAAATAAAATAAAATAAAATAACTAATAAAAAATCAAAATTTGTAAAAAAAAATTAAAAATTAGATTTTTTAAAATTATTTTTATGAGAATAAACTCATTAACCAAGGATCCTAAGACTAGGGAAACATTTTGGAAAATGTTTTCCGATTCTTTTAAATGGGAAATCATTTTCATGAACTTAAGTTTTGGTAGGAAAACATTTTCCGTTAACTCATTTTTCTAAATGAATTAAATGCTGGAAAATTAGAAAAATGTTTTTCTGGAAAATGAGAAAAATGTTTTCCTAAAAAACGTTTTCGTCAAAACAAAGTGTACTCTACGAGAATAGTTTACTACTTCTCCAAATACGTAATGAAAACATGAAAAAAAATCCAAGGACGCCATTGCAACTGACTCAATTTGTAAACTTTCTTGCGTGTAACGAAGAGAACAATTTACTACTCTTCCAAATTGCAGAAGGACAAAAACAAGACCCAATAGATATGTACTTAGCTGGAAGCGCTATTCAACATTTAACTAGGTTGTTCCTATGTAGCATAATGTCCATTTTGACACATTTACTCAAAATTTTATTTGTGATGCTAAAAATCTCAAAGTTATACCCGAGTGACGCATGGACACTCTATTAGGGTTCCGTTAAAAACCACTATTAAAAATCTAACATGGATCCGACGTGGCATTAGTAATTTCTTTTCAATGAAGTGGCATTGATGTGGCCTTATTAGAAAAAGATTAACAAAAAGTAAATTCGAAGTTAGTGTTCATCGCGAAGTTACTGTTCATTGTCTTTAAAGTCACTATTCATCGTCTTCAAGCTCACGATTGCCTGGCCAAAATTCCTTTGATGCTCGTTCGTCAATGCCCACCGTTGCCTAAACCTTTGGTGGCCTTCATTAACACTTGTTTAACTACTTGCGAGGTGATCGTCGCTTGGTCCAAAATCTCAAATTTCAGATTTACAATTAGGATGATTGAGATAGACTGGTGGGGTGAGTCTCTTGATGATGATCTAGCTGCGGTGAGCTTTGAAGCCAGATTTGGCATAGCAATCACTCAAGCTTAAGAGTCTGCAATCTAAATGGAGGCTTGAGAGTTGAGTCTTGACCGATAGGAGGTGGTTGGCATGAAAATATGAGTGTTGAAGACAATCATTGAGCTTAGCTCATGCTTGGATCATTGCTCGAGTTGATATGAGCGTTCGCGTGATGCCACATTAACGCAAAAAAAATTGGAGCAAATGTGTAATAGCATATATAAATTAGGTTTGTGACAATATTTAGGACAAAAGTTAAATAAAAAAGAAAAAATGGAAACACGCTTTTATGTCATGTCCAGACACGATCGCCAATGAAGCAAAATGTTGAGATGGCGACCAAAGTACATGATGTTTGGTCCACGTGTCAATAGCAGACATCCAATCATAACTAAGGAATGTCCCTCCCTTCTCCCAAAAAGTTGGGAAAAAGAACAAATTCTCGACTCTTCCTTTCCCTATATAGAGACCTTTTGATGCTTTTGTCTTTCTATTTTTCGTGCGAATACCTTAGGGGATGATTAGTTCCCAAATTATCCGATTTCTACCTAGGAATTAGAAATTGAGAATCGGACAGATGAGACCAATTCCCAATTATCTAAAATTGAGAATCGAATTATCTGATTTTGAAATTGAACTGATCGATCCAATTTCCAAGTGATCCAATTAAAACCGGTTGCTTATCCTTTTTTTTTTTTTTCCGATTTGTCATTGTATGTACAATATCTTTAATAGACACCTCATCCACATAGCCAAGACCCCGCTATTAAGTGGGTCAAAGAATGGTTCTCTCTCTCATCGTTTGATTGTTTTTGTACTCTTTTTCCATCGGTTAGTGTTTTTGAAGATCAATTCATGATTTTTTTGTCACTTGAGCATTGTACAAAAATGAGAGACAAATTGGGCCTTTCTTTACAAATATTTAAGAAATAAAAAAGATAATCGGTTTAGTCATTGATTCCAATTTTATGGAACCGGTTCAGTCCTTAAAGAACTGCCTAGAATCGGCCGGTTTGGTTCCATTTGGGCGATTCCTTATTCGGACGATTCCTTTTGCTCACTTCCATTGGGAGAGCTCCACTCACTTAGTGGCTACTTCCTCACTATTAAAAAACTTCAAAAAATAGAATTAATAATCTTCAAACCACCTGAATCTTCTTATATTAAGAAAACGTAAAGATGGAATTAATAAATCTTAAAATATTTGCCGCTAAAATGGGGACAGAAAAGCCTCCCCGAGACGCAAAAGACATAAACGTGCCGGCTCTCGGCTCGGAGGAGCACATACAATAAATCTGTTGGTGGGGCCCACATCACTTGGAAAAATACGTGGCGGTGAATGCACCGTCACTCTTCCTGGGTGACGGTACAGTCAGCTTATCAATTTCCTTTTCTCACGAGTATATAAGTCCACATGCCATCGCCCTTGTCCGTCGCCCGCTCCACTTTTCAAGTCGAGCTCTCTCTTACTGTCTGTCGAAGCCCTACCATGTATGTTCATTCGCTTGAAATTTGCTCATATTATCTCCACCTCCTGAACCTGAACTCGAGCTCCTGACCACCCCAAAAAAGGGAAAAAACCATTAACTCGAGCTTAAATTGATGACGGCGTTTCATGGCGGCGCCGGCGGATGTTCTGCCGGCCGTACCAATGGATCTTGCCCGTGGTTTTCCAAAACTTTCTTTCGAGATTCAAGTCTTGAGCTAGAAAAGGCAAAACCTTTCGCAAGATCACTGGAAGAAATCGCGTCCTTCTCTGTTCTTGATGGTGGCGATCATGGCGATATAGGGTCCTGGTCGCCCTTGTACCCGGACCTAACCCGAACCGATTCTTCTCGGTCGCAATCAAAGGCCCTTGCAGGCGAGCTAGGATGCTGTGGGTCGCTTTCCCATTCGGGTCCATTGCCACAAGCAGCCATTGGCGATGGCAAAATTGAAGCTGGATCGCACATGCACTCATGCCTGACCCGGCCCGAACTCTGTTCGGCTCTGGCCGTGCAGGCAGAGAAGATCAAGGAGGAATTGAAAGAGGAGGAGGTGGCGACCATTGCTGATCCCAGGGATGCGGCCATTTTATCGCCGTCATGCTCATGGCAGGCAGCAGCATACGATGTGGCAAAGCCGATGGAGGATCTGAGGGAGGTGGGGCCAACGCCGTTCCTGAGGAAGACTTACGAGATGGTGTCGGACCCGGGTACAGATCCGGTGGTGTCGTGGGGCTTGAGCCAGGATAGCTTCCTGGTGTGGGATCAGCAGGAGTTCTCGAAGCAGGTCCTGCCTCTATACTTCAAGCACTCCAACTTCTTCAGCTTCGTCAGGCAGCTCAACACTTATGTGGGTACTTCTTCATGTTTTGATATGAGCAAACCTATGTTATTTGTTGTGGTCGTTATCCTTTGTATGGATCTGTATAAAGTATGTCTGTGTATGAGCGTTTAGGTTTAACTCTTCGGTTCTTTTTTGATGTCGTCGAGAGAATGGTCCTCTTACAACGTTTGCTCAGGTGTCGAGACTTAATTTAACCCACTTTGACTTTGTCGGTTACCATTTGTGCTGTACCCTAGTTTAGGGGACGAGGAACCAAGAAACCTGAAATGGTGGGCGAGATACACAGAATCTCTAAGAAATTTCGTGAATCATGTGGCACATGTTCACAAAAATACGCATCGAGTGGCCAGTGGACGATGGCCCCTATTAGGCCCTCACTAGTCATCATATTCAAGTGATGATGCTTTAGACGGTAGTTTGCAGAAACTACCATGTCAACCATGACATCAGATCACCCATTAAAGATTATCTTCGTACTGGATTGAGAAATGCACTACAGCAATTCCCTTATAGCCATTAGTATTTTGCATTTTAGGGCTTTAATTCTTCATTATGCACTTTCTAGCTGAAGACAAGTTTCCTTTGGCCATTGCTTTGTTTCTATCCGGTGTTTTGTAGTACCTTTCTTCTTTTTTGGCAAGACCAGAAGCATAATTCTGCACTGTTGTATTCATATTATATCTAGTAGTAGCTGGATTGATTTTGAGTTGTTTGCCTTTACTCTTAAAATTTTCCGCACTCTTTGTTCTGGTATTTGGATATTTGTAAGCGATCTCTCCTTGGCGTGCATCATAATCCGTGTACTTTCTATATTGGCCTAGTTATAACCCTTGTGCACATCTTCCACTGATACTTTCTTGGCCTTCATTCTGCTTATTTTCTACTCTTTAGCCTTTGGTTCATTATGAACTCCTAGACATAGCTTCTTCCTATCTTCTATTCTTCATGCATCATAATTAAAAATGTGTCGCAGGGTTTTAGGAAGATCAATCCAGATAGATGGGAGTTTGCAAACCAAAGTTTTCAGAAAGGGAAGAAGCACTTGCTGAAGAACATAAAGAGGGGACACAACTTAAACAAGCATAGAAAAAAATCGAGTAGTACTGTTACCTCTGATTACCAGAAAGCTGAAAAGGAAGCGGAACTCGAATTGCTTAAGAAGGACCAGGAAGCGTTGAAGACCAAGATCCTTAAGCTAACAGAAGAGCAGGACAACTTGCAGCATGAGATCGAGCAGGTCGCTGAGCGGACTCGCCATGCCGACTGCAGGAACCAGCACTTATTCCTCCTCCTCACAAAAGCAGCCAAAAGCCCCAACTTTATCCTGCATTTAATCCCGAAGAAGAGGCAGAAGAGAGATTTAGAGACCTGTGAATCGAGCAAGAAGAGAGAATTGCTCGGTCCCGATGCTGAAGCCACCAAATGCTTGCTAGAAGAAATGGATCACATGATTCAAAGCCCAAAAGTTGATTGCCTGAGAATCAGTGACGATTTGGCACAGATGGAGTGTCGGCCAAATAGTGTTGTGCCGGAGGATTTTGGCACCTTTCAGATGCACAATCCGTGGCCTTCGATGGATGATGAAGATTTCTGGGTTGCGCAGGGCCAGACGCCCAATCAGATGACCGGAGCTAGCTCGTCTGATTTGTCTGCGGTACTCCATGGGATTTCCGAGAAACTCCTCAAGGAAGACGTGGTTATTGGCGCCGATGCGGACAACATAGAAGTAGAAGACCACCTGACGTTGAATGACACGGAAATCTATCTTGAACTGGAGAGTCTGATTGATGGAATGGGTACACAAGTGAACTGATGGAGCAAGCAGGAGGACTGATGCCCTAAACTTTCATGGACTCCCGCACTGCCCTTTCTGTTACTTTCTTGTCCTTTTGGGTTCCGTTTTGTTATTAAGCTGGACATTGGAGTCATTGTTGCTGCTGTTTTTTGTGACCCAGATCACATAGTACAGCTCTTGCATAATTGGAGAGAGATACTGAAATGAAGCGACTTTTTGCTTGACGGCATGAAGTCACATGCTGGAAACGGGAAGGAAGAGAAAATCCAACTCATAAACTAGGTTTTGATGGGTCAATGGAATATGCTTATACATATGTTGTAGTTTCTATCTTTTTCACCATTGTATCGAAGTCCTTTCAGTGTTCTTTTCTCAAGTTAGCACAGACTGTGCGTGTGTGCGTGTGTGGTCACCAGTTATGTATAAGTAGAAGCGTTAATATTGCGAAAGTTCATTTTCAGTTTTAATGAGAAGAACTTTCCGAAATGCTTTACATTACCAAATTTTAACCATAACTTACAAGATATGTTCCATGTTTCTTTTCTTTTCTTTTTGTTTAAATCGCAGGTGCTTCTTGTGAATCTAATATGTGTTCTTATTGCAAGCTTCAATATGCCAAGAAGGGAGAGGTGGATTGATGCCGTAATTGGTCCTTTTTCCATGAGAACAATGCCTAGTCACAAGGGTAGTCATTCAAACTGCTCGAAATTAAAGGAAATCAAATGAAAGGGGGTTTTTTTTTTTTTTTATTATAGAGCATTGGAGTTTTAATTCCCCAAAAGAGTTGGCAAACTTTTCGAGAAATTTTCCAACAGCCTTTATGAAGGAAGGTCATTTTTTTTTTAAAAGTTTTCAAAGTGAATATTGTCTCAAATTAGTCTTTAAAATGAGCGACTAAGTTTCAAATCACTCCTAGCTTACAAGCCAACTATCATCGCTCATTAAGCATGTGCACCTCATGTGGCACTTTCTATGGAGGCTGATGATACAACCAAAGGGGGTGAATGAGCTGATTTTCAAAACTTATCTTTCTTTTCTTTTCTATTTTCGCTGAATTACTTAAAATAGATTTGATAGATGCAAAAACAATGGATAATATAAGATGCAAGATATTTCTATAAGATAAATGGTGAAATAAGTAAAGAGATAAAATACAATGCTCGCAGATTTTATGGTGGATTGATTTATAACAAGTTTGCGTCTTTATTTACCACGAATAGGCTAGAATCTATTAATATTCTAGTTAGTAGTTACAATGAAGCACGTGCTGCTTCTGTCCAAAATTGATATATCCCACTATCAATAGACAAGCACTACCTATATTTGTACACTCCTCAAATTACAAATTACACTGAACAATGACAACTCTCAAAAGAGTAGTTCACAAGTGAATAAAATCACGCTTGCAACATAAAAAGAATGTGACCACATCGGTATTTACAACTTTCTTAGTTTTACATAATTTATTCAGCATGAATCAATCTTGTTATATAGTCTTCAGCCTCCAAATTAATCATTAAAGAATCATTAAGAGGATGAATTAGCCATTGAAAATTACGAACGCAATTATTATGAAATCTTTCAAGTAATGATGAGGTTTCCCTAAATAGAGTAAGCTATGTACCTCAATAATCTATTCTTCTAACATAGGTAACAATCAAATTGATTTCTCTCCATATCTTCACTTCGAGATTCCAATCCTTGAAAGCTAACTATTTATAACTTCTAACTCGCAAATTAAGTGAAAGGAATATTGGTCTTCTTATCCAGATTGCTTGAACTAGTGAAAAAATATTTTTCTCCACAGCTGATATAATAAGATGTTTCTATCAGCAATCGACTTGTGTATTGCTATCCATGAGTACACTAATGTTCAAGACTTCACTCAATATTCACCTTATCACGATACCTCTAAGTTCTCGTGAACTTCCCACTCTTCTAAACATGTTCATACTCTATCATGATCCATCTGGCTTCTAGTAATCTTCATGCTTCAAATTCCATCAATGGTGATAGAGCGTCTATTATATCAACATTACTTGAAATAAGACAACATTTGCATCTATAAAATTATAATGAGAAATAGAATATTTTGTCAATTTCAAAATATTATAGGGACATTTTCGTACAAGGCCTTGTTTTTGTTTTATTTTGTTTTTTTTTTTCCTCTTTTCTCTCTTTTCTTTCTTACTTCCGCAACGTCACACCAAGACCTCCCTCTTTGCCTTCAATGACCTCTTTCACGCCCTCTCTCGCCTCAATTGCAGCATCTCCTATAAGATTGCCTTCGATGTGCTCATTGCCTGCTTTTTACAGTCTTAGCTGCCATGAGGAAGCCCCACGCGCAATCAAGACAATGGTGCATAGTGGTTTTGGCCTCAACGTCGGAACCCTATCAACATGGGCAGCCACTTCCGAGCCTCAGTTGACAGAGTCTACCTCAATAGGCAGCCAAGTGGAAGCTCCAAAGAGGAAAGCTAGTGTCCACAATGCCTCGAGTTCTTCGTCCACACCGTCAAAGCGAGTCACTTGCAAGAACTCCATTTCCCCACCCCTAGATCTATCAGCAGAAATATGATTGGGAAGAAGAGTGGAGTCAGATTTTGAGGCGTGATAACACTCTCTTTAAAACATTATTTGCCCCAAACATTACTAATAATTTTTTTTAAAAATCAATACAACAAAATCTCAATAAGAATACCGGATAACAATTCTAGTGTTTCTCAAAAAAATCTTAAAAGAAAACAATTAAAATACATGGCTGTAATTTTTTGAAAGAAAATTGACAAAACTAAAGAATAAATGAGACAAAAAACAATGAATTTATAGTAGTCTTTTAGAATTATTTTGAATAGATACTTTCTCCAAAGACATTTTGGGAATTTCAATTAAATAATAATAATTCTGAATTTTATAACTTTTGCCTCTTAAAGATTGCAAGACGCCGAATAACCTTTAGGAATCAAATTCAAAATTAATTAATAAAAAACAACCGTAACCCAATTGCAAAGTGCACCTAATTATTGCATACCGGCATGTGGGCATTGTAGGGTCCAGCCCACTAAACCCATTGTTTCCACTTCTATCAGCATGGGTTGCCACTTCCAAGCCTCAGTTGACAGAGTCTACCTCGATAGGCAGCCAAGCGGGAGCTCCAAAGAGGAAAGCTAGTGTACTCGAGGCGTCAAAGTGAGTCACTTGCAAGAACTCCATTTTCCCACCTCTAGATCTATCGGCGGAAATATGATTGGAAAAAAGAGCAGAGTCAGATTTTGAGGCGTGATAACACCCTCTTTAAAACATTATTTGCCCCAAACCTTACTAATAATTTTTGACAAAATCGATACAACAAAATCTCAATAAGAATACCAGATAGCAATTCTGGTGTTTCTCAAAAAATTCTTAAAAGAAAACAATTAAAATAAATGGCTGTAATTTTTTGAAAGAAAATTGACAAAACTAAAGAATATATGAGACTAAAAACAATGAATTTATAGTAGTCTTTTAGAATTATTTTGAATAGATGCTTTCTCCAAAGACATTTTGAGAATTCCGATTAAATAATAATAATTCTGAATTTTATAACTTCCGCCTCTTAAAGATTGCAAGACGCCGAATAACCTTTAGGAATCAAATTCAAAATTAATTAATAAAAAACAACCGTAACCCAATTGCAAAGTGCACCTAATTATTGCATACTGGCATGTGAGCATTGTAGGGTCCAACCCACTAAACCCATTGTTTCCACTTCTATCAGCATGGGCAGCCACTTCCAAGCCTCAATTGACAGAGTCTACCTCGATAGGCAGCCAAGTGGGAGCTCCAAAGAGGAAAGCTAGTGTCCACAATGCCTCGAGTTCTTCGTCCACACCGTCAAAGCGAGTTACTTGCAAGAACTCCATTTCCCCACCTCTAGATCTATCCGCGGAAATATGATTGGGAAGAAGAGCGGAGTCAGATTTTGAGGCGTGATAACACTCTCTTTAAAACATTATTTGCCCCAAACCTTACTAATGATGTTTTAACAAAATCTATACAACAAAATCTCAATAAGATTACCGGATAGCAATTCTGGTGTTTCTCAAAAAATTCTTAAAAGAAAATAATTAAAATAAATGGTTGTAATTTTTTGAAAGAAAATTGACAAAACTAAAGAATATATGAGACAAAAAACAATGAATTTATAGTAGTCTTTTAGAATTATTTTGAATAGATGCTTTCTCCAAAGATATTTTGGGAATTCCAATTAAATAATTATAATTCTGAATTTTATAACTTCTCCCTCTTAGAGATTGCAAGACGTCGAATAACCTTTAGGAATCAAATTCAAAGTTAATTAATAAAAAACAACCGTAACCCAATTGCAAAGTGCACCTAGTTATTGCATACCGGCATGTGGGCATTGTAGGGTCCAACCCACTAAACCCAGTGTTTCCACTTCTATTAGCATGGGCAGCCACTTCCAAGACTCAGTTGACAGAGTCTACCTCGATAGGCAGCCAAGCGGAAGTTCCAAAGGGGAAAGCTAGTGTCCACAATGCCTTGAGTTCTTCGTCCACACCGTCAAAGCGAGTCACTTGCAAGAACTCCATTTCCCCACCTCTAGATCTATCGGCAGAAATATGATTGGGAAGAAGAGCGGAGTCAGATTTTGAGGCGTGATAACACTCTCTTTAAAACATTATTTGCCCCAAACCTTACTAATGATGTTTTAACAAAATCTATACAACAAAATCTCAATAAGATTACCGGATAGCAATTCTGGTGTTTCTCAAAAAATTCTTAAAAGAAAATAATTAAAATAAATGGTTGTAATTTTTTGAAAGAAAATTGACAAAACTAAAGAATATATGAGACAAAAAACAATGAATTTATAGTAGTCTTTTAGAATTATTTTGAATAGATGCTTTCTCCAAAGATATTTTGGGAATTCCAATTAAATAATTATAATTCTGAATTTTATAACTTCTCCCTCTTAAAGATTGCAAGACGTCGAATAACCTTTAGGAATCAAATTCAAAGTTAATTAATAAAAAACAACCGTAACCCAATTGCAAAGTGCACCTAGTTATTGCATACCGGCATGTGGGCATTGTAGGGTCCAACCCACTAAACCCATTGTTTCCACTTCTATTAGCATGGGCAGCCACTTCCAAGACTCAGTTGACAGAGTCTACCTCGATAGGCAGCCAAGCGGAAGCTCCAAAGGGGAAAGCTAGTGTCCACAATGCCTCGAGTTCTTCGTCCACACCGTCAAAGCGAGTCACTTGCAAGAACTCCATTTCCCCACCTCTAGATCTATCAGTGGAAATATGATTGGGAAGAAGAGCGGAGTCAGATTTTGAGGCGTGATAACACTCTCTTTAAAACATTATTTGCCCCAAACCTTACTAATAATTTTTTAACAAAATCGATACAACAAAATCTCAATAAGATTACCGGATAGCAATTCTGGTGTTTCTCAAAAAATTCTTAAAAGAAAATAATTAAAATAAATGGTTGTAATTTTTTGAAAGAAAATTGTCAAAACTAAAGAATATATGAGACAAAAAACAATGAATTTATAGTAGTCTTTTAGAATTATTTTGAATAGATGCTTTCTCCAAAGATATTTTGGGAATTCCAATTAAATAATTATAATTCTGAATTTTATAACTTCTCCCTCTTAAAGATTGCAAGACGTCGAATAACCTTTAGGAATCAAATTCAAAGTTAATTAATAAAAAACAACCGTAACCCAATTGCAAAGTGCACCTAGTTATTGCATACCGGCATGTGGGCATTGTAGGGTCCAACCCTTTAAACCCATTGTTTCCACTTCTATTAGCATGGGCAGCCACTTCCAAGACTCAGTTGACAGAGTCTACCTCGATAGGCAGCCAAGCGGAAGCTCCAAAGGGGAAAGCTAGTGTCCACAATGCCTCGAGTTCTTCGTCCACACCGTCAAAGCGAGTCACTTGCAAGAACTCCATTTCCCCACCTCTAGATCTATCGGCAGAAATATGATTGGGAAGAAGAGCGGAGTCGATTTTGAGGCGTGATAACACTCTCTTTAAAACATTATTTGCCCCAAACCTTACTAATAATTTTTTAACAAAATCGATACAACAAAATCTCAATAAGATTACCGGATAGCAATTCTGGTGTTTCTCAAAAAATTCTTAAAAGAAAATAATTAAAATAAATGGTTGTAATTTTTTGAAAGAAAAATTACAAAAATAAAGAATATATGAGACAAAAAACAGTGAATTTATAGTAGTCTTTTAGAATTATTTTGAATAGATGCTTTCTCCAAAGACATTTTGGGAATTCCGATTAAATAATTATAATTCTGAATTTTATAACTTCTCCCTCTTAAAGATTGCAAGACGTCGAATAACCTTTAGGAATCAAATTCAAAGTTAATTAATAAAAAACAACCGTAACCCAATTGCAAAGTGCACCTAATTATTGCATACTGGCATGTGGGCATTGTAGGGTCCAACCCACTAAACCCATTGTTTCCACTTCTATTAGCATGGGCAGCCACTTCCAAGGCTCAGTTGACAGAGTCTACCTCGATAGGCAGCCAAGCGGGAGCTCTAAAGAGGAAAGCTAGTGTCCACAATGCCTCGAGTTCTTCGTCCACACCGTCAAAGCGAGTCACTTGCAAGAACTCCATTTCCCCACCTCTAGATTTATCGGCGGATATATGATTGGGAAGAAGAGCGGAGTCAGATTTTGAGGCGTGATAACACTCTCTTTAAAACATTATTTGCCCCCAAACCTTACTAATATTTTTTTAACCAAATCGATACAACAAAATCTCAATAAGATTACCGGATAGCAATTCTGGTGTTTCTCAAAAAATTCTTAAAAGAAAACAATTAAAATAAATTGCTGTAATTTTTTGAAAGAAAATTGACAAAACTAAAGAATATATGAGACAAAAAACAATGAATTTATAGTAGTCTTTTAGAATTATTTTGAATAGATGCTTTCTCCAAAGACATTTTGGGAATTCCGATTAAATAATTATAATTCTGAATTTTATAACTTCCGCCTCTTAAAGACTGCAAGACGCCGAATAACCTTTAGGAATCAAATTCAAAATTAATTAATAAAAAACAACCGTAACCCAATTGCAAAGTGCACCTAGTTATTGCATACCGGCATGTGGGCATTGTAGGGTCCAACCCACTAAACCCATTGTTTCCACTTCTATTAGCATGGGTAGCCACTTCCAAGGCTCAGTTGACAGAGTCTACCTCGATAGGCAGCCAAGCGGGAGCTCCAAAGAGGAAAGCTAGTGTCCACAATGCCTCGAGTTCTTCGTCCACACCGTCAAAGCGAGTCAATTGCAAGAACTCCATTTCCCCACCTCTAGATCTATCAGTGGAAATATGATTGGGAAGAAGAGCGGAGTCAAATTTTGAGGTGTGATAACACTCTCTTTAAAACATTATTTACCCTAAACTTTACTGATAATTTTTTAACAAAATCGAAACAACAAAATCTCAATAAGATTACCGGATAGCAATTCTGGTGTTTCTCAAAAAAATTCTTAAAAGAAAACAATTAAAATAAATGATTGTAGTTTTTTGAAAGAAAATTGGCAAAACTAAAGAATATATGAGACAAAAGACAATGAATTTATAGTAGTCTTTTAGAATTATTTTGAATAGATGCTTTCTCCAAAGACATTTTGTAAATTCCGATTAAATAATAATAATTCTGAATTTTATAACTTCTACCTCTTAAGGATTGCAGGACGCCGAACAACCTTTGGGAGTCAAATTCAAGATTAATTAAAAAAAAAATCGTAACCCAATTGCAAAGTGCACCTAATTATTGCATACTAGCGTGTGGGCATTGTAGGGTCTAGCCCACTAAACCCATTGTTTCCACTTCTAAGAGTAAGAGGCTTTCACACTTATATATTGACACGCACACTTCTAATTATTCCATGCGGGAGAATAAACTTTCAAGTTTGTTTTACAAATAAATTACCGACAAGATCCACAATGGACAGCCAACAAGAGGTCGCCAGGACACCAAAATCTTGCAACTGCACGCAGCCATCACCATGATAGCATTGCCTCATCTTACGTTGCCTTGTCTGATGTTGCCGCCCTTCCCCTTTTCTGTGTGCCGTCATCACCCTCGTCTCCCTCTATGAACGCTCTCTCCACCATCTCTTCCGCGCGCACCTCTCTCCCTGCCCATCAGCCATCGTCATATCAAGAACGAAATAGTGGCGACCACAAGCGTCAAATCTTGACATGCTTATGCTTGATTTGAGCCTTAGATCTCGCATCTAGGGCATGGATCAACCTCCATCCTAAATGAAAATGTCTTTAGTCATGGTTTGGTTAGTGTCAATGAGATTCACGTGCCTCTCTGTCCGCAAAGAATTGATTAGTGGGTGAGTTGTGGGTGATTGAAGACTAAGTTGCTTACTTATGGACTTTATTTGAAATGAAGTTTATTTTAGAGAACCTTTTGAGAGAATGTTCTATTTCAAGGGCTATTTGAATAAAATTAACCGAGTCCTTGGAGAATCTTTGACAAAGTAGATCAATTACGTGGTTTCCATCTCATCACTGATATAATTCGCATATTTAAAGTTAATGCGGTCCAATCCTCACTCAAATAAAAAATTTTACCGCGGAAATTAAGCCAAGTGTCGTTGTAAAGTTGGCCTCAAGAGATATTATCTATATTTGGGGTATCTTTTAGTACATCACAGATGTGACTCCCGCCAAATTCGGACTAGGAAGTGACTCCTACCAAATTCGGACTAGGAAGTGACTAATTAAAGTGGACAAACACAAATGATGGACCAGGACAATGACAGCAGCGACCCTGGAATGCTTCCAAAAGGTGATCACTCTCTGACGTCTGTCTGAAGTCCTCCTGAGTGAACATCAGACGTTTCTAGCTTATTTCTCAGCGTCTCTTTCCGTTCTCAATAGAGCTTTTTCTTATGGACTCCATATGCACCAGATAATATTTCTGAGTTTCGAGAGAACGAGAGTACGCATGATGTATCTAGGTGCATCCATACGTACTCTGTACTTCTGCATATTGAACTGCAAGCTTTTTCTGTGCATGCTAACCAAATTTTGGTCTGAGATAGTCTCCTGTGAATTGTGATATTCCATGACGAAAGTAGTCGGGACACAATTCTTCGACCCCATATGCACTTGATCATTTACTTGCAATACTTCCTGTTAAGACGGCCAAAAAAATTGAAAGACCTACACCAGTTCACGGAAATGTTGAGAGAAATGGCCCTTGCGATTCTCACCAGATTGAACTTTTAACAGAAACTATAACACCACCCCTATCTTTTGAATGACCTGTTAAAAAACCCCGGTACAGAGACAGAAATTCGCAGATGCAAAACCAAGAGAAAAGTAGAAGGTTTTATTACAACGGCACATGCATTTCTGAAATCTTACAATGATCTGTTGTTCATATGGAGCTTTTCCTTAGGCCTCGTTGCTCGTGAAGATGAAGATGGCGAAGAGGAAGAAACGTTTGATTTCTCGAACTTGTCCTTATCCTCATTGAAAGCCTAGCTAAAGGCCTCTTGACTTTCTGCAAACCTTCTCCTCTTTAGAAGTTGCTCTTCCGGACTGCCAATGTCAAGGCATG
Organism: Eucalyptus victrix; assembly: GCA_016097545.1. Taxonomy (NCBI): domain Eukaryota; kingdom Viridiplantae; phylum Streptophyta; class Magnoliopsida; order Myrtales; family Myrtaceae; genus Eucalyptus; species Eucalyptus victrix. Next base: position 50,520,125 of record CM027837.1, on the reverse strand, counting down.
CCGGCCGAGGACAATCATTGGCATCCATAATCTTATTGAGTACATTGGACCATCGGGGGAAGGAGTGTTTGCCGAGTTCCACTGTTCAAATGAAGGTAGCAATCAGGCAAACATAATCCCCACTTCTACATTGAAGATGCATGTTATTTGTCCTATGAGAAAAACTCTGCTGGTGGTAGTGAATTACTTGCAAGTCAAAGTGTCTTGGTTCCCAAAACCCTACATTATCTTATGTTATCATGAAGTGACAAATTCTCAAAAGGTAAAAATTCCTCGAGCTGGTGTCACGTTTATCATACAAGAAGATAAAGCCAAAACTTTAATTAGAGATTAATCAACTAGCCAACATAAATAAAATACTTTTCCTTTTTGCAGAAAAAGTTCGATACACCTTGCACCAAACTGTTGTCTGGCTCTAGCCGATGTTCGTAATCGAGAATCGCTCTATATGCTAAACAAACGTACTTAGGGTGCGCTTGGTTGGATTTTTGGGGAAAACCTTTGGGAAAATGCAAAGGACTTTAAATTAAAGTGGTTTTTCAAAATGCAAATTGTGTTTGTTGAATCATAATTTAAAAGTCTATTATGAAGTACTTTTGAGTTAAGTTGTGTTTGGAAAAATTATACTAATACAAAGCACTTTAGTTATTAAAAAAAAAAAGTTGCCCCTAACAGACTAGATGGCCGTCGACGAAACAGATCAGTCGTCGGTGGATTGTCGGCGACCGTTGTATGCCCCCGGGGACCACTGGCAAAGGTTGACTCAGGCAACCCTAGCGAGGGCCACTTGGGTCGAGCAAACCCAGGCAACCCTTGCTAACACAACCCTCGCAGAGGTCGCTCAACTCCGACGAAGGGCAGCTAGGTCATGTGACCCACGCAACCCCTTGCCGGGGACGAGTGACCCCAGCGAGAGCCACCTGGGTGGCACTCGCTCGACCTCAACGAGGGCTAGGTGGGTCATGCAAACCTAGGCCCTCGTCGGCGTGTGATCGCTTGACCCTAACGAGGGCCGGCCGGGTCGCCCGACACCAGGCAGCCCCTCGCCAGTGTCCCACAACCACTGAGGGCTATCTGCTGTCTGGATTAGGTGACCTCAGTTGGTCTCGTGAGGGTCGCACAACCCAGAAGGCACTCGCCTAGGTCGCGCGACCACTGACGACGGTCGCTTGGGTCGCCAGCAACGTCACCGACCTCTCTTTAGCCCATGGCCGAACCCTCGTAGTCACAGCAAACACGCCAGCTAGCCCTAGGGAGAAGAAGATGATCAACAAGGGCAATGTCGGAAAATAAAAAAATCAGTGAGGATAAAATCGGAAGAAATTTTTTTACTTCCCCTGCCTTTCGAGAAGGCTGAAAGCCCAAGGCAGCCTAGGACTTGCCTTGGGCTTTCAACTTTTCAAAGGCAAACTTTATCTCAAGTTGGGTTTAAAATTTTTTACCAAACACCCCAACATTGGCCCAAAGATCCTTAGATGCCCAATGTCCCTTCCCAAAGCTAGTACCAAACGCAACCTTAGTTTTGAACTCAAAGGAACCCATGATCTGCACAGTGATATTTTTAGGGAAAAACTACAAAATACCTCAAACTATAACACATTTACCTAATTTTTTGGTGTAATACCAAAAACCTCAAGTTTGTATCTGAGCAACACATTTGTCTTTTATTAGGGTTATGTTAAAAATCTGACATGGATCCAATGTGCATTCTTAGTGCTTTTCAAGGACAAGAGGCACCCACGCAAGCACCACACCATAAAAAGATTAAAAATAAGAACAAAAGAAAAAAAGAAAAAGAAAATTTGAAGTTAGTATTCATCGTCCTCGAGCTCGGGATTGCTCGGCCAAAGCTCTCTGGCGCATGTTCATTGTTGCCCATTGCCACCAAGACCTCTGGCGGCGTTCATCGGCCCCTGCTTGACCACCCGCCAGAGATCCGACTCGAAGCTACCTATGGAAATTCGTGACTCATTTCCGACTGGTTCAAGAAATAAAAAGATGAAAATGAAAGAGAAAAAGTCGAAGGTGTCACCCTTCTTCTAAAGGAAGCCATCAGGATTGAGATGGAAGTGCAGAAGGAAAGTATGGTCTCTGATCAAAAGGATCCCATTAGAGAACCTGAAATTGTTGTGGCTCCCAGTCAAAGCATATAAAGCAGAAAATCTTCCGAACCTTAACAGGCCTCTTTGACATAAAAGCTTGTGGAACTTGTTCAAGAGGAAGTAAAAAAACATACTTTCCTCCATGAAGCAGACCCTTAGGCCAAGCTTCAAGCTCGAGCGGCCACGGCAGCCGTGAGCTTAAAAGTTAGATTAAACCTCAAAGCTCGCAGCCGTCATGGCTAGATCTGGCAAGTGGTCAAGCAAGGGCTGGCGAATGCTTAGTTACATTTGGCTACCCAACATGCTGTTCCTGCATTAGTCCTTGCCAAATGATAAGGAATGTTTTATACACAGATTATAAAAGAATATGGTTAATACCACCAAAAAAAAAATCCTAAAAATGATAAATTCATGTCACATTTATTCCAAACTAATTTTCCAAATTCATAAAGATGCATTTAGAGTATGTGTACAAGATCCCCTATCATTTTTTTTTCCTAAAAAAGGGGATAAACTAGTTCTATTCAAAACATCATAAGAGCAGAGATAAGGTTATGTAGGATTATTGTCCTCGGAAAAGGACTAGCAGCAGCAAGCCTAAAATTCAAGTCCGCTGGCTTAAGATGTTCCACCAAGTAGACAAAATTAAAGCGAAGAAGACGCAAGGATGAAATTTTTCTGAGAAACTTCTGGTTATCTTGTCAGCTGCACCAATTTTGTAAAAGGCTAACTTGCAAAGAATTGTTTCTAATGAAGTAACTTATGTTAAAATTTAGGGAAAAAGCTACAAAACACTCCAAACTTTAGCCACTGTGACACATTTATTCTAAACTATTAAACCCAAAACTTGTACTACTATGACATATTTATCCCAAACTTTTTTATGTGACGCCAAAGTTTTCGGATAAATATATCACACGCATATAATTTTGGGATTTTTGGTGTCACAAGAAGAAATTTGAGTTAAATGTATCACATTATATAAGTTTGTGATAAATGTGTCACATAAGTATAAGTTTGAGATTTTTTTGTGTCACAAAAAGAAAAAAAAAAATCTGAAGTAAATGTCTTACAGTTGGCATAGTGTAGAGTTTTTGGTGACTTCTACCTTAAAATCTATCAATTTTCTCCCTTCCAAAGTGGATTTTTTTAATATAAAAATTAATTTGGGAAAGATGTGGTACTTGTTTATCAGTTTGAGATTTTCTCCGGCACAAAAATTAATTTGGGTAAGTGTGGCATCCCAATACTTTTAGATGCATGCCGTCGCGAGGAGATTTGCTATCCACGGCCATGACCCGATAGATGGGCCGATTCTTGCACCCGAATCTCGCTTAACGAATCTGAACCACCGTTCTTTTTCTCCTCTCTTCGCTTCCCTCGCAAAGCTAACCGAGTGCAATCATTGTCGCTCTTTTGGGTGAAGTCAAGGCGCAATCAGGGTTTTGGGGTTTATGATTTTCGCCTTCTTTTTTTTTTTTTTTAACTTTTTTCAACTTGCAACTTTATTATAGTTCTTATAATGAATTTAGTTGCTGAGCAACTAAATAAATAGACCAATATTTACAATTTTCCAACTCATAAGTATTTTCATGTTATGCCTGACTAATATATACAATTCAAAACACTCTTCTTTTAGCGTCAAATTAGGTTTTGAGGCTGGAAATGCATCCATAACTACCAAAGCAACAATCTCAGTAGAATATGGATATTGTGGAAACCGTCCATTATTAGCTTGACTATGATGGAAGTTTTCAATCAAGTCATACACTTCCTTGTTGAGAATCCAGGAGATGACCCATTTCTCCTTTCTGCAATTCATGGATACATTACTTTGTGTCTGAACATTAACACATTCTCTACTGATAATAAATAAAATGTGCATTGGCTACTAATAGGTGATTTCAATGAAACGAGAGATACAAATGAACGGATCGGATCTAATATCTGATGGACTTTTGGAATAAATGAGCTAGACTCTACGATTGAGGAGTTTACGCTCATCGAGCCTCATTCCACAGGCCCCTTTTTTCACATGGTTATATAAAAGGTTCAATGATGATCATAGAGCGAGCAAGATTGACAGGGTCTTCATTAAATGCAAATTGGCAACACACAGGTACACTCATTATTTGGTAGAATTTTTACTACCAGGTGTTTCAAATCATCCCTCCTGCTTGATATGTCTCAACACTACTCTGGGCGAAGGAACCCACCTTTTAGATTCTTCAATTTTTGGACCAAAATTAGAGGATTCAAAATTTTTATTTTGGTGAAGAAGCTCGAAGCATTGAAACAACAACTCAATCATCTTAATAAATCTCAATTTGGTGACTTGTGTATGAAGGTCAAGAAAACTGGGGAGAACCTACAATGGTAACAACAAGTTCTTGCATTGGACTGTTACAATATGAGCACTCAGGAGGAAGAAAAGGCACAATTGGAGCAACTACTCACCCTTAGCAAACATGAAGAATTTCTCCTAAAGAAAAAAATTTAGAAATCTATGGCTTAAGGAGATGGACAACGACAACTAGATTTCTTTGCCTCCATGATGAGTAATAGTGCCCATAACAGAATTACTCAACTCTCACTTGATGATGGAACTATTATCACAAATGAGGGGAATCTTAGGGATACAATTGTCTCCTATTACTATCGCATACTTGGCAACTCTTGCCACATTCATATCCCTTATAAGCGGTATGCCTCCTTATTCCTGGAAGATGTAAGTGACCTCATAGCTTCACCAGGCTTTCAAAAAGCTGGGATCCTTAGAGTTTTGAAAGGCATCAACAACTTAAAAACTATAGGTTCATATGGATATAACAATTTATTCTATACAAAAGCCTGGCCCATCATAGGATGACATAGAGGATGCTATAATGGACTTCTCCTCCTCAAGGAGGACGTTGAACTATATATTCTATTATGATATCCCTTGTGTTGAAGGTCTTGAATCCATCTCGCATGGAAGATTTTAGACTCATCTCATGTTGCAATGTTTTATATAAGATCATATTGAAGCTACTTACAGAAAGAATCAACTATATCATTCTTTCGGTTGTTGGCCTCAACCAAACTGCTTTCATCTCGAGTCAACAAATTTCGAAGCATATTCTACTTTGCCAGGAGCTCCTTCACAACTACCATAAGGGCAACAAAGGTAAATGTGTGGCAATAATTGAACTCATGAAAGCTTTTCACATGGTGAAATGGGAGGTAATACTCGAGGTTCTAAGAGCTATCAATTCACCATGGCACTTGATTGATTTGATTGCTCCATACATTACTACACCGAGGTTTTCAATAAGCCTCAATGGCAAACAAGTTGGCTACTTTGCTGGTACCAATGGACTATGGCAAGGCGACCGACTCTCCTTATTTGTTTGTCTTAATTATGGAGATTCTTAACAGATTTATCATTGAGAAAGTGGTCGTATCTTCTTTCAAGTATCATTGGCACCGCAAACAAGAAAAATCACTCACTTTTGCTTTGTCGATGATTTGTTTCATCTTGCTCATGGGGATGCTGATTCTATTATTTGCCTTGTCAAAACACTTGATGAATTTGCAAATCTCGTAAGACTACATTTTTACTGAGATAAATGTCAAATCTTTTTCTCTTCTTTGGCCAAGGTAAAATAGGGTATTATATTGGATCACACACCTTTCCTCACAAGTACCCTTTCCGTTAGATACCTTGGTGTTCCTCTTGTCATAGGGCAACTAGCGCACACAAATTGCAAGAGTATGACTGATAAAATTTTCAAAAGAATAGAAGGCTAGGGCATGCAACATGTTAGCTATCCTAGTCATCTATAGTTGACCATCAGTACTTATTTTCATCTGTACTTATTTGATGCAAATGTTTTTACTTCCAAAGCAAACTATATATGAAGTGAAGAAGAAGATTAGGCAATTCTTAGGAAATGGAAATACGAAATGCCACAGATTGCATAAAATTTCTTGGAAAAAATTTTGCTTGCCAAAAAGGGAGGGAGGAATAGGGTTACTCAATTTAAATTTATGGAACAAAGTTTTACTATGCCAAATGCTCTAGCCTTATAAATTTTCCGTCCTCTTCCCTATGGAGTAAGCTAGTTTACAGTACTAAATGTAGAGGCATTTCGATCATGTAGCTCGAATATCAAGGGTAGTATGGCGTGGAGTTGGCGTGGCATTCTTAAATTGAGACCGGCTTTAGCATAAGCTATGTCTAGGCAAAGATATTGTTGCAAAGAGTTATACAATGAACTTAAGAGTGTGGGATCGACAGCGGGATGGTATCGACTGATATAGATAGGCAGCGTCAACAAATGCAATTTTATTGGGTGGCTAGTTTGTAGAGATAGACTACCAACAATGGAGATCGTATCACATTAGAATCCATCGTAATTTATGTTTGGCTGGTCTAGAAAATTGAGATCATCTATTATTTCAGTGCACATGAACTAAAAGCATATGGCGTATTATCCTCACACAATATAGAATCTGTTATTCTTTAGGAGGATGGAATGATTAACTCCAATGGATAATCAAGGCTATCAAAGGCAAGGACTTGGCGACGAAGCTTCTTAGGGTAATTTTCGCAGTAACCATATATTGCATTTGGATAGAATATAACTGTAAATGTTTCCAAAACAAGTCAAATAATGTCTTTATCACTGTGGCTAAAGTCTGTAAACTTGCCAAAGGGCAAGCTTCATATTACAAAAGTTTAGATCTTCCCAAACAAATGAAATATTGACTACTATATGGAGACTCCCTCACTCCATTTTTTTCATGTCCTTAGTTATCTTTGTAATGTTGGGGAATGCCCCTAAGCTCCCATACATCATATTATAAATGATACTGACATTTCAAAAAAAAAATTATCAAATTATTACAAAATTAAGATTGTAAAAGGGAAGGAATTACAAAATGAAATGGAAACGACAAAATTGGATGGCAATATAGATAAAAACTATTAACCATTATCCTTTAAATTGTCTGAATTACGTGTTTATTAGTGCAAGCAATTTTGCAAGATGGATACTAAATGATAACTCGTTATAGTTTTCAATAAAAAAGGAAGAACTGCTTGATGAAAATAGTAGCCAATCGCCTTTTTTGATTTTTCAAGAGTTTTCTTAAAATTTTATGGCCATTGGTTTGTGATTTTACATTTGTTTGCTCATGTGATATTTTCTTATAAACGGCTTGAGGAAAAATAAAATAGCAGAAACTTCTAATTTTTTTTTATGATAATATAGATGGAGAATATATTTCATTACACTTTGATATTTTGCAGGGTATAGGTAATAGGTAACTGGTCCATTCAAATATACCATCCATATGTTTATAACATTGGTCAACGCATTTAAAAAAATTAGCCTATATTATCTCACTTACGGGGGAAAACTTACTTTCGTAATTGTGAAAATGTTTTTGATCATACATCGAAGCAACTTTTAATATGTTTAGCAACTTTTAATACCAGGAAATAATTAATTATATGTGATTAATAGCTTTTCGTTTACTATAACATCCACACGTGATGAATAATTTCATTTTCAAATTGAAGTAATTTAAATAATACGAAGTGAAGCTAAGCTTAGAAAGGTTAAAAAATATGTAATGAGGTTAGTAATTTTTCAATCACTCGAAGTATTCAAACTTGCTTGGTAATTTCCGTAATGTTGAAATGACTTTTGATATTTCCTGGTAACTTTTTGTAAGAAATCATAAATTTTAAGTGCTTAGTAATTTTTATTAGGGTAAAAGCCACCAAAAACCCAAAAAAACCATGCCCATTATGATGTATTTATTTTGAACCTCTTTTCCGTGACATTAAAAATCCAAAATTTATATCTGTGACATATTTGCTCTAAATTAAAGTTATGTTAATGAGAACTGTTAATAACCTCTTACATAAACCATTAAAAATTTGCTTACGTGGAAATCAAAAAGTAAACATTGTTGATATGGTGCGCATGTAGCTTAAGTGAAATAAAAATGCTGTTGTTTTAGCCATCTAATGGACCTTGGAAGATAAATGTTTCATATAGGTATAAATTTGGGATTTTGTGTATAGCAAGAAAAAATTTAGGGTAATTGTAATGGGCATAATTTGAAATTTTTTTGTGACTTTTTTATTTTTTATTTTTAATTATGCTTAATGCACGTAAAAGGATTCCTCATTCGCGGGCACGTCTCTCACCACAAGCTGTGCACTGGTGCAATCATGATCGGCCCTGTAGCAGCCGGTTTCAGTCCAAAAGGCTAAGCATTTCACACGGTCAGACTGCTGTTTGAGAAGGAGGTCGCTCTCCCTTCCGTCTCTCATCGCTCATGTCGAGCTCGAGCCCGGAGGCCTCCGGCGACGCTCCGCCCTCGTCCTTCTGGCCGTCCATGCGGGCACGACGTGTTCCTGAACTTCCATGGAGCCATAGGGAGTCAAGGATCTCGATCTTCTTGTTCTCGGAGAACTACGGGTCCTTTCGCTGGTGCTTGGACGAGCTGGTGAGAATCGTCGAGTGCAGGGATACGATGGGGTAGATCGTGTGGCCGGTGTTCTACAAGGTGGATCCGTCGGAGGTGAGGAACCAGACGGGGAGGTACGGACAAGCCCTAATCGATCACGAGGAGAGGTTGAAGTCGAAGGGCCATTCGGAGAAGGTGAAGAGGTGGAGAGAAGCAATGACTAAAGCTGCTAAAATCTCTGGCCGGCATTTGGTTGACGAGTAAGGCTCTCATTTACTCCTTTCCAACTTGACTGAGGAATTTCACTTACTTCCTTGGAAATAAATTCAGGGTAATGTTTATGCATAAAAGGGGAAAAAATCAATTCACTCTAATTGGAGCAGGAAAGCTTATGTATCGTTTCTTCACTCTAAAAGGGGAATTTCAAAAGTCATGCATTGAGTAAATAAACATGCAGCTGGACCCTGTCCCTCTACAAGCCCATTGAGGTTTGCAGGTTTAGCAAAAAGGAGGGTAATGATCTGTTTCTTGATTGAACTAAAGGCTGACTGAGTATTTATCTGATTAATTAGGTATCCAAAAGGTTGATTCCCCTACCTTCTCTTTTAGGTGCCGATTGCTAGGAACTGAATCTGGTCTATGGTGCATGAGATATTGACCGCGAGCTGATCTCATTGGAGATCAACTTGGTACTGCTTGTATCAAATGTCTTTGAATCTCCTTGAGTATTCTTCATTGGCTTTATGCTTGGAATCTACCAGGCGCAAGTCTTATGTCATTCAGAGCATAGTCAAGAGAGTATGGGCGAGTTGAATAATGAGCAGTTTCATGTTCCCAAAAACGTGGTTGACATAAATTTGCATGCGTCCCATATGCATACTTTGCTAGACATGGCATCAAATGAGCTTCACATGGTTGGGATTTCCGGATTTGGAGGAATAGGGAAGACAACTATCGCCAAAGCTACTTGCAATGCTTTTGCTCATAAATTTTACTGTTGCAGCTTTCTTCCCAATGTTAGAGAAACTTGCAAGAAATCCGCAGAAGGTGGCCTACTTCAGCTTCAAGGGACACTTTTTTCTCAGGTAAAATGGGACGATAGTTTGAAGCTTGGCAATGTCCACAGAGGTATGAACGTGATAAAGAGTAGACTTTGCCCAAAAAATAAAAATAAAATAAAATAAAAAAGTCTTCATTGTCATTGACAATGTGAACCAGTTAATCCAATTGGAAACACTAGTTGGAGGACGTGATTGGTTTGGTTGTGGAAGTAGAATTCTCATAACGACTAGAGATGAACATTTACTGGCTGCCCATCACATAGAAAGTGTATACAAGGTTCAACCGTTACAACATTCCAGTGCTTGTATGCTTTTGAGTTTGATTGTTTTCAGGAATCTTTCACATCCTTCAGATTATGAAGAGCTTTCAAATAACGTAGTGGATAACACCAAAGGACTTCCATTAGCTATTAAAGTTTTGGGTTCTTTTCTTCGAGGTAGGAGCTTGCTTGAATGGAAAAGTGCATTAAAAAAAATGAAGAAAGTTTTCAGTGGAGAAATCTTCAGTTTGCTGAAAGTTGATGGTCTAGATGATTATCAGAAGGATATTTTTCCTGACATAGCATGTTTCTTCATGGGAGAGTGTATAAGTTATGTGAGAAAATTTTGGGAGAGCTGTGATCTCTACCCGGATGGTGGAATTGCTGTTCTTATAGATAAGTTGCTCATCACTATTAAGTATGGCAAGCTGGAGATGCATGATATGATTCAAGAAATGGGAAGAGAAATTGTTCGAAGGGAATCTCCCAAAGATACAGGGGAGCACGACAAGTTGTGGTTCTATGAGTATGTGCTTCATGTGCTAACAGAAGGCACGGTAATAACCTGAATCATGGTCCTTTGTTTTTGACAATATGAACGCCCGTTTGGTAGGGTTAAAGCCTCTTACAAAGTACTTTTGGCCTTATACTAAAAAAGTGTGTGAATATATTCTGCTAAGTAAGATAATGGCCTGATGGTCCATAATAGTCACTTTTTCCATATCCAACCCTGAGATGTAAGGTTTGTACATTGACCTCTCCCCAGAAAGTAAATTATGGAAAAAATCTGCAGGAACTTAAATGCTGTGGTTTTTTATGATTGAGGTGTTCATAAAACTCTTGTTTCAAATGCTAAAGTAAAAGCAGATTCTGAAAGCTAAGAACGAAGGACACCAGAAGCACAGCAAATCTTATTTAATACTTCCTTGCATAACCTAGACACCTTTGCACTTAAATCGTGTGCTCATATATGTGCTGCCAGGGAACTAATAGAGTGGAAGCAATGATGCTCAAGTTGGCTGCTCCTGAAGAAGTACACTTCAGTGCTCAAGCCTTCACAAACATGAAAAGGCCCAGAATTTTCCATATACCATTCAGGTGATCCCATATACTTTCCTGTTGAATTAAGATGGCTGGAATGGCCCAGTTACTCTTCACCATCGGTGCCATTATATACAGGCCACAAGAAAATTGTATGTCTAATCCCGAGTAAAAGCAGCATCCGCATATTGGGGAAGGAATTCTAGGTACGTGCTTGCAATATACTCCTGTTGCGAATCTAGTCGAACTGAAAGAGTTGCATTTAAGGGACTGTGCAGACCTTAAAAACCTTCCTTGTAGCATCTTTGTTGATGGATGCTCACAACTTAGCAAGTTCCTGGAATTTGTGTGGGGATTAAGTGATTATACCAATTTCTCTCTCCCATTAGCTCTTCTGAGCGCAATTTACTTGAATATGCAAAGATGCAGCTTATCAGAGCTTAGTTTCTTGAAAAATCTTTATTGCAGGTCATCATTGACAATTTTAGATATGTTGGAAAACAAATTTGTTAGCCTTCCCACATGCATCAGTCAATTTACTAAGTTGCAGCAGCTTTTTTTTTGACACATTGCTTGCAGCTTCGAGAGATTGTAGCTCTCCCGCCAAACATAACATCTTTACTTCAAAAGGTTGTGAATCATGGGAAACATGTGCAGGTTTATCACACATGTTGGGATATAATCCAAATGAATCACCTTGACTCAGATAAATTGACTTCTCTGGCTGTCACAAGATGATCCAGGATCAATGCTCCTACAATTGTAATATGTTGTCAATTGAGGCCTCTCTCTCCCACTCTGCGCACCCCCCCCCCCCCCCTTCTCTTCGCACATGTGTTTGTGTGCTTGTGTCAAGTGTAAAATGGTGTGAAATGTTCCGAATGGTAGGGACTATTTGGTGAGACATGGGTTGACATTTTTTATCCAAGAAGCAAGATCCCAAAGTGGTTTGTCCATCAAAGCATGAGAGCACTCATAAGATTTCCTATATTTTCCGAATTATACCGTGATATAGGCCAAGCCTTATGGTTGTGTAGATTGTTTTTTCTCTTTACAGTCTGACCGCATATGGCGTGGGGATTGGACTCGTAATCGTTGAATGACGGCAGTCATTTCACGGAACTGTTTCAAGCATCAGAGAGGACTCTAAGAAGCTGCAGGGTGTATCTAGTGTACGCACAAGGTAAGCAACTAAATGACACAAAGATTGACAAAGCGTCTGTCCTCTGAATTCGAACACGGACGCAAGTTCCCATGTCTGAAGCCGCGAAACAAAGGAAAGATTTTCAGGCCGTACAACATGATTTGAAATCACCTTTCTTGTAGTTTTAGTTAGGCGGTTATGTTAAAACCCTTTTGAATAGCTTTGATTGCGTGTCTCCTTATAGAGAAAATTAACTTGCCGATGTGCTTTTCTTTACCCTCAGATTTATGCGGTCTAAGTCAACATTCAGAAATTTTATTGTCGACCCGTATCACGACCAAGCCCAAGAAAGAAGAAGGGCTTTAGACAAACAATTAGAATTTCCCAATTGGCACAAATTTGTCTTTTGTGAGTCTTCGTCCAATCACGTCACGCAGATTTGAAGAAACCAGAAATGAAGAAAATGAATTGAGATTGAGAGCAAAGTTAGCAGATTTTAACAAATTTCTAATTTACGGAAAGGTAGATTCGACACCAGAGGTCTGGTGTATAATTTTTTGTGACGTGAAAATATATTTGGGATAAATGTGGTAGAGGCACACTAATTTGGGATTTTTTTTTTAACATAAAAATTAATTTGAGGCAAATATTGTACCTATTTCGAATTTTCTGTGACATAACAATTAATTTGAAGGAAATATGATGCAAATATATCTGTCTGCAGAACTTTTATGACATTAACCCATTTCAAATAAGCATGATCATAAGACATCGGGGTACTCCAAATGTACTTCGGCTCTGTGTTTTTTTTTTTTTTTGGTTAGATATTTAGGCCTTATTTGTTTCACGAAAAATGTTATATTTCTATTTCAGGGAAATGGCAACTTTTTTTTATGTTCGATAAAAATCTTTAAAACGAATTGGAAAATATTTTTCATTGTTTGGAAAGGAAAATCTGATCTGAGTTTACTAAATACGTATACACTTTTGGGGTGCTTGTGACTTGCACATGGATAACCGAGGAACTAGGATCCTGAATCCAACCTTGATGGACCCCAACCCAAGCACCGTGTACCCATGTAAGCCCACTTGGTCCCGAGCAAGAGTGCAGGTACCAATTTTGCATCCATAGAAGCCAAATCGAGAACCTGATGCCCATGCACGACTTCTTGACACGCTGGTGCCTGTGCTCGAATCCCCAACACCCAAGCACGATTCCACAAGCGCCAAGTGAGGAAACCGATGACCCGGGTCCTTGGTGCTTGAGCTCAAGTCCTCAACACTCAAGTCCTAATCCATCGAGGCTACCATCGAGACACCGTTGCCTATTCCTAGGTGTCTGATGACTAGGCATGGGTCCTCAATGACTGAGCTTAGCTCCATCGAGGCCAAACCCAGGCATGGGTTCCGGGGTCCCAAGCTTGGTCTCGATAGACCCAGGTTCAAGCGCCGAAGACCCAAGCATGGGCATCAGGGTCCTAGGCCCAGCCTTGATGGACGCAGATACCAAGGTTTGGGGCCTCGATCTCGTTGGACTTAGGCTCAAGCATGGGGGATCCAAGCATAGGCATTCGGGTACTGAGCCCAACTTTATGGACTTGCGTTGGGCCACGAAGGGTGCGTTTGGGAAAGCTTTTGGGAAAAGCCTTTAGGAAAATACAAAGGCCTTTGAGCTAAAGGGTTTTGGTGAAATGCAAAAACTGTTTGGTAAACTATAATTGAAAAGAGCCTTGAGAAGCAACTTTGGGGAAATGCTGTTTGGTAAACATATATTTAAGAAGTCCTTTAGAGTGACCAATTTAAGTTTTTATTTTTTATTTTTTTAAATTGAAAACAAAATAATTATTTTATATATATATATTTTTTTGCATTGAGATGTATATATAAAAGAGATATATTAACAAATTCAATGACTTTTTTTATTATATTTTTGCATTAAGATGTATATATGAAAGAGATATATCAATAAATTCAATGACATTTTTTTGTATATATTTTTGCATTGAGATGTATATATAAAAGAGATGTATTAACAAGAAGAAAGATTAATTTCATTATAATAAACATGATTACATATGCATCAAAAAAGAAATAGGTTTTCATTGAAAATTACAAACATCCTTAAGTATTTACTAAACTCATTGCTATTTGATCACGTAAACGCGCCATGTCAGAAAATATATTGTCATTTGAAGTACCAGCTCCCTCATTTGTATTATCACGGTCAACTGAATATCCATAATTGGGATCCAAATCTGCTCTTGCAAAATGTTTATCATTGGCGGCGTTCCGTCGTATATAATTATGTAAAGTCATCGCTGCTATAACAATTTTTACTTGCTTTTCAAATGGAAAACTTGGCATATGCTTTAGAATTTTCCACTTCTTCTTCAACACACCAAAAGCTCGCTCAATTTCCGATCGCAGCGAGGAATGAGCACGATTAAATACTTCTCGATAACCTGTAGGGGCAGGACCTTGTTGAAATTCTAGCAAATGATATCTAACTTCTTTGTATGGTCCCAAATAAAACGTATACCATGGAGGATGAACGTATACCTGCATAAACGTATACCTTCTTTGATATCCAGCATCTACTAAATAATATTTACCTGCATAAATATAATATAAATTTGATCAACGTATACCATATTTATACATATTAATGTACAAAAACCATTAATTAACAAACCTGGAGGAGGATGAGGAAATTGCACATCATGTCTCCCTAAAGCTTCATAGAAAATACGAGTATCATGGGCTTGTCCCTCCCAGCCAACCCAAACATAAATGAATTCCATGTTAAAATTACACACCGCTAAGACATTTTGAGTCGGTGTACCTTTTCGACCAATAAAACGAATCTGATCTTTTACAGGTATCACCGCTGGGATATGAGTGCCATCAATAGCTCCAATACAATCCTAAAACAAAAATGCAAATATTATTATATAATCAAAATTTGCATTTAGTTATTTCTTTCTATTGAATAATCAAAACGTACCTTAAAATATGGATAAAATCTTCGATTATTTTTTATCTTCTCCGGAACATCCCTAAATTGCCAATCAGCTGGTTGGATCAAATCTTTTCCCATTTCACATACTTTGTCTAATACTAAGCTAAAGTACCTGCTTATAGTTTCCCCAGAGCGTTGAAAGCGCTCTTGTGTTAACCTGTTACCTATACCATGTCCTAAAATATGAAGAAATATTCCAAGCATTTCTTGAACATTAATATTCCTAGTTCCTTCAAGACCATAGCGTGTTACCAAATCATGCATTAAATTATTAAATACAATCTTATCCATTCTAAACATTTGATAACAGCTTATCGGATTAGCATCTTCGCCCATCAACTCTTCTAACCATGCATATCCTGTATATGATGATGTCCTACAATGTTTTTTGTGACTATATTTTGCTTGATAAGCGATTGTGGCTTGAGTAATTTCCACAAGTTGATTGAATTCCTCGTCCTCTTTTTCATCGATTTCTCTTTAAGGAGAATCGTCCATATCTGTTTAAAGTAACAAAACAGTAAGAAAAGTGATGAATAATCATCCATCAATGGAACAATTATCATCCATAATATATAAGTAAATTCCACCAAATCGAAATAACACAAACTGAATACACATGTCTCACATTATAACATAATCATAAGAAGAGTTCACAAGTAGCGCAAATTAGCAACCGAAAATAAGTTTCACATTACAACATAGATTAAATTGAAAGAGTTCAAAGAAGTAACTAGCATCCTAGTGGCGATTATTATGCTCTTCCAACTTATATTTCAGCCACTCAACTTTTTCTTCATCTTCATCCAAATTCATAAAAATCTGCCTGTTGTCTTTTTTCTCAGCAAAATGAGAGAGTGCAAAGAAGAACAACTTTTTGTCTTGCTTAATCTCAAATATGGCTTTCAATGTTTGCACAATTTCTTTGTAAGGATCAAACTCCCTTGCAACCGATGTTGCATTGCTCCTACTTTCAACAGTTGAACAAAGCCTGTTGATTTGTGATGCTAATTTATCAGGTCCGCTCAATTTTTTTCCTTTCTTTCCTCGAGCTTGCTTTGTTGAACTTTCTACCATTCTTTTACAGCTCTTACTTTGACTTGGTTGGGCATTTGTTTCACCTACATCACACTCTAAAGTATCATCAGTAGATCCTGCATAATCACCAACGTCAGCTTGTGTGGTCTCAACATTCTCATTATTACATAAGCCTTGTGCAGGATTCCAAGTAACACTTCCAGTAGCAACTGTACCCTGGAACATTTGATCCAACAAAACTTCCAAATCCGGATGTATGCCTTTCGTTCGAAAGACTCTAAGTTTAGGATTGGCCTGTTATAATAAAATATTTTATGAGTTATATTATAAAAGATGAACTTAAAAATAAAATAAAAAAGTAACAAAAGATTAGATAAACACCTGAATTTTTCTCTCCCACCATTCGTCACTCGCATCAATGGTTTTCTTCCTTGGATCCCATCCTAGTCCCGTTTCCTTTTGAATCAATTGCTTCCATTTTTTCCATTCTTCCTTTAAATTATCCCACTTACTCTTCATTTGATTTTTATCATATTTTTTTCCCCTCAACTCTTCAAACTTGTTAATTATATCCGTCCATCCATCCCTTTTGTTGCTCGCAGGACGATTGCCTTTTTCAATTTGTTCAATGCATAATCGACAAAAAATTTCTACATCTTCAGAACTCCAATATGCCTTTTCCTTTGATGAACTTGCCATCTTTCAATAAAATGAATACAAATATATTTGAAAAATGAAAAGAGATAATGTTAACTATAAACACAAAGCAAGAGACTATAAATAAATTAAAAAAGCAATTCATATGAACCCACGTGAAAAAGCACACGTGAAATTAAAAATGCAAGAGACACTATAAATAAATTAAAAATGCAATTCATATGAACCCACGTGAAAAAGCACACCAAGTTGGATATGTAAGTGGGGAAAAATAACAGAAACATAAAAAATTGCAATTCATATGAACCCACGTGAAAAAGCACACGTGAAATTAAAAATGCAAGAGACACTATAAATAAATTAAAAATGCAATTCATATGAACCCACGTGAAAAAGCACACCAAGTTGGATATATAAGTGGGGAAAAAGAACATAAACATAAAAAAATAGAAGTGAAAGAACCTGAGTTTGAGGTGGGACAATCTACACCTTTTAAGCGGAGAGAGGCGAGCACTTCGGTTGTGAGCGAAGAGAGAGTTGTGCACCTGATTCTAAGCCAAAGAGAAGTGAAGAAAGAATATTAACAAGTTACAAAATTCAACATACTAACCTGAATTTTAAAAACCTGAAATAGGTACTAGACCTAAAAAAAGGTCAGAAACATTGTCATTTTAACATTGATTTCTGAACTTTGTGAATCAACTTGAAACAAGGCAATAATCCATTGCTGACTTTTCCAAATCTTAGCTTCACGGCATTGTTAATCAATGACCAGGTCAAAAAGGATAAAGCCCTCAAGTTTATTTGCTATGTTTGGCATTTGAGGGAACAAACACAAATCTGACACTTCTTAACTTACCAAAACATTTAAGGGAAACAATATCCACAATGAAGGATAAGCGTCAAGGAAAGATAAGAACAAATGCAGAAACACTTGTTATAATCATTTTTCCATATGTAAAAAAGGATCTCACCAAAAGGCAGTAATGCTTGCCTTTTATAAACGGATAAAATAAGAAAATTCAGGTGGTGTGATTATGTATGCTAATTAGCAAGCAAAAGAATTGAAAAATAAATGAATAAGGGGATGCTCCATACAGATTCCTCTCTTAAACAGCCAGAGACATTAAAAACTTAACAGAAGGATAGAAAAAAGAAAAAAATGAGTAAGGGGATGATGCAACATACCGTTTCCTTGCTCAAAAGAGCTACCGATACTAGATTCCCAACAACCTGCAAAGACATGGTCAAAAAGATCAGGACAACATGCTGGATGGTCAAGATAAAAAGTCCATCTTAAAAAACTCAATTAGCAAATTTGACATGGTGACTAGCAAACATTCCCCAAAACTCTCCATTAAAGGCACCAATAGAAAAAAATTGGGTAAGGGAAAAAAACGATGACAAGATAAGAGCACAACCAAGCACATTGGACAAGAACTTATCATTTCCTGCTTATCACCCTAATGGAAAGTCCAATCAGTCTATTATTTGCAAGATGCACGACAGACCAGCCCACGACTGATGATTACCTAGTGTCATACCAACTAGTATTATGTTCATTGGCATCAAGACCCGAATCATAGATTCTTATGTATGCATTAGAATGTAAAGGAGGAGAGAGGGAGGAAGAGGTGCACTAGTCCTTAGCCTTGCCATATTAACACCAGACTTAACTCATTTTACTTGGAAAACACTTTCCTCTTTTCTAGCAGGGAGCTTCATTTTCTGTCTTTCATGCTGCTGAGGTTTCATTGACACCAAAAATCAATGAAAACATTTCTAAAAAAAATACTTTCAAATGCAACAAACACACCCCAAATCAAATCACATCTTCTCTAAAAGAATATCTGATGCTTGCGTACATAAAAATTCGTTTTTGAAATATAGCCATCTCCTTCACGCCCAATCTCATACATGACAGTGGTCACCCATTTCCCCAAATAAAAGGTAGTTTAGTTAAGCACTCAAATCAGGTCAAATTTTGTTCAATCCGCATCTAAATTGTCAAAATAAAAATTAACAATAACTCTTTGCAATTAGAGTTGCTTGATTCTAATCCACCAAAAACCAAGGCTGCTTAAATTTTAGTCATCCCACCCGTATGTGTTGATTCGCTTCTAGAGAATCCACAAAACAGAGCAAGCAGATAGCAATTGTGTGGTGGAACTCGCCACCGCCCATCATAACGCAGGCCTCAATGCACTGACGTCCTTCAAGATTATTTGTTGTTCGTCCATGGGCATTCAAAGTTCAGGTAATTTGTAGAAATTCGTGTAATGTCGATGTCACAATGATCGAATCACGCTTCTATTGAGTTCAAAATCTCTCGATTCTAGCACCCACGTTCCAAATTTGCCCATTTGCTAGTAGATAAGCCATTTACAATGAAAACCAAATGCGAGAGACACAAAAAGAGAGAGAGAGGGGCGCTCACCGTTGCTAGCAGGTGCGGGAGTCGAGTCGTGGGACTAGGCTTGAGCGATGGCAAGCAACGCAATGATGATGAACGAGGGCGTGGGCGGATAGTATCCACTGAAGCTTCGGCGACCGAACAGGTGAGCTTCAGTGATTGATCAGAGGGGTGAGCTTCGACAAACGACTAGAGATGCGGGCTTTGATGACCGGAGGGGTAAGATTTGAAGCGGCAAGAGCGAGATCTAAAGAATCGAGAAGAGCAAAGTAGAAGGGAAGGTCCGGCGGCATATTTGCGAGAGTTGAGAAGAGGAACGCAAAGCGGGGAAAGGGAAGCGGCGTCTAATAAAAAGAGACGAGAGTTGCTTGGAAGAGTTAGGGTTTTTTTTAAAAGGGTCACGCTTGGAATTTTAGTAAAATTTTAAGGGTAAACAAGGAATAACGAAATTTTTTTTAAAGATTTACTCAAGTTGCTTACCGAGAATGCTAGAAAGCCAAGGCGCCAAGGGGCCGCCTTGGGCTTTTAGCCTTCAAAAGGCTGGCATTTGTGTAATGGGCATTCAAAATTTTTTGCCAAACACTCTTTATTTGGCCTAAAGGCCTTTAGACCCCTAAAGATCCTTAGCAAAGCTGGTGCCAAACGCACCCGAAGTCCCAAGCTCAGCCTCAATGGACTAGAGCACGGGCGCTAGGGACTTGGTCATGGGCACCAGGGTCTTGAAGCTAGTCTCGATGGATAGAGGCATAGGCACTAGGGTCCCGGGCCTTGGCCTCGATGGACCTAGCTTTGAGTACAAGGGAATTTGTGCATGGGAACTAGGGACCCGAGCACTCCCTGATGGACCCGAGCCAAGGCACTAGGGATCCAAGCATAGGTATTGAGGTCCTACCCTTGGTCTTTATGGATTCGGCTCTAGTATCGAGGTAACGAGCACAGCGGTGGGGCCTCAAGCCCGACCTCAATGGACCCAGGCACGAGCACCGGAGACCCAAGCACCGACACCAAGTTCTTGGGCCTAGCCTGGACCCGGGCAAGGGCACAGATGACCTTCGTCTAGACGTCAGGGACCAAGTCCTAGGCGGGTGGACTAGGGTCACAGGCCTAAGCCACGAGCCCAAGCCACGAGTACCTGAGAATGAGTGTTAAGGTTCCGGTGTCCAAGCACAGAATTTCTGATTCAAATGTCGATATCTAGTCATTATTTTATAATAATTTTCGTTTTTTTAAAATCAATTTTCTAAATTTCCTTTTTTCGGTCGTACCATTTTCCTAACTTATGCATAATTTTTTCATTAAATCAGGAAACTATTTTCATTTGCTAATTTTTCTAAACGGTTCAAATGCTGGAAAATTTTTCTGTTAATCGAGAAATTATTTCCATTGAACGAACGGTTAAATAAAAAAAAAAAAAAAAAAAAAACAGAGCCTAAATGTTAATAAATAAATAAAAACGCTTTGGCTGTCATGTCACAAGAATGCAAGCGAAGTCAGATGATTGAGATGGCAAAGAAGAAAATGATACTCTGCGTAAGGCGTACATGTAGATAACAAGGCATTAAATGATAATTAAGGAATTAAATCCTGGTACGGTTGCCCAGTCCATCTTCCTTCTCACAAAAGGTTGGCAACTTCATTGGGAAAAGAAAGATTTTCAAATGTCCCTTTCCCAATATCTTTTGCTATATGTTCTTTGAAGCGCTCCGCGAAATTACTTTCAGGGAACTCCAGAAAAGTGAAAGCAACTGAGATTGCAGCTGCTGAGTTTCACTGTCTAGTCTCCTCGCCTTGAGCATATTTGCATCTTCAGGGGTGGATTATCTTCTTTGACGGAAGCAGTTTGCTTCTCGGGATCAACAGGATGGTCCACCATTGCGTCCCACTGCCGCCATGGGTGGAGGAGGCAGCGACCAGCTCTGAAGAGAATGCGTTGGACGGGATCCGAGGGTTGAGCGCCAACCGAAAGCCGATACCTAAATGGAGTACGGAATATTCTAGTCACGCATGACGGAACATGTACATTAGCAGCTATTAAGGTAAATTACAGATACAAAAGACGATCAAAATAAAACAAAAGAAAATGCAAGCATATGTGTGAATGTATATGCATAACAGAGAATTGCGGAACGGGAGAATTTTGAAGAGAGCTTTTGCCCTCTCTAGCTTCATAAACACCCAGTGTATCTTCCATCGTAAGCTTAGCAATTAACAGAATATCTATTAGGCTTCTGCACCTCTCTTAAGATTGCAACTGATCAGAAGAGCACAAATGTATCAGTAAAATCTTTTGGACAAGTTGATACTTGATACTATCGACAGCAAATTTAGAAAATCAATTAATCATCTCTCACATGCATCCCAAGTTCCCAACATAAAACCTCAAAGATGCACAATGAAGGGAAAGCTTGGATTTGACCAAAAAGAATTTCTTATAACCCTTAGCCTTGGAGCAGCCTCCTTTCCGACGCCACCCAAAAAAAAAAAAAAAAAAAAAAAAAAAGAAAGAGCAGCCTCCTAGTAAATCCCTCAGGGAACATATATCAAAATCTTTGGCAAAGTATGTCATTTAAAAAATTGAAGTCCTAGCGATTTGAGATTATTGCACTATCATATCAGAGACAAGACAGGGAGAGGGAATCTCGGTTAGATGGATGCCGTGGTCCGGTAAAAATCGCCCCATCTAAGTATACGAGAAGTTAGCATCTAGAGAGTCATCCTATTTGCCAAAAGAGAAGCTGCACTGCATCAGCTCAAAACATCTGAAGAAGAATAAAACCATTCAGAGCTTGCACGGGACATAAATGAATTGTTACTTAAATGGTAAAGGAAATTGTTGCTATTCAAGATCTCTTGAGAGAATCAAGCCAGAGTACAGATCACACCAATGCTCAATGCTAGAGAACTGGATGACTGCATCCAATAAAGTAAAAAAGAACAGGCAAAAGGAGCATGAGGCCTTCTGGGTGTCACCGAGAATTCCAGTAACATCACTACCTCAAAGTGCATACCACATGCATTGGTCAATTTATTAAGTTGCAGGTTTTCATTGAGAATTTTAGATCTGTCAGAGAACACATTCGTTAGCTTGCATTAGTCAATTTATTAAGTTGCGGCAGCTTTTTTTTTAAAACGTTGTATGTAGTTTCAAGAGATTCTAGCTCTCCCACCAACAATAATTTCTTTACTTACGAAAGGTTGTAAATCGCTTGAAACATGTGCGGACTTATAACACATGTTACGATAATCCAAATGAATCACCTCGACTCAGAAGAGTTGACTTCTTTGGCTATCATAAGCTGATACAAGATCAAAGCTCTAGCAATTACAGTATGCTGTCAATTGATATCTCTCTCTCTCTCTCTCTCTCTCTCTCTCTCTCTCTCTCTCGTGCACATGTTTGTGTCTCAAGTGTATATTTTCCGTATGGCAAGGATTGTTTGGAGAGGCTCGAGTTGACATTTATCATCCAGGAACCAAGTCCCCAAAGTTGTTCGTTCATCAAAGCATGAAAGGACTCACAAGGTTTCCTATGTCTTCAAAATCATACTATAACATAGCCGACCTAGCCTTTCATGCTATTGTCGGTTCAACAATAAGAAGGAATTTAGTATTTTGCGCGAGATCCATTTGTTTTTTGACCATCAAGGAACTTTTGGTTGTGTAGATTGTTTCTCCTCATGGGATTCTAACCACATATGGGTTCTATACATTCCACGGCAAATGCTGTGGGGATTGGACTCGAAATTGCTAAATTAATGCAGTCAATTTATGGTACTGTTTCAAGCATTAGAGGGGACTCCAAGAAGCTGCGACATTCATTTAGTGTGCAAACAAGTTAAGCAACCAAATGACATGAAGATTGATGAAAGCATGGATCCTCTAAATTCAAACACAAAAGTTACAAGTTCTCATGCTCGAAGCCACAAAATGAATGAAAGATTTTCAGACTCTAAACACAGTACTCTATAATTTGAAATTAGCTTTCTTGTAATTTAGTTCAAGATAGAGAACCCAAGAAAGAATAAGGGCTTTAAATAATGAATTAGAATGTTCAAATTGACCTAAAATTGCACAATTTGGTTTCGGGAGGTTATGATATATCATCCATAGAAACATTTTAGTCATTTTTTTTTTCCTTTTGCCTTGTTCTAATCTTGGCCTCAAAATAGATGTGCTCTGCAGTCCGTTCACTCAGGTGTTGTTTGATAATGCTTCGAGGAACACTTGTTTCTATTTTTTTGTTCCCTGGAATAGAAATAAAACAAAAATGCATTTGGTAATTTTTTTGTTCCCGGAAACAATTTGTTCCAGAGAATAGATTTGGAATAGAAATAAGAAAAAAAAAAGGTTGTTTCTTATTTCCGGAACAACTCAAGAAACAAGAAACAAGCCTTTTTTTTTTCTTCCTTTTCTTTTCTTTCTTTCTCTTCCTCTCTTCTTCCCCGCCAAGGCCGGTGATCGGCTAGACAAGGCTTAGCGACCTCACTGAAGCCTCACCGACCCCTAACAAGGTTGCCTTGAGGTCACCGGCCACCGGCGAGGCTTCCTGAATCGCCTCACCTAGCCAGGGCAAGGTCGAGCCTCGCCGAGCCATGGCAAGGCTGGGGGGACCTCACTAGTGGCCGACGAGGCTCCCCCGAGCCCGGCGACTTCATTGGCCCTCGTCTAGCCGATCGGTCATGGCCAAGGTTGGCAACCAACTATAGGAAGGAGAAGAAAAAGAAAAAAGAAAAGAAAGAAAAAGAACAATGTAATAAAATTATTAATAAAGTCATAAAAATATTTTGGATTGTATCAAACGCATTTCTCTTCTGGGAATGAAAATTTTGTTTAGTTATCTAACGTATTTAAATGCTCATAAACTGTTTCCGAAAACAGAAATGGAAAAAAAGTGTTTTTAAAAAGAAACTGTTCTCGGAAATAGAAATGTGACCATACACACCCTTAATGATCATATATGAAGTACATGTTTGCTTTGGGCTTGTTTCCAATTTGCCTTAATTATGTTTGTGCATGCGTCTTAAACATGCATAAGTAATCACCATAATCCAAAGGTTAAAAGTCACAAAAACCTTAATTTATGTAAGCAATATCTATCATGACACATTTACCCAAAAAATTTGTGGCACCAAAAACCACAAATTTATAATTGAGTGACATATTTATACTTTATTAGGATTCTGGTAAAAATTGTTGTTAAAAATATGATGTGGCATTATTAATTTTTCTTCAAGGACAAGTGGCAATAAAGTGGCATCATAAAATAAAAAGATTAAAAAAGAAAAAAAATCGAAGTTACTGTTCATCATCTTCAAAGTCATTGTTCATTGTCTTCAAGCTCGCGATTGCCTAGCCAAAACGCCTGTGTCCCTTGTCCATCAATGACAAAAGTTGCCTAGACCTCTGAGGACATTAGTGAGCCCCTGCTTAATCACCCATGATCGTTGCTTGCTCGCAGATCTAAAATTTCATATCTAGGCAAGTGTTTTAGGAGGGGCGAGTCCCTTGACAATGATTTAGTTGTGGTGAGCTTCGAAGCTAGATCTAGCCATTGTGGTTGCTTAAGCTTGAAGCTTGACTTAAGGGCTTGTAACCTAGAGGGAGGCTTGAGAATTAAGAGTCTTGAGTGATTTGAGGTCGTTGGGCAGAAAATATGAGTTTCGAAGACAATTGATGAACAATAACTTTGGATTTTATATTTCTTTTAAATTTTTGAATGTAGTATTTGTGTCGCGCCACGTCAACGTAGAAAAAAGTTTGAAGTAAGTGTGTTTTAAGTGTAACATGAAGTTTGTGATGCCCCTTTTTCTATTCTAAACACTTGTTGACACATAAATTGTCACTAAATATTTAAGATAAAATTGTATAAAAAAAGTCAGGGACCAATTTGGCCCTAACAAAAATATTTTGATATTGATATTATCTACCTTTACTAAGTTTTATTTTTGGTTAATATCCTGAAAGCCGCCAACTTCAAATTTAATTAATAAGTTAAATGACACGTGACAATTGTCCAATGTATCAATTTGAAATTTTATTCTCCGTTTGTTACGGTTATATAATTTTTGTGATTTTTCGTGATATTAATCTAATTTAACGAAGGATATATTTGTTACAAATTTTAATATTTTTGGCAGTCGAATAAATTAATTTGAAATAAATTTATCACAAGCGTATCGTTTATGATTTTTTATTATCAATCGAGTAAATTTGTCACGAGATATACCGATTTGAAATTTCTTATGGTTAAAAAATTAATTTTAGGTAAATTTATATACCGATTTATGATTTTTCAGGTAGTAACCATTTTATTTTCTATTTTATTCTCCCTTATTTTACCCTACTTTCGAATTATTATATTAAAAAAAAAAAGTAGGCTTTAGGGAACCCCAGTCCCTTGCGCAGAAGATTAAACGAGCGCAGGCTACCTACGGCAGAGAGACGAGGGTCGACAGGCGATGGAGGGGATGTCTGGGCAGACGCCTTCAATGCTCGCCTTCAATGCCGAGCACGCCTCCGCGAAGAAGACGGGATGGGACACCGGTTCGGCCACACCAAGGCCGGTCGGCGCGCCAAGGACCGGCGACCGGACCACTTCCGTCGACCGCCCCCCTTGGCCTATGAATAGGGCGTTCAAAAACCAAGAAAGGACACATAGAGAGGGCAGCGAGCTCAGAGGACTTCCCCGGAGAGACATCGGGGGAGGCCCAAGGGTGAGCAAGCCGGAGAGGAGGGAGGCCGGAAAGGAAGAGAGTGAGATCTGGGGAGAAGGTCGAGGAGAGACGGTGAGGGAGGCTGAGATCTGAGATAAATCTGTGAGATTTAAGTGAGAAAGAGATTTGAGAGCTGTGAGCGAGGGTAGAGTGTGAGGAAGAGAGCCTCCGTCGGCCACCACGCTTGAATCGTCGCCGACGACCCGTTGCCACGTTTCTTCACGTCCAAGCCGCGGTAGGTTTCATTCGGATCTGCCCCCCAGCTTTTCTGATTTGGGGTTGATTTTCCGAGGATCCCGGCTTGGAGACGTGCGGGGCGAGTGGTGGACTCAGCCCGATTTATCGAGCTTGTCCGTCGTCCGACGTCCCCGTGACAAGTAGGGGCATCGCCGGCCACCCCTGTTCTGCTTTCTTTTGTGCCCTGTTTCGGGCTCGCCGGACCGGGCTGACGTTCTCCAATTCGTGCGAGTTCCGGCTCGCTTGTATACGTGCTGCTATCCTGGTCCATGCTTGTTGTTTGTCATGAGTCCCGGTCCAGGTTTAAGTCTCGATCAAGGCGGAAACCTCTAAGATGCTCCAACTGTTCGATGAAATGCCTCAGCTAGATATGCGAACATCTTCTTAAATTTGATATGCTTCTGGATATTTTGGTTGTTTCGTGCATCCTTTGTTCATGCCGTGACAGGGTCGTGGAGGGGTAGCATTTGCAAGGGGGGAAGTAGGGGTCAGCTTGGCCCAAGACCTTTTCGTGTCGATCGTTCGCAGCCGTGTTGGCCAGCGTCGCCGTGGCTGACTTCGACCAATGGAGGAGTCGGGTCTGTCTCTGTTTGGCCTTACTAGGTTATGTCGAGCGTAGATCGTTCACAAAAGCGTTCCAGTAGCCGTTGGTGGTCGTTGAGGATCGGGCGATCCTTCATAGTTATTATTTTCTTTTCGTTCTGGGTTCATGGGATGCTGAGGATGGGTCCCGGTGTAGCGTGAAGAAGAAGAGACAGACAGAGAAAGGGAAAGAAAAAAATCAAAAGAACGGATAAAAATGAAAGGAGACAATAGGCGGGCTGGGTGGTTAAGGGAGAGCATGGTAACGCTCTTTAGTCGGGAACAGTTTTTTTTTTTTTTTTAAATAATTCTTTTTTTATTTTTATTCTGAAAAATAATTTTAAAGTAAAATAAGGTATTTTGTATTTATATAAAATTTGTATTTTTAAAATAAAAAATAGAAATGTATTTAGTAAAATTTTGTATTTTTTATATTTTTATATTTTTTATTCTTTCTCACGGCTGCCGAGGCGATTAGAGGTGGTCACGGCAAGAGAGAAAAAAGAAAATTAAAAAAATTAATTTATTTTTAGAAATTATTTTCGGAATAATAATCTTTTTTTGTTTATATTTTAAATTTGTTTCTGAGAGCAAAAAAATAAAAAATTATTTTCGAAAATAAAAATTTTATCAAACGAATTATTATATTTTTTTATTTCAGGAACAAAAGAACTGACAAAAAAGAAGACAAAAAAAGAACAGTAGGAACAGAAATGTTACTAAGGAATCCCTATCTCTTTCCCTAGTCTGGCATGTGCAGAGAAGTGAAAAGACAAGACAAGAGAGAGAAAACGCGAGAGACATAAAAAGGAAAAATTGAAGAAAGGTCATAAGTAGTAAAAGACCAGAGTGGAAGAGGACAAAAGGGGTCTCTCCCTTCTCATCTAGTCTGACAATGTGAGAGAGAGAGAATATAAAAAATATAAACAAAAGACCAGAGGAAGAGAGAAAAGAATAATAGAAAAATCAAGTGAGGGAACTCTCTCTTCTCTAACCATTCGGAGGCGCGACCCGCGTTCGGCCGAGCCGGATCCGAATCGGGTGCTGAACAGATTCAGGCTTATTTTGGACATGGAATCCGCCCGTTTGAGTCGCGGGTCCGATCAGCCCGAGTCACTAATATTATTATTATCTTTTTCATATTTATGTTTTTCCAAAAAATAAAAAGATATTTATATTTTCTATAAAAATCAGAAAAAGTCAAAAAAATAATTTTTGGTTAATTGCCCCCACAAATGTATGGAAAAACCTTGAAAATCAAAACAAACGAAAAAGTAAGAAATTAAACCTTACGCTTTAAACAAGGTTAGATGTCGAAAAGGCATTACAAGTTCACATTCCTAGTTTCTTTAGTTGCATAGAAGTAAAATATTTCTCTCGATATTTCATTTGGATTTGTAATCGACCAACTTCAAATCGATTAATTGTGACTCTATTTAAAATTGACTTGCGGGAAAAACTCGAATCATTAAGTCGTAAATTGATAGGCTTGAAAAAAGTTCGAATTAAGCCTAATACTCAGTCGACCCATTAGCCTCTACACGCGTCCGCACATAAGAGCGCCCGAAAAGGAGGTTGCCCAAAAGGGAGGTCCCGACAAATACACATTTTGGTTGTCATGTCAAGTGAAGCGAGGTGATTGAGCTGGCAACGAAAGTAAGTGATGATTGGTCCACGCTTCTATAATACACATTAAGTGATAATTAAGGAATCAAAACGCGTGCCATTGCCCCCTGTCCATCTCCCTTCTCCCAAAGCGTTGGGAAAAAGAAGAAATTCTCAACTGCTCCTTTTCCCCCTTCTTATCTTTACTTTTATACTCAGCTTTTCTCGAGACCTTCGGTAGCTACTTCCTCACTGTTTTCGTTTGCTAGTGGGGAAAAAAATTAACACTTTCAACAATTAAGACAAAAAACCTTAAAAAAAAAAAAGAAATTGATCTAATAGGTAGCACGAGGCTACATAAACATAATGTTAAATAAAATTTCATGGACCAGTAATGCGAATATTCGCATAAACGAGGACAAAACTTGACTCCGATCCTGTACTAAAAAATTAAATCGAAAAGTTTAAACCTACATATGAATAGACACTAGATAAATGTAAATGTAAATAGTCTCATTATAGTCTAATGAAAGAATATATTGAGAACTAGATTTGAATGAGCTCTATCCTATGATGGCACGATTCATGCATAATTTTCTATACTCACTCATCCAAGTCAGCCTAAGATAACTTGTCCCATTAAGTTGAAAAACAAAATATTGAAACTGACAAATTGTTAAGCATCAATGATATCAAGAAATAACTTGAGATAAATTTTGAATGCTTTTACGCTATTTATGCCATACGTCATTTGATTTGATAAGAGTAATTACGATCTTCGAATTTGTTAGTTTATAAATGGTCAAAATCTCTAAACATAATCACATGCTTTTTTTAGGAGACTTTAATGACCACACTTTTAAAATACTTAAAAAGAAAGTCACTTGTTCTTGTTGGTTGAACAAATATGGCTGTTGTTATC
Organism: Eucalyptus victrix; assembly: GCA_016097545.1. NCBI lineage: Eukaryota > Viridiplantae > Streptophyta > Magnoliopsida > Myrtales > Myrtaceae > Eucalyptus > Eucalyptus victrix. The sequence continues at coordinate 50,490,866 of CM027837.1, read as the reverse complement.
TTCTTTGTCCGCATAATCAATCTTATACAGGCTACAGCAACTGGACGTGATTAGGTATGCTAACGTGCCTTTTTTTAGTTAAAAACTTATAAAATAGAATTGATTATTATTAAACCATGCCGACATGAATCTTTAATATTAAAAACCTTAAAGATAGAATTACAATAGAGTTAATATCATGAAAAACCATAAATCGATATACATGTGACAAATTTATCTCGGGTACACATGTAATAAATGTATCCCAAATGATCATAAAAAACCCAAAAACTGATATATTTGTAATAAATTTACGCATTTGACTGCAAAAAAAATCCCAAAATAAAATATTTATGACAAATATACCAATCATTAAATTAGATTAATGCCACAAAAAATCATAAATTTGTACAATTATCACATACAAAGAGTAAAATCATAATCCGATACACTAATTAATTGTCGCGTATCATCAAATTTAGTAATTTGATAGTAGAGGATAAATTTGTTATTAATGTATTAGTTAAAAGTAAATTTATTAAAAATATATCAATTTTAAAAAAAATAATTTAAAATTATTTTTTTTTTTGTCGATCTCTACTTATTCGTATCACTACACTCACTCAAGAGACTTTGTCTTTTCTCTTGCTTGGGGGCGTGGGAGTCGCAACTCACTCTCGAAACTCACGCGTCCCTATCCCCATCCCTTCCTGAGAATGTGGAGATTTGAACCCCTCACCTCCTCCTTCTATGTTGGAAGGGTGGCCGCTGGGGCGAACCCTATGAGGCAAAAGACAAAAGCATGGTGGCTCCTCGACGTTTACCCTATGAGGCCACCTACCATCGCCGTTGTCACTTGAGCACTCCACTTTTCAATTCAAGCTCCCTCTCTCTCTCTCTCGAAACCCTACCATGGATATTCACTCGCTTGAACATTTCTCATGCTATCTCCACCTTTGAACCTGAACTCGAGCTTCTGACGGGAAAAAAAAAAAGAAGAAAAAAGCTTGAACTCGAGCTCAAGTTAACGACGGCGTCTCACGGCGGCGCCGGCGATCATTCCGCCGGCCGTACCAATGGATCTTGCGTGTCGTTTTCCAAAAACCTCTTCCAAGAATCAAGTCTTGACCTGGAAAAGGCAAAACCTTTCGCAAAATCACGGGAAGAAATCGCATCCGTTGCTGTTCTTGACGGTGGCGACCATGGCGAGATAGGGTCCCAGTCGCCCTTGTACTTGAACCTAACCCGAACCGATTCTCCTCGATCACAATCAAAGCCCCGTGCAGGCGAGCTAGGACGCTGTGGGTCGCTTTCCCATTCGGGTCCCTTGCCAGAAGTAGCCATTGGCGATGGCAAAATTGGAGCTGGGTCGTGCTTGCATTCGTCCCTGACCCGGCCCGAACCCTGTCCAGCTCTGGCCGTGAAGGCGGCGAAGATCAAAGAGGAAGTGGAAGAGGAGGAGGTCCCGACCATTGCTGATCCCAGGGATGCGACCATTTTATTGCCATCATGCTCGTGGCAGGCAGTAGCGGACGATGTGGCGAAGCCGATGGAGGGGCTGGGAGAGGCGGGGCCAACGCCGTTCCTGAGGAAGACGTATGAGATGGTGTCGGACCCGGGGACAGACCCGGTGGTGTCGTGGGGTTTGAGGCGGGACAGCTTCGTGGTGTGGGACGAGCAGGAGTTCTCCAAGCAGGTCCTGCCTCGATACTTCAAGCACTCCAACTTCTCTACCTTCATCAGGCAGCTCAACACTTACGTGGGTACTTCTTCATGTTTGGATAAGAGCAAACCTATATCATTTGTTGCGGTCGTTATCTATTGTATTGATGTGTATAAAGTATGTATGTGTGTGTGTTTTGGTTTAACTCTTCGGTTCTTTTCTTGGATGTCGTCGAGGGTGTGGTCTTCTTACAGCAGCCAGCGGGTAGTCCCCGGGGCAATAGGCTAGGCTCCGTGGGACTCCACTCAAAACGATTGCTCAGGTATTGAGACTCAATTTAACCCATTTTGTCGGCTACTATTTGTGCTTTACCCTAGTATAAGGGAAAAGGAACCAAGAAAACCTGAAATGGTGGGCGAGGTACACAGATTCTATATGAAATTTCATGAATCACGCGGCACATGTTCACAAAAATTTGCATCAAGTGGCCGGTGGACGATGGCCCCTACTAGGCCCTCGGTCTGTCATCATATTCAAGTGATGATGCTTTAGATGGTAGTTTGCAAAAACTACCAACCGTGATATCAGAACATCCATTAAAGATTATCTTCTTACTGGATTCAGAAATGCACTACAGCAGTTCCTTTATAGCGGTTCGTATTTTGCATTTTACTGTTTCAATTGTCCATTTTGCACTTTCTAGCCGAGGATAAGTTTCCTTTGGCCATTGCTTTGTTTCTATCCAGTGTTCTGTAAAGCCTTCGGATACCTTTCTTCTTTTTAGGCAAGGCCAGAAGCATAATTCTGCACTGTTGTGTTCATATTATATGTAGTAGTGTCCGGATTTATTTTGAGTCGTTTGCCTTTAATCTTAAAATTTTCCACACACTCTTTGTACTGGTATTTGGATCATTGTAAAGGATCTCTCCTTGACGTGCATTGTAAACCGTGTTCTTCCTATATTGGCCTATTAATACCCCTTGTGCACATCTTCCGTTGAAGCTTTCTTGGTCTTCATTTTGCTTATTTCTACTCTTTAGCCTTTGGTTCAATATGAACTCATAGACGTGAATTCTTCCTATCTTCTATTCTTTATGCATCATAATTCAAAATATGTCGCAGGGTTTTAGGAAGATCGATCCAGATCGATGGGAGTTTGCGAACCAAGGCTTTCACGAAGGGAAGAAGCACTTGCTGAAGAATATAAAGAGGAGACGCAGATCGAGCGAGCATAGAGAAACATCGAGTAGTACTGTCACCTCTGATTACCAGAAAGCTGAAAATGAAGTGGAACTCAAAACGCTTAAGAAGGACCAGGAAGCGTTGAAGACCAAGATCCTTAAACTAAGAGAAGAGCGGGAGAAATTTCAGCATGAGATTGAGCACGTCACCGAGCGGGTTCGCCATGCCGAGTGCAGGAACCAGCAGATATTCCTCTTCCTCACAAAAGCAGCCAAAAGCCCCAACTTTGTCCAGCATTTAATCCAGAAGAAGAGGCAGAAGAGAGATTTAGAGACTTGTGAATCCAGCAAGAAAAGCAAATTGCTTGGTCCCGATGCTGAAGCCACCAAATGCTTGAATGAAGCAATGGATCACATGATTCAAAGCCCAAACGTTGATTGCCTGAGAATCAGTGATGATTTGGCACAGATGGAGCATTGGCCAAATAAGGTCATGCCGGAGGGTTTTGACACCATTCAGATGCACAACCCGTGGCCTTCAATGGATGTTGAAGATTTCAGAGTTTCGCTGGGTCAGACGCCCGATCAGATGGCCAGAGCTGGTCCCTCTGATTTGTCTTCAGTATTCCATGAGATGTCCGAGAAACTCCTCAGGGAAGACGTGGTTGCTGGCGATGACGCAGACAACATAGAAGTAGAAGACCACCTGACAGTGAATGACATGGGAATCTATCTTGAACTGGAGGGTCTGATTGATGGATTGGGTACACGAGTGAACTGATGGAGCAAGCAGTGAGACTGATGCCCTAAATTTCCATGTACTCTCGCGTTGCTCTTTCTGTTATTTTCTTGCTCTTTTGGGTTCCTTTTTGTTATTTTAAGCTGGACATCAGAATCATTGTTGCTGCTGTTTTTTGTGACCCAGATCACATAATGCAGCTTTTGCATAGTTGGAGAGAGAGTGGAGTGAAGCCACCATTCGCTTCACGGCATGAAGGTATATGTGCCGGACACAGGAAAGAAGAAGAATCCAACCACTGAACTAGGTTTTGGTGGGTCAATGGAATATGCTCGTGTACATTTGTTGTAGTTTCTTACTTTTTCATCGTTGTATCAAAGACCTCCCAATGTTTCTTTTCTCAAGTTTGCACTAACTTTTTCTTTCTTTCTGCGCTTATGGATTTACCAGTTATGTATAAATAAAAGCGTTTATAGTGCGAAAAAGTTCATGTTCACTTTTCAGGGGAAGAGCTTTCCGAGATGTTTTACATGACCAAATGATAACCAGAAGTTACAAGGTATGTCCATGTATTCTCTACTGGGAGACATGTTTCTTTCTTTTTTTCTTTTCTGTTTAAACTCAGTGTGCTTCTTGTGAATCTAATGTTTGTGCTTATTGCAAAGCTTCAATGTGCCAAGAACGGAGACCTATCCAAGTTGGCGAACGCTTCTGTAACCTTAGACTCCTTACGCTGTTCGACTGAACTCGTTGACTCCGCGTCCACCGAAAGTCGGTAACCTTCGTTACCGTCAGCATTTGGTACTCTCTCGATAGCTTCAATAGTTCACTGAAAGCCTTTGCTTTGGTGTAATGAACCGCACGAAACCAAGCCTCAACCACTGACTAACTGATGGATTGACTGACTTGGGCTACCTTTAACTTGGAGATCAACTCTCTTCTAACCTGCCGAAGAGTTCTTTACCGGTCCTATTCTCATCTATGTGACCGATGAGCTGTTCCAATCATTGCTGGATGTGGTTGATATCGTAATTGGACCTTATTCATGAGGACACTACTTAGTCATGAGGACCTAATGCAAACTGCTCAAAATTAAAGGAGATCAAATGGAAAGCATTGTAAATCACATATTCTTCTAATAACTTAAAGCCTTTAGAATAATTGGCGACGGTCTTACAAAATTTTATATGATATCAAAGTTGGAGATTTTGAATTCATATCTTTACAAGCTTTATTTGCTTTTTCAATTAAATATGTCCACATTTAAAAAGACCAATCTAAGTATGAGAGAGAGTGTTAGAATAATTTAAGTAATAAACTATGATTTTATCTAATAGCTTAAGTTTTTAGAACAGTTAGCAGTGGTCCCGCAAAATCTCACAAATATATTCTTTAACATTAGAGTTTTAATCCTTCAAAATGGTTGGCAAAACTTTTCGTGAAAATTTCAAATAGCCTTATGAAACGAGGTCGTTCTTTTAAAAGAGTCCTCAAAGTGAATATTTTCTTTAATTAGTCTCTAAAGTGGGTGACTAATTATCAAAATTACTCCTAGCTTACTAGCCTACTATCGCTGATCGTTGAGCATGTGCATATCATGTGGCATATTTTGTTGACGCTAATAATACAACTAGATTGGGTGAATAAGTTTTTTTCAATACATAACAAATTTTCGTGGAATTACTCAATCTAGATTGATAGATGTAGGAACAGTAGATGATATAAGATGCAAGATACTTCCATTAGATAAATGATAAAATACGTAAAGAAATAGAACACGATGCACTCAAATTTTTATGGTGGTTTGGTTTATGCCAAGCCTATATCCATTCTCCCAAACTAATAGCAATCAATAGGCCAGGGTCCACTGATAATTTAGTGAGTAGTTAATATGAAACACATGTTGCTTCTATTCATCAATAAACAATTTCTACCTACATACTTGTACACTCTTCAAATTACAAATTAAAGTGAGTAATGACAACTCTCAAAAGAGTATATCACTATAGATCATGCTGCATGTGACTATATCGGTATCCATAACTTTCTTAGTTTTATATATTTTATTAAAAGTGTATTAATCTTTTTATATAGTTTTCGATAGGGGTGAGCATAATTTTAGGCGAGAACCTAGAACCTAAGAACCAAATCGATAAGAACTTGTCTAGTTCTAGGTTTTAAGATATACATAGTGGGTTCCAAGTTTAAAAAATTGAGGAATCTGTTTCGACGAGTAAGTTCTAAGTTCTAGATTTGTGAAACATGGAACCTAGAACCTATAACCTAGAGTCTGGAACAAATTTTTATGTTTTTCTTTATTTATGTCGTGATTTTACAGTATTTCATGTCATTGGATGATGAATGTATAATTTGGAACCATTAATCTGAGTTTCTATTTTATGACGGAGACTTTTACTTTGTTAATATTTCAATTTTTTCGAGTGTCTAAATATAAGTTATGGTCAGTGAATTGTAGTAACAAATGATGATTATTAAAGGTGATAATTCGCTACAATCGTTTAATGAATAATAAATGTTAAACCTGGGTGAACCGGAACCGACCCTAGAGCCTATGACAAAGTGAGTTCCGATTCTAAATTATACATGGTAGGTTCCAAGTTCCAAAAAATGAGAAATATTTCCTAATGGGTAGATTTCGGCTCCAGTGAAACCTTCACGAACTTGGAACCGTTCATCCCGAGTCTTCAACCTCTAAGTCAATCGTTAGAGAATCTCTAAGAAAATCAATTAGTAGTTGGAATTTATGAACATAATTACCGTGAACTCCGATCGTCCATATAATCAAATTTTCTAGATAATGATGAGGTTTCCCTAAATAAAGTAAGTTATATGCAACACTAATCTCTTCTTCTAATTGATCAAATAACATAGGTAATAATAAAATTGATTTTTCTCCATATCTTCAATTCGAGATTCTAGGCCCCAAACTTAGCTATTTATTCATTTTAACACACAAATTAAATCAAAGGAATCTCTAGGTCTCCTAATCCTAATTGTGTAAACATTGAAAAAAAAAATCTTTTTTTCCTCAATCGATATAATGAGCTACTTTTATAAGCAATTCTCTCGAGTCTATACAAACTTCCTGTTGATAATTGCCTTACATATTGCTACCCAATTCTTCTTGAGCACGCTAGTACTCAAGACTTCACTCAGCATTCATTTTGTCATGATACCTCCAAGTCCTAACAAACTTCCCTTTTTTTTGTCATATCCAAGATCCGACCTGGCACAATCTTGTGGGTGCACATGGCCTCCGAGGGCCCAACAGGTCCAACGGCGACCACCAACTATACCCAGAGGGGAGCTGGCCTAGGAACCCACCATCAGGGCTCCTCACTTAAGATGCTAGCGATCGGAGATTCGAACTCGTTCCTTTGACGATGATGTAGTAAAGCGCAAATCATCACGGCCACCTACTGATGAGTTAACAAACTTTCCGTCCGTCATTAAACCAACAAGAGTCTACCCGAGGGAATGAAGTGCAAGAGCTCGATCTAGGGAGGTTAATAAAGGTGTTGAAGTGAACAACGGGGGTGAAGCAGAATGAAGAAGATGTTGTAGTGAGGAAGATGAAGAAAGAAAGAGAGACAATAAAAATAGATAAATAAATAAAGGGTCCGTTTGGGAACCACTTTCCAAAGCCCTTTGGAGGCCTAAAGATACTTTGGCGAATGCCAGCCCGTTTGGCAAAAAATTTTGAACCCACCTTCTCCAAATGCCAGCCTTGTGAAGGCTGAAAGCCCAAGGCAGGTGGAGCGGTATTTTCGGCATGCCACGCTCGCACTGTTCACAATTTTTTTTTTTCCGAAATTTTCCTCACGAATTTTTTGATTTCTGGGTGTGTGCCCTTGTCGAGCACTGTTCATCTTCTCTGGGCGTAGAGAGACACTGCGACCTAGGCGATCTTCGTCGGAGATTCAGGCGACCTCCACGAGTCGCAGATCTGGTGGCCAAACGCACGTGGTCGCCGACGACCGTCGCCTGCCGCACCATGACCTCCGCATGGAGCTCGCCGGGGCCGCGCGACCCCAACCAAATCTAGGTTGCGCCTCGCCGCCCCTGGATCTGGGTCGTGGGAGCGCTGTGCGACCTCGCCGCAACTGAGATCCGGGGCGACGAGGTCCTCCCGCGACTTTGACGCCCCAGATCAAGGTCGCCGGAGGTCGAGGCGGCGTCGCGCGGCCTTGCCACCCTAGATTCGGGGTTGCCTGAGGTCGAGGCGGCGTCACGCGACCTCGCCGCCCCAGATCCGGGGTCGCCAGAGGTCACGACGGTGTCGCGCGACCTCACCGCCTCAGATCCGGGGTCGCCGGAGGTCGTCGGAGGTCACCGGCGATCTCTGCCCTTGTCGGTCAATTTTTTAAAATTTTTCTTTTGTCAATTTTTTTTATCACAAAGATCCTTTGTAAATGCAATTCTCGAAACACTATTTTATTCAAAGTATTTCACAAAGGGGCTTTCAAAGTACAATTTATCAAACACGGTTACATTTTGAAAAACACCTTTAACTTCAAGGTCTTTATATTTTTTCAAAGATTTTCCCCAAAAATAATTTCCAAAAACATCCAAAAAGCCTCTTGATGAAAATGTCCGCTGATCATGACCTTGGGAAGTGTCACATGTCATGCACATGCTTGCCGGCGTATGCTGAGGGTTATTTATTTATAATGAAGCCTATTTTCAAGACTCTTTTTGAGAATACGTCCAATTCCAAGGGCTATATACCGAATCTTTTGGAGAATCTGCGACAAAAGTGGGATCAATTTCAAAGTTCCTGCCTCATTATTGAGAAGAGGAAGAAAAATGCGCACATTCGAACTTTGACCACCGAAATCAGGCCAGGTGTCGTCGTAAAGCCCGCCCCAATAGATATTATTATCCATATTTAGTGCATCTTTTCAGTACAGTACAGATGTGACTCCTACCAAATTCGGACAAAGATGTGATGAGATAAAGCAATACCCACGAATGACGGACCAAGACAAATGAAAGCTCCAACCCCATTATGTTCCCAAAAGGTAATCACTCCCTTAACGTCTCTCTTAAGGCCATCTCACGTTCACGTTAGACATTTCCAAGCTAATTTCTCAACCATCCCTTTCCGTTCTTAATAAATTCTTGAATGAATGCCATAAAAGATCCCAAGTCGATATTACTCAAAACTGATTTATAATTCTCCATAAATTGATATGTTCGTAACATATATACATTCCATAAATTTATGTCAAATTTTAGTATAAAATTATTGAGTTAGATAACATGTGACATTAACTCATCGATATGGTAAGTTCAGCTGAAAATTCATATCAATTGGAGATTAATTTATTATAGATATACCGATTTGAATTTTTTGACGCGATTTAGAATTTTTTTTTATGGTACTAATCCCATATTCTTCCTATGGGGAGAACAAGAGTGCGCATGATGTATGTGTATCCCTAACATATTAGGCAAACATAATCCTCAGTTTCATGAATTGAAGAGGCACGTTATTTGTGCCCTACGAGAAAGACTCTGCTAATGGAGTGAACTACATGCAAGTAAGGAGTCTCTTCGTTCCCAAATATTTACTATATTTTATGTTATCATGAAGTGACAATCGCTCAAAGTTAAAATTTTTGGAGCTGGTCTCACATTTAGCACATAAGAAGATTAAGCAAAAGCTTTAATTAGAGATTAATCAAGTAGTCAACATAAACAAAATCCCCTTCCTTTTTGCAAGAAAAGTGTGTTACACATCGCAACAGACTGCTGTCTGGCTCTGGCCCTGATGTTTTCAACCGAGAATTACTCTACATATGCCCTATATCCAACATGGGCTCTTATTGCAAGCATCCCCATGTCAAGAAGGGAGAAGTTGATTGATGGTACACCGGAATTGGACCTTTTTAGTGAGAACTTTAGTCAATGGTAGTAATCATTCAGTCGGTTGAAACTACAGGAGATTAGATGAAGGGCATACGTTTAAGCATTGGAGTTCTACTCCCTCGAAACAATGTTAAAACATGATAGGATAAGCTTATACAAAGTTTAATAGTGTCACGATATGATGCGGGATGAATTATGTAAAATTTTTTCTGCTAATTAAGATTGTGCTTCTTAGAAATTTAAATTGCGTGAAATAAAATTGGAAATTCCTTTTAATCAATAAGAAGTATACGTTAGATACTATAAATGAGGAGAGAAAGACGCAAAGCAAACTTAGTAATTTCCCAATAAAGCTCAAAAGTTGAAATTATCAAGGATTTTTCAATTTATGTGCTGAATCAATTTATGAAAAACCGAAAGAAGGGCATTTGTCATTTAAGATTTCCTATTGGTCGAAAAATTTTCTATCATTAAATACTGATTTGAAATTCCAGGAATATTACGATGAAAATTGTAGCAAAACCAAGCTTCCAATTACCGTACAAGATACGTAGAATTCGATTATCATCCTGTAGGAGATAAGATGCAACAAGGACCTGTGAAGCCAGGCTACGTGCCTACAAGATTACAGCTAGGCAAATAGGAAAGGAGACTTTTGAAGATATTGCCAAAAAGCTTGGCATGAAGGAATTCAAGACAACAGCTTAAGGGAAAAAATTATGAAGCCCATTTGGATTGTTGGGTCGTACGAGATCGGACGTTTGGCATCCTAACTCCCACTTTGAATTGTTGCACCTTGCGACAGACTGCCGTCTGGCTCTGGCCGATGATTTTTCGACCTAGATTTGCCCTATACGCCAGACAAACAGACTGCCATCTGGCTCTATGGGCTCTGGCCGATTCTCCCTCCAATGAGACAGACCTTTGACGACCCACGTTAGGCCAGGTGTCCTCCGAAGAGAGAGCTTATCCACCACATTCATTGCATCTTTGACTAACATCAATGACCAGAAGATGTGGCTCGTACCAATGACCACCCAGGCTAGGCCAGGTGTCCTCCTGTTAAAGCCTGCCTCAAGAGACTGTCGTCTCCATTCGCGACACCCTCTGAGCACACGAATCGCTCGCAGATATTGTGGGTTCGTACTAGATTCAGACAAGATCTCACCAGAGAGAGCGGGAAAAGACACAGATAAATGGGCCCGACAAGACGAATGCACGAGCTTCCATGAACCTTCGGAAAAGAGGGATCCTTCTTACGTGATCCGCATGAATTGATCCCCATGCTTTCCAAATTCCTATGGAATTCATTTAATAATATCATGTTGAAATATTTTTTATAACGTAAAGAAAAATTTGAGGTAAAAATAATTTGTGATATTTTGTGATTTTTTTTTTTTGCCTTTTTTGTCTATTGGCTTTGCACCTGTGTAACAGCAAACGCCTCCAGGAGGAAAGAGGGGTGATGAACAATACCGAAACAGGTAAAGTGTGTACAAAACAAGAACAATTTTTTTGTAAAGTATGCGTGAATGTCACAACTAGTAGCATAAAAACTCTGGGCATCTTGATTGGAAATCACCCAATCTGTCCGTTTCTTTTAACACAAGAGTCAGCTTTTCCTCTAGCATCAACGTATCAATTGCTTGAGTTGCATCATTTCCTTTGGCAAAGAAGGAAAGTTATTTCCCAAATCCTATTTAACTTGGTTAAATCAGAGATGGGATATGGCTTCTTAGTTTTGAGGCTAGTAGCATCACATAGATCGTTCTTCAAATGAGAAATGAACGACCAGCTCATCTGAAAATTTATCTTGCAAAACGTGGAGGCACTGACATAAGTTAGCAGATGCCTCTGCTACCAACTGATCCATTTGCCACAAAACTCAAGTGGATATACAACAAGGAAAATAACGTAGATTAACCTAGGAACCCAACTAAAAAGGCTAAGCCGGTAACATTGAACTCAGCAGACACCTAAATGAAACCATAAAAAGGGGGATAACTCGCAAGATCTTCGTTGTCATCCTAATATAATCAATGTGATCATTGTCATGCTAGACGTTTCAAGTTGCAAAGGAAGAAATGGATCCTCAACTAGACTAGTGGTTATATAACAAGGGACTGTTTGCATAAGATATGCTTCAAGACAGCTCATCTTAGAAGTCACTCTCTCTCTTGTTCGCACACATGCACTCTCCACAAAATTGTAAGATGATGGCCATTGATAGCATGAAGAAAGTGGCAAATGAGTTCCAAAGCACCACAGCTCTGTCGATATGAACATCTGAGATCAATGCCAATGCACCTTCCACCTATGACTCCATAAGGAACGCTAAGAGCGCTAAACAAATAATATGCTGGAGCTTGCAAAGAGCATTTATGTAAACAAAGAACTTCTTGGGAGATAGCAATTAATCCAAGGAGGCTATTGACATGCAGATTCTTCATAGATACATGCACTTTTATTAATAACCGATGGTATTGCGAGGAAAAGAAACTGGGCTTCTCAATCTGCATATTAAAAAAGGACCACTGAAGTCGAGGAGGAACAAATAGAATCCAAGTATCTTACCTCTGTTTTTCAGGATACAACAATCTCATTCGCAGATCGCCTGCCGTAGCAAGAGCAAAGGATGCTTCTCCAAGTTAAGGTTCTCTTCGTTCGGCTTGTTCCAGTATCTTGACTGTAATCTTTATCTTTTGGCGAAGGCTTTCCTTGCTCGACAGACTCCAAGCAGTCTGCAGCTTTTGTGTGCCTCTTACATAGGTGGAGCTTTTCTAACATCCAGCGTGAGATGAGAAGGCTGTGCGTCCTTCGTGAGGAGAGCCAATATAATCCTTGGCTCTTTCCTCATCGCAGCGACGTGCAAAACTGTGAAGCCTCTTGCATTTCTACTATTCACATCGGCAATTCCGAGATCAAGAAGTTCCGGTCATGGTCTCCGGATCACAGTATGCTCAGGCATAGTGAAGTGCATATGCATCATCCAGAGTGGTATAGCGCTCCTTCGTCAAAGATAGCATGAAGCAAGGCTTTCTCTAAAGTTACAGTTTCGAGATCAGATCTCACAAAAAATTTCCATACAATGTGCCCGCAATCCGTGACTTTCATCACCGCATACACGTGCAGCGGATAGCACAAGCAAAATGTCGTCTGGGGTAACCTTGTGAGAATGTCAAGTAGGCGCCTCTGCAAACGAACGAGTCTGATTCAGTTATGCTGCATGTGAACAAAACAAAAAATATCCAGCATCTCTAGCCGTAATCACCGATGTGGATTTCTTTATCGTAGTCTCCTCAGCTAGTTTCTTTTGCAGCTACTGCTGCGCTACTGAGCAGTTTGGCAATAGACAGGATCCCCCTTCCCGCAAATCATCGTATTGAAGGGGGTATCGAAACAAACATTTCTCCCAATGAATAATATCAAATAGGACGGGAATTAATCAACCATAAAGTTGACACAACCGACCCATAGAGTCAATTTACACTGCGGAAGGGTAAAATGAAAGAGCTCCAAATTGTCAGGTGCTCTTTACTGAAGTAGGTCATAGGTCTAATCGAAGTTATCTCACTTCTAGTATGCCTTAGTATATTATGTAAGAATAATTATGACACATGATATTATCTAAATACTGAAAAAGGCTATGAAAAGTTGCAATTTTTTGGTAAAGTACGCGTCAGTCCTCTGAATTTGAACACGGACGCTGCTAAACAAAGGAAAGATTTTCAGGCCGCACAACATGATTTGAAATTAGTTTTGCCGTTGTTTTAGTTAGGGGGTTACGTTAAAACCCTTTTGAATAGCTTTGATTGCGTCTCCTTATTGCGAAGATAAACTTGCCGACGTGCTTTTCTTTACCCTCAAATACATGTGGTCTAAGTCAACATTCAGAAATTTTCTTGTCGACCAGTGTCACGACCAAGCCCAAGAAAGAAGAAGGGCTTTGGACAAACAATTAGAATTTCCCAATTGGCAGAAATCTGTCTTTTGCGAGTCTTCGTCCAATCACGTCACACGCAGATTTGAAGAAACCAGAAATGAAGAAAATGAATTGAGATTGAGAGCAAAGTTAGCAGATATTAACAAATTTCCCAATTTACGGAAGGGTAGATTTGACACCAGCGTTCTGGTGTATAATTTTTTGTGACGTGAAAATATATTTGGGATAAATGTGATCGAGGCACACTAATTTTGGATTTTTTAACATAAAAATTAATTTAAGGCAAATGTTGTATCTATTTCGAATTTTTTGTGACATAACAATTAATTTGAAGTAAATATGATGCAAATATATCAGTCTGCAGAATTTTTATGATATTACTACATTTCAAATAGGCATGACCACAAGACATCAAGGTACTCCAAATGTACTTAGGTTCTGTGTTTTTTTTTTTTTTTTTGGGTTAGATATTTAGGCCTTATTTGTTTCACAAAAAATGTTATATTTCTGTTTAGGAAAATTATTTTCTAGGGAAATTGCAACTTTTTTCAATGTTTGACAAAAATCTTTAAAACGAATTTTGGACAAGAAAATCTGATTTGAGTTTCCTAAATACATATACACTATTGGGGTGCTTGTGACTTGCGCATGGATAACCAAGGAACCAAGATCCTGAGTCCAACCTTGATGGACCCCAACCCAAGCACCAGGGACCCATGTAAGGCCACTTGGTCCCAAGCAAGAGTGCAGGTACCAATTTCACATCCATAGAAGCCGAATCGAGAACTTGATGCCGATGCACAACTTCTTGACGCGCTGGTGCCTATGCTCGAATCCCCAGTACCGGAGCCTGGTTCCAGAAGGGCCATGCGAGGAACCCGATGACCCGGGTCCTCAATGCTCGAGCTCAAGTCCTCAACACTCAAGTCCTGATCCATTGAGGCTGCCTTCGAGACGTCGTTGTCTATTCCTGGGTGCCTGATGACCAAGCATGGGTCCTCAATGACCGAGCTCAGCTCCATCGAGGCCAGACCCAAGCATGGGTACCGGGGTCCCAAGCTTGGTCTCGATAGACATGGGTTCAAGCGCTGAAGACCCAAGCACAGGCATCAAGGTCCCAAGCCTAGCCTTGATGGATGCAGACGCCAGGGTCTAGGGCCTCGATCTTGTTGGACTTAGGCTCAGGCATGGGGGATCCAAGCATAGGCATTAGGGTATTGAGCCCTGCCTTTGTGGACTTGCACTAGGCCACCAAGTCCCAAGCTTGGTCACAATGGACTCGGTCATGGGCACCAGGGACTCAAGGGTAGCCTCGATGGACCAGGGCATCGGCACTAGGGTCTTGGGCCTCAGCCTCGATGGACCTAGCTTCAAGTACGAGGGAATTTGTGCATGAGAACTAGGGACCCAAGCACTCCTTGATGGACCTGAGCCAAGGCATAGGGGATCGAAGCACAGGTATTGAGGTCCTACCCTCAGTCTTTATGGATCCGGCTCTAGTATTGAGGCAACAAGCACAGCTATGGGGCCTCAAGCCCGACTTCAATGGACTCAGGCACGAGCGCTGGAGACCCAAGCACCGACACCAGGTTCTTGGGCCCAACCTAGACCTAGGCAAGGGCACAGGTGACCTCGATCTGGACGTCAGGGACCAAGTCCTAGGCGGGTGGACTAGGGTCACAAGCCCAAGCCACGAGCCCAAGCCACGAGTATCTAAGAATGAGTGTTAGGATTCCGATGTCCAAGCGCTGAATTTATGATTCAAACATCGATATCTAGTAATTATTTTATAATGATTTTCGATTTTTTTTAAAAAATCAATTTTCTAAATTTCCTTTTTTTGGTCGTACCATTTTCCTAATTTATGCATAATTTGTTCATTAAATTAGGAAACTATTTTCATTTACTAATTTTTCTAAATGGTTCAAATGCTGGAAAATTTTTCAGTTAATCGAGAAATTATTTCCGTTTAACAAACAGTTAAAAAAAACAGAGCCTAAATGTTAATAAATAAATAAAAACGCTTTGGCTGTCATGTCACAAGAATGCAAGCGAAGTCAGATGATTGAGATGGCAAAGAAGAAAATGAGACTCTGCGAAAGGTGTACGTGTAGATAACAAGGCATTAAATGATAATTAAGGAATTAAATCCTGGTACGGTTGCGCAGTCCATCTTCCTTCTCACAAAAGGTTGGCAACTTCATTGGAAAAAGAAAGATTTTCAATTGTCCCTTTCCCAATATCTTTTGCTATGTGTTCTCTGAAGCGCTCCGCGAAAATATTTATAGGGAACTCCAGAAAAGTGAAAGCAACTGAGATTGCAGCCGCTGAGTTTCACTGTCTAGTCTCGTCGCCTTGAGCATATTTGCATCTTCAGGGGTGGATTATCTGCTTTGACGGAAGCAGTTTGCTTCTCGGGATCAACAGGATGGTCCACCATTGCGTCCCACTGCCGCCATGGGTGGAGGAGGCAGCGACCAGCTCTGAAGAGAATGCGTTGGACGGGATCCGAAGTTGAGCGCCAACCGAAAGCCGATACCTAAATGGAGTACCGAATATTCTAGTCACGCATGACGGAACATGTACATTAGCAGCCATTAAGGTAAATTACAGATACAAAAAACGATCAAAATAAAACAAAAGATAATGCAAGCATATGTGTGAATGTATATGCATAACAGAGAATTGCGGAACGGGAGAATTTTGAAGAGAGCTTTTGCCCTCTCTAGCTTCATAAACACCCAGTGTATCTTCCATCGTAAGCTTACATTATCATGTAAGTCGATAGAGGTGAATAGTTACGACAGGCACATACGGGCCTCACTAGCAATTAACAGAATATCTATTAGGCTTCTGCACCTCTCTTAAGATTGCAACTGATCAGAAGAGCACAAATGTATCAATAAAACCTTTTGGACAAGTTGATACTTGATACTATCGACAGCAAATTTAGAAAATCAATTAATCATCTCTCACATGTATCCCAAGTTCCCAACATAAAACCTCAAAGATGCACAATGAAGGGAAAGCTTGGATTTGACCAAAAAGAATTTCTTATAACCCTTAGCCTTGGAGCAGCCTCCTTTCCGACGCCACCAAAAAAAAAAAAAAAAAAAAAGAGCAGCCTCCTAGTAAATCCCTCAGGGAACATATATCAAAATCTTTGGCAAAGTATGTCATTTAAAAAATTGAAGTCCTAGCGATTTGAGATTATTGCACTATCATATCAGAAACAAGACAGGGAGAGGGAATCTCGGTTAGATGCATGCCGTGGTCCGGTAAAAATCGCCCCATCTAAGTATACGAGAAGCTAGCATCTAGAGAGTCATCCTATTTGCCAAAAGAGAAGCTGCACTGCATCAGCTCAAAACATCTGAAGAAGAATAAAACCATTCAGAGCTTGCACGGGACCTAAATGAATGTTACCTAAATGGTAAAGGAAATTGTTGCTATTCAAGATCTCTTGAGAGAGACAAGCCAGAGTACAGATCACACCGATGCTCAATGCTAGAGAACTGGATGACTGCATCCAATAAAGTAAAAAAGAACAGGCGAAAGGAGAATGAGGCCTTCTGGGTGTCACCGAGAATTCCAGTGACATCACTACCTCAAAGTGCATACCACATGCATTGGTCAATTTATTAAGTTGCAGGTCCTCATTGAGAATTTTAGATCTGTCGGAGAACAAATTCGCTAGCCTTGCATTAGTCAATTTATTAAGTTGCAGCAGCTTTTTTTTTTAAACGTTGTATGTAGTTTCCAAAGATTCTAGCTCTCCCACCAACAATAATTTCTTTACTTGCGAAAGGTTGTGAATTGCTTGAAACATGTGCGGACTTATTACACGTTACGATAATCCAGATAAATCACCCTGACTCAGAAGAGTTGACTTCTTTGGCTATCATAAGCTGATACAAGATAAAAGCTCTAGCAATTACAGTATGCTGTCAATTGATCTCTCTCTCTCTTCTCGTGCACATGTTTGTGTCTCAAGTGTATATGTTCCGCATGGCAAGGATTGTTTGGAGAGACTCGAGTTGACATTTATCATTCAGGAACCAAGTCCCCCAAAGTTGTTCGTCCGTCAAAGCATGAAAGGACTCACAAGGTTTCCTGTGTCTTCGGAATCATAATATAACATAGCCGACCTAACCTTTCATGCTATTGTCGATTCAAGAATAAGAAGGAATTTAGTATTTTGCGCGAGATCCATTTGTTTTTTGACCATCAAGAAACTTTTGGTTGTGTAGATTGTTTCTTTTCATGGGATTTTTACCACATATGGGTTCTATACATTCCACGGCAAATGCCGTGGGGATTGGACTTGAAATTGCTAAATTATTGCAGTCAATTTATGGTACTGTTTCAAGCATTAGAGGGGACTCTAAGAAGTTGCGGCATTCATTTAGTGCGCAAACAAGTTAAGCAACCAAATGACATGAAGATTGATGAAAGCATGGATCCTCTGAATTCAAACACGAAAGTTACAAGTTCTCATGCTCGAAGCCACAAAAGGAATGAAAGATTTTTAGACTCCAAACATAGTACGCTATAATTTGAAATTAGCTTTCTTGTAATTTAGTTCAAGATAAAGAACCCAAGAAAGAATAAGGGCTTTAAATAATGAATTAGAATGTTCAAATTGACCTAAAATTGCACAATTTGGTTTCGGGAGGTTATGATATATCAGCCATAGAAACATTTTAGTCACTTTCTTTTTTCTTTTGCCTTGTTCTAATATGGGCCTCAAAATAGATGGGCTTTGCAGTCCGTTCACTCAGGTTTTGTTGGGTAATGCTTCGAGGAATACTTGTTTTTGTTTTTTTGTTCTCTGGAATAGAAATAAAACAAAAACACGTTTGGTAATTTTTTTTGTTCCTAGGAACAATTTGTTCATGAGAATAGATTTGGAATAGAAATAAGAAAAAAAAAAGTTGTTTCTTATTTCCGGGATTAATTCAAGAGACAAGAAACAAGAAACAAGTTTTTTCTTTTCTTTTCTTTTCTTTTATTTCTTTCTCTTTCTCTCTTCTTCCCCACCGAGGCTGGCGACCGGCCAGATGAGACCTGACGACCTCGCCAAAGCCTTGCCAGCCCCTAGCGAGGTCGCCCTAAGCTTGCTGGCCATCGACGAGGCATCCTGGAGCCTCGCAGTGGTCTAGTGAGGTCCGCCTCGCTAGATCTAGGCGAGGTCGCCTCACCTAGCCAGGACGAGGTTGAGCCTCGTCGAGCCATGACCGGCCAGACGAGGGCCGATGAAGTCGTCGAGGTCGGGGGGACCTCACTGGTGGCCGATCGCAGGTCAGCCATGGCCAAGGCTGGCGATCGACTAGAGGAAGGAGAAAAAAAAGAAAAAAAGAAAAGAAAGAAAAAGAACAATGTAATAAAATTATTAATAAATTAAAAGAAATTTTAAGTTACAAAAATATTTGAGATTGTACCAAACACATTTCTCTTCCGGAACTGAAATTTTGTTCAATTACCTAACGCTTTTAAATTCTTATAAATTATTTTCGAGAACAAAAATAAAAAAAAAATGTTTTTGAAAAGAAATTATTACGGGGAATAGAAACGTGACCATACATACCCTTAATGATCGGATATGAAGTACATGTTTGCTTTGGCCCTATTTCCAATTTGCCATAATTATGTTTGCTCATGTGTCTTAAACATGCATAAGTAATCACCGTAATCCAAAAGTTAGAAGTCACAAAAACCTTAATTTATGTAAGCAATGTCTATCATGACACATTTACCCAAAAAAAATTTGTGGCACCAAAAATCATAAATTTATAGTTGAGTGACATATTTATACTCTATTAGGATTCTGGTAAAAATTGTTGTTAAAAATTTGATGTGACATTATTAATTTTTCTTCAAGGACAAGTGGTGAGTGGCATCATTAAAAAAAATTAAAAAAGAAAAAAAATCGAAGTTACTGGTTATCGCGAAGTTACTGTTCATCATCTTCAAAGTTATTGTTCATCATCTTCAAGCTCACGATTGCCTAGCCAAAACGCCTATGTCCCTTGTCCATCAATGCCCAAAGTTGCCTAGACCTCTAAGGACACTGGTGAGCCCTTGCTTAATCACCCGTGATCGCCGCTTGCTCGCAGATATGAAATTTCATATCTAGGCAAGTGTTTGAGGAGGGGCGAGTCCCTTGACGATGATTTAGCTGCGGTGAGCTTCAAAGCCAGATCTAGCCATTGTGGTCACTTGAGCTTGAAGCTTGACCTAAGGGCTTGTAACCTAAGGAGGCTTGAGAATTGAGTCTTGAACGATTCGAGATCGTTGGGCTGAAAATATGGGTTTCAAAGACAATTGATTAACAGTAACTTTGGATTTTATTTTATTTTTTAAATTTTTTAATGTAGCACTTGTGTCGTGCCACGTCAACGCAAAAAAAAAAAAATTAAAATAACTGTGTCATAAGTGTAACATGAAGTTTGTGATGCCCATTTTTTTTAGTCTAAACACTGTTGATACCTAAATTTTGCCTAAATTTTTAAGATAAAATTTCATAAAAAAGTCAGGGACCAATTTGGTCCTAACAAAAATATTGTTCGCATCACCTAAATATTGATATTATTTGCCTTTACTAAGTTTTATTTTCTATTTTATTCACCCTTATTTTACCCTACTTTCGAATGATCGTTCACAAAAGCGTTCCAGTAGCCGTTGGTGGTCGTTGAGGATCGGGTGATCCTTCATAGTTATTATTTCTTTTCATTCTGGGTTCATGGGATGCTGAGGATCGATCTCGGGGCAGCGTGAAGAAGAAGAGACCGGAGAGAGAAAGGGAAAAAAAAAAGATCAAAAGAAAGGATAAAAATGAAAGGAGACAATAGGCGGGCTGGGTGGTTAAGGGATCCCTATCTCTTTTCCTAGTCTGGCGTGTGTAGAGTAGAGAAAGGACAAGACAAGAGAGAGAGAAAACGAGAGAGACATAAAAATGAAAAATTGAAAAAATACATAAAGAGTAAAAGTGCACATGACAAAATTTCTGGAATAGAAATCGATTTCTAGCCAGAAATGAATTTCTCAATTTCTATTTCAGAAATTGAGAAGTTAAAATTTCGGTTCGATTTCTTCTTCAAATCTATTTTTAGAATAGAAATTTGTTCTAGAAATAGAAAAATCAAATTGCGTTATTAAACGGATTTTTGTTCCAAATCTATTCCAGGGAACAAAGAAATAGAGAAATAAAGAAGTAGAAATTTTATCACGCATGCCCTAAAAGACCAAAGTGGAAGAGGACAAAAGGGGTCTCTCCCTTCTCATCTAGTTGACAAACATGAGAGAGAGAATATAAAAAATATATAAAAGAAAGACCAGAGGAAGAGAGAAAAGAATAATAGAAAAATCAAGTGAGGGAACTCTTCTCCAACCATTCGGAGGTGCGACCCGCGGTCGACCGGGCCGGAGACAAATCGGGTGCTGAACAAATTCAGGTTTATCTTGGACATGGAATCCGCCTATTTGAGTCGCGGGTTTGACCAGCCCAGTCACTAATATTATTATTATCTTTTTCATATGTATGTTTGTCCAGAAAATAAAAATAAAAAATAACTTTTTTCTATAAAAATCAGAAAAAGTCAAAAAAATAATTTTTGGTTAATTGTCTCCACAAATGCATGGAAAAAACCTTAAAAATCAAAACAAACAAAAAAATAAAAAATTAAACCTCAGGCTTTAAACAAGGTAAGGTGTCGAAAAGGCATTACAAGTCCACGTTCTTAGTTTTTCTAGTGGCATAGGAGTGAAATATTTCCCTCGATATTTCATTTGAGTTTGTAATCGACCCACCTCAAATCGATTAGTTGTGACTCCTATTTAAAATTGCCTTGTAGGTTAAAAACTCGAACCATTAAGCCGTAAATTGATGGACATGAAAAAGTCCGGATTAAGCCTAATACTTAGTCGAGCTATTAGCCTCCGCACGCGTCCACACGCGTTCGCACGTAAGAGCGCCCGAAAAGGGAGGTCGACAGACACACATTTTGGTTGTCATGTCCAGGGAAGCAAGATGATTGAGCTGGCAACGAAAGTAAATGATGATTGGTCCACGCTTCTATAACACACATTAAGTGATAATTAAGGAATCAAAACGCGTACCATTGCCCCCTGTCCATCTCCCTTCTCCCAAAGCGTTGGGAAAAGGAACAAATTCTCAACTGCTCCTTTTCCCCCTTCTTGTCTTTACTTTTATACTCTCAGCTTTTCTCGAGACCTTCGGTAGCTACATCCTCACTGTTTTCGTTTGCTAGTGGGGAAAAGGATTAACACTTTCAACAATTAAGAAAAAAAACCTTTTAAAAAAAAAGAAATTGGTCTAATAGGTAGCACGAGGGTACATAAACATAATGTTAAATAAAATTTCATGGACTAGTAATGCGAATATTCCCAGAGGAAAAAACTTGACTCCGATACTGTACTAAAAAATTAAATCGAAAAGTTTAAACTTACATATGAATAGACACTAGACAACTGTAAATAGTCTCATTATAATCTAATGAAAGGATATATTGAAGACTATATATGAATGAGCTCTATCCTATGATGGCACGATTCGTGCATAATTTTCTTTACTCACTCATCCAAATCAGCCTAAGCTAACTTGTCCCATTGAGTTGAAAAACAAAATATTGAAACTGACATAAAATGTCACAATTTCTAATTGTTAAGCATCAATAATATCATGAAATAACTTGAGATAAATTTTGAATGCTTTTATGCTATTTATGCCATACGTCATTTGATTTGATAAGAGTAGTTACAATACCGGACTGTTAGTTTATAAATGGTCAAAATCTCTAAACATAATCACGTTCTTTTTTTTAGGAGACTTTAATGACCTCACTTTTAAAATACTTAAAAGGAAGTTACTTATTCTTGTTGGTGGAACAAATATGGCTGCTGTTATCTTCTTTGTCCGCATAATCTTATACGGCAACTGGACGTGATTAAGTATGCTCACGTGACTTTTTCTATTTAAAAAACTTATAAAATAGAATTGATTATTATTAAACCACGCCGACATGAATCTTTTAATATAAAAAAAAACTTAAAGATAGAATCACAATAGAGTTAATATCCTAAAAACCGTAAATTGATATATATGTGACAAATTTATCCGACTACACATGTAATAAATGTATCCCAAATGACCACAAAAAACCCAAAACTGATACACTTGTAATAAATTTATCCAAAACTAATTTTATTCGATCTGCAAAAAAAACTCAAAATGATACATTTTGACAAATATTTTATTAAATAAATTAGATTAATGCCACAAAAAATCACAACTGCGACATACGAAGAGTAAAATTCTAAATTGGTACATTAGTCATTTGTCACGTATTATCAAATTTAGTAATTTAATAGTAGAAGATAAATTTATCATAAATATATTAATTAACTTCAACAAGGAAAACATTTCTAAGACGCAAAAGACAAAAGCATGGCGGCTCCTCGACGTTTCCCCTATAAGGCCACCTACCAGCGCCGTTGTCACTTGCGCACTCCACTTTTCAATTCAAGCTCCCTCTCTCTCTCTCTCGAAACCCTACCATGGATATTCACTCGCTTGAACATTTCTCATGCTATCTCCACCTTTGAACCTGAACTCGAGCTTCTGACGGGAAAAAAAGAAGAAGAAAAAAGCTTGAACTCGAGCTCAAGTTAACGACGGCGTCTCACGGCGGCGCCGGCGATCATTCCGCCGGCCGTACCAATGGATCTTGCGTGTCGTTTTCCAAAAACCTCTTCCAAGAATCAAGTCTTGAGCTGGAAAAAGCAAAACCTTTCGCAAAATCACGGGAAGAAATCGCGTCCGTTGCTGTTCTTGACGGTGGCGACCATGGCGAGATAGGGTCCCAGTCGCCCTTGTACTTGAACCTAACCCGAACCGATTCTCCTCGGTCACAATCAAAGCCCCGTGCAGGCGAGCTAGGATGCTGTGGGTCGCTTTCCCATTCGGGTCCCTTGCCAGAAGTAGCCATTGGCGATGGCAAAATTGGAGCTGGGTCGTGCTTGCATTCGTGCCTGACCCGGCCCGAACCCTGTTCAGCTCTGGCCGTGAAGGCGGCGAAGATCAAAGAGGAAGTGGAAGAGGAGGAGGTCCCGACCATTGCTGATCCCAGGGATGCGACCATTTTATTGCCGTCATGCTCGTGGCAGGCGGTAGCGGACGGTGTGGCGAAGCCGATGGAGGGGCTGGGAGAGGCGGGGCCAACGCCGTTCCTGAGGAAGACGTATGAGATGGTGTCGGACCCGGGGACAGACCCGGTGGTGTCGTGGAGTTTGAGGCGGGACAGCTTCGTGGTGTGGGACGAGCAGGAGTTCTCCAAGCAGGTCCTGCCTCGATACTTCAAGCACTCCAACTTCTCCAGCTTCATCAGGCAGCTCAACACTTACGTGGGTACTTCTTCATGTTTGGATATGAGCAAACCTATATCATTTGTTGCGGTCGTTATCTATTGTATTGATGTGTATAAAGTATGTGTGTGTGTGTGTGTGTTTTGGTTTAACTCTTCGGTTCTTTTTTTGGATGTCGTCGAGAGTGTGGTCTTCTTACAGCAGCCAGCGGGTAGTCCCCGGGGCAATAGGCTACGCTCCGAGGGACTCCACTCAAAAGGTTTGCTCAGGTGTTGAGACTCAATTTAACCCATTTTGTCGGTTACTATTTGTGCTTTACCCTAGTATAAGGGAAAAGGAACCAAGAAACCTGAAATGGTAGGCGAAATACAAAGATTCCATATGAAATTTCACGAATCACGCGGCACATGTTCACAAAAATTTGCATCAAGTGGCCGGTGGACGATGGCCCCTACTCGCCCTCGGACTGTCGTCATATTCAAGTGATGATGCTTTAGACGGTAGTTTGCAGAAACCACCAACCATGCTATCAGAACACCCGTTAAAGATTATCTTCTTACTGGATTCAGAAATGCACTACAGCAGTTCCTTTATAGTGGTTAGTATTTTGCATTTTACTGTTTCAATTGTCCATTTTGCACTTTCTAGCTGAAGATAAGTTTCCTTTGGCCATTGCTTTGTTTCTATCCAGTGTTCTGTAAAGCCTTCGGATACCTTTCTTCTTTTTAGGCAAGACCAGAAGCATAATTCTGCACTGTTGTGTTCATATTATATGTAGTAGTGTCCGGATTGATTTTGAGTCGTTGGCCTTTACTCTTAAAATTTTCCACACACTCTTTGTACTGGTATTTGGATCATTGTAAAGGATCTCTCCTTGACGAGCATTATAAGCCGTGTTCTTTCTATATTGGCCTAGTAATACCCCTTGTGCACATCTTCCATTGAAACTTTCTTGGCCTTCATTCTGCTTATTTCTACTCTTTAGCCTTTGGTTCAATATGAACTTATAGACGTAGATTCTTCCTATCTTCTATTCTTTATGCATCATAATTCAAAATATGTCGCAGGGTTTTAGGAAGATCGATCCAGATCGATGGGAGTTTGCGAACCAGGGGTTTCACAAAGGGAAGAAGCACTTGCTGAAGAATATAAAGAGGAGACGCAGATCCAGCGAGCATAGAGAAACATCGAGTAGTACTGTCACCTCTGATTACCAGAAAGCTGAAAATGAAGTGGAACTCAAAACGCTTAAGGAGGACCAGGAAGCGTTGAAGACCAAGATCCTTAAACTAAGAGAAGAGCGGGAGAACTTTCAGCATGAGATTGAGCAGGTCACCGAGCGGGTTCACCATGCCGAGTGCAGGAACCAGCAGATATTCCTCTTCCTCACAAAAGCAGCCACAAGCCCCAACTTTGTCCAGCATTTAATCCAGAAGAAGAGGCAGAAGAGAGATTTAGAGACTTGTGAATCCAGCAAGAAAAGCAAATTGCTTGGTCCCGATGCTGAAGCCACCAAATGCTTGAATGAAGCAATGGATCACATGATTCAAAGCCCAAACGTTGATTGCCTGAGAATCAGTGATGATTTGGCACAGTTGGAGCATTGGCCAAATAAGGTCATGCCGGAGGGTTTTGACACCATTCAGATGCACAACCCGTGGCCTTCAATGGATGTTGAAGATTTCAGAGTTTCGCTGGGTCAGACGCCCGATCAGATGGCCAGAGCTAGTCCTTCTGATTTGTCTTCGGTATTCCATGAGATATCTGAGAAACTCCTCAGGGAAGACGTGGTTATTGGCGATGACGCAGACAACATAGAAGTAGAAGACCACCTGACAGTGAATGACATGGGAATTAATCTTGAACTGGAGGGTCTGATTGATGGATTGGATACACGAGGGAACTGATGGAGCAAGCAGTGAGACTGATGCCCTAAATTTCCATGTACTCCCGCGCTGCCCTTTCTGTTATTTTCGTGCCCTTTTGGGTTCCTTTTTGTTATTTTAAGCTGGACATCAGAATCATTGTTGCTGCTGTTTTTTGTGACCCAGATCACATAATGCAGCTTTTGCATAGTTGGAGAGAGTTTCTGGAGGGAAGCCACCATTCGCTTCACGGCATGAAGGTATATGTGCTGGAAACAGGAAAGAAGAAGAATCCAACCAATGAACTAGGTTTTGGTGGGTCAATGGAATATGCTCGTGTACATTTGTTGTAGTTTTCTTACTTTTTCATCGTTGTATAAAAGTCCTCCCAATGTTCTTTTCTCAAGTTTGCACTAACTTTTTCTTTCTTTCTGCGCTTGTGTTGTTACCAGTTATGTATAAATAAAAGCGTTTATTGTGCGAAAGAGTTCATGTTCACTTTTTATGGGAAGAGCTTTCCGAGATGTTTTACATGACCAAATGCTAACCAGAAGTTACAAGACATGTCCATGTATTCTCTACCGGGAGACATGTTTCTTTCTTTTTTTTTCTTTTCTGTTTAAACTCAGTGTGCTTCTTGTGAATCTAATATGTGTGCTTATTGCAAGCTTCAATGTGCCAAGAAGGGAGACCTATCCAAGTTGGTGAATGCTTCTGCAACCTTGGACTACTTACGGTATTCGACCGAACTTGTTGACTCCGTGTCCATCGAAAGTCAGTGACCTTCCTTACCGTCAGCATTTGGTACTCTCCTTAGCTTCAGTAGTTCACTGAAAGCCTTTGCTTTGGTGTAATGAAGCCAAGCCTCAACCACTAACTAACTAATGGACTGATTGACTTGGGCTACCTTTAACTCGGAGGAAGTATTACCGTCAGCATTTGGTACTCTCCTTAGCTTCAGTAGTTCACTGAAAGCCTTTGCTTTGGTGTAATGAAGCCAAGCCTCAACCACTGACTAACTAATGGACTGATTGACTTGGGCTACCTTTAACTCGGAGATCTACTTCCTCTGATCTGCCAAGGAGTTCTTTACCAGTCCTATTCTCATCCATCTGACGGACGAGCTGTTCCAATCACTGCAGGATGTGATTGATATCATAATTGGACCTTCTTCACGAGGACACTACTTATTCAAGAGGACCTAATTCAAATTGCTCAAAATTAAAGGAGACAAATGCAAAGCATTGGAAATCACACATTCTTCTGATAAGTTAAGCTTTTAAAATAATTTGCAACGGTCCCACAAAATTTCATATGGTATCAAAATTGGAAATTCTGGATTCATATCTTTACAAGTCTTATTTATTTTCCCAATTAAATATGTTCACTTTTAATATAATGTAAAAAGACCAATCTAAGCATGAGAGAGAGTGTTAGAATAATTTAAGCAATAAACCATGAGGCTTAAGCTTTTAGAATAATTGATAGTGGTCCCACAAAATCTCACAGGCATATTCTTTAGCATTAGAGTTTTAATCCTTCAAAACAGTTGGCAAAGCTTTTCGTGAAAATTTCAAATAGCCTTATGAAAGGAGGTCGTTCTTTTAGAAGAGTCCTCAAAGTGAATATTTTCTTTAATTGGTCTCTAAAGTGGGTGACTAAGTATCAAAATTACTCCTAGCTTACTAACCGACTATCGTCGATCGTTGAGCATGTGCATATCATGTGGCACTTTCTATTAACGCTAATAATACAACTAAGTTTATTTTCAAAACATAACAATTTTTTGTGGAATTACTCAATCTAGGTTGATGGATGCAGGAATAGTAGATGATATAAGATGCAAGATACTTCCATTAGATAAATGATAAAATAAGTAAAGAAATAGAACACGATGCACTCAGATTTTTATGATGGTTTGGTTTATGCCAAGTCTACATCCATTCTCCCAAACTAATAGCAATCAATAGGCCGGAGTCCACTCATAATTTAGTGAGTAGTTAATATGAAACACTGTTGCTTCTATTCAAAATAGATAGATCCCACTATCAATCAACGATTTCTACCTACATGCTTGTACCCTCTTCAAATTGCAAATTAAAGTGAGTAATGACAACTCTCAAAAGAGTATATCACTATAGATCATGCTCACAACATAGAGAGAATGTGACTATATTTGTATCCATGACTTTCTTAGTTTTATATATTATATTCAATGTGTATTAATCTTTTTATATAGTCTAGGTGAGCATAATTTCATGATAGAACCTAGAAACCTAAGAAGCAAACTGATAGGCTAGGTTGCACGGACATGTTACACGTGCTTCCGTGTTGTGTCCGACACGTTTCGGACACGTCGATATGCTCGGACACGTGTTGATTACGTGTCAGATTTGTCGACACGTGGTCAACTTTTGTTGACACGTTTCGACACGCGTGTCCAAAAGACAATGGAGGGTGGAGGCGAGGGCGAGGGAGCAGAGATGAGGCCGCGAGCGAAGGCGAGCCCGCGACGGCGAGAGACGGCCAGAGAAAGAGCAGAGACTGAGGCGAGGGCCGTGAGGAGGAACTTCACGAGGGAGGTGTGCGTGGGGGAGGGCAGCATCGTCGAGTGGGGCGGCGGCGGCGGTGGCGGCGGCGAGGGGGAGGAGGAGGAGGAGGAGGAGTTCGCGGTAGTGTGCAACCTCTCGGCGCACAGGGACCGCGCGTTCCGCCTTCTTTTCCCATCCCTTTTCACTAAAAATTTTCTGGGTGACTCCCTTTTCGCTCCTTCGGCGAATGCTGGTGCTTTTCTTGATCGACTTTTCGATGCTTTCAGAGATAGGGGTCGTGCAGCAAGGAGGAGGAGAAGAAGGCGTTGCTAGGGTTTTGAGAAGGAAAATAAAAGAATAAAAAATTGACTTGGCATGTTGGAGGGAGGGGGAAGTGACAGGAGGGAGGGGGAAGTGACGGGCTGTCAGGTGGTGGGGGAGGGAAAAAAAGTGAAAAAAATTTGGGGGTGGGGAAAGGGACGAGGGAATTTGGGCGCGGGGGGGGGGGATTTGGGGGTGGATTTCGAAAAATAAAAGTAAATTGAGGATAATGAAATAAAAAATACCTAGAATCTTACCGAAAGTGTTGAATGACTAGTGTAAATTCATCATATGTTCTTTTTTTAATTAATTAATTATTTATAAATTAGATTAAAATTAATTAAAAATAAAAATATTCATTTAATATACGTGTCCCAGCGTATCGGAATTTTCTATTTTTGAGAAATGACGTGCCGACGTGTTGTGTCATGTCGTGTCGCGTGTCCATGTCTCATGTTGGTGCAACCTAGCCGATAGGAACTTGTCCACTTCCAGGTTTAAGATATACAGGGTGGGTTCCAAGTTTAACAAATTGAGAAATCTATTTCGACGGATAAGTTCTAACTTCTAAGTTGGTTAAATCTAGAACCTGAAACCTATAACCTAGAGTCTGGAACAAATTTTTATGTTTTTCTTGGTTTATGTCTCCTCGTGATCCTGCGGTATTTCATGCCATTGGATGATGAATGCATAATTTGAAACCACTAATCTGAGCTTTCATTTTAAGACAGAGACTTTTACTTTGTTGATATTTTTTTTTTTCGTGTGTTTAAATATAAGTTATGGTCAATGAATCATAATAACAAAAGATGATTATTAAATGTGATAATTCGCTACAATCATTTAATTAATAATAAATGTGAAACTTGGGTGAACTGGAACCGACCTTGGAACCTATGAGAAGGTAAGTTTCATATTCTAAATTATGCATGGTAGGTTTCAAGTTCAAAAAAATGCGAAACATGTCCAATTGGTAGGTTTCAAGTTTCAGGTGGAATCTTCACAGAATTTGGAACCGTTCATCCCTAGTCTTCAACCTCCAAGTCAATCGTTAGAGAATCTCTAAGAAAATCAATTAGTGTTGGAATTTATGAACATAATTACTGTGAAATCCGGTCGTCCATATAATCAAATTTTCGAGGTAATGATGAGGTTTCCCTAAATAAAGTAAGTTATATGCATTAATAATCTCTTCTTCTAATTGATCAAATAACATAGATAACAATAAAATTGATTTTTCTCCATATTTTCAATTCGAGATTCTAGGCCCCAAAATTAGCTATTTATTCATTTTAACACACAAATTAAATCAAAGGAATCTTCGGTCTCCTAATCCATATTGTGTAAACACGTGAAAAAAAAATTTCTCCTCAGTTGATATAACGAGCTACCTTTATAAGTAATTTTATGAGTCTATCCAAACTTCCTGTTGATAATTGCCTTACGTATTGCTGCCTATTTCTTCTTGAGTATGCTACTACTCAAGACTTCACTCAGCATTCATCTTGTCATGGTACCTCCAAGTCCTAACAAACTTCCCGTTCGTCCCTAAGACCGACAAGAGTCTACCCGAGGGCATGAAGCGCAAGTTCTCGATACTAGGGAGGCTGATAAAGGTGTTGAAGTCAACTACGAGGGTGAAGCAGAATGAAGAAGATGTTGTAGTGAGGAAGATGAAGAAAGAAAGAGAAAGACAATAAAAGTAGATAAATAAATAAAAAGCCTCATAATGAAAATGTCCGCTGATCATGACCTTGGGAAGTGTCACATGTCATGCACATGCTTGCCGGCATATGCTGAGGGTTATTTATTTATAACGAAGCCTATTTTCAAGACTCTTTTTGAGAATACGTCCAATTCCAAGGGCTATATACCGAATCTTTTGGAGAATCTGCGACAAAAGTGGGATCAATTTCAAAGTTCCTGCCTCATTATTGAGAAGAGGAAGAAAAATGCGCACATTCGAACTTTGACCACCGAAATCAGGCCAGGTGTCGTCGTAAAGCCCACCCCAATAAACATTATTATCTATATTTGGTGCATCTTTTCAGTACATAACAGATGTGACTCCTTACCAAATTCGAACAAAGATGTGATGAGATAAAACGGATACCCACCAATGACGGACCAAGACAAATGAAAGCTCCAGCGCCATTATGTTCGCAAAAGGTAATCACTCCCTTAGCGTCTCTCTTAAGGCCATCTCATGTTCACGTTAGACATTTCAAAGCTAATTTCTCAACCATCCCTTTCCGTTCTTAATAAATTCTTGAATGAATGCCATAAAAGATCCCAAGTTAATATTACTCCAAACTGATTTATAATTCTCCATAAACTTATATGTTTGTGATGTATATACCTTTTATGAATTTATGTCAAATTTTAGTATAAAATTGCTGAGTTAGATGATACGTGACATTAACTCAACTGATATGGTAAGTCCACATGAAAATCCATATTAATCTATGATGAATTTATTACAGATGTATTGATTTGAATTTTTTGAGGCAATTTGGGATTTTTTTATTATACTAATCCCAAATTCTTCCTATGGAGAGACCAAGAGTGCGCATGATGTACGTGTATCCCTACACATATTAGGCTAACATAATCCTCAGTTTCATGCATTGAAGTGGCACGTTATTTGTGCCCTACGAGAAAGACTCTGCTAATGGCAGTGAACTACATGCAAGTGAGGAGTGTCTTGGTTCCCAAATATTTACCAAACTTTATGTCATCATGAAGTGACAAATGCTCAAAGTTAAAATTTTTGGAGCTGGTCTCACACTTAGCACATAAGAAGATAAAGCAACAGCTTCAATTAGAGATTAATCAAGTAGTCAACGTGAACAAAATCCCCTTCCTTTTTGCAAGAAAAGTGTGTTAACACATGGCAACAGACTGCTGTCTGGCTCTAGCCCCGATGTTTTCAACCGAGAATTACTCTATATGCTCTATATCCAACATGGGCTCTAATTGCAAGCATCCCCATGTCAAGAAGGGAGAAGTTGATTGATGGTACACCGGCATTGGACCTTTTCAATGAGAACCCTACTTTAGTCAATGGTAATAATTATTCAGTTGGTCGAAACTACAGCAGATTAGATGAAGGGCATACGTTTAAGAATTGGAGTTCTAATCCCTCATAACAATGTTAAAACATGATAGGATAAGCTCATACAAAATTTAATAGTGTTACGATATGATACGGGATGAATTATGTAAAGTTTTTTTTGGCTAATTAAGATCATGATTCTTAGAAATTTAAGTTACGAGAAATTGGAACTTTCTTTTAATCAAGAGGAAGTATATGTTAGATACTATAAAGGAGGAGAGAATGACACAAAGCAAAACTTAGTGAATTGCAATAAAGCTTAAAAGTTGAAGTTGTCAAGGATTTTTCAATGTACGTGCCGAGTCAATTTATGAAAAACTGAAAGAAGGGCATTTGGCATTTAAAATTTCCTATGGGTCGAGAAATTTTCTATCGCCAAATAATGATTTGAAATTCCAGGCATATTACGACAAAAATTGTTGCAAAACTAAGTTTTCAATTACCGTACAAGATAAATAGAACTCGATTATCAACCTGTTGGAGATAAGATGCAACAAGGACCTGAGGCGCCAGGCTACGTGCCTACAAGATTACAGCTGGGCAATAGGAAAGGAGACTTTTGAAGATATTGCAAAAAAGCTTGGCATGAAGGAATTCAAGACAACAGCTTGAGGGGAAAAATTATGAAGCCCGTTTTGGATTGTGGGGTCGTACGAGATCGGACGTTTGGCATCCTAACTCCTGCTTTGAATTGTTGCACCTTGCGACATACTACTATAGGCTACTTCTAGGTTCTATAGTGCCCTTCCACTTCCACTTCCACTTTGGTGTAGTTTTTGTTCGTATTGACTGCTGTCTGGCTCTGGCCGATGTTTTCTGGACCCAGATTCGCTCTATACGCCAGACAAACAGCCTGCCGTCTGGTTCTATAGGCTCTGGCCGATTCTCCCTCCAATCAGACAAGACCTTTGACGACCCAGGTTAGGCCAGGTGTCCTCCGAAGAGAGAGCTTATCCACCACATTCATTGCATCTTCGACTAACATCAATTACTAGAAGATGTGGCTCGTACCAATGACCACCCAAGCTAGGCCAGGTGTCCTCCTGTTAGAGCCTGCCGCAAGAGACTTTCGTCTCCATTCGAGAGACCCTTTGAGCACACAAATCGCTCGCAGATATTGTGGGTTCGTACTAGATTCAGACAAGATCTGACTATACAGAGCGGAAAAAGACGCAGATAAATGGGCCCGACAAGACGAATGCACAAGCTTCCATGAACCTTCGGAAAAGAGGGGTCACTCCCTAACGTGCTGTCTTAATCTAAGCAAGAAGTCCTGAGTGAACATCAGACATTTCCAGCTGATTTATCTGCGTCTCTTTACCCTTATTTGATGGATCCTTCTTATGTGATCC
Source organism: Eucalyptus victrix (assembly GCA_016097545.1). Classification (NCBI taxonomy): domain Eukaryota; kingdom Viridiplantae; phylum Streptophyta; class Magnoliopsida; order Myrtales; family Myrtaceae; genus Eucalyptus; species Eucalyptus victrix. Next base: position 50,457,902 of record CM027837.1, on the reverse strand, counting down.
CCATGCTTTCCAAATTCCTACGGAATCCATTAATAATATCATGTTGGAATTTTTTTATGACGTAAAGAAAAATTTGAGGTAAAAATAATTTGAAATATTTTGTGATTTTTTTGTTTTTTGCTTTTTTTTGTCTATTGGCTTTGCACCTGTGTAACAGCAAACGCCTTCTAGCAAATATCAGTTGCAGGACGAAAGAGGGGGATGAACAATACCGAAAAAGGTAAGTGTGTACAAAACAAGAACAATTTTTTTTTGTAAAGTATGCGTGAATGTCACAAATAGGTGCATAAAAACTCTGGGCATCTTGATTGGAAATCACCCAATTTGTCCGTTTATTTCAACACAAGAATCAGCTTTCCTCTAGCATCAACATATCAATTGCTTGAGTTGCATCATTTCCTGGCAAAGAAGGATAGTTATTTCCCAAATCCTATTTAACTTGGTTAAATCAGAGATGGGATATGGCTTCTTACTTTTGAGACTAGCAGTATCACATAGATCGTTCTTCAAATGAGAAATGAACGACCAGTTCATCTGAAAAAGTTATCTTGCAAAAGGTGGAGGCACTGACATAAGTTAGCAGATGCCTCTGCTGCCAACTGATCCATTTGTCACAAAACTTAAGCGGTATATAACAAGGAAAATAACATAGATTAACTTAGGAACCCAACTAAAAAGGCTAAGCCGATAACATTGAACTCAGCAAACATCTAAATGAAACCATAAAAAGGGGGATAACTCGCAAGATCTTCGTTCTCATCCTAATATGATCAATGTGATCATTGTCATGCTAGACACTGGAAATTTTTCATTGAGAAAGTTTCAAGTTGCAAAGGAAGAAATGGAGCCTCAACCAGACTAGTGGTTATATAACAAGGGACTGTTTGAATAAGATATGCTTCAAGAAAGTTCATCTTAGAAGTCACTCTCTCTCTTGCTCGCACACAAGCACTCCCCACAAATTTGTAAGATGATGGCCATTGATGAAGAAAGTGGCAAATGAGTTCCAAAGCACCATTGCTCTGTCGATATGAACATCCTGAGATCAATGCCAATGCACCTTCCACCTATGACTCCATAAGGATGTAGGGTATGCAACCCTTTGCTCTGATATTAATTGTAGAGTGCGCAGTTTATAAAATATGTGGAAGCACCGGGTGGTTACACAAGAGAATTGTAATAAATAACTCAAGACACTCGGTTATACTAAAACTGCGGTATAAGTATAACACTCAAAATAAACACTATGACACAACTATTACAATATATTTTCTCTCTCACACCACATACTCAAAATACTCACACTCAAGCACACTCAGCTATTCTATTTTTTCTTCTCGATCATAGAGGAATAACTCGCTCTGAAGCTGCAATTCTTCATGAGGCTCACACCTTGGTTTCTCTCTGACAAACTCTCTTTTTCTCTGAAACTCTTCTTCTCTTAACTTGTGTGGCCTGCCTTACGTCTGGAGTCCCAAGCCCTATTTATAGACTCAAGCTTCACCGCCTATTGAGGCATGACAATTTTGACTTTTTCCACCGCCATGGTACAATTACAAGACAACTCATTTTCTTCTTCTTCAAGTACTCTTGTTGTCCACGTACAATTTTCTTCTTTAGCCACTATTGTTGACTTTCTTCAAGTTTTTCTTCTTCACCGCCTCAGCCTCTCTTTGACTTCTTTTTATCTTCTTCAATAAGTTCTTGACAACTGGAGTTTTATGAAGAAACATGTTTTTCATGCACGTAGACTTTTCTAGCTTGTTCTAGGAGCCCGTTTGGTTTGTTTTTTGAGGAATGCATTTGCCAAAATTCAAATACCTTTGGGTGAAGGAGATTTTTCGAAATACAAATATCGTTTGGTAAAATTTGCATTAAAATACAACTTTGGCCAAAATACCGTTTGGTAAAATTTGTATTTGTAAATGACTTTTATTAAATTAAAAAACAAAAACAATTTTCTATTTTCTTTTTTTGAAGTTCGGCGATGACTAACTACGAAAAGCTATACCAGCATAACAAGCCTTTCCAGTCTACGGACTCTAAATTTGTCCGAAAGAAGGATGGAACTGTTTCCATCAAATTTGGCAAGGAAAAGGAAGAAAGTCCTTCTATCTTCGGAAGTTCTTGTGGCCATGTTTGGATGATTTCTTTATCCAGAACTTCTTGAAGTGCTTCTTTTTCTAGGAAGCTTTTCCACAAGTACCATCGTAGTCTTTCTTAGAACATTTGATTTTTAACTTCTGGTGAGAGCAGGCTGTCTCGAGGCCTTTGTCATTTATGATACAGGTGCGGACCATCTAGCGCTTTAGGCACAACTCTTCAAGACATAGATGGATTTCTTGTTGTATTTCTCCCAAGGGAATATCCTGTACTCTCCTCTGTCTTCCAAAAAAAGATCTTTCAACCATCTGGGATAGTTCTTTAGAGATGGAAGTTAGGAATACATGCTTCAGATTTGGATCAGCTCCAATCTAGTAAAAAACTTAAGCATTTCTCGATGATGCTTATCAAGATATTTCTTCTGGAGGGAGCAACATTTTCTTTCAAAAAATTCTTTTCTTTTCATCTCTATGAGATTAGTGGGTTTTCCCACAAAGAAATGATATAAGAGAGTGATGGCATGGCTCAAATCGGTGACATGAGAAATTGAATATGGTCTTGTTCTGACACTGATTTCCACCAAAGTTTGAGACTTCCTGTTAATCTTGTGACAAAGTTGTAAAGGACATTATTCATATCATGATTGGTAATGGACTGAGTATTCAGCCAAGTATGAAATTCTTCAAGTCTTTCTGGCCATTTGTGATAGGAGATATCATTAATGGTGAAGAATTGTTTTGATGTCATGGTCACATTTTGTCCAGGATTGTTCTGATCTGGCCGCCTGGGTCGCGTGACCCTAGGCGACGGTCGCCTGGGGTCGCGCGACCCCAAGTGATGAGGTCGTGCGATTCAGGCGACGGCCACCGGGGTCGGGCGACCCTTGTTCGGTGGTTGCTGGCGCGTCGCCGGCACGTGCAACCCCTTGGCCGGCGGTCATCGGCTTCTCTCCGGTGGAGATGAATAGTGATGAACAGCGGAAGTTGCATTCCGAAAATGCAACTTTCCAAATGGACCTCTCCCCCTCTATTCTCCCAAAGGCCTTTCAACCCCCTTGAAGATGCAATTGTATCTCCCCAAAGTCCTCAAAAGAAATGAACCAAACACCGCAGCATTTGGCCAAATCCTTTTAGAGTCCAAATGAACATTCCAAATGCTGAACCAAACAGGCCTTCATGCTTCTGGTTTCTTGTTATTATATTAGGTGTTGTCTCCAACAAAGGAATGCTAAGAGCGCTAAACAAATAATATGTTGGAGCTTGCAAAGAGCATTTATGTAAACAAAGAACTTCTTGGGAGAGAGCAATTAATCCAAGGAGGCTATTTACATACAGGTTCTTCATAGGTACATGCACTATTATTAATAACCGATGGTATTGCGAGGAAAAGAAACTGGGCTTCTCAATCTGCATATTAAAAAGGACAACTGAAGTCGAGGAGGAAAAAATAGAATCCAAGTATCTTACCTCTGTTTTTCAGGATACAACAATCTCATTCATAGATCATCACCTGCCGTAGCAAGAGCAAAGGATGCTTCTCCAAGTAATGGTTCTCTTCGTTCGGTCTGTTCCAATATCTTGACTGTAATTTTTATCTTTTGGTGAAGGCTTTCCTTGCTCGACAAACTTTAAGGGCCCGCATGTTTTCACTTCTGAAATGTGTTTATAAACAGATTTTCTGTTTTTTTTGTTCCAGGGAACAAAAAAAGAACAGAAACGCGTTTGTTTGCATTTCTCTGTTTTTTTTTGTTTTTTCGTTTTTGGAACAAAATTGAAACAAAAAATAGAAACAACAAAAACTTGTTTCTGTTCTCCAAAAACACTTCTGGCAAACCGAAAAAGAACAAAAATAAAGAAACAAAACGGGAACACTTCTGGAGGTCCCTTCGTTTGTGCCCGGCTTCGTTTGTGCTCTCCCCGGCGTCTCCCTCTCCGGCGCCTCCCACTCGGGCGGACTCTCCGGCGACTCCTCACTCCGGTGACTCTCCGGCGCCTCCCCACTCTACTCACTCTCCAGCGCCGATAGGTGGTGCTCCGTCAACCGGCTGAAGCTTCCGAGTCCAGGTAATTGCTACTGGTCCTCCATCTCCGTTCGAAGAGGGCTTCGGCGAGAGCAACCTTCGCCGACCACCACCTGACGCTCGCTCGAGCCTCAAGCGAGCGTTGCTCACCCAGATTTGCGGCAGATTTGGGCGACCGCTGCTCGAGGCTCGACCGCGACCGCTGCTCGGGGCTTGATCGAGACAGCTCGCTCGAGCCAGTGCTTGCCCAGATCTGCGAGACACTCGCTCGAGCGAGCCCTCGCGCTCGAGCCCCGAGTGAGTTGTTGCTCGCCCAGATCTGCGGTGGCATTTGCTCGCTTGAGCGAGCGTGGCTGCTTTGCTCGCTTGAGCGAGCGTCGCTGATTTTTGTGTAGGTTTGCATTTCGTCGTCTTGATTTTTGTGCGAGGTTCTGCAATGTGATTGTGGCTGGTCCGCCTTAAGCTCGATGTTTGGTTTTGAATTTTATGGTCGATTATAGACGGTGTGAGGTCAAATAGGAGTGGAAGAACTTTCGGGGAGGAGCTTCCTTGGCTTGCGAAAGAAGTGCAGCGCATCACGAACATTCACGGATACGTCGGTGAGCTTTGATCCCTTCTTGGAGCCATTGTGTTCAGTTGTTCACTATCTAGCGGCGGGATGTAGTTTCGTTGATCTCGGAGTCATGACTTTGTTGCCAATCCGCCTTTTGAGTGATCGTGAATTACAAGTATTAAGTTCTCGAGACTCATTCAATTCTCGGTTCTGTGGCTGATTGGCATCGATGAGATTAGACTTGAGATTTTTTTTTATGGGTTGTAGAACTTCTTAAGGTTTAGTCGTCTCTAATCGTTACTTTACTAGGAAATGGTTTATGTCTGCTCTCTATGAAAAGCCATGACTAATTTATGGTGATAGATATTCAAGGGACCGCATTATGGCTTGAAATGCTGGTTGGAGATCTGGAAGATTCATTTATCTTCATACATCAGCAAGCGAGAAATGTCTTGTCCAAAAAAAATTCTGCTTCATCTGTTCTGATGGTAATGACCGTAGTCTTTGTCCTCCCTTTTCATGGTAGTTCTTTAGATGTTAATTTTCCTGCAGGTTATGAACCCGATCTGATTCCTCCTTTTCAATTCATGAAACCGGACAGAGTAGAGAGAAGTTACTTTGAGCAATAAAAACCATGAACGATATCGAGGACCTAGTTGTGAAATTACGGAAATGAGTCAGAGGTGCGGATTCATCCGCTCGCTCGAGCGAGCGTCACTACTCTGCTCGCTCAATCGAGCGTCACGAGCAAAGCTGCAACGCTTTCCTCGCTCGAGCTATGATTTTGATAACTCACACCATCGCCCCATCCCTGATCGAAGCCCTAAGGTAGGAGATCGCCATTCTCCACGAGGTGCCCAATCTGATTCAGTTAATCAAAAGAAACTAGGAACTCACATTGTGGATCTGGAATCTCAGCTTGGCCAAGCTCAAGAAGAGCTGAAGAATCTGAAAGAGCAATTGGTCTCAGTTGAGGCTGCAAAGAAAGTAGCTCAAGAAAAGCTTGAGAAGAAGAAGAAATGGCCTCAAAGCTGAGTCAGCTAGAAGAGGAACTTAAAGCGAGCAAAGAAAACAACATCCAATTGAAAGAGAAATTAAAAGCTGTGGAAGGAGGTAAAGAAGAACTAGAAGCGGAGATGAAGAAGTTGAGGGTGTAGATCGAGCAGTGGAGGAAAACAGTAGTTGCTATTCTTGCTGGTGGTGTTGAAATGAATGGGAGAATTCCTGGAAGATGCGGTTCCATGGATAAGCATTTCGGAGGAGTTTTTGAGGTGCCTCATGCAGGTTATGCTGATTTTGTGGGTTCACCAGGAAATATTGATGATCTAGACATGGCTTTGGAGGCGGGAAGCAAAAGAACTCGGGATCGAATGTTTGGAGATTTGTGGAAGAGGAAGGGCCAGAAGTGATCCATCATCTCTGTGCTCCATTACCCTATATGGTTCTGGTGTCATTAATGGTTGAAAACGAGGAAAATTGGCGCCTGTTATTAGTCTTTTGGGTTTCGAAGTGCTAGTGCTTTTTGTTCTCTTTTGCTAGGATGAGTGGCACACTATATGCATGTATATGTCCAGTAGCAAAACTAAATCCAAACCACTATGGCATTGCTCAATTTGTTTGAGAGTTCTGATATCCGTCTTGATCGTTTGTTTTGTTTCTAAGGTGCAAAGATTGATCCACATGTGCAAATATTGCTATCTGCAAGTTCATATTCCTACCGACTTGAGAAAATAAATTGAGACTATACATAGTGTGGGAAAGAACGTATGCGAGAAAGTTGAACATCAAGACTTTGATATCTTGGCTATCGACATGAGCAGTTGGTTGCAGATGAAAATTGCATATTCCATGTTTTAATATTCTTCAATCCTCAGTGCACAAGCTCGTGTTCGCAGAATCCCTATCTAAGTATACTCTTGATGGAATGATGTTCTAACGATCCATCGGTTTGATTCCAAGAAACCAATCTCTCGTTATGAATGAATGTGATTACCACCGAATAAGGCGGCAAATAGTTATTCAATGGGAATCACCCAAAGAAATGGGGGACGATTACTTGGGACAAGTATGAAGTGTCGATGGGCAATTGTTTTCTTTCAAATATGCACATATGATCATGTTCGAACGTTTGTCTTCACTCACCATGAACAAAACAAAATTAATGAGCATTTCATGAGAATGACAATTCTCATCTCGTTTAAACTTTATTTAGAAAAAAGCATTTTTTTAAAAAATTTAAAAACAGAAATTTTGTACAGTTTACCAAACGTGTTTCTGTTCTTTTTCTATTCTAGGAACAAAAATTAACTGCAGTTACCAAACGTGTATCTGTTCTTTTTTTATTTCAAGAACAGTTTTTTTTTACACTTACCAAACGCCTTTTTTTGTTCAAAAACTGTTTCCAGAACAGAAACATTTTTTTTTTGTTTCTATTCCCTGGAACAAAAAAAGAACAGAAACGTTACCAAACGCGCCCTGATAAGCAGTCTGCAGCTTTTGTGTGCCTCTTACATAGGTGGAGATTTTCTACCATCCAGCGTGAGATGAGGCGGCTGTGCTTCCTTCGTTAGAAGAGCCAATATAATCTTTGGCTCTTTCCTCATCGCAGCGACGTGCAAAACTGTGAAGCCTCTTGCATTTCTACTATTCACATCGGCAATTCCGAGATCAAGAAGTTCCGGTCATGGTCTCCGCATCACAGTATGCACAGGCATAGTGAAGTGCATATGCATCATCCAGAGTGGTATAGCCCTTCTTCGTCAAAGATAGCATGAGGCAAGCCTTTCTCTAAAGTTACAGTTTCGAGATCAGATCTCACAAAAAAATTTCTATACAATGTGCCAGCAATCCGTGACTTTCATCACCGCATACCCGTCAAGCGGATAGCACGAGCAAAATGTCATCTGGGGCAACCTTGTGAGAATGTCAAGTAGGCGCCTCTGCAAACGAACGAGTCTGATTCAGTCATGCTGCATGTGAACAAAACAAAAAATATCCAGCATCTCTAGCCGTAATCACCGATGTGGATTTCTTTATCGTAGTCTCCTCAGCTAGTTTCTTTTGCAGCTACTGCTGCGCTACTGAGCAGTTTGACAATGGACAGGATCCCCCTTCAGGCAAATCATCGTATTGAAGGGGATGTCGAAACAAACAATTCTCCCTATGAATAATATCAAATAGGACGGGAACTAAGCAACCATAAAGTTGACACAACCGACCCATAGAGTCAATTTATACTGCAGAAGGTTAAAATGAAAGAGCTCCAAATTGTCAGGCGCTCTTTACTAAAGTAGGTCATAGATCTAATCAAAATTATCTCACTTTCTAATAGGCCTTAGCATACCATATAAGAATAATTATGGCATACTGGATATTATCTAAATACTGAAAAGGCTATGAAAAGTTGCAATTATGAGAAGTTGCAATTTTTATGAAGATATAATATTTGATGATGTGACATCCTGAATTTTGTACGCTCTACAATAATATAATATGATTTTCGTGACCGCAATCACCCGGAATACTTTGCTTTGAGATTAAGAGGATAGATATCATCACTATGTTGGTGAGTAGAATGAAGGTAATTAAATTCCAGCCATAGTAGTTGTAGAGAATGGCCGGTGTACTTTGAGTTTCATATTTTATGATATTCAAGTTTCAATTTCATTGAATTGATATTTTCTTAATTTTTGATATCTTTCATTGATTATTTTAGTGAATTCAAAATATTTTCAAATTCACCAATGTTTAAAATCAAATGTTCAGAACAAAAATATTAGTAGATGCACAAATTTTTAGAATTAGATGTTCAAAACTAAAATATTTTCAAATGCACGGATATTTAGAATTAGATGTTCATAATGAATATTGGTTAACTAAATCTCTATTTGTCTTCGTTTGGCACACTTCTCTTTTCTCTAACAAAATTTTTAACCCTATACTTTGGTTTGAGACATTGAAATTGGTAGTTTTGACATCATGCATGAAATCATCAATTCCAACTATTGTTCATTAATGTTTTGGGAGACTCATCCCTATAGTTCATCAATGCTTTGGGTGATTCATGCCTATAGTTCATGATTGTCTTGGTGATTCATGCATACACTTGGCCATAGAAGATGAGCTCATCTTCATTTCCATCAAAATATCTTCTTGTGGCAAAATTTCATTGGGCCATTTGTGCCCTAGCTACCCACTTAGGGCCACTTGAAGCATTTCTATTGGAACACATACTACTCTAAAATATAATGATTTTTTTCCCAAAGTTATCATTTCTTTAACTTTGGTTTGTTAGATTCAATTCCTTTGCCCTGTAAAAAGACGTTCTTATGTCTTCAAGCTTGCAAAATGAGAATTCCAAAGAAAGAAAGAAAGAAAGAAAGAAAGAAAGAGTGATCTTCCGTTGCTTTCCTCTCTTATTTTCACATTCCAATCTTTTGTACGATAGGAAATATTCTATTCTTGTGTTAAAGCTTCCAAATTCCATTTTTCAAGAGCTTACAAGGTAAACTTATGGATTATTCTCTTTTATAAAACTAGTTTTGATAAAAGATTAAGAAATGTTAACCTTTGTTCTTGATTATATTGTTTTGAAGGTGATTAAAGTTTTGATTCTACTCAAGCCTTCTATTTGAGGTAAGTGAAAACCCCAGATGCTAAGTTGGATTGATCTACTAAGTGCTTTTGACTTGGATTGATATGTGTGAACTTAGTGTAGTATGTGAAATATGGATGCAAATGTGTTGTGGTGGTTTGATTTATTTTGTGGATTTCATACATGACTAGAACGTGCTTGATTGTTTCTTTTAGGAGTGGTGACATGTGGTATGTGTAAATATGAATATGAATTTGGAAGTATTATCTTTGTAGTTTCAAATTTAACTATCGTTGGTAATATTCACTTATTAAGTCTAATTCGCTTTTGAGTTTGATATGCTCTCCAAGTCTAATTCATTTTTGAGTCTGATGTACTCTCAGAGTTCGATTTACTCTCTAAGCCGATTTGCTTTTTAGTCTGTTATCCTCTCTGAGTTTGACTTGCCTTCTGAGTATATTCACTTATCGAGTCTGAATACAATTTCCTTATGTTCAAACTTTTTCGATCAAAACCATCTCCACATGTTCATACTTTCCCGATTAGAAGCATTTCCTTACGTTCAAACCGTCGCGGTCAAAACCATTTCAAGCCGTCCGAATCATAACCATTTCCTTATGATCAGACTTTCCCTATCAGAACCGTTTCCTTATGTTCATACTTTCCCGTTCCAAATCATTTTATTATGTTCAGATCCATTGTCGAGCATGTTGATTGTTTAGTATTGATTGTGTTTGCGTAAGTAACGAAAAAAGGTAAGCATATGAGTATCACCATATAATCACATGTTGTTACCTTATTTTATTATTTGACTAATGTATTTTTTGTTGAGATCAAATAAGAAAGATTGTGTTGAAGTGCATGAGAAATGGCAAAATATCGTAATGATCATGACAGCTATTATGTTATATGAATTGCTTGTGAATGATACTATATGATTCGAACCTTTGCCACGGCCTACTCGCCTTCGAGCGAATTCCCTTATATGAGTATGTGGATAACATTCTAGAATTAGCGAAATGTTTTACCGCATATAACGGTCCTCTACAAGGTTGATATTATATGAAATTATACAATGACATGGTATTGTGGTCATGGTATGACATGGCTTTGTGGTCATGGCATACCATGGACTTGGCTTATATAGTTAAAGTATAACATGGCTCTTATAGTCATGATATGACATGGCCTTATGGTCATGATATGACTTGGCTTGTATAGTCATGGTATGACATGGCTCTTCAAGTCATGGTATGACATGGCTTTTATGGTCATGGTATGACATGCCTCTTCAGTCCAGGTCCTGGCTAGTGACATGTATGAATTCACTTGTGTGTATAATGGTAAAATGCATGATATGTATGTATTCACTTATGTTTATAATGGTGAAATGCATGACAAGTATGATTTTTGTGTGTGTGTGATGGTGAAATTCATGATAAGTATGAACTTGCCTATGTATATTTTTGTGTATGGTGCTAAACCATTAAGTGATACTAGTGTATTGTGAAATATTATGTCTATGATTACTTATGAGCATATGAACTTGCATTATAGTTAATGACTTGTTATTGGCATATTGTGTACTTGTTTATGCATTATTATTTTGAACACATGTTGTTTGATTTGGTGCCAGGTTGAGTATTAAGATAATCTCCTACCTTAGACCTAGATTTCATTAATTGAGCTTTGGCTCACTCTTTATTTTTCAGTGTGTAGGATGGTCCCTTTGGGATACGTCGGTAGAGGGGACAAGGCAGTGCCTAAAATCATCAGCCTCTAAGTTACAGGGTAGTTCACTTGTTAAATAGTACGGGAGTAGTGGTGCTAGTTGACCCGACCCAACCTAGGACTATATATTTTGATAATAAGTACTGGTGTTTGTATAAAGAAGAAGCATATATATTAAACTCATGTGACTTTCTTGTATGGTATGTTGTGATGTATTTTGTAGTGCTTTCACATGCATAATTACAATTACGAGTATAAACGGGAAGAACACATGCCATGCATAGGAGTGTGCCAAAGAACCAGGAACCGCTTGGAACTAGACCGGACAGGACCGGAATCGGTGATTCCCATTGGGGCCAGTCCGGTTCCCGATTTTAGGCGTGGAACTGCTCAACCATCCACTTGGACCGGACCGATATATATATTTAAAAAAAATTCCATCTCAATTACTTAATTATTTTGTAATTTTTCAACCAAATATATATGTATATTTATGTAGATTGGTAGTTATTTGACCTTATTGACTAATTTTGTCTCTTGGGTGTGTAATAAGATTAACCCTCCTATTTTTCTTTCCCATTCTAATAATCCATTTACTTGTTTCTCAACCTAAATAAAATAAACAAACGTAAAGGAATGAGAGAATCGATTGGATATGTCCATAAAAGCCAACCGCTCGTTTTAAAATTATAATTAGGTTTCTCCTTAACCATTCCCATGATTAAATTAGGTTGATGTTGAAAAAAGGCAATCAAGCAATTAATAGTTTAAATTTTATGGAGGTTAGGACTTTTAACATGGAGTCTAATTCTCCACATGTTTCTAGTGTCGAAAAACCTTAAAAGGATCACACCACAACCTTCGAAGAAATTAAGTTTTTAGCTAACAAGTTTTTAGTAACAAGTGTTGTATATTTGTTCCGCCTTATAGTTTTCAATCCTTAACCAAAATCAATGGTTTGCAATTAAATCCGAGTATAAGGCCGAACAAGCTTTGTAAGAATTGGGGCTCGATTCCATAGACCCACCTAAGAACCAAACTAGACCGGCGGTCCGATTCCTAGGTGGATCTATGAAACTAACGGGCGGGTCTTGATTCCAATTTTTTGGAACTAGTCCTTAGTGGGCGGTTCCTAGTTCCAAGGTGGGAACTGCCTACTCGAACCATGCTCACTCTTAGCCATGGCGTCACATATGAGCTTTGATGGAAAGCACTTATTAAATGCATTTATTGATAGCCTATATAAGGAGTCTAGTTGTCTCTCTGCCCACAAAGACAATTAAAGTTGTATTTTATCCTTCATTAGATGAAATACGTTAAGAAAAGTGGGTTAAAGAAGAGAAATCGGATTTCTTTATCTCTCTTATTTTTGCAACAATCATTTTCTCAAAATTATTACTATGGATAAATATATGTGTATTTATCTCTCTATCGTGAATAAATCATGATGATCTAAAATTCTTTAATGTTAAATTTCCGCATAATTGAATTAAATCATTGCTAACAATTGGTACTAGAGCATGGTTTAGGATCTTATGATTTTTTCAACTATTAAAATATATTATGACTTCGTTAATTTGTTCCCATTAATGCTTGTTAAAGATACGTACATTGAATTGATTGATACAAGTACTTGCTAAATGAGATCACATGTAAATTATTCTTTGAGTTTAGTGCTCTTAATCTATATATATTTTCATATTTCTAGCACGCTAATTATTTTGCTATGTGTATTCATATATAATTATATATCATCTTCTAAAGCTTATCAAATCCACAAGAACTAACATAATTTTATTCAGTGTCACTTTTGTAATAAAATTGGACAATCTTATTTAGTGTCACTTTTCACTACATCATGGGTACATTATTTCACGGCCCTCAATTTTTTGCTCATTTTATTTTGGGTTTGATAGCTTATTATGATATTGACTCGAGTAGTGACCATCAATATTGTCGCTCCACTATGAACCGCCATTTCTTTTTGGGCAATTCACTTATCTCATGGTCTAGCAAGAAACCGACCATTGTTGTTCACTCTAGTACAAACATCAAACTATTACTAATACCACATCCGAGTTACTATGGTTGCGTCAACTACTAAAAGATATTGGATTACATCGTAATTCATTAGTTGCAACAACTGTAGCTCTAAATAAATATCACGTAATGACATAGCATAAATGGCTTTGCTTTTGTGCTATTGTTGGTTTAGCTAATCCGAAGGAAGCCAGTATTTCATGCGAGATCCAATTGTTTGTCAACAATCAAGAAACTTACGGTTGTGTAAATTGTTTTTCCTTACATATGGATTTTATATGTTTCACAGCAAATGATGTGGGGATTGGACGCAAAATTGTTGAATCATTGCAGTCAATTTACAATACCGTTTCAAGCATTGGAAGGGAATCGTAGAATACATGGGCGTGTATGGTGTGCAAACAAGGTAAGCAACCAAATGACATAGAATAACAACAGTGTTGATCCTCTGAATTGTAACACGAACTTTACAAAATACCGTGTTTGAGGCCGCAAAAGGAATGAAAGATTTTCAGACTCATAATCAGTACACTACAGTTCATAATTAACTTTCTTGTAATTTATGTTGGGGGTTATATTACTACCCTTTCCAGCGACTTTGACTGAGTGTAAGCTCATTGTGCGAGGACGTTCCCGTCTAGTCGATGTTCCTAAATTTTCTTGCTGATCCGTGTCACGTCACGTCACGGCCAAACTTAAGAAAGAGAACCCAAAGAACAAGAGAACTAGAATTTCCAAATTGGTCCAATCTTTCGGCCGGAAATTGCGCGATTTTGGTCCTGTGAGGTTATGATTTTTTCGTGTGTTTTGAGAAAGCGTGACCATATGCAAGTAATCATTGTTTTCCAAGGCCTTTGGGCTGTCGCGTCCTGGCAAGAACGCAAGCAAAGTAGAGACAGATGGAGATGGCAGCAAGAATAAATGATGATTGGCCCACGCGTGGATAACGCGCATTAAAGTGATAATTAAGCTATCAGAACGCGTACCAGCAGTCCATCTCCCTTCCCCCAAAGCCTAAGCAAAGTAGAGACAGATGGAGATGGCAGCAAGAATAAATGATGATTGGCCCACGCGTGGATAACGCGCATTAAAGTGATAATTAAGCTATCAGAACGCGTACCAGCAGTCCATCTCCCTTCCCCCAAAGCCTAGGCAAACATCGTAGGGAAAATAAGGCAAACATCGTAGGGAAAATAAGGCAACTTTTTCACTGTTCCTTGCCCGACCTTTCGATATTTTCTGTCTTTTAGTGCTCCTGCGAATGCACCGCCTTTTGGCTCATTCATTGGGCGGCCCGCAATCCCGTCTCCTTGCGTCTCTCCCCCTCGCTCTCTTTCATCGGACCACATCAACGTTAGCAACCCGGCATTCTTCATTCAACCCAGCCTTGGAGTATGTCGTAGACAGTTCTAGAAGGAAAAGAGCCCCGCTCGAAATTTTAAACCCATGAAAAGCGGGCCACAGCGAGAATATGGTGTGCATTAAAACTCATCAGACAAGCAATGAGATACTTGTACGAGCGAAATAAACTGAGGCAAAACCCAAAATAACACTGCACTTGAAGTTCAACTTAAAAACTTAAATAGATATATGAACAGACACAATTATGAAGTAAGAAGTCTATTGAAACTCCATTGACAAGTGATATAAGATTCTTTTATAGATAGGAAAATCACTAGATAATAATAATAAATATTTATGTCCTTAATGAGAAAGAAATAAGATGAGAATTGGTTAGATAATAATATCTTTCTCTCGTCATGTGGCGTTAAGAAGCAAATATTGCAATGAAAAATGAGTTATTCTAAGAAGGAATTCATTCTTTTTCTAAATATTTTTGCATGGAATCTTAGAATATTGTGTTGAGTTCTCAAAGCAGGTCTTGCCTTGATACTTCAAGCACTCCAACTTCTCCAGCTTTTACGTAGGTACTCCTTCGAATGGGATTGTGTTTTTTGTCCTTGTTTTTGCTTGAAACTTTCCCCCTTGGTAAGAGCAAACTATTCGTATCAATGTGTATAATGTCTCTGTATGTTTATTTTGGTTTCACTCTGTTTTAGCTCTGTTATTTTGATTTGACTCTGTTTCGGCTTTGTTTCTTTTTATGTCGTCCGGAGTGCGATCCTCTTGGGGCATCCAGCTACTCTTCATTGTCCCAACGGATAGTCCCCCGGGCAAAGAGGCTAGGATCCAAGGGACTCCACTCCCGGCGGTTTGCTCGTGGCACATGTCCACCAGAATTTGCATCCAGCTGTCAGGGGACAGTGGCTCATCATTGCTCCTCATCATATTCAAGTGATGATGCTTTTGATGGTAGTTTTCACAAACCACCACGCCAACGATGACGTCAGATTACCCATTAAAAATTTATCCTTTTACCGGATTTGTATTTGAGTTCTTTTCTCAAATGGTAAATTTTAATTTGGATTAGAAATGCACTACAAAAGTAGTTCCTTTATAGCTGTTAATATTTTGCCTTTGTTGACATATAGATTTTGACATCCGTTTAGTCATTTATCGCGTAGCATATAAATTTAGGTGCGTTTTTATTATTTTATTTTAATTGGAGTTTTATTTTTTGGACTAGTGCGGATGGGTTCAAATTAGTTGGATTAAGCCCACGAAAGGAATAAATTAGCCCAAGCCCGTTGCTTTTTAATTAATTATCTTGTGGGAAATTGAGATTTGATGCAATATTATGGTGATTTTTGACATTTAAAAAAATTATATTGCAATCTTATTTTTAATCTTTTGGTGGTAAAATCATTGGGAATATTAAGGAGGATAAGGAATATTCTAAAATATTTTATTGCGGATAGAGATTTCGAAAGATTTTAGAGTTAGTTAATGGAGTTTTATCTGGAAAATCTTCACAAAAAATTTCAGATTATTTTCAATTGCTGAGTCAATATATGAAATCTTCGTTGGTAAAACAGATTGATTTGTTCTTGCTCTATAAAAGGGGGGCTTTTTCTGAGCTTCTCTTGGTCGAAAGAAAAGAGGAAAAAAGGTGGAAAAAGAAAACACCAAAAAATGAAGTGAAAAGAGAGAGAAAAAAAAGGGAGCAAAAGAATTCTATTCCGGTTGAGAAAGTGCAGAAAGTACACAGAGGGCAAAGAAAAGGGACGTGAGAGAGACAGGTTAGAGAAAAAGAAAAAAAAGGAAGTAAAAACAAAAGAACAGAATACTGTTCATCTTCCTCGCCGTTCCTCGCTGCCCGATCCGCTGTGCCTCCACAGTCACCGATTCCACGCCGGCCACCGCACCGCCGTTTCCTCCGCCAGCCCGCCGCCGTTCGTCAGCGACGCCAACAGACCACCCCGCAACCCGCGAGCGCACCCTCGTCGCTCCGGCAGCCCATCCCGCAGCAGCTCGCCTCCTGCCGCGTCGCCGCCACACCACAGTGACCAGCGAGCCTGCCAGCTGCTGCTCGCGCCAATCCACGACGACCGCTTCTGTGACACCGCGAGCCCGCGACACTAGCAACCCGCGAAGGCGCTACCGACTCGCGCCCCAGTCCTCTGCTGCTCGCGCTGCGCCACCACCAGGGCTCCTTCCACCCGCAAGCTCGCACCGCCGCCCAGCCGTGCTGCTCGCGCCAACCCGACGATCCGCTGCTGCTGCTGTATCTTCGTTGGCCACCTCCGTCCGCGGGCACCCACAACCCCCCTCGCAACCGACGTTGCAATCTGCAGCAACCCGAACCTCTGCCCTAGCGCCAGTGCGCCGCCTCCACCCGAGCGACCCCTGAGCCGGATCTGTGCCCTGCTGCCCGGAGTTTCTGCCGACGTCGATCCGCCCAACGCTGATCCTGCTCGATCCGCGACTCCCCGCAACCGGAGCCCCTGCCGTACCCGATCTCGCCATCGCTCCGCTCCTCCTGCTGCTCGAATCTTCACGAGCACCGACGCCGATCCACCCAACGCCCGGTTCGGACCCGAGCTTCCCTAGCTCCGCTCCTGTGTTGTTGCCGCTGCCGGTTCACCTTGGCCGGAGCCTCCTCTGCCGAGCCGATTCGCCGGTTCCCTTGGAGATCCACGAGCGGTGTCTGAAAAAGAAGAAAAACAGAAAAACAAAAAGAAAAAGAAAATCTGATTAGGTGGTTTTTCTTTTCTTTTTATTTTACCTTTTTTTTTAATATTCTGTTTTAGTGGAATTGTTCCTTGATATATTATTAATATCCCAATATGAAATAGTCCCTCAAGCTAGGGATTGACAGATCGATTTTCGCGCCCAAATTCGACTCGCAATCCTTTACAAAAATCGATAATCTAATCTCAAGCTCGAGATTCGATTCGTAATTTAATTTAAAATTGGCCAACACCATCTCATGCGAGATATGGTCCGTCAATTTTTTAATATCAATCTTATCATGTTTGATTTACCATCGTCAAGTTAGTTGAGTCAATCTTATTTTCGTAAAAGAAAAATCCAAAAAAATACTTGAGTTAGAAATAGATTTGCTTTAGAATATTCCTAGGTTTAAAATCGCAATCTTATTTCGAATTTTTAAATAAAAAATCAAAAAAGAAAGTGCATTCATTTAGGTTGTTAGTTTTTTATTTGAATTGCATGTTAATTATGTATTAATTTTAATTTCGAATTTCTTAAAGAAAAACACAAAATGTTTCATTTTAAATTTAGATAATCTTTTTTAGATAAATTGCATTTTAGATTTAGATAATGTCTTGGTTTAAATTAGGATTTAATATGACTTAATCTCTAGTTTAAATTAGATAGAATCTTAATCTAGCTAGATCATTTCAAATTTCATAAAATTTGTCTTAGGATAAATTAGTTGCAATTTCTAGGATAGATTGCATTTTTAAAATAAAAAAGGTCATTTGCATGTCACATAGAATTAGGTTCATGAAATGCATGTCATTTTAGTGATTATTGTTAGGTTCATTTCTAATTAAAAATTGTCCGTCATTAGATTAGGTCATTTAATAAATATCGCGTGACATATAGCTTGCATATTAAATTATATGTCGCATGTCATTTTAGTTGAAATAATTTTGTTTGTCATTGCATTGCATTGCACGTCATTAGAATTAAGCCATTTTGGTTAATTTAGATTGCATGTTTAACAATTGCATGTTCATTAAGAGATCATAAAAATTTTATTCATGTTTAGGACATATTGCCCTGCCATATCATTTCATATTAGATTAAAAGCATTGCATTGCATATGGATTATAGTCTCGTTTAATAAGTGAAAACAAAAAGAAAGAAATTGCGTGTAACATAGAAACCATATCTAGGGTTGTTGATGTGGATTTTAATTTAATATTGCAGATGTTTTTTTTGCTTTGAGGTAAGTCCTGCAATTTATTTTCTGCTTTACTTGAGTGTTAAATTGGTGGTTTGCGCACCTGCATGAACACCTCACATGTTAGGGAATTAGTTTAAAATCAATTCAAGCTGCCTGCAAAACCTTTTTTTTTTTTTTAAATAAAAGAAATAGTACCGAAAGGGCGTTAGAGAAATCTAGTGTAATTAAGTCCCCGTACCCAAATCTCTGGTTCGTAGAAGTAAAGTAAAACTCCTGTTACTTCGTTTGGATTTCTAATCGACCCACCAAAAATAGATTAGTGGCGACTCCTAATTAAAAATTAATTGCATGTTAAAAAAACTTGAACCTAAAATCGCGAATTGGTATGGACTTGGGAGAGCTCGAGTTAAGTCTAGGATTAATAATCCATTAGCCAAATCATAGGTGATTCACACCCGAAAATTTGGTCGCGACAGCCTTTTACTGTTCTGATGCTCAATTTTGCACTTCCTAGCTGAAGATGAGATTACCTGAGCCGTCGCTTTGCTTCTATCCGATGTTTTGGTAAAGCCTTCCAACACTTCTCTTCTTTTTGGGAAAGATCAAAAGCTTAATTCTGCACTTTTGTCTTCTCATATATGAAGTTGACGGATTGATATTCAGTCATTAAATTGACCATACCCTCTGTGGGACTTCTGTTTCAATATTAACTCCTCAACCCAGCTTCCTCCTATTCTTCATGCATCGTGATCCAAGATATGTCACAGGGTTTTAGGAAGATTGATACCGATCGATGGGAGTTTGCGAACCAAGGTTTTCAGGAAGGGAAGAAGCACTTGCTGAAGAACACAAGGAGGAGACGCAAACTCAGCGATCATACGAAAACATCGAGTAGTATTGTTGCTTCGGATTACCCGGAGGCTGGAAAGGAAGCTGAACTTGAAATGCTTAAGAAGGACCAGGAAGCGTTGAAGGCCGAGATCCTGAAACTAAGAGAAGAGCAGGAGGACTCGCAGCATGAGCTCAACCACGTCGCCGAGCAGATTCGCTATGCCGAGTGCAGGTGCCGGCGGATGTTCCTCTTCCTCTCCAAAGCAGCCGAAACCCCAAACTTTGTCCAGCATGTAATCCAAGAGAAGAGGCAGAAGAGAGATCTAGAGGCTTGTGAACTGAGCAAGAAAAGCAAATTGCTTGGTCCCGTTAACGAAGCCACCAAATGCTTGCTCGACGTAACGGATCGCAAGATTCAAAGCCCGAATGTTGATTGCCTGAGAATCGGTGATGATTTGGCACAGATGGAGTCTTGGCCAAACAATGTTTTACCGGTGGATCTTGAGACCATTCAGATGCACAACCCGTGGCCCCCTCCGGTGGGTGGTGCGGATTTCAGGGTTATGCAGGGTCAGACACCCGATCAGATGGCCGGACCTAGTCCGTCAGATTTGCCTTCGGTTTTCCATGAGATTTCGGAGAAGTTCCTCGGAGACAACATGGTCGTGGGCGACGATGCGATGGATGACCCAGGAATCTAGCTTGAGCTGGAGGGTCTGACTGAGAAGTCCTGTGGTTGGACTGAGTCCTGTGGTTGGACTGAGTACACAAGTGGGCTGGGAAAGCAAGCAGCAGGACTGACGCCCTAAAGTTTCTATGCTGCTCCTGCTCTGTTCTTTCTGTCATATGCTGCCGCTATCTTTTGTGATCCAGGTCTCGGAATGCAGCCTTTGCATAGTCAGAGGGAGTATCTGAAGTGACTGAATCCAACCAATGAACTTATGTGTCAATGGTAAATGCTCGTACTTAGTATATATGTTGTAGTTTCTTCCTTTGTCTCCATCGTAACAAAGTGCTCTCTGGGTTCTTTTCTCTTAGTTTGCACTAAGTTTTTTTTGTTTTTTTGTTTTTTTTTGTTTTTTCCTGTTTCTCCTTTTGTAACCAGTTATATATAAGAGAAGTTGTTTATAGTGCCAAAGTGCAATTTCAGTTTAAGGGTTAATATCGCCATATTGTACACTGTGCCACATCCTTTTCCAATTATTTTTTTTTAAAAAAATTTCAAATCAGTACACTCATGTCACATACACTCCAAATTAATTTTCATGTCATAAAAAAATCTCAAATAAGTCGGATGATTGGCGTGACGAGGATCTCAATGTGGAAATACAACATAAATGGATCTCATAAATGACGTTATTTTGATTGGGAAAAAAAAACAACAACAATAACGTTGTCATGAGAAAGCTAGGTATGAAGAAAATGAATCAAGATTGCATATGATAAAATATGCTAATTTTATTCTTAGAGTACTCTTACGTTCCAAAAATCTGCTAAAATCCCTAAGCTTGTCCCCATTTCACTTTAAGATTTTGGTAATATCATGGGTATGCCGATTTGGATTTTTTTTTCTCACGTAAAGATTAATTTGGGATGAATGTGATATGAATACATCATAACAATAATATGAGATTAATGTGTCACGATTATACCAATTCAAAATGTTAAGAGATATTAACCCTTGATTTAATGAAAGGAATTTTTCAAAATGTTTGACATGACCAAATTCTAACTACAAGTTGTCCATTTATTCTCTATAGAGAAACATCTCTCTCTCTCTCTCTCTCTTTATATTAAATGTGTTTTATTGCAAGCTTATGCTAAGAAAACTAGCCACGGATACTATTCTCAATCGATAAGGTTCTAATAGATTTTGTTGACAAAATTGTTCATAAAATTTTAAGTTTGATAATTGTCTTGAAGTATCTTGATCTAGAAAATCGCTCTAGTACGAATTACAAAGTTTACTTCAGATGGAACAAGCTCAGACTTAAAGTCTAGATCTTTTATTGAAGATAAAGACCGAGAGAATTACTTTCATTCCCATCTTGATGCAAGTTCAGAACACAACAAGTTCAAAATGTGACAAGTTCTGAACGAAGCAAGCCCATAATGTGACAGGTCTAGAAAGTGACCAGTCCATGATAAATAACAACTAATGATCTGGTTTAGATTTCACACTTAGAAAGATTTGATTGATTCAATCTTATTCGATTAGAAAATCAATCTTGAGATAAGTTCGGTCTAAATGGAGAAGCTCTACTTATGGAATCAAGACTCGGCTATACGTACGGCCATAATCAAGTGGGAATCTAGCTTTTGCTACTCAACGGCCATCCAATCTTCTTGATTCAGATATGTCAAACTAGTACATTTGGAAGACAATCCTCTAGAGACAATCCAACAGCTAGTTTGGAGATGGATGACTTGGAGGTGGATGACTATATAACGAGACCAAGGTGTCAAGAATCATGTAAGAGATGAGGCCTAGGATCTAGAATTCCAAAGTCTCACACACTTATCTTTTGTGAGTTTCAATTTTGTGATTGTGAGAGAAATACAAAAAGAGTGACTGAGTGAGATAGTGCGATCTATCACTAAGTGCTTGCACTCAATACTGTAATCTCTTATTGATCATCTAGTGGAACTCAGCCAGTAAGCTGTTAGCGTGGAAGAGCGGACGTAACATTGATTTAAATCAAACCACTATAAACCTTGTGTGCAATTTCTCTTTTCTCTAAACTCTTATTGTTTATTGCTATAATAAATTGCACATTTGTTGGGTGCTTCTAAAGTCTATTCTACTGCACAACAAATTCTTAACCTTGTTCCAAAATCTAACCATTGTTCACACTTTAATTTTAACTTGTTCTAATCTGCTTTAAATTGTCAAGATTTCATAGATTCATCTATTCACCTCCCCTCTATGTGATACTTGCTAACTTTATCAGCTTCCACATGTCAAGAAGGGAGAAGTTGATTTTTTTTTTTTGTTCAAATGAGAAGTTGATCGATGTATACCGTTATTCAAACTTTTTCGTGACAACACTGCTTAGTCAATAGTGATAATCATTCAACTGGTTGAACCTAAAGGAGTTTATTAGACTAAGGGCATATACTTCAGCATCAAAGTTTGAATCCCTCAAAATGGTGTTAAAATACGACATGACATTGGCTTATACAAAGTTTTTTCTACCAATTTATATTGTGATTCTTAGGATTCATTTATCTAAAAAAAAGAATTATTTGAAAGTATTTTTCTAAAAGTGATCGTTTGTATCGATTGAAATAATTAGTTAATAAGATATATTTTCATTATCGATTGCAATTTATAGTGAGATATTTTCGTGAATGAAGGGAATATATATCGTTTATTTACTTTTTCAATTAACAAAAGTGATTATCTTTAAAAAAATATTTCTAAATAAATTATTTTTTATGAAATAAGTACAATCTTAGCTTTCCAAGGGAATTTTTTAAGAGAACTAATCTTCTCCCTAGTCTCAGGTGAAGTGGGTAATTCCAAAGTCCCATCACATCAATTGACAAGATGTGTCGTAGATTTGAAGTGAAAAAGTCTAAGAAAATACAAATTGCTTACGGAAGAAAAATACAAATTGCTTACAAAAGGGAGCTTACTTTAATAATTATGAAAATACATTCCACTATAATTAGCAGTATGCCGGTTCTACTAGAACCAAGCCGAACCACCCAAAAAACAAGTCCCAGAGTTGGGACTCGTTGGAACTGATTCAAGAGTAGTTTCTGAGTAAATATCCATTACCAAACCACCTTGTTTTGGAAGTTGTTTCGAAATTGGTTTTATAAGCTAAAAAGTTCAAACCGTAACTTTTTTTTCCCCATAAATTCTAACCCTAGCACTCGTTTGTCATTTGTCCTTCTTCGGAACTCCTTGCTAGTCTTTCCCCTTCCCTTAAATTTTTATAGATGAATGGAAAACAGAGTTTCATAATTTATGTTTTATGTTATGTGTTTGAACTTTTTAGCGTTTATAATTGTAAGTGACTACGTGTTCATCTTATAGATTCTTTTTTTTTTGGCGGAGAGGGATTTTTGTTGTTCATCTTTTACTTTGAACCATTTTGTTGCTCATAACCTCATATGATTTTACTGTAAAAGATGAACCCAAAAAAGGAACCAAAAAAAAAAAAAAGGGTTCTTGGGTAGACGATAGAACCAGACCTAAAAAACATAGTAGGTTCCAAGCAAACAAGGTAGGTTCCAAGGTCTAAAAATTGGGAATCGATTATAACAAGGGAGGTAGGTTCTAGTTCTAGAACCTACCCACCCTAAAACCGATCACCCCTAGGTGACTTAGCTACTTTTTAGGCATGAGATTAATTTGGATTCCTCTAGTTATTATTTGTCACAAGAAAAATATGCTACTGATTTTTTTTTTTTCGAGTCAGGCAAAGTTGCTACAACTCTTATTGAGACCAAAGCCAAGTTTGATGGCAAAGTGGAGACCCCTCTTTTGAATTCTACACTCTATCAACAGCTGGTTGGCAGTCTTATATATCTCAGTTTTACTCAACCTAACATCGCCTGTGTTGTTCACATTGTTAGTTAGTACATGACCACGCCCCCATGCAACCCATTTTGCTATAGTCTTTCG
This sequence comes from Eucalyptus victrix, assembly GCA_016097545.1. Lineage (NCBI taxonomy): Eukaryota > Viridiplantae > Streptophyta > Magnoliopsida > Myrtales > Myrtaceae > Eucalyptus > Eucalyptus victrix. Next base: position 50,434,119 of record CM027837.1, on the reverse strand, counting down.
AATTCTTTGTTATGTCATGGATAAATTATTTCACAGCCTTCAATTTTCTACTCATTCTATCTTAGATTTGATAGCTTATTTGATAATGACCCTCAATATTTTTGCTTCACTATGAACTGCTATTTCTTTTTGGGAAAATCACTTATCTCATGGTCTAGCAGAAAACATACCATTGTCAGTCACTCTAGTACAGAAACAGAATATCAAGCTATTGCTAATACCACATCAAAGTTACTATGGCTGCAACAGCTACTAGAAGATATTGGAGAGCGTCATAATAGCGGAAAAGTCATTAGTGCAACAATTGAAGTGCTATCTAAATATCACATAATGACACATTCCATCAAAGCACCAAACATATTGAAATAAATTGTCATAAAGTAACTGGCTTCGCCTTTTGTGCTATTGTTGGTTCAACTAATTGAAAGGAAGTCGGTATTTCATGTAAGATCCAGCGGTTTGTCAACAATCAAGAAGCTTATGCTTGCATAAATTATTTTTCCTTTATGGAGTCTAACCATGTATATATTTTATAATTTTCCCAGCGAATGATGTGGGGGTTGGTTGCAAAATTCTTGAATCATTGCGGTCAATCTACAATAACGTTTCAAGCAGTAGAGAAGGAATGTTGAAATCTATGGGGTGCATTCGTGTGCAAACATGGTAAGCAACCAAGTGACAAAAAGAACTACGACAGCGTCAATCCTTTGAATTTGAACACGAACCTTACAATTAACCATGTTTGAAGCCGCAAAAGGAAGGAAGGAAAGATTTTCAGACTCCTAATTGGTACACTATGCTTCGAAATTAGCTTTCTTGTAATTTAGGTTGTGGGTTATATTAAAACCCTCTCGAGTGGCTTTGACTGAGTGTTTCCTTGTAGGCAAAATACGCTTGCTTCCGTCATTTCCACACGCAGAAAGTGGAAGGACGTTCCTGTCTAGTCGATATTCCTAAATTTTCACGCTGACACGTATCACATCACAGCCAAAATCAAGAAAGAGAACCCAAAGAACAAAGAGAGCTTTGAACAGAGAACTGGGACTTCCAAATTGGTTCAATCTTTCTACAGGAAATTGCACGATTTTGGTTCTGTGAGGTTATGATATATTAAGGTTTGCTTTGACCTTTGTCTCCAATTCATCTTAAGCATGATTGCTCGTGTGTTTTAAGAAAGCTTGACCAAATGCAAGTAATCATATAATTTCGAGAGCTTTCGGCTGTCAACATCCAGGCAAGAACGCAGAGGAAGTAAAATACAGATCGAGATGGTAAGGAAAAGTACATGATGATTGCCCCACGTGTGGATAACGCGTATTAAAGCGGATGATTAAACTATCAAAACCTGTACCAGCAGTCCATCTCCCTTCCCCACCTTGACGAACATCATAGAGAAAAGGGAACTGCTTTTCGACTGTTCCTTTCCCGGCCTTCGGATCTTTTCTGTCTTTTAGTGCTCCTGCGAATGCACCGCCTTTGAGCTCGTTCATTGGGCGGCTCGTTATCCCGTCTTCGTGCGTCTCCCCCCTCTATCGCTCTCTTTCTTCGGACCACATCAACGTCACCAACCCGACATTCGTCATTCAACCCAACCTCGGACGATGCCGAAGACAGTCTTAGAAGGAAAAAAGCCCCGCCTGAAAATTTAAACCAATAAAAAGTGGACCATAATTTGAATATGATGTGCATTAAAGCTCCACGAACAAGTCCTAAGATTCTTGTACAAGTGAAAAAAATCTAGGAGGAGCCTAATCATGACAAAGCATTAGAAAGTTCAACCAAAAAATTTAAACAAATAAGTGAATAGACACAACTATGAAGTGTGAAGTCCTTTGAAACTCCATTGACAAATGATATGAGATTCTTTTATAGATAGCAAAGCTAAAATAGTGATCTAAAAATAGATAATTAATAAAAAAAATATTTTTATGTACTTAATGAGAAAAATAAGATAAGAATTATCTAGGTAATAAGATTTTTCTCTCATCATATGACGTGTAATCTGCAATAGCTACACGAAGCGAATTTTGTGATGGAAAATGAGTTATATTAAAAGGAATTCATTATTCTTCTAAATATTTTGCATGGAATCATTGTGTGTTATTATCAACTTCCTCATTGTTATACTTTTCATAAATTCTCTTTCCCATTTTTTTGACACGGAATTCCTCTAATTCAATGTTTAGGTTTTGACACAACTTCGTCACATTTGGTTTCCCGACATGTTTTTCCTACACTAATCCCTGCCAAATGACAACAAATGTTTCTATCAAAAACTCTTACAACAATGACAAAATAATGTATTTCATGAATTCTTTAAAGACACTCGTCTTTCTTTTTGGCTCAATAATTTTAAGCCTCTAATCACTTGATAAAAAAGGTTTGAAGTTCTTTCCACGATGTACATGATTATTTCTTTTGGAAACGAATATAATTTAAAAACTGCATTAGCATGAACAAACACGAACCATATATTTTGACTATTATATAAATGTTACATCTAGCTCAACAATTTTCCGGTGGAGGGCCAAGGAAAATTATGCAAAGCATCGCTATCCCGGCAGTTCCAATTCGCTGGTCGATGCATTGTATGGCGCGTACAGGGAAAACGGCGTACACACAAGCCAAGTGGAATTGCTGAGATGGAGAAGCAGCAGATGAAACGCACTCGTGCGCGGAACCCACCGACCAGGCGAAGGGGCGCCGCCTGCTCGTACCAGGTTCATTCCGAATCAACCTCTCGGTCCCGCTATTCACACACGGTGAGGACCCCAAACCTCGCGGTGGGGAGAGACGTGGCGACACTTATGACTTTTTCCCATGCATATAAAGTCGGACACCATCCCCTCCCCGTCGCTCAAACACTCGACAGTCTCGACGGCCCTGTCTCCCTCGCTCGCAAATTTCTCATACCATCTCCGCCTTTGACCCCGAACTCGAGGTCAAAATGACGACCTCGCCACCCGGAGGCGGCATTACTGATGAACCATGCGCGTTGTTTTTCGAGACCCTCTTTCGAGAGTCGAGTGTTGAGCTAGAAAAGGCGGAACCTTTCGCTAGATCACGAGAAGAGATCGGGTCCGTTGCTGTTGTTGCCGGTGGTCACCCTGGCGATGGCGAAACTGATGCAGGGCCGCTCTTGCGTTCGTGCCTGACCCGGCCTGAATCCCATTCGGCTCTCGCCGCGCAGGTGGTGACGATAGAAGAGGAAGAGGAAGATGAGGAGGTGGCGATCATTGCTGATCCCAGGGATGTTTTCGCCGGATCGCCGTCGTGCTTGTCGCGGGCAGCGGCGGACGAAGTGGTGAGACCGGTGCAGGGGCTGGGGGAGGTGGGGCCGGCGCCCTTCCTGAGGAAGACGTACGAGATGGTATCGGACACAAGTACGGACCGGTTGGTGTCGTGGAGTTCGAGCCGGGACAGCTTCGTGGTGTGGGACCCATACGAGTTCTCGAAGCAGATCCTGCCTCGGTACTTCAAGCACTCCAACTTCTCCAGCTTCATCAGGCAGCTCAACACTTATGTGGGTACTCCCTTCGAACGGATTGTGTTTTTTGTCCTTTTTTGGCTTGAAACTTTCCCCATTGGTAACAAAAACTATTCGTATAAATGCGTACAATGTCTGTGTATGTTTATTTTGGTTTTATTTAGGTTTGACTCTGTTTCAGCTCTGTTTTTTTTGGTTTGACTCTGTTTCGGCTCTGTTTTTTGGTTTGACTCTGTTTCGGCTCTGTTTCTTTTTACGTCGTCCAGAGTGTGATCCTCTTGGACCAACGGATGGTCCCCGAGGCAAAGAGGCTGGGATCCAAGGGACTCCACTGTGACGTTTTGACCAGTTACCGTCACGTGTTCCTGTCTCTTTCAAGAGGGAACACTCCGTCATTTCCTTATGCCACGCGAGACCCCGGGGAAGCGATCGCGAGGATTAGGGTGGGTTCGAACCCTTCCTTGCGGTTGGGTTGTGGATGGAGAGCTCCGTGGGGATCTTTGATCCCATACTACTTCCACTTGCCTTTAAATGGCTTGTGAGAAGAGTTCTTCCGAATATCCAATTTAGGAGAACCTTTAAGGACAATGTTCGGGTCCGCTTTACCTAGATTAGTGGGGACGATGAACGGAGAAGTCTAGAATGGTGGGCGAGATGTATGGATTCCATGTGAATCATCACGAATCGTATTCAAGTGATGATGCTTTTGATGGTAATTTGCAGAAACTACGTCAACCATGACGTCAGAATACCCATTAAAGATCCATCTTTTCACCGGTTTGTACTTGGTGCTTTTCTCAAATGGTAAATTTTAATTTGGATTAGAATAGCACTACAGCAGTTCCTTTATAGCTGTTAATATTTTACTGTTTTGATGCTCAATTTTGCACTTTCTAGCTGAAGATGAGATTCCTCGAGCCATCGCTTTGTTTATATCGGATGTTTTGGTGAAGCCTTCTGACACTAATAAACTCTTCTTTTTTGGGCAAGACCAAAAGCATAATTCTGCACTTTTTGTCTTCGTATATATGAAGTTGACGGATTGATATTGAGTCATTAAATTGTCCATACACTCTTTAGGACTTCTGTTTCAATATAAACTCCTCAACCCAGCTTCCTCCTATTCTTCATGCGTCATGATCCAAGATATGTCGCAGGGCTTTAGGAAGATTGATACAGATCGATGGGAGTTTGCGAACCGAGGTTTTCAGGAAGGGAAGAAGCACTTGCTGAAGAACATAAGGAGGAGACGCAAACTCAGGATCAAACGAAAACATCGAGTAGTACTGTTGCTTCGATTACCCAGAGGCCGGAAAGAAGGCTGAACTTGAAATGCTTAAGAAAACCAGGAAGCGTTGAAGGCCGAGATCCTGAAACTAAGAGAAGAGTGGGAGCACTCGCGGCATGAGCTCAACCAGGTCACCGAGCGGATTCGCTATGCCGAGAGCCGGTATCAGAGGATGCTCCTCCTCTCAAAGCGGCCAAAAGCCCAAACTTTGTCCGGCATGTAATCCAAGAG